>OX457026.1:52319227-52919227 GCA_949752745.1 Protula sp. h YS-2021 | reverse complement strand
CGATTTCAAAAGGAGGAGCCATCTGGCTCTACCCACTTCGGTGGCAGGGGTAGCGAGAGTTGATGTGCCCAGGTAGATCCACCCACGTGGCTCAATCCACGTGGGGTTACCCACAAGGGTTATCCCTCCTGGCTATAGCCGTCCCGGAATAGTGTCTCCTCCTCTGTCTAAGTGTGGATAGCAGAGTGGGTAAAAGTCAGAGGTAAATAAGACGGGGTTTGTTGCATCATTGCTTACCAAGCTTTCTGTTGTAGACAATGGCAGAGACAGAGGCCTCGATGCAAAAAGCAGGTTGTGATCACCCATCCTTTATTTGCAGCTCCTACTCCCTCTGCGACAGGAGAAGAGCTGCAGAGGGCCTTGCATTATGTGAGGAACAGAACACTTGTATCGGGTGTGGAAGCCTCTTTCACATGGAATGGAAAGAAATCGAAACCAACCGGATAGAAAAATCAGAGGCGGAATGAATTGCGTGAGGAGCGCAAAAAGCAGAAGCTCTCGCGGATACAAAGGATATACCCTTATCGGAGTCCTCTCCGACGCAAACCCCAGAAGATACAATGGTTCCAGTAGCCCAGCGAGGTAAGAATCGTAAGAAAGCTAAACTAAATCGCTCCGTGTCATCGGAAATTGTAGCCGAGTTTGACACTGAAGACAGGGAGGCCTTGCAAGAAGCATGGCGTTAATCTCAGGCCCCCTGTAACCGTTCTTCCACCAGGAGTACCATACCGGTGAACGGAACAGTAACAGTTCAGAACATTGAAAAGAGCGAATTACCGGTGTTGTTCTTACAGGAGGGAGAGTTGGGCATCCCCCTGTTGCAAAGCCTGGAGCGCCAGGCATCCATCCGGCCGGTGCCAGCTCAAAAGCAGACCTCGGGGCGACTCCAGACCAAGTGTGGGCGAGGGAGATGGCAGCGATGCAAGCCCTACAGGAGCAGACTTTAGCTCAACTAGCCTCGTTTCAGACC
This sequence comes from Protula sp. h YS-2021, assembly GCA_949752745.1. Taxonomy (NCBI): domain Eukaryota; kingdom Metazoa; phylum Annelida; class Polychaeta; order Sabellida; family Serpulidae; genus Protula; species Protula sp. h YS-2021. Next base: position 52,918,257 of record OX457026.1, on the reverse strand, counting down.
CTTATTTCGAGTAAAATCCCCGAGCGGAAGCGACAGCATCATGACCGCCAGTGAGTGAAACACAGCCTAGTGATGACGAGTCTTTGGGCCTCCCTTTGTCTGGACAGACCTCGCTAGCACAGCCCAGGGATACAGACGCCCAATCTTGAGCCAGCTCGCCTTTCCTGGTTACCCCAGTGGTGTGGACAAATCTTTTTTACCGGTGGAGGATGATCAGGAATCAGACGAGGTCAAAGAACCATCACATCCGCCTTCTATGGGCGAGGAGTTGGACTCGGAGGAGGAGTGCTAGAACGGTGAAGTGGAATCCCTCACAGAAACAAATTCGACTCATGGATAGCCTTAGATCACCCTGAAAAGAGCAACAACATTGGAGGGACCCAGCTGCGGCAGGTAGACGCCCAATCCGTAATCCGTCTCCACCATACTGAAATCTCAGGATAGCACTCTGTCCCAAACGGTGACAGTGTATCATGCATCCTTCCAGAGAATATCCCATTCAGGACGCAGTAAAGGAAATTACGCGGTTGGCGGAAACGGAAGCGGGCAAGCCCTATGCTGACAGGGAGGAGCCACCCATCCGACTGACTTCTTAATACGAAGAACCAGAACAAGAGGCATTCCTGGCCCTCCCTACCAGTGCTAACACAGTGGCAGCCAGACAAAGAGAGTTTTAACGAATGGACCTGGGTGAGGGCAAAATGCTGGGGAGGCCCCACCCATCCAAGCAACTGACAATAAAGTGTGCCACCTACAGATCTGCGGACAATAGCATTCCAATTGAACGGCTAGAACAACTCCCCAAGAGAACGGTATGGATGCCGAAAGTCAAACCGAACTCGGATATTCCTCTCGTTGAAAAAGATGCCAAATTTTGGAGGGACTAGCACGTCAGACTCTGAATATCAGGAACAGGCCCAACCCCCCTCCCGGGTCTTAACCCCGTTAACACCCCGACTAAAACCCCCAGGCCTAACTCCCTGACCGAACTCCTCCCGTTCTCAAATCATTTTCATAAAATTTTGGGTCACTTTTACACATTATTGCAAAACTACTCCACACCTCGGAGTCGTTGAAATCGAGCTGATCTCTTTAGCACTTGTTAGTATTGAAACTATTCATCAAAATTACTCATTCATACGGATCACAATGGAGATTGCAATAATAAATCACATCTATCGCAACCAAAATTGCCATTTGTAAACTCGACTGATCTCGTAACGGGCATATCAATTGCAACTAACATTGTAAAAGAGTCGTAACAGTAATTGCAATTTTTAATGTACACACATTCATCAATGGTAGTAGAAATTGCAATTAAAAAACTGAATCTGATCAATCGTAAGACAAATTGCAATTTCAAAAAGGTGACTGATCTCATCAATCGATGTATGAAGCGTATTTTTGGAATAATCGCATCAAACGTAGAAAAATCTCACAAGCAAAAAATGAAAATAATCAAGTCCAATATATAAATCATACTTGAGAAGGGGGAGGTTTCGGGGGAGGGAAAGGGGTTTAGACCTACGGGGCTTTTTGTCGGGGGAAGTGGGGTTCTGACGGGGGGTTAGGGCCGGGGGGCTTGGGCCTAGACTCCTGAATATCACGTCTATGCAAGACCACACGTCAAGATCTCTGAAACACGTGCTAGCGCAGAGAGAAATATCGGATCCTGTGGTACTAATACTCCTGGAGTGTGAATTGATTGCTACTCGGGATACTGCCAAAATCGCTGCTAATCAACTGACCACGATGGTGCAACTTCGAAGAGACGCGTTTTTGCTTCTTTACTGCTCGTCAATTAAGGAAGCCAGGGAACTTATCCATTTCAGCCTTTTAAGTCCGGCAGAGCTCTTCTCTCCCCTCCAGATGGTGGAAAGAGTTAACTTGGAGAACACGGGCTTATGCCAGGACCTAGCACTAATGTCTCTCCACAGACGCACCTATCCAGCCAACGCCTCTAGGAGTCGCTTCAAGAGACAGCATCGAGGGGATAAGTCAACGCCACATTCACGGTAGCTACCAGTCATCATCATCCAAGAGGCAGAGGCAACAAGAGGGCAGTGTCTCCAGCCATCAAGCCTCACATCAATTCAGGTAGCAACGAACTACAGTACCGAGTGGAGATGAAGGACTCATCTCCAGGGGATGTCGTTCATTTATGGCAAGAAGTAAAGCAGCTGCTGAACTGCAAAGACTCGCGGCCCATAGGAGGAAGGCTAGGCTATATTTTACAAAGTCTGGATAGAAATGGGAGCCCCACGTCGACTAGTCAATTGGCTCACTTCCATTCAAGAGGGACAACAGGGGCAGGTGCCTAACGATACCTCTCTACTTAAAGTCCCCAAAACACATAGCCACTTTTATAGCCAAGACTCCGAGCAGGGTCAGGAACTACAAAAAAAGGAACTATTAAAAAGGGAGATGCCAGATACCGGACGGGGATTTATCAGTATTCCTGGTTCCCAGTTTCAGTTTTTCTGGCACTCAAAAGAACGGGGGCTGGAGACTGGTCACAGACCTGTCAAACGAAGAGGGCCAGGCCAGAATCCAAACACTCCTCCTAGTAAGACGGGACAGGTCTCCTGATAAATTTACCAAAGTGAGAACTTGTGCCCAAACAGCAACTAGCCTTTCTAGAAGAGACGTGGCATTTTGAGCTAGCCAGAGCTTACCCCGCACGAGAAAGATGAGAGTATTGTACTAGCCATTCAGGACAACATCTCCGTCAACTTATGAAACTAGCCCAAAGGACGTCTTTACTGGGCTTATTAGTGGCTACAGAAAAGGTTCACTTAGGCAAGCTGCATTAAAGACGTTTTCAGACGGCAGTAAAAGCGGTGGTAGCGCAAGGGAAGGGTCATCACAGATTAGTAATCATTCCCCTAAATGCAATCGAGGACCTACAGTGGTTGATATCCCCAAAATGTTTATTACAGGGATACCCATTCAAACCTCCCACTCCCGTACTGTCAGTTCAAACAGACGCATCGTCCGAGAGCTGGGCTTTTACTTCGGGAAAAAGCTTTAGAAAAGGCACCTAGCCACCAAGCCTGAAATCCAAACACATAAACTGGTTAGAAATAAAAGTTGTACGGTTTGGCAATCTCTCATCTTCTCTCCCACCTGGAGAACAGGCCAGTTAATGTAATGCTGGACAATTCAACAGCAGTGACTTACCTTCGCAAGCAAGAAGGCACCTATTCAGCCGAGTTGACACAGCTGACACGGGAAATCCTTTGCCTAGCAAGAAGTCACGGGATATGGTTTTCAGCAGAAAATCAGCAGAAAACCATATACTACCCTACCCACTCTGGAGGCCAGAGTATAGACAGAATGGTGCTTAAACCAAGACTCTTTCCAGTGGGTATTTCTTCAGTCCCCATGGGCCCCTCCTATCGTGATCTATTCGCCAACGCCCTAACCCAACAGTTTCCCAAATACGTCTCCCCCTGCCCACATCCAAGAGCCTGGGGATAGACGCGTTCAAATGCCATTGGCTCGAGCGGGTGAAATAGGCCTCCCCTCCATAGACCATTCTGAAACAGGCACTCCTGAGGGCTCTGGAGTTCCCCAGATGTAAACTCATCCTGATATCCCCTTGGTAACCAGAGGCCCCTTGGTTCATCCTCCTGTCACAGTTAAAAGAAGAGATGAGCCTTCCGATCCCTTGCTATCGGCAATTTCTACATCAACCCCAGCACATTCACTCCACCCCCATCTCCTAGACCTGAGGGTGTGGTACCTGTCCCCACATTCTTGAAAGATGAATGACACAAATACACAAATCTTCCACGGCGAAGATATATAGATCACAGCGGAACAACTTCTCGAGTTGGTGTACGGAACAAAAACTAGACCCATTCAAAGTCTCCCCAGGGGTCGTGGCCGACTTCCTAAATTTCTTATATGAAGAACTACACCTATGACCCTCTTCCATAGAGGACCATAGGTCAGCGATCACAGTAAAGCTCAAACCAATATCAGGCTACGATCCAGAGGGATTCATCTATCCCCAAATTAATGAAGCACTTTAAACTAGTGTCACACCCGTCCAGGACAAAACGTGACACAATGGGATCTAGAACTAGTTCTCATGTTTCTGACCACTAGAGAAACCTTTGACGAAATAAATATTTCCTCAAAATTAGCTACTCTAAAATTTAGCTTTTGCTAGCGCTAGCGTTAGGTAAGAGATATCATCTCATATCAAACCTAATCCTTCCTTCATAGGTAAGACCCACATAGCCACAAAAGGGGCAGAGACGTTTGAAGTGATAACACTTACATCCCTCCTCACTCTCACGATACAGGAGGAACCGTCACCCACACTCTGTCCTGTACGTGAAAAAAACCAGGAGTTATCCAAGGCCTACAGATCGCCAAGTCAGAAAGCATTAATCATCTCCTTCAGGCCTAACGTATCCAGAGACTTTCTAAACAGGTTGTGTCTAATTACATTAAAAGGGTAATTTTAGAGGCTTGTTCTAAGGCCCAATCAGACCCTGAAATGCTATTCCAGCGTAATATTAAAACACATCAAGTAACACAAGTGGCTAATTCTTTGAATTACATTATCAAGCTTTGAATAAACAGAAAAACAATGGTTGTTTAAAACATTGGATACAAACTTACATGTTAACCTTTTGGTGAGTTACGCTATTTATGCCCGTAGATTACCCCACATTTCGTATCCCTTACCTGAATCAATATGTGCAACTGAGGTACACATGACACTTCTGTTGAGAGGAATTAAATATAGATGTAAACACACTTTGGTATTTGATCAGCTGACATGAAAAAATATACCCAGTTAGAACCGTTGCAAACTCCGCCTAGTGGATCCTTATGGTAAAACTTGCCGGTCCAAAGTCCGAGAAAAGGACGGTTGTGCCCGGGGAAGGCGACCCGGCCACGTAAAAAAGATTATTGCTACGGAAACCAAAACCAAAGAACTGCAAGACGGCGGTTGGAGAACTGAAGCGCACCAAGATATTGTGAAACAAGATGGACAAAAAGTGGATCTAGACAGTTAGCATCAGGATACAATATACTATACTCCGGAAGATCAGACGACAATCACAGTAGAGGTGTTGCTATCATCACATCCAAAGAGGTCCACAGGTGCCTAATACAATGGAAACCGATAAACAAAAGACTCATGACGGCTAGGTTTAACTCAGCCTAAGCGAAGCTATCGGTAATAGCTTGCTATGCACCTACGAACGATGCCACATTAGAAGATAAAGGCAGACCTCAACGCCAAATTTGGAACCAACAATACAGGGGCCGAAGCCACAATGGGGAGGCACGGCGACGGAATAGCGAATGACAACGGTGAAGGACGTATAACCTTCCGTCAAGAGAACCGCATGGTCATAGGTGGAACCATCTTCCCACACAAGGAGATTCACAAGGTGACTTGGAATTCACCAGATTGTCATACTAAAAACCAAATTGATCATATCATTATCAACAATAGATGGAGAAGAAGCCAACAAGATGTGAGAGCAATGCGGGGTGCAGATATAGCCAGTGACCATGAACTCATAGTGGCAACCCTCAAACTCAAACTGAGGAAGGTGAAAAAGCGCAACCAACGTCAACCCCAACTTGATGTCGACAAACTCAAAGAGCTGAGATTAAGAAGGCTTTCCAACTCGAAATAAGAATAAATTTTCAGCACTACAGAACCAACAGGAACTAAACTTTGACAAGTTCAACCAAGCAATTCTGGAAGTGGGAAGGAAAGTGCTTGGCACAAAAAGACTCAAGAAATTCGAGAAAATAGATGAAAGAAAAGAAAACGAAAAGAAAATAATTTTCAAAAATCAGAGCGCCTCAAACATCAGCTGAAAAATACCGAATCAGACAAACAAGTAAAGAGAATGGAACGATCAAACAAAAAAGCATATATAGAGCATATAGCAGACGAAGCAGAAACAGCAGCTTATAAACAAGACATGGCAAAACTCTATAAAATCACCAAGTCACTGGTGGGTGGATTGAATACGCCAAACCAACCAGTGAAAAACCAAGAGGGTAACATCATCTCAATCGAAGAAGATAAAATTAAACGTTGGAAAGAGCATTTTGAGGAAGTTCTTAACAGAGATGAACCAGAAATTGGGGTGTCTATACAACCCGCGCAATTTGAGCTCGATATTGAAACGGGGCCACCGACGTTAGATAAAGTGAAGAATGCAATCAAGTCACTGAAGAATGGGAAGACGCCAAGCGCAGATCAAATCCACGCAGAGTTGCTCAAAGCAGAACAAGAGCTGACTCCCAAGGCACTAACGACAATCCTAGGAAATATTTGGCAATCTTAAATAGCTCCAGATATATGGAAAGTCGGTCTTATCGTCAAACTGCCTAAGAAAGGTGATCTGGTAAACTGTAGCAACTGGAGAGGTATCATGCTAATATCAGCAAGTCCTAAGCGGTGTCATTTTGAACAGGTTAACAACAACAGTTGACAGACTATTGCGCAAAGAACAAGCAGGGTTCAGAAAAGGTAGATCCTGTGCTGATCAGATTTTCAAGATTCAGAAAATCATAGAACAAAGCAACGAGTGTAACACAACAGTTAATGCGAATTTCATCGACTTTACCAAAGCATTTGATAGTATTAATCGAACAGCATTGTGGAAGATTATGATTCACTACGGCATTCCAGACAAGATCATATCTATCATCAAGATGATGTATAAGAATTTCAGTGGTAAAATCATATGCGGAATAGACCTATCAGACCAATTCGCGATAAATACAGGCGTGAAAAAGGGATGCTTGTTCTCGCCGCTACTTTTTTTACTATGTGTAGACTGGCCACTGAAGAAAACGGTAAATAATGAAAAGAAATGTCTCACGTGGACTTTTACAGAAAATCTCGCAGACCTAGACTTTGAAGATGATATCGCTTTGCTAGCTCAAAGACACAAAGACACCCAATGTAAAACTTCAGACCCCACATCAAAAAGCAAAAAGATTGGCCTGAACATTAATATCGATAAAACCAAACTCATGAAATTGAACACCACCTCAGAGCAACCTGTTACCATCGAAAACAAAAACATAGAAGAAGTGACTGAATTCATTTACCTGGGAAGTAAAGTCACAGTAGATGGAAACTCTGAAGAGAATATCGACAACAGACTAGGAAAACCCAGGGGAATGTTTGCATCACTCAAAAACATCTGGAAATCAAACAAGATCAGTACAAAAACTAAAAGTCGTATTTTCAAGAGCAATGTTATTGCAGTACTCCTCTATGGATCCGAATCGTGGAAAGTGACACAGACCATCAACCACAAGCTAGATGTTTTCCAAACAAGATGCCTCCGTCGTATGTTAAAAATCTTTTAGTCGAACACCATTTACAACGACGAGCTCTATCGCCGAACAAACACTACACCAGTCTCGATTGAGATCAAACGCAGAAGGTGGCAAAGGAAAGATCATGTATGCAGAGTGGATCCAATGGCCATTACCCGGATCGCAATAAGGTGGACTCCAGGAGGAAAGATGAAAAGAAGACGCCCGAAAGAGACATGGAGGAGGTCGGTGGAGAAAGAGATGGAAGATCAAGGCTGGTCATATGGTCAAATACAGAAATGGTCAGCGGACAGACAACACTGGCGTTCTTTGGTGATGGCCTTATGTGCTCCAAGCACGAAGAGGATCAAGTAAGTAAGGACCGTAGCATCAAATCTTTTCGCACTGACACTTTTTTATAGCATTTTTGTCGTTTAAATAATTTGAAAGCTGGGTAATGAGCATATTTTGAGTTTTGGGAGCTGACTTGAATAATCATCCCTTTCTCCTGTAACAACAAGAGATATACCATACTGAGACTTAGTTATGTTGTTGCTATTTTTCCGTACCCCTGGGGGGGGGGGGGCTTTTCTCTGCAGTTATCAAAAGATGGTAGACTTTCTCATCGTGTATTCTTCACCTTGCATAATCACGTTTCAATACCCCTAATATACCGGGTGGTGTCCGAAACAACCCCCTGGAACAAACCGCCGAGGCATAAACCTTTGATGGCCTAGAAACAATCCTCCTAAGTACAACTCCCAAGGTACACACCACCGTCCCCAAATCAATCACTGCTTTCAAGTGAATAATAACAATACAACTGAGTTGATTTGATAATAATAGACGAGATCAATCACCCTTCCATCTCTCCCATGTGGATAGATCAGTCGTTGGTTTCAAGTTATTAATTGCATCTCTTCCTTAAAATACCAGTCGTTGCTTTCAAGTTATTTCCGGTTTGCTGTATGATCTGGATCAAGGGTTTTATAAGTGCGTTTTCAACACAAAACGCGAGTTCATTTGTGAATCAACGAACTGCATCTCCGTTGATTGCAATTCGATTGCCTGCAATTATGTGCGGATGGGCATAAAAAGAATGATGAAAATAGATTCAAATCACTCATTTAACGCAGAAGAAATGATGATTGAAATAATTTATAGCAGGGGTGGGAGGGGGGCTTGTTCCCTGGGTTTATGCCTAGGGGGTTTGTTACTAGGCCCACAAAAAGGGGGGGGGGTTTCCCGTGGGGGAGTGTTGTTCCTACAACAATACCCGATATCTCGCTACATGAACAAGTTAACTTAGTCCGTTGGGTGCCCGGTTTATTGAGGTTTTATTGTACACATAGCACAGTCGTCCAAACCCACACACCCGTTGAGGATTGTTGGAATGTTTAGATCAATCCTCCGTGGTATTCACACTGGCCAACATCGTCATGTACGCTTAAAACGGTCAATATCGCTGCCACCAGTTTGCTTGTAAACACACCAGAGATAATCACTTACCAATTGAGCCTTATCTGCAGTTTGTTGTACGTAGATATCGGCCGCGTATCGACAGCCTTCTGCTTCCCATGTTTCACAGAGGCTCATCAAATCGCTATATTCGTCAGAATCTCTTTTAATGTACTGTACGATCCCTGGAAATTGGTAAGTGGCATCCATTCTCTTCGCATAGCTTGCTTTGCTAGTTGAAGACAGCTGTCTGTATATTTCCTCACCAGTGCCGACTTTCCTTTCTTCTATGAAATATTGCCCTATTAATAAAAAATAATTTGTGGTTAAGGTCTCACTGGCAAGCCCAAAAGTAATCATTAACGCACGGAATAAACATTACCGTAGCTTCCAGGGGGTGGGGGCACTCCCGTACCAACTGGTTACCATTTGTGCCCATGCCTTTTCAGTTGGTTGTAGAAACTTCTGGATACCGTTGGAAAAATACAGAGGACATTTCTGGATACCGTTGGAAAAAATATATAGAGGACATTTCTGGATACCGGTGGTATAAATTATAGTAAAAAACTCCTATTATCATTCACCCCCTCCATCCATCCTGGGAATGAGACCCCTCTCGGGATGAAACGCCCCAGGGGCGAAATCAGAATTTTGCATAGTGTTACGTTTCCGACCTTCTGATGATTTTCCATTTCTAGATATATCCCCTCCTCGGCTATATAGTATATATGCTAACTTCAACAGCGCATTACCTTAAAAAGACTGGACCGATTTCAACCATTTTTTCAACAAAATATTCGACTTAGTTTTTTATTGGTGACGTCTTTGATGACATCACTGATATCGTCATTTATGAAAAATTTCAAACTAGTATAACTTCAAAACTTGTGTAAATTCCCATCACTAAGACAGTGAAATAATAACATCATAAAAATGGATATCCTAAATGTAGAAGTGAAATGTAGATGGTGTCATGCAGTGCTGCCAAAGTTAGACAATCTGAGAGACATGTATTTGAAAAACGAATTGCTTTTCGTACAGAAAGAGTACTTGCTGCGTTTGCTTCCATGTCTTCAACAATACTGAACAGTATGCAGATCATACATGGGATAATACATACACTTTTGCAGCACCAATGCAAAACATACGTATAAAAAGATTAGCTGATGAGTCAGATTAGACTTCTGCAAAGAAACAAAAGAGGCAGTGTTGGTAGAACGTGTGGATAACACTCATCCGAGCAACAGACTTTTAGAGCATTCTACGAAATTCATATTGATAATGATTTGCCAAATGCATTCAAAGATTTGATCGGCAAAGTTCGATGAGCATGAACGTCAAGGATATGAATAGGTGCTGAATAAGATTCTTATACTGAAGTTCATGCAGCTACATTAGAACTCTTTTAGGCATTCAGGAACATTGAGTTGCCAAAGAAGAGAAAGAAAACTAAGGGTGTTATCAACATCAAGAACAACCATGATAATAAGTGCTTCCTATGGTCAATATTAGCTCACCTAGATTCAATGCATGACAATGTATGTTTAGTATGGAACTGTCAACCGTTTGAACATTAGCTGAATGTGCAGATATAACATTTCTAACACCAATTCATCATATTTGAGAAGAACAACATTGCTGTCAATGTTTTTGGCTGGGATAATCAAGCTGTGGTACCCATCCACATGGCTCGCATGAGTCAACATGAGAGTGACACTGAAATCAATTTACTGCTCATCATTGACAATGAGAAGAGAGATTATTGCCTGCCTGATTAAGAACTTTAGTCAACTCATGAAATATCGTACAAAACAACATGGCATAAAGTTTTACTGCTTCTATTGTCTGCATGCGTTTATGCGACAAGACCATTTTGGACAAACATCGTGAAGTTTGTGGAAAGCATGGAGCGCAACGACTGTCATTTCCAGAGGATACAATCATCCGATTCAAGGGCATTGCAAAACAACAAAAGGCACCTTTTGTCATTTATGCTGACGTTGAATACTATGCAGAGAAATGTGAGACACAGGACAAGTATCAACATCATTAAGCTAACACCGTTGCCCATGTTGTCGTCAACGAGTATGAAAAGCGTGACCTTCTGCTTTACCGTGGAGACAATGCTGTCTACCAATTTCTGAAGTTTATGTTGGTGAACGTGATCGCATTGTGAATCGATTAAGCAACTCAAAACCCATTGAGATCGCTGCTGAGGATAAGAAACAGTCTGCTCAAGCTACTCATTGCTACATTTGCCACGGGTTGATGGGAGTGGATCGTGTGCGAGATCATGATCACATCAGTGGCAAATACCGCTGAGCAGACCGTACTGAATGCAACCTATAGTTTCGTTCAAGAGATTCGCAAGGAATGTGGGAGTCATTCATCTTCCATGTCCTATTCCAGAACCTGTGAGGAAAGGGCAGTCATCTTGACATGCTGGGTATGGGAAAATTTAAAACCTTAAAGCTGTCAATCATTCCCAACGCTATGAAAAAGTAAGTTGAGGTTACCATGGGCAATCTGAAATTTACCGACTCCTACCAGTTCATGGTGGTATCCCTGCACAAAATAGTCGTCAACCTAGCGGCTGAAGGTTAGACAAGTTCAAGTATATGACTGCACATATTCGCGACAGTCAGCAGCAAGAGTTTTTATTTAAAAAAGGAGTATGTCCCTATGACTATGTTGATGAACCTCCAAGTCTGTGGAAACCAAGTTAGTTCCCACTACAAGAACACTTTTAAAGTCAATTGTATGAAGAAGGAATCAGTGATGAGGCCTGTGTTCGTGCACAACAGGAGTGTGACACATTCCACTGCAAGAACTTTGGACGGTATCATAACGTCTACCTCAAAACAGATGTGTTGCTATTGGCAGATGTGTTTTGAAAATGTTAGAAATATATGTCTCAGTACATATGAATTGGATCCTACTGATTACTATACAGCAGTAGATTCAACATGGGATGCTATGCTGAAACATACCAAGGTTCAACTGGAATTGATAGATGATATTTACATGCACAACACGGTGGAGTAAGGTCTGCGATGAGGTATTTGAGTCATTACACACAAGTATGCAACCCCACATTCCGGACCATGATGTTAGCAAATCATTAAACTGCATCATGTTTTTTATGCCAACAGCCTCTATGGTTGGGCTATGCCACAGAATATGCCAGAATGTGGATTTGCATGGGTGGAAGATCCAGATCTCGCATACCCGGATGAAATCCATGATCTACACACTGACGATCCAGTGGCTCCAGTGGTTATCACTGTCACTACAATTACACAAACAAGTACCCAGAAGCTAAACTGCTGTTCAGTGACACCGATAGTTTGTGCTATGACACCGCCGAGAGACATTTACAAATATATGCAACAGGATAGTCCTCTTTTTGATACAAGTGATTATTCAAATAATATTTGCTCTGTTCTACTATAGACAAGAAAGTAATGGGGAAACTGAACGATGAAAATGCGGCAGTACCCATTGAGGAGTTTGTAGAGCTTCGACCGAAGATGTGCAGCTTGCTGTATGGTGGAAAAGAGAAATGTACTGCTAAGGGCATTACATACGCCTGTCAGAGGCGAATTACACATGCTCAATACAAGGACGATTTATTTAGGGAAGAATGCTGTGGGAAACATCATTCGAAGCCATTAATATAATTTTTTCAGAGAAGATTGTAACGGTGGAACTACCATTTGATGGTAAGCGCTATGTGTTGGGTGATGGTTACACTACGTTAGCCCACGGGCTCATAGTGCGACTCATAGCTCATGCAGCATAATCGCATAAAAATCGCATAAAAGACGTCCGCCCAACAATGCCTACAGCAAAGGTAGACAAAGCCCACGGCACAGTCTGAGTTGAAGCTACTGCCACCACAACAGCTAAAGTCACAGCATGAAAGGCAGCCACAGCTTAGAAAGATGAAACGAGTTGAGTGTCCGCTTACAGCTACCATGCCACCATGTAAAAAGCAAAAAAAATGGAGCTTAAGTTAAAGCCTAAAGCACAGCGTATGGAACTTCAAACGAAGACCTGTGCTGCTGCTGTCACTGTTGTAAACTTAAAAGTTGTTGTAAAACCTGCCACTGTTGCCACTGCTGTAAACGCTGAGCGTAAAGCAGCCACTGCAAAGCCTATGAAGAAGACGAGTCTAGATAATTTACCCATCGTGATAGCCATAAATGTAGAAAATATATCAGACTGGTTAAATACCAACAGCAAGTGATGGTTAACATTCGTTTTGTTGTCATTCATTGCAAGAACTGCAAATGCTGAAGCAGCAAATGACGTGTGGATTACATGCTTCAGCAGATTCATGCATAGAAATGCTGTGGCATTCACTAAAAATCACCATGTATCATAATGAACTCAAACGTACAACTATCTCTGGATCACTTGGGTGAGCTGACAAATCTGTAAGATCGAGCCGTGGTGAAGGATTATTTTGAATCTTTACCAATACCAGGATTTCATCTGCAAGTGTCAGAAGATCTTAATGTGAAAGTCATTGAACGTGACGGTAAACGTTGCATACAGTTTCATCAGTATGACGAGCTTACCGAAGGCTATGACTTCATCATCCTCAGTGCAGAAGATTGGAACTTCGTTTATGATGCTTGGCAAGAATTTAAAACTTAAGCAAATGGAAATGTACAATTGATACGTGGTTCAAAGAGAATTGACTTTACGCCTGATATGTGGACTTGTGTGGCCAGTATGGCGTCCTCTTTGGCGGCCAGCATGACTATGATAAAGAACAATGTCAGTAATATTGCAATGGCATCATCACATGTAGATTTGAAAGTGGTTGGACACGATAAATGTAATGTTAGTATTCATGGCATTTACAAACGGAGTAATAACATTTGTGATACTTATATCAGTTTAAGTGTTGTGTGATTTGGCTAATATGTATGGTTACACGTACTGGCATAACATGTATTTATTTTTTTTCATCAATTGTAATTTTTTTGTTCTCAATAATTATAAATATTTTGATTTAAAAAAATAATTGTAAAAATTTGTCATTTTTAAAACAAAACTACGATTCTGAACTCAGTATATTACGCGTTTGTTATGCATGACTACGAAGGTGTTGAAACTCTTTCTGCGGCACCACACAATATTGCACTTGGTGCCTAAACAGTATTGACATAAAAAAACAACACAAACCCTTTAAAAATGTGCTAGCCACCCAATTAATCACCCCTCATGAATTATGCTTGCCAACTTTCTTGAAAAGTTGTATACTTTTTTAAATACCAAAAGTCAGTTTTAAAGGTCACCAGTGTGCACTTGCTGATGCTGTATCTTAACGAATCTGCACGAAAACGTTTATTATTTTTTTAATAAACTACAGCGTCGATTATTTGGGGTTGCTGGGGTCGATTTACTTTTCTTAGATAATCTATACGAACCAGGACGTTCCTGTGCCCGAGCAAAACATTGCATTCGTCAGTCTCACCCGTCAAATTTCATGAAGGAAGGGGGAGGGGGCTCTCTACAAAGTAGTTACCATGCGTATCAATTATATTTTAAAAGGACTCCTCAACGCTGAGCACCCAGCTCGAAAAAATACCCCCATTTTCGTACTCGTATTTTCAACCGACGTTCCTGTTTTAAAAACAAGCAGAACATATAAGCAACTAAAGAATGTAGTCAACTTAAGGATGCATGAAGCTGACACTGAAGACGAGGAAAAAATAACATTGTTTCTCATCCTCCGGCCGGGTCGCTAAATCGAAAATGACCCGTCCAGGTCTAAAATTTTTGAGCATCACATTATATCACACACTTTTAATCGACATCTATTTGGTTCTTCTTTTTCTAAACAAAAACAAATATCTCCCCGACTAAACTCATAATTTCCCACTAAGAATTTTCCGTTTTCTTTTTACTGAAATAAAAAAATTCATTTCTTCTAACATAATCATAATTACGTGGTTTGAAGGTGGTCACTAAAAGAGATTTTGTGTATCTTTCATTTATCCCTGTCAAGAGTGTGGTCACTACGAATAGATTTTACTGTGCGTCTTTTTTTGGGTCTGGAAAGTAGTCATTCAAACAGATTTTACTGTATGTCTTTTCATCTAGGTCTGGAAGTTTGTCACTGCACCAGTTTTAATGTAAGTACTTTTTCATCCGGGTCTAGTAGGTGGTCAAGACAGACCGGTTTTACCGTACATCTTTTTTATCTGAATCTGTAAGGTGGTCATTGCAGACAGGTTCTACTTTACGCCTTTTTATCCGGGTCTTGAAGATGGTCGTTACAAATAGGTTTTACCACAGTCTTTTTATCCGGGTCTGGAAGGCGGTCGCAATAACAATTCCCTACTTCATTGATGATTTTAATTTTGCTAACCGTCAACCCACCCCATCCCATCTAATGTAGGTACAATCCTGAACGTAACCCTCTTTTACCCAACCTTACGGTTAGGGCCTGTATCCTAACTGGGAACAGGCGGTCTCCCCCTGGCGCTTCCCCCCCCCCCGGCGGTTTCCCCCCTGGCGGTCTCCTCCGCGTCTCCCCCCCCCCCCAGGCAGATTTTTTTTTAAATTTAAATCAACAAAACTTGTACATTTCATTCCTTTTTTTCCTTCTCCCCCTCAAACTTACTTTCCTTACTGATGTATGAAGATCAAAAGGTTATTCATCTTTTAATCTATGTAATTAAGTGATTGATGTATTGAGTTTTCGAATTAATGAAATATCTGATCTACTGTTGTGCTGATTGCATGGCACCAAAGGGTTATTGATGTTTCTTTAATCTGTTCAATTAAATGATTGATATATTGAATTTTTGACTGAATCAATGAAACGTCGGATCTAGTGTCATTGCATGGACAAGAATTGCAATTACTTCTTAGCCATCACCGCCAGAGTCGACTACTGATGATAATGTTTTTCCGGAGTAGTTTGGTTTATATATGATGTCAGCTTCGGTGCCAAAATGGTGAGTTGCTTCTCATAGCTTAAGATATCAGATGACTCACTTTAAAAGTGAAAATACTTCTAATTACTCCAAACATTGCAAACCATTAGTGCTACGTATGGCAAAGCTTGATAAACAAAATATAAAGACCTCATAATGCACTGCAACTGACACTGACCCATGGCTAAGCGAGATTTTACGCAATAGCTGTAGGTGAGTAACGCGCAAAAAGGTCAATTAAGCGAAATGTGAAAACAGCCCTGGATCAAGGTTGTGCTGCCAATATTTCCAAATATGTCTGAAGAATGCGGCATCATTGAAGAATCTTGAGGAAAACGGTGAAATCCCAAGCGTAATTATGCTTAGTTAATAAAAGAGTCGACAAAAAAGGGGAAGGTGGGAGGGAGTGGTATTAGATCCAGCGACTGCAAGATATATTACGTAATACTTTTTACGCTATGGGGCCTTTGCCTAATGACGTCAGCTACCGTTTTCGTTATTTTACTCTGGGGAAAATTTGACAGAATCTTTCGGACCTATCAAGAAACTTTCCCCCGCAGTTACAACATTCTTCAGTGGTCAACGGCTAAGAAATCTTACATATAAGATGACGACACACGCCTTTCTTAATTTTGCTACATCCGTCAAAAGTTGACAAGACACCGCCCGACTGACTCAATGACTAACCATATAAAATTTGAGGTCTACACAACTTTCCGTTATCGAGATATTTAGCACACAAGATCTTGTTAACAATGTATACATATTTTACGTAATGACGTCATACGCCTTACTTAATTTCGCCACACCGGCCACAGGAACGTCCGACTGACTCAAAGAATGGTCATATAATATTTGAAGTCAATAGTTTCCGTTATCGAGATATTTTGCACATAAAATCTTGTTCAAAATACATATATTTTTTACGTGATGACGACATACGCCGCGCTCTTTCGTTCAACTTGCAACAAAATTTGATAGATCGTATATTATTCTTGTTTTACCGTATATGCTGTGAACAAGCGACGCCGTTTTAATTCGGTCTCTGACCTCGTAAAAAAAAAAAAAAAAAAAAAAAAAACGTCGACCATTCACAGCATTTTCGGTAAATGGAGGATAATGTACCAACTGGAAACATGTCCATTCTGTCAGTTCACCTGTGTGATGCGTGGTTAAGCTGGCGTGTTAAGCGACGGGTCCTCAGTTCAAAAACCCTGGCTACATTTTTCACGAATCTACGAAATGTTGACTAACCATCAAAGAAAGTGTCTCCTGCCCATGAATAAGAAGTCAAATGGCCGGAACGACTATTTTCAATGATTCTGATAACGGATTGAAAAAAATACGAATCTAATTACAAGAAAGATTAGTGATTACTTTCTCACAGATGCACATCTTCATAGCGCTCTAAATAATTCTATATTGCGCTAAAAAAAAAGAAGAAAAACTGCAGTGTGAAATAAAAGGCCAGTGGAGCGCACAAGCTTTAACGGTGGACGGAAGAACGCAAGCACAGACGCCGCGGAAACTGCGGCCCTCCGAATAGAAGTTTCGCTGAGAATAAAGCACACAAGTCGAAAGATGGCTCAACAATCTATCCAACTGTACCTTTAGAATCTCTAGAGTACAGAGTACTTTGATCCTATACAAAGCAACATGAATTTATATATCGACTTGCTGTATTGTTAACAAAATATTTAGAATAAAGAAAAGAAAAAGACTGTCAGCTAAACAAAAGAAAAAAGTGAATGGGCACATCTTTCGAATGGCCTTTTCAAAATTATTTCACTTTATCTGTAAGATATATTTAAATTAATCCAGACGCCATTGATTAAGACAAAAATTTTAATCTCACCAAGTGTACTGATCTCTGATTGTGGCAAACATTTTTAAAATGAATGCGACTTTTGTTTCACTAAGTCAGAAACATTTCCTTTTATCCGTTACTAAATAAGAGATGTCTATTTTATGCGCTATCATTATAGATTATAGCTATGCGTTTATCAATACTTCTTCTATTTAAATATCTGTTGTAAGTTAGAGATACATTTATTCGCTGAGAAACTTTTTTTATGTTATGATATAAATCACAAGATTCTGTTGTCAATATGGGTATAAAACTAGAAGCTCATTCCGCTAGCGAAATGTTAAACACTTGACAAAAATTAAAACGCAAAAAATACTTCCTTCAATGGGTTATTTCTTGAATAATATATTTGAAACAACACAGCTTGAATACGTCTTATAAGCCGAGTAGTGTTTAGTTGTTGTTGACTTAAAGTTTTATTGACTGATAAGGCATACGCCTTGTTATCTATTTACGCAGTCAGACCTCGCACAAAGCTCACTGAGCAAACGTGTATTCTGTGCTGTCGTTAAATGCTAGGCATTTACTTGCAAAAAATACACTCTTTTCACATGGCGTTTTAACAAAGAAAACGAAATCAAAGACGAAAATAAAAAGTGACATGCACATGTTCAGATCAAGCTCTTCATAAGACCCAAGTTTCATGGTCGTAGGGCCCATAGTGTCAGAGAAGAAGACACAAAAAATCGGAAAAACTGTCAAGAAGAAAAAACAAAGGACGAATTTTGCTCGCACAAATTCATATAACCCTTGCAAGCCAAAGGCTTTTCAAGTGTTAACTAGAACCTCACTTCGCTAGCGAAATGTTAAACACTTGACAAAAATTAAAACGCAAAAATACTTCCTTCAATGGGTTATTTCTTGAATAATATATTGCAAACAACACAGCTTGAATACGTCTTATAAGCCGAGTAGTGTTTGGTTTCTGTTGACTTAAGGTTTTATTGACTGATCTAGCATACGCCGTGTTAGCTATTTACGCAGTGAGAGCTCGCACAAAGCTCACTGTGCAACTGTGTGCGATGTGGGTTAAATGCTACGCATTTACTTGCCAAAAATGCACTCTTTTCACATGGCGTTTTAACAAAGAAAACGAAATCAAAGACGAAAATAAAAAGTGACATGCACATGTTCAGATCAAGCTCTTCATAAGTCCCAAGTTTCATGGTCGTAGGGCCCATAGTGTCAGAGGAGAAGAAGACACAAAAAATCGGAAAAAGTGTCAAGAAGAAAAAAAAAAGGACGAATTTTGCTCGCACAAATTCATATAACTCTTGCAAGCCAAAGGCTTGTCAGGTGTTAATTAGCGTTAAAAGCTATGATAATGCCTCCACCACACATTTAACTTCAACGATATACTAAAATTAAGGATATGTGCAAGATCGTTTAGAAATACAAATGCTTGCAAAGGGACACGATATTAACATATATGTCGGAAATATTTTTATTACACGTTGCCAGTTGGTACAAGGGAAACGAGCATTCTAACTGTGGCCGTATTCACGAACATCTAAGTTTATTTACTTAAACTTAGATCTCAAGATTAAACTTGCGTAAGTTTACTTACATCATATTCACAAAAGTAAACTTACGTAAGTTTATCAACTTACATTCTAAGTTCAATATTGCAAAATTGTATTAATAGTACAACTAATCGTAATCGTATAAACGGGTTGTCAATGTAAACAAAGCTGCTAAATATCGAAGACCGATGAAAACTTTTAGATGTTTCGGGACGACAAAGCTTCTTCTTGTTTCCGACTCCAAATTTTGGAGATTTTCCACGAAAAAATGAAAACCTTCTCTTGAAAATCTATATCCAGTTAAGAGTTCATCGTCATTGTAAACCTCAAACGGATTACTCCTATCTCGAAACATTCTTTCCCTCCTAAAAACCCTTTCATATTCTCCATTTAATCTCAATAAATTCATAGTTGCTAAGGTAAACAAAACACTTCGGCTATTTAAATATGGCGTTGAATTGAACTTAGAAATCTAAGTGTTGTTCGAAGTAAACTTAGAATTTTGAACTTATACTTGAGTGTAAGTTTAAACTTACATTTTGTGAATACCGCTAAGTTTAACCAACGGGAATCTAAGTTTACTCTTACATTTTTGCTCTTAGATTGTCCCTAGGTTTAAACTTACACTTTTGTGAATACGGCCAAAGACTTGCGTTTGGACTGATCCGATAACCTCCCTTAGCTTTGTTCGTACTCGCCTTTCAGGCTCGTGCCACCAGTGTTCCTCGTGTGGTTTTATCATCATATCTACCCACTATTGCAATTTCAAATTACGTTTAAAGTACGGTTCATTATTTACACATAACGGCAGGTTTTGTTGTGGTGTTTGCTCTCGTGCTAGATATTAGATGTTACAGCAAATTTAGTTTTAAGGTTTAGATAAGGGTTTGATAAGTATTGGGTGACGTAAAATCAATGTATAAAAACTATTGCATTAAATGGTTATATTGTGCCTGTATCCACCTGATGTGGTCAACATTCAAAGCGCACACAAATACAGGATTTATTTATTAAAGCATGTCTATCTGCTACTGAAGCGAGCTGCACACTGGAGAATTGATTGCATCTGCAAAGAACTCACTAAATATAAGAATTTGTGATACTTGTTGACTTGCAGAAAGGTTTTTGGTCTTTATAGCAGTGGTTCGGTTAGTTGGTATGTATATACATAAAGCGAATCTGTCTGAAAAATGTCAGCTTTTCCTACCCGTATCGATGCACTGTAGTGACCTCTGATCGAACCCCTAATTATAGCAGAAACATGCAAGGAATCATCTGGCCAGAAAGAAATACAGTCTTGTTTCCAGTCTAAAATTTTAGAATATTTATATGGAATGCCGTTTTCACATTTATTCGGGAATTATTGATATCAAGAATTAATTTTTGATCTCAAAAATTGATTTTTTGATATCAAGAATTAATTTTTGATCTCAATAAATCCATATTTTGATATCAAGAATTCATTTTTGCTATCTGTAATTGTAATTTTGATATCTCTAAATGTATTCTTGATCTCAAAAAATAATTTTTGATATCAATAAATATTTAGAGATATCATGAAATATTTATTGATATCAAAAATGATTTAATGAGATCTAAAAATGATTTTTTGAGGTCAAAAATTCAATTCTTGATAGCAAAAATGAAATATTTGAGAGCAAAATATCAATTTTGAGCTCAATAATTCATTTTCTTTATATTGATATCAAGAATTTATTTCAGATATCATTATTTCAGACTGATACTTTTTTAATTTGTATTTTGAAATCTGTAAATGATTTTTTTTATCTCAAAAATTGATTTTTGATATCAAAATATCAGTCTATTTTTTAAAATAAAAAATTCAGAAACACACATCTGTAAATAAATAATGACTGTCCTTGTACTCAGAATCTTTATTTAATTTTTTTACTGTACAAAAAAGACGCAATTCTTGAGATCAAAAATTGTGTTGTTACTATTGATCTCAATAATTCAATTTTCATCTCCAAAATTTAATTGACGATTCGTTATATTTTATGTAACTGTGTGTCTCCCTTAAGATTTTTTAAGTTTGTAAAATTGATTTTGTGATTTCAAAAATATATTTTTGCCATCTAAAATTCAATTATTGATAACAAAATATAAATTAATGAGATCTACATTGATTTATTGATATCTCTAAATATATTTTGATATCAAAAATAAGCATTAAATGTTAAAACGGCATTCCATATATTTATCAGGGTGACAACTAAAGTTAAATTTCTGTTTAATAATGCAACATCAGAAGAAGTCTTTTAGAGAAAATAAGGGAAATAGAGAATTTTTGTGTGGTGATTTTGAAAAAAAAATAATTAAAAAAGAACGTGACAAGGGCGCACCACTTCGTCCACAGATAAATGATACTCTGCATCTTCGTATTTCCCCATGTCTGGTAAATCTGGCGCTGACTCTTGTAAGTCCACTGAAACACAAAAACACAAATGATTTCGTACAGCCATATGCATAACAAGTTTTTAAGCGCTGAAAAGTTTCGATTTCAAAATTCATTTAAAGATATAACAATGAATATGGAAGGCCATTTCACATTTATTAGGGAATTATTAATATCAAGAATTAATTTTTGATTTCATAAAATCAATATTTTGATATCAAGAATTAATTTTTGCTATCTGTAATTGTATTCTTGATATCTCTAAATGTATTCTTGTAAGTAAAAATACTTAGAGATATCAATAAATATTTATTGATATCAAAAATGATTTAACGATATCTAAAATTGATTTTTTGAGGTCAAAAATTAAGTTCTTGATACCAACAATGAAATATTTCAGAGGCCCTTTTATGCAGAATCTTTGTTTAAATTTTTTACTGTTCAAAAAGGAAGCAATTCCTGAGATCAAAAATTGTGTTGTTATTATTGATCTCAATAATTCAAGTTTTCGTCTCCAAAATTTAATTGACGATTCGTTAAATTTTATGTAAGTGTATGTCTCCCTTAGGACTTTGCTGCCTTCAGCTAAAAGGTGAATTTTCTACTCTTTTGTCATTTCATCATTTATCTGGGATATTAATACAAGATTTTGCCTTTGTGCGCTCTCTACTAGTAAATCTGAGTTTGCATCACGGAAGTTTCCTTTTCCCGATAAGTGTAGGTCTCCACCGTTTACTAGTACGGGCGTGCTGGCTGACGACCCACATGGAGCAACCGTCATTTTAGATTGCTGGCGTCTGTCCTGATTTCAAGCTCTTTACTGCGCCATGGTCACTTGTGGCCTAGCCGTGTAGCTTGGTGCTTCATAGCAGGCTGCCAGTAACTCTAGAGCTGAACTAGCACTCGAGTACTAACTGGCATATCAAGCCTTGGCTGCGTTCGGCATCTGATACCGAGTGCGCACCACTGCTGGGTTACGCTTAGGTACAAGGTACCCGAGTCTTGGCTTGTTGGCTTGCTGCTGAGTCACAGCTGTGTGCTCGTCACCAACGAAGTACCAAGCACGCAGAATTTGATTCTTAACCAAGGCTTGGTGTGTCTTGGTCACGTACGCACCAATTACCAAGTATACGCAGAGACCTCGGTTATTAGCCAAGCCTTGGTGCATCTTGGTCAGTGCTACGTTACCCCTGCGTTCGTACACGCTAGGAGTCAACAATATTACCCTTGGTATTGTGAGTAGCTTGGTTAAGTATAGAATTCGGTGTTCTATAATGAGTGTTAGTAATTTTACAAGCAAGTTACTTATGGACTCTTATATTTGGCTTGGTTTCAGACCTGACAGAAGCTAGTCCGAACCTCGGCAAACCAAAGGTTTCATGCATCAGAGCACATGTGTCATCTATCAACCCGCACTCGCTTTGTGATAGATGCAAGAGAGATAGGGACATGCCGGGTACGCAGTACACACCTGTGAGGAGTGTGCATACTTAGCTCCACAAGACTGAGACGCATTGTGAAAACTTCGCATCAAGAACATTAGCCGTAGAGTGCATCACAGAGGTACGGAATCGAACTTCGACTACCCCAAAAATGCAGAAAGCTGAAACATCCGAAACAGTGGCGGAGTTGCACTCACCAGGCGTGGGCGAACGAGCAATACTAAAGCTTGGTCGTGCCTACACCAAGGGACGGAGAGAGTCCTGTTTGATGAATCTGACTTTGTATTAACTCCTGCCGTGTCTGCGACTAAGGAGGATGTGAAAATTACACGGTCGGCGGCATGCCTTACTAGCCGTACAGTGAGTTCGATATTCCCCACGTCCAAATATTTCTCCCGCAGTAGATTGGATACACCGCTAATGTCTCAGATCGTCTAAACAGCTCTTCGTCAAAACTACAGAAGCGAGCTGCTAGGGCAGAAAGAGCTCTTTCCCCCTGGAGGAAGTAAAGAGAGTACACCTAGAGAGAGAGAGAGTAGATCTCTGTCACAAGATTTAACACTTATGGCAAGAGCGTCCAGGCTGTACTCCCGCCCGCAGAAATGCAGATACTCACAGCCCCTTCGCCGGAACAGGTCTAGGTTCAGTAGCAAGGCGCAAGATTCTTTCGCAAAGAAGCCTAAGCTGTCGGGCAGCGGGAAAACTCCTCCGCATGCCTCAAGCAGCGTAGGTAGCAACCAACCAAAGTATCTCTGAGGCGAAAGACTTATCTCTAAGAGACACTTTATCAGGTCAAAAAGTACAGAGGGTTCTCAAGCCATTAAAGACTGCTGGCTCGTGGGAGGTGGGCTAAGCAAGTTCTACTAAGCTTGCCCCGAGATGGGTGCTCCCAAAGCACTGGTTCGTTGGTTAAAAGTAGGTCAAGCACTACCTTTCAAAGGTATGCCACGGGGTCGCAACCCGCCCATACCTGTTCGCCACCAAGCCTCAGGCAACCTAGTGCGTCCTACGATCAAGACCCAACGAAGCATCAAGTCCTACAAGACATTATTTGAGAATAACAGAGACGCCAGAAAACCAGAAAGGGTTCTTTAGCAGGGTTTTTCTGGTACCCAAAACATCACGGGGCTGGCGGTTAGTCATAGACCTATCCAACCTGAACCAGTTCTTCCTACTGAGCCCTTTCAGATGGACACAGCCTAGGTAATAAAGGAGTCACTAGACGCAGGGATGTGGGGTTTACGTCCCTCGATTAAACCGAAGCTTATCTTCACGTCTGGTTGCACCCATCAGCCAGAAAGTACCTGTGCTTCCAGATAAGGCAAAAATTGATACCTGGCTCTTCCACTCGGTCCCTCCACGGCGCTTTCCTCTTCACAAAGAGAATGAAAATACTCAAGACGTGTGCCTCAGTACAAGGTACGTTAGTTTTCCAGTACTTAGACGACTGGTTCCCAGCTCACCACGATCAAGAAAGTGTGGTAGCAAATTAAAGGGTCTTGGCCAATTAGACAACAAAGGTGGGTCTGTTGATAAGTCTCTCCATGTCCGAACTTGATCCAAAGCAAGTGATAGTATTCTTAGTTGAGAAGTATGATCTAGGCTTAGCACGTGCTTACCCCACCCCCTACCGCCGAGACAGGATCCGAATTACCATCCAGGCCATCAAGCCAAGGACAAAGGTAAGTTTGGCCAAGACGGAATCTCTCCTCAGCTGCTTAGTAGCAACACAGAAGACAGTGCCTTTGTGAAACTCAATTACAAACCATTCCACGCTTAAATCAAAAGCGATCTGTGTCACTGGAGCATCCCAAGGCCGTGGTGACTGTGCCAGTAGAGGCGTACTGAGCATTAGCTTGATGGTGCCACCTTCGGATCATGAGTGAAAAGATGCCCTTCTCAAACCTACTGTTAGACTTATAGATACAAGCCGATGCGTGTCTGTCCGGTTAGGGATCCATTTCCAAGACAAGATGTGGCAGGGTCCCTAGTCAGAACAGGCAAAAAAAAACACTACATAAATTGGTTGGAACTCCATGTAGTTTGGATAGCCCTAACAAACCTAGGACATTGTCTAAGGGACAAAAATGTAGAATTTTACCTGGGCAACTCCACGGCAGTAGCATACTTAAACAAGCAAGGTGGCGCCAGGTCTCCGCAACTCACAAAACTGGCCAACAGTATTTTGTGCTTAACTTGAGACAGGATATTCATCTATCAGCTCGGCACTTAGCGGCGGGTTGTCTGAACGTGCCAGCAGATGTTGTGTCCAGGGGCGGTCAGACAATACACACGGAGTGGTATCTGTCAATCGGTGCATTTGAATGAGTGACCAACCAGTCTCCGTAGGGAAGACCAACACTGGACCTGTTTGCAAACGCAATGACGACCAAGCTACCAAGGTATGCCTCTTCATACCCAGATGCACAGGCTTGGACGATCGATGCTCTAACCTGGGCTGCAAGTGAACGAGAGACAAAGTCCTGTATGCCTTTCCCCCTCAACTGATGTTACTGTAACCTATTCAGCAGATAATGATACTCAGACCCAAGCACTCACTCCTGATAGCCTCCTGGCCTCCAGGAGAAACTTGGTTGCTTCTATTAACCAAGTGCGTGACCGAGTTCTCGCTGAGACTACCTTGCAACTCAGAAATCCTGTCTCAGTGCCACTGGGTGTACTTTCAATCGACCCTTCGCTCCTGGATTTACACATATGGTGCCTGTCCCTGTCTTCGTAGAAAAACAAGGCTTTTCTACAGAAGCGACAGAAAAATGTTAAATAGCCACAGCGAGTACACAGCGAGGGTCTATCGGTCACAACGGAATAAGTCTGTCTATGCTGTTCAGGCCCTTCGAAGTCAGTTCTCCTCCCTCCCAACAAACACCAACATAAAGCAGTTGATCTTTCCTTGGTCGTGCGCTACCTTCACAGGGAAGACATTTTCGGGCATAATCCAGGCTCTATTCGTAAGACCACATCGCCATCGCAAGCCTTGGCACGTTCGAGCAAACTAATACTACCGGCCTTAACGGAGGATGATACCGAACCAGGCTGGTCTCTCTCTGCCCAGTAGGAACCCTGCCTAAGTACCTACAACTGTCGAAAGATGACAGGAGGGAAGGGCAAAAAGTATTATCATTTCCTTTATGCCTAAATTCAATAAAGATCTGTCAAAGCAGACAATTTCTAAATACATGGCTTGTAATAAAGCCAATTCAGAAGCAGAATTTCGAGAGTTATGTAATGTCAAAGCGCATCATGTAAGACAAGTTGCTAGCTCAGTTAGGGCTCTGCGTACTTTGTCCATGTCAAATATACTAAAAACGGGTTTTTGGTCCTATCCAAACTTATTCATTAAATACCATCTCGAGGACTGTTTTCAGTGCGAACTCACGGGTCCCTTTGTTTCAGCAGAGGCAACAGTCTCTAACTTTTGTCCGTTTGTAGCGAACCAACGATCAAGGGCAAAGACACACCAAAACAGAAAAATCCTTTTTTTATCGCTCCGACTCCAGCAAGTACAAAAAGGGCCAGAACCAAGGTCATCGGTAGCTGTGCGTCACTGCCAAGAGGACCGTAGGGATATTATTATTATTATTATTATTATTATTATTACATATTTCTTGTATGGCGCCATTTCTAATTAAAGCCCTAGGCGCAACAAGAACGTGAAAATAATATGAAAATAACATAACATAAAATGACAATAATAAAAACAATATATCTAATAATGACAACAATGAATATAATGTATAAATGTACAAAAGAGATAAAAGTACAATATAATATTAATAAAACAATTTAAAAAGATGGGTTTTGAGTTGAGATCTAAAAGTCATTCGTAATGTATTCTGACGAATATCAAGCGGAAGATCATTCCAAAGTGTAGGCGCGTAAACAGCAAAACTGCAGTCACCAAAAACGCGAACGTGACCCGGGAACTTTCAATAGCATTTGACTAGATGAACGAAGAGATCTGGATGGTTCATATGGCACTAGAAGATCGCAGAGATACTGTGGTCCTTCACCTCGGACACATTTAAAACACATTAGTAAAGCCTTAAACCAAATACGAGCTTCAACCGGCAACCAGTATAAAGATATTAACGTCGGTGTTATGTGATCCGATCGCTTTTGTTCAGCAATAACACGCGCTGCAGAATTGTGTATTATTTGGAGTTTCTGAAGGAGAGATTTGTTCACTCCAAATAACAAACTGTTGGCATAGTCTAGCTTAGAGATAACCAATACTTGCATTAGCGTTCGGGTAGTATCGTAGTCAAGATATTTGCGAATTTTTGAAATAGCTCTAAGGTTGATGATGGCATTCTGACACTTTGAGGAAACAAACTCCTTAATGGATAAATTGCAATCAAAAATAACTCCAAGATTTTTTACTGACGTACTACTAGCAATTTCACTATTTCCAACACAGATCTCAAACGAGGGTATTTGGCGTGTGCTATGGGGTGAACCAATAACAGCGATTTCGGTCTTATCGTCGTTTAGCTTGAGATAGTTCGACATCATCCACAGTTTTATATCTTGTATACAACGTTCAAGAATGGATCTTGCCTGTGCCATAGAGCTGATATTAAAACACATAGAGTTGCGTGTCATCTGCATAAAAATGAAACCACAAAACGTGGCGTCTAACGATGTCACGTACCGGTGCAACATACATGGTAAACAGTACCGGTCCAAGAACACTGCCCTGGGGCACTCCAGTCGTTAGCGAAGAAGGTGGGAAATGAATACCGTTCACGATAATGGTTTGCGATCGATTGCTTAGGTAAGATGTAATCCACTTTAGAGCTTTTCTTGGATTCCATATCTTTGTGTTAGACAATTTAGGAGAATTTTGTGATTTATGGTGTCAAAAGCGGTACTCAAGTCAAGCAAAACAAGAGCACACAATTTCCTATCCTGGATTGCAGCGGCGATATCACTATGCACGCGCAGAAGTGCAGTTTCTGTACAGTGAAATCTCTTGTACGCAGAATGAAATGGCTCACTTAACTTATTTTGCGAAATATGTTGATTGATCCTGTTTGCGACGATTTTCTCTTAAGTTTTGAAGCTAAGCTGAGGTTGGAGACAGGGCGGTATTTTTAAAGATTATTTCTATTCAAATTTGCCGTTTTCAGGAGCGGTTTAACAACCGCATTTTTCATCAATGTTGAAACGGTACCACTGGCTTTGGAGAGATTGACGATGTGCAATAACGAGGGAACAATCATGTCCCTGCACGATTTGAGTGCGTTCTCGCTTCTCTCTTTAGACGAATGCCTTGTAGTGCACCCATCTGTTTTATACCTAAGTCACTCGAATGCTTGGTTATGCAATAGAAGAGTACATTGTAGCGCGTTCATCTGTTTTATACGAGTGCTTAATGTCACTGATTACTCAACTCAGCGCTTAATCAGTATGTGAAAGTTCTGATTCTTTAGCTTGGTTCTTCATCATTTCAAAAATCTGTTTGACCACGCTAAGTTATTGTAAACAGTGTACGGGTTCTTAAATTGTGTTCTCACCCCACAACGACTTTCTTTCTGTTCTTTGTAAGTGGCCAACAAGTACACAGATTCATAGGATGCTTGGTCACAGGTTTATCACGTAGCCTTAATTCGTTTGCGAGAAAATAAACTGAGATTATTGGTGCTTGTCAAGTCTCGACCCTTGTTTTAAGGTTGGGGTACCACCTCGAAGATGAATAGAGGGGGTGGTATCAACAAGTGGTCACAGGGTGAGAAGCGCGTGGTCATTAGTTGTGTGTGTGTGTGTGTGTGAGTGTGTGTGTGTGTGTGTGTGTGTGTGTGTGCGTGTGTGTGTGTGTGTGTGTGCGTGTGTGATTGTGCGAGAGCTATACACCAGCTCGATTGGATTTTGAAGTTTTTAGGCACATTAAATACATGAAACGACATCATTTGTGTTTTATTTCTGGCTTCTCATCGAACTTGACGCGTTCTTTTACGAGTAAAAACTGAGTTCTTGGGAAAAATTTTCTCGGCATGGCTCGCAACGCAGGTAACTCCTACTCCTGTGTTAGTCGTGTGTAAAAGCGGAGACAAGCGTATTCGGCGCTTTCACGAAGTAAAACTGACGTTTTATTTTCGTAAAACGCTCTTTTACGAGTAATTCGCGTTCTCCAGTTATCTCGCGCTCCACACCCCTGACCTAGGTGTGGTTGGTGCTTGGGAGCAGCACTCGAATGAGGCTTGGTATTGGGGTACCAACGATTCGGGGCTAGGACTATTCGTGGCACTGAGACTTTTTTTGAGTTCCTAAATTGCGTGATTCTTAGAGTTCACGAGACAACCCATATAAAAGCAGAGAATTTGAATTACGCTTTTACTCGTGACAGAGCGTTTTATGAAAATAAAAAGTCAGTTATGTGTGCATACCTTGAGTGGGGCACGTCTCTCTGTAGAGTTCAAAATGGCGAATCATCGTATTGATGTCGTACCGATGGTCCGAATTGATGTGAGTGGCATTCTGGACTAAGGCAAAAATTTCATCAGGGATATTGGCGGTTTGTTTCAGTCGATAACCACGAATCACCTTTAAACAGTACAGAAAACAGATGCACGCACAAGTTAACAAACGGCACTGCTTAAAATCTCACTGACGCGGGAAAACGCCCAAAGCTGGATCCTATCTGCAGTACGTTTAAAAAATCTGGAATTTTGAGGGGGGGGGGCGGGAAGTTTTTCATTACATGCGTCAAAGTTTCGCTTTTAGCTACAGTTTAAGACCATAAATGATAACTTGCACTGTGAAACAAACTTGTGTCACCTTGCCAAACATGACCGGGGTGGGAGGAGGGGGTCAGAAACAAATCTCACAAAATGACAGGATTGCTGGTGTTTTGTTTTAACAACATTGACTCTTGAAGTTGAAGACTGTAAGTGAAAAGACTACAGGCAAGTAATGCAGAAACTCTTTATTAGCTGAAGCACCACCGATACCTCCAAAAACTTCAGTATTTTGTGTGTCCACCTCTGGCATCAATAAAATGGCCAGTTCGCACGTGCATCAAATTTATGCATCGGCGTATCGTGTTGGAAATGTCATTGAAAAACGGTAAATAATTCGAACACAGGTTTTGACTGGATTTTCAAAACCCTTAGGTTTTGAAAAACCAGTCAAAACCTGGTTCTCATTATTTACCTTATTCTTCCATTCTTCAGTGACCATTCCCTCGAGGATATTGGACTGCCTGGTTAGACTGCGACTAATGCGCCTTTTCATTATTCCCCACACATTTTCAATAGGATTCATATCAGGTGATGTCGCCAACCAGTCCATTGCGCATTATTGCATTGTCGTCACAGTAGCGAAATTCTACGCGGGCCCGGCGTGGGCCAAGTTTATCTCTTCTAAACTTCATATCTCTTCTAAACTTCATCGCCATATCGTACAGCGTTAAATTTTACCGCGGATTATCACAAGTTCCGTCTTCCCCTTATAACTAATACCACCTACCACAAGGACACCACCTCTTCCGAATAACTCCCGAGTGTTCGTGAACTATTCTCTAAGGCGTAACTCACCACTTCGCCCCCAAACTCGCCTTTTTCGGTCGTTTGCAGAGAGGCAAAATCGCGACATGTCCGTAAATAGTAATTGATGACGGTTCCATCAATGATGTTATCATTTTGCGAGACTTTTTTCTGACCCACTCATTTTTGGAAAGGTGACACAAGTTTGTTCCACAGCGGAATTCATTATTTATAGTCTCAGACTGTAGATAATACACGAAACGCATGTATTCCATTTGACGCATGTAATGGAAAACACTATTGAAAAGGTGTTCCTGCCCAAATCTCCCCTCACCCTAAATATTCCAGATTTATGAAACGCACTGTATAAATTTGTGGCTAAGTTTTGACAACATCTCGTTGCGTGAAAGTTATTATGAGGTGTAAAATAATTTTCAATACTGAAAGAGTGAAATTCCCTATACCCAGCAATTTGTTAAAACAATGGTGTAGTATTGATATTTCTGGATGTAGGACGGACAATGGTGTTATGTGGTTTGTGTGGATGATGTATGCAGCTGTGAAACTGATGCGGTGTGATACTTGTCTGACATTTCATAACTCTAACATTCAGCGCTTACCTCAACAGCTGCTTTTAGGTCAAGGGAAAACAAATAAAAGGTAACATTTTCGGTATATTTTAGCTCATAAGGAGAACCTGGTTTTCAAAGACGTAATATTACACACTAGGCAAAAAGGTGATATATTTAAAATCACTTTCTCCCTTCGAGTAAGATTTTAAAGACTTTTCAGCCTGATCTTGATTTGCTTTTTTTACAGACGAAACAATGTTTTGCATATTCCAAAACCTTTCTAGGAAACTTTTTTTTCACTAGTTCGAAACCTTTCTGCAAAAAAACACATAACTTTGCTGCTTACTCTCTAGCTATATGAAACGGCATCCTCACCCCACAACAACCCTCAACAAGAATAGTGTGTAACTGAAGCTGATAATTTTTTAAGAAAACGCACTGCTGCTGCAAACCTCACACAGACCCTATGCATATATTGTATTTCTGGTTAAAAATCACTTTTTTCTTCGGGGTCTGAACATGAAAATGAAAACAAAGCGAAAGAAGGTATCAGTAAAACTGATGACTGTCCCCCGCCACGAACTATGGTCAAATCCAAAAATAATGCGACGTCGCACAACTTCAATACAGATATTTTCACTGTGGCAAAATCAAAAGCCAGGGTTGAATAGCGGCTGAGACATCGCGTGCACAAAGTTGCACTGTAGGCAACAGAAACACTAAAACATTGCCTATTTTCAACAAGTCGCCATTTCGTCATTTTTTAGTCGAATCGAAAAATAATGCAACGTCGCACAACTTCAATATATATATATTTTCACTGTAGCAAAAATCAAAAGCCAGGGTTGAATAGCGGCTGAGATATCGCGTGCACAAAGTTGCACTGTAGGCAACAGAAACACTAAAACATTGCCTATTTTCAACAAGTCGCCATTTCGTCATTTTTTGGCCGAATAGAAAAATAATACAACGTCACACAACTTCAATACATATGTTTTTACTGTAGCAAAAATTAAAAGATAACGTTACATAGCGACTGAAATATCGCTTGCACAAATTTGTGCTTCCAAGTGTCGCCAGACGGACGGACGGACGGACAGACCCCAATACTATAGTACCCCGCTCCGCGCTACGCGACGGCGGGGGGGGGGGGGGGGGGCTGAAAAAAGAGGCTCACAATTGGGTCAAGTACTAAGTGAGAAAGTTGGGAGTCCTATAGCAGTATGGTCAGAAAACTAGTAGACAAAATGAACATTTACCAGGTGTAACCTGTCATTCTTGGCTTTCTGTGATAGCTCAAAGAAGGGTGGGGCTCCATACAGAAACATTGAGTACAGGCAACAACCCAAAAAGTACACCACACTCTTGTTGTTGAATATCGATCCACACAGGCATTCGGGCGGCAAATAACGCACAGGTAAAGACTGCACAATCCAGTCCTCTGAAATGAAGAACACAGGTCGTTTTTATTCAACCACAAGAACAAATTTCTACCTGAAGGTCCCAGCAAACATTATGACGTTACATCAGCAGTGGATAGACGTCGTGTTCGGCGTCTGTTCAAAGTCGGATGCTGGTCAATTATGGAAGTTAAAACGATACCTCTGCTGATGTAAAAAATTAGACGGTGGTGATTTTTAGGCCAGGGCCCGGAGTGTCAATTTGCTATAAAAAGGGAGTGATTTTCATCCAGTATACCGCGTTTCCCATAAAAAGGGTGTTCCTTTCGAAAAGTAATCAGTGTTTGGGTAAAAAGGGGTTATTGTTTCAAATTAGTACTCCGCATTTAAGAGTCGTTTTTAACGTTACGGTCAGGCATGGTAACCAGCTGGTCCGGGGACCGATGTTTGATAGGCCTAGATTATCCAACGTCTAATTACATTGCGAAAATGTCGCAAAGCTGACGAACAGAACGTGTCGTGGTAACTCTTCCGACAGAGTAGCATCCGCCTTGGGTCATCTGGTATTCTTTAAAATTACAAACCTTTTCCAAGAAGTTAACTTCTCAAATTTTACGTCTGAGAAGACTTCTCAAATGACAAGCAAAATCTTTTGGCAAGAATGTTTTGCAAGAACTAAAGTTTATTTTCAAAAAAACGAGTAAATGTTCACCATCTTTTTCTGAAAGAAGTATGAATAAAATTCTGTCACCTTCTTATTTCAAAGGTAAGATTCGAATTCGTTACCAAAGCCCTAAATATGAATCGAAGCTGTGTTTTGATTAGTAGAAAGGAAGTATATGTATACAAATTCATGATTTTATATCGTAATTTACACTCAATTAATTTAAAACATTTAACATGTGTACAAGGGGTTCAGCAACATAATTAGTTACACCAGTAATAGTTACTTCTGAACCATGATTTAAAATTAAAACTTTTCAAGAAACGTTTCATTTCGCGCACGGCCGTCCGTTCGGACGGCTGACGGGCAGAAGCTCATATTTATATCCCTCTGATTTCGCATTTCTGAGACCACTCAAGTATCTCACATGCTAGTTGCATGACGTAAATAATTTCATGTGGAAATTTTCTCTTAATGACTAGAACCAGGGAAAGGTCTGGGAATGTGCCCTGAGCTATTTAATCTAGAGATTTGGGTGTGTTAAATAGAACGGCAAACCTGTTTACTATGCACACTACATCTTCGTTGAGAGTCTATATGTGCAAGAAATTTGTCAACAGCTCAGATTAGAACAGCTCAGTGTGCTGTCACTACAAACAACCTGTCGACAACGTTTTTCGATATAATTTTTTTTTGCCCACAAATGAGTAGTGATTTTCTCATCACGGTATCATGGTCAAGAATTGTAAGATAATGGGGGTTGTTTGTAAGTTTATAAGCAGTATCTGCTGGTTTCTACCCAGAAATGAGTAATCCCTTCTATATACAGTGCACAAACCTCATTTCATTGGCACACTTAATAATCCGCGTTTCAAATGTAAACTGATAAATTTTTAGATAGTGCTGCGGTGTTCACCACAATGATACTAACCTAGCTGACATGGAGCATCCTGAGATCCGGCTTCTCTACTCAGCTCAAAATCTTTTAACTTCAAAGTTGGTTTGCCTTTCTCTATGTAAACGTCGAAGTTATCCGGCAAGAGCTGTAGCGGTATGATATCATTGTCCAAACATGCTTTAACCGCAGCTAGTGCATCGACAGACAAATCAACCAGTGTCTGTAAAGCCAGTGGTTCACAGTGTCTACGCTGGTTACGGACGTAATGAAAAAGACTTCCGAAGGCAGAGCGGGGCACGAAGTAGTATACAGGCAATGGGTTCTTTTGGAAAGCTATCATCTCCACAATGTTTCTTTGACCTGTCAGCTTTTCGATGTGCTTAATACCGTTTCCTAAAAGATCTACCGATCTTTTTTCACTTCGTTTTGCAGGTTTCAGTACACCAACAGCAATTTTACCATAAACCATAGTCTGATTTACAGCTGCTACAATTACGGAAATGCCAAATTTGTTGAGAAGCTTTCCTTTGATTGTGAGTGGAATTTGACTGTAATCCTTAACGAGACAATTATGGTACAGCTCTTCTTCCATCTCACTTATCTGCTCCATATTTTCAAATAGTAACGTCAACAACAGCTGTCTTTTATTCTGCAAATGTGAACAAAACAAGCAGTCGTGGAACACTGTGGTAACATAGTCTTTCAAGTTTGCCACAGAGGCACGAACAGTGTCGAGCAGTAACTTCACCAGTTCGATCAAAGTAGTTTGCATGTGTTTCTGCCAATCTGCAACGTGAAATCAGTGCAGGTTATGGGGTTTATATGGACCAAGAACACTACATTTTTCATAATTACAATGGTATACTACCTTTGAATTCTTTCAGCACGCAAAAATAGCATAATGTCATGTTTCACGAGTACGTTTCAGTATGTATAAAGCCGGGTATAAAGATCAACAGCAATGAAATATTCGGGGTACATACAATTTGACCAACCGCAATTTGACCAACCACAATTTGACCAACAGAAATTTGACCAACTGCAATTTGACCAACCGCTTAATAGAAAAACTGACATTTGACCAACTTTCAGTTTTAGATATACATAACCTTATAAATCTAGGAGTTCGAGGTTTCGTAAGAAAAATTTCAAAGAAGTGCTCATTTGCATCAAAGAGATGTTGCGCTAATCCCCTATCTGTCAATGAGTGTCATAAGGTTGAGTTCCACGTGCCCCGTTAATCTCCGTAATCCGGCGTTATACAAGGTGTTATACAAACAAACCCAGACCTGGTGGAAGCTTTAGTGTCATCTCAGGTACGTGTTTTATGTGAAGTTTTGAGATGATATGAGATTACTACCATCCCGGTACATGTGGACAGTACTTTTACTTGCAGTGTTATAACTGTTTAAATGTTGCTTTTGTGGGAACATTTGTGATTGCTAATGTTTTACTGATAAGTGGTACGAAAAACAATAAATTATGAAGTTGGTCAAATGTCCGTTTTTTCATTAAAAGGTTGGTCAAATTGCGGTTGGTCAAATTTCAGTTGGTCAAATTTCGGTTGGTCAAATTTCGGTTGGTCAAATGTCCTACACCCGAAATATTCATGCCTGGGCGACATCCCTAATTTATTTGAGCGATATTTAGCCGAAAGACAATTTCCCGAACTACAATTAGTAGAAATAAGATGAAATTTAGTTCAAATTTATAATTGTGGGTAAATTATGCATAAGGTGAGATTTGTGATTAATTAATCGATTGCTGTGAGTACCTATCATTTAATTTTTTAATTGATATTACACCGCATTGTGTATGTATTTGTCGATGTATTTGTAGCTCATTGTTCCAATAGGCAGTTAAGTCATCATTAGTACAGAGCAGTAAAGTCATCACTTGGCATAGAAGAGCTATGTAATGGCAATATTCGATAAATGGTACTCAATCT
This sequence comes from Protula sp. h YS-2021, assembly GCA_949752745.1. Taxonomy (NCBI): domain Eukaryota; kingdom Metazoa; phylum Annelida; class Polychaeta; order Sabellida; family Serpulidae; genus Protula; species Protula sp. h YS-2021. The sequence goes on along the minus strand of OX457026.1, from coordinate 52,882,291 downwards.
GGCAGGGTATTGAAATTCTATCAGGGCTCCATTCGTCTGCTCAGAAGTTAAGCCATCGAGGAATGCCGGCGTAAAGCCCCCCCCCCCCGGCGAAAAGCCCCCCGGCGAAAACCCCCTACATTTTGCTACCCTAGGCGAAAAGCCCTACCGGCAGAACCCCCCCCCCCCCGGTCATTTTTTTTCTAGAGTATATATATATATATATATATATATATATATATATATATATATATATATATATATATATATATATATATATATATATATATATATATATATATATATATATGGTATCCAGACATCTCGCATCTGGACATCTCGCATCTGACAACTCGCATCTGGACATCTCGCATCTGGACATCTCGCATCCAAATGAAAAAGTGGACATCTCGCATCCGTGAATTTGGTCTGCTTTTAAGGGGGAACTTTTAACACTGTGTTTGGGAAACTCCATACAGAAAATAAATTACAGGGGTTTCCAAAACGTAAGTTATTTGAGTAAATCAACTGAAAAAAACTCAGTTCAGTTTACGGAGTAATTCAAGAGTTAGACTTACATTTGCACTCAGTGAATGCCATAGTGAGAAGTTCAGCGTTCGGTGCAGCGCGAATCCACATATGCTGATCCCTCGAAAGAGGCACTTCAAAGCATGACGGATTTTATGAACGTGCGGCGGATTAGTATTAAGAATGAATCCACATCCACTAATCACACTGATCTATTCAATTTTTAAAAATTTATCTTTGATGCACGGTTTGGAAGGGAAACGTGCACAGGTTCGAAAGTGCGGAGGGTAAGATGTAGTCACGAATCCACATGACATGACCATGACAAATGGTAGTAAAGTACAGTGTCAAAATACACTTAATAAAAAGATTACCACCGACCCCCCACCCCCCCCCCCCCCACCGCCAAAATGCAATGATAAATCAAGCAAAAAATCACGGATGCGAGATGTCCACTTTTTCATTTGGATGCGAGATGTCCAGATGCGAGATGTCCAGATGCGAGTTGTCGGATGCGAGATGTCCAGATGCGAGATGTCCAGATGCGAGATGTCGCGGATTCATATATATATATATATATATATATATATATATATATATATATATATATATATATATATATATATATATATATATATATATATATATATATATATATATATAAGCGATATCAGTGACAAAGAAGAACGAATACTTCACTTTTACACTATAGTTCACATTTTTACAGCTTTCGCAGCGCAAAGTATACTCAGCTTTAAATCAATTTTAAAGCTTGATCCGGGAGGATTAATCTTCGATTGCATCTTACCCTTTCATCCTCAACGGCAACTTTTTTTGAAGGTGTGGTGTCAGAGATGAAGTGCAACGATAGGAGTGGGCTCAGGGATTATGAGTGTGATCCAGCTTACAATAGTCTATTGTGTAGTTCAAATCCCTATGGACGGTGGTCTCCACCTCAATCAACTTTTTGTGCTTTGAGGTTTTCATATCCTCATAATAGGGAGGGGGCTCAATGTGATCCAGTCTATTGTGCAGTTCAAATCCCTATGGACGGTGACGCCTTTGTGGTCTCCACATCAATCAACTTTGTGTGGTTTGTGGTTTTCACATAGCATAATATTGGAATTTTGCCGAATGACCTAAATTTCCTTGAAAATTATATTTATGAATTTAAAATATTTTTCAAATAATGTACTAAATAAAATGCCCGTGGGGGGGGGGGGGTTCTGCCGGTAGGGCTTTTCGCCGGGGGGGGGGGGGCTTTTCGCCTAGGGTGGCAAAATGTAGGGGGTTTTCGCCGGGGGGGGGGGGGCTTTTCGCCGGGGGGCTTTACGCCGTTTACCGTCATCAAGATGCCATTAATAAGCTAGTAAATTGTAATTCCCATCCAGTTGCAATTGCTTAGATTAAGTTGTCATATGTCACAGTTGTCGTAGACATCAGTTTCAGTAAATGTCGCTCAGCTAAGTTACTTTTATCAAAAGCTTACCATAACAGCGGTGGAGGAAAACTTTGACGCTGTGGCAGATCATGATCACCACAACGCGCTGGCCTTTCTTTCTTATTTTATCCCTTAGCCGCTTAAGCAAGTAGGTAATTACGCCTAGTCCCTTTTCAATCTCGCCTTCATGCAGTACCTAAACAAATAAAACATCAGTTTACCAAAGACTTCACGCACTTGTGCGTTACTTCACTCCTGCATTGCTGTCCAGAAATTATGCTGGTATGTAGGGGGAGTAAGTTAACATTGTACAGACTGCAACTCCTCGTACACTGCTTGACGGCTCTTACTGTCTAGTAAAAAGGCTTCACTACTTCCCAAAAAAATATTTCATGCAACTAGCCCCTGTAAAATACAAAGATACCTTTCGCTGCTTACCCAAGGTACAGCAATCAAGACTGCTTGGATAGCCTGCCTCTCTTTGTTGATAGTTTTAAGAACCTTCTCATTGCCGTCACAGCAGATATTTTCCTTTGTTACACAATTCATTTGCTTACTCTTGCCATCTTTCTTTTTGAATTTATCTAATAAACACAAACAAAGCTCGGCTAGATCTTTTGTTGGTCCGTTACTTCTGTTACTTTCAAGCTGGCTGGTTAAACTTTTGTTTCCATCAGCATTCAAACGGGGTCGAACTGATTCCAACAACACTTGGCCGCATTCCTTGTTATGATTTATCGCAAAAGAAAGGCGAAACAAAACTGCCACAGCAAGCACTAAAATCTTCGATTTGTGTTCTGTTTTGGTGAGCGCACTGTTTGGTTGACAGATTGCATGGTAAACGTGATTCCAAGTCCGGCAAAGGGTGCTGTGAAAATCACTGGCATCCACAGGTGATGCAATGTGAAGCTCAACCAGTTTCTCCAGAGCAGATGTAAACACCTGAAACGGCATGACATTCAAAGCTTAATGCTTACAAATAATACTTTTTATTTGACCTGTTTCGGGTTCGCAATCGAGCCCCGACCGAATGGGTCCCGCCCGAAGGCATCGAACCCTCAAGCTGCCACTGCGGGTATTTCGATTATTTTTTGCCCAATTTGAATTTCCTCAAGAAAAAATGCACGGCATATGCTCAGCAAGAATACACATATTGCTTTAGTTATTATTATTATTATTATTATTATTATTATTATTATTATTATTATTATTATTATTATTATGGCTCTTTTATAGCGCCTACTACTAAGCGCTTAACAACAATTAAACCGAAATATAAATAGTAACATATCGCAGTAATACGTATGAGCATCTACATTTATAAAACCAATTATGTTAAAATAAAAAGCTAGAACAATAAGAACAGCCTACAGCATTAAAATGACTAGATCAATTAATTGTAAATAATGAGGTGACTGGAATGCCTTACGAAATAAATAGGTCTTCAACTGGTTTTCGAAAATGTGGAAGGATTCTGCACGTCTTATATGTAGCGGCAAATTATTCCAGAGCATAGGTGCCGCAAAAGAAAACGAGCGTTTACCATACTTCAAGTTAGGCTTAGGTACTGTCAGCTGGTACTTATTCGTAGATCGAAGGGCGCGCTGTTATTGTGCTCTTAACAATCCATTGTTGTTTGAGGGAAAAACCGTCTCTTTTGCTTTTCGCAATAGGCGTTACGCATAATAAGCATCTTCTCTAACACTAGGGTTTGCCGTGTGTGTTGTTGGCTCAACATGCACACGGAATAAGGGAATGGTGCAGGGTGCAGTAGGGGAGATAGAAACTGCAATTTGAGACGCGGCCATTGAGTGACGAGCACGGATTAAAATTACCTTACTGAGTGAGACACCTATTGAAAAGCGTTGTTAATTTTTTGTTCCTTTTACATTATGATTGTGATTGAAAATTCCCCGAGAAGGTTTGCAAATGAAAGCAATTCGTTGATTTGAAAAAAAGTTTGGCTCCTACAGTTTGTTTTTGAGAGACAGGTCAAGCTTTCTCAAAAAACTAAATGAAAAGTAAAAAACTATGTTCTGCGACGGAAAACTAAACTAGAAATCACAGGGGGAAGGGACAGCTAACGACGTGGAGGGAGAAGGGGGATTACAGCGAGGGTAGATGGTCAGAAAGGGCTTTACACATTGGAAAACTCGAGCTCCGCGAGCCTCGAGCGAACAACAAATGAAAGCTCCGAACCTAAAATTATGGCAAAATTGCAACATCACTTGTTTCCATTTTAAATGGAATTTCCCAGGATATCGAAATGCATTTCGGCATCACATCGCACTAATGTGTGTCCTATATGCTGGAATAATTATAATCACATGTATGACTTAGCTCCGTTTGAATAATTTTTCTGTTCTAAAAACGGTTAAAACTACGGTATGAAATTTGTTAAATGCATTTCGAAGAATGTGGAAACACGCTAAACATATGTACAGCTAATACTGCTATTCAGTTTTGTCAGTGAATAAAACTGCTATTGATCATCGAGTTCCTGACCTGGTCAGGAAACCTAAGCATGTATCAGTTAACAAAGGGCAAGGGCCATAATTCCACGCCTGTCTGATTAACCCTCAAGTGCAGCTGTAGTGCACCTGCCTGGGGTAAACATCTTGGCGTGCATGGTCATAGCGTTGCTTGGTCAGTTGAACATCAGAAGTAAAGAGCAATAAATGCGACAGGAAATATTAAAATATTAAAGGGATTGTATTTTGAGAGCTGAAACAATATTGATAACACTAATCCGTAGTAATCAAAGAGTACTGTTATTGTCATCGCTATCTGAAGTTTATTTATTTATAGTTCCACAAAATGAGGTTATTCAACATTGGTTCATAAGAATGCTCATGTAACAATGTAATGTAGATAATATTGCAAATGATATGTTCTGAATGTATCGTCCGGGAATATTGTCTGATTAAGCGCTTGAGTGTTTAGTAATGTTATCTGCAACTGTATGCTTTTTACAGCCAAGGAATTTAGTGTGCCGGATAAAATAAAGAGCGGATCTGAGATCATTGTCTTTACTCGTTTGTCTGCTTGCCTGTGATCGTAACTTGCTCCCAGTGATAACAGGGACTGGTGATTTAATTAAACCAATAAACCAAATCCACACAGAGATTTGTACAAAGTTTATTAATGTTATCTGCAACCGTATACTTTTTACAGGCAAGGAATTTAGTGTGCTGGATAAAAAAAGAGCGGATCTGAGATCATTGTCTTTACTCGTTTATCTGCTTGCCTGTGATCGTAACTCGCTCCCAGTGATAACCGGGACTGGTGATTTAATTAAATCAATAAACCAAATCCACACAGAGATCTATTATCTATTATCTAACGCAGCCCCTGTCTGCTTGGCCGGAGGAACACTCGACCGAAGAAGCTCAGTTGATCTGGGGGTGGGGGGATTGCTTCTATCACTTGTTTCTCCAACTGCGCCCTTAATACTTGTTTCTCCAACTTTTTCATCGCCATATGTGGTTGACAGATTCTCCAAAGCAGTAGGGGTCGTATTTATAAAAAGAAAAAAGAAAAATAGAAAAAGCTTGTGTCACAACTAAAAAAACTGTTCTGCAGGAACCGATAGAGCTTATCGAGTACACAACACTTAATGCGGCTTTGATAAGAAACATGGAAGCAATCGATTTCAATATGTGAAGACGTGTTTTTAGGTAGAGAGCAAATATTAAAAAAAAATGTAGTGTTAGAGGTTGCTATTTATATAATAATGAGGCCAGTGTGTATATGAATATATAAGTGCTTTGTGTGGGATATAAAATTTATATTTAGCAATGAAATGGATGCAAAATTTATGACGTTTTGAGTGGATTTTATGACTATACACAGAGTTGGAATAATGGCGGACATAAGCAGGGAACAGGGACCATCTCAAGATGACCAAAGCACAAATCAGGAATATTGCATACTAGATAAGGATAATCAAAGCGATATTTGTGATGTTATAGTGAAATCTACAGCCGACTTACAATCTTCGCAAGCAAGAAAAAAGGCCAAAGGAAAAAGTCCAAAGACTATAAAAGGAGTGTGAGACAGACAAAAAGGAAACGAAGTGAAAATACAACTCAGTCTATAAAAGAGGATGGATGGGAAGACTGTGATATGTTAGTTTATTTTGAGAAAAAACTCGAAAATAGTTTAGACGATATTATAACAAAAGTAACGAAAAACGTCGAGAAAACATTAGAAAAAAATCTGTTGAGCATTGCTAAAAAGGTAGAACTGGGGCTTACTGAAAAGCTGAATGATATTATCGACAATAAGCTATCTGCTGAAATGTGCAAAATAAACGACAGAATCGACGCTTTGGCAACAGTGTTAGACACCTACCAACAATCAGCGGTGGATAATAGTAAAAGGCTGGATTCAATGCAGAGCCTTGACAATAGCCTGGAGAAAAGGATACAGGTTCTGGAAGACCGCAGTCCTGCTGACGAGCAAGGAAATAGTAATGAGGAACTTGCTAATCAATTAGCGGTCATTAAACAGCAGTGTGAGGATCAGCGACGTTCCGCGGCCGATATTTATCGGATTCTAAAAGGAGACATCGAGCGCTTGGAAACCCATTCATGTAAGGTAAGCCTTGTTTTTGAAGGGGTTCAGGAGAGAGAAGGTGAGAACTGTAACGATGTCCTCGACGCTATAATCCGAACAAAAATGCATATTAACATGCCAAACTCGATAGACGTCGCTCATCGCATATTTAAAAGCGATCCATCAAAGCCCGCGGGGATAGTGGCACGATTTAAGTCAGTGGCAGAAAAAAACCGCGTTTTACAGAATTCCCAGATTCTCAAAGGTTCAGGCATTTTTGTAAGACAGGATGTGCCCCAGGCAGTCACACAAAGGCGCGATTATCTCGTAAAGTCGCTTCCCAACGCAAAACGTCTTGATCCATATGCCAAAATGGTGCGGGACAAGCTCAAATTTAAGGGACGGTTATACACGGTAGACAATATAAATCATGCCGGGCTGGCAGATACTGGTCACACTGTGAAAACCGATACTCAGGTGCGCTTCTATGGATACCTATCGCCGTTAAGCAATTTCTATAAGGCCGATTTTACTATCGGAGGGGCAACATTTTGTTGTGTTGAGCAAGCATACCAATATTGTAAGGCCAGAAACAACGGGGACCTTATAACAGCACAGGCTATCATGAGAGAATCAAACTCAGTGGTAATGAAGCGACTAGGAAGAAAACTCCAGGCTAGGAACAACGCAGAGCAAAGCAGTCTCCTTATTATCATGGAGAAGAGTAGTATGAAAAGGAGAGTTTTGCGCCACTTGATGACGTCATACTGTCTGGACCGGAATTGACGTCAAAGCGTCTGGACCGGAAGTGTTGTCTGGACCGGAAGTGTTGTCTGGACCGGAAGTGACGTCATGATAAGCGTTAGGATAGGCGCGGCCATCCATGACGTCATAATGAGGTCATAATGAGGTCATAATGAGGTCATACTGAGGTCATACTGAGGTCATAATGAGGTCATAATGAGGTCATAATGACGTCATGCTGTGTGGCGGCTTCCTAGGGTTTCAGTCGATGATCGTCGAAGTCAATGAAGTCAAGGTTTCATTTCCGAAGTCAATCGGCAACAGACCCTAAAAAGTGATGACCTCCCCCCCCCCCCCCCTCGAAATTGTGATTTTTGCATATTTATCCGTTTCAGACGATTCTGAACATTTTTCGTTTTTTGGGTCGACCGACCCCCCCCCCCCCCCTCAAAATGGTGATTTTTGCATATTTATCCGTTTCAGACGATTCTGAACATTTTTCATTTTTTGGGTCGACCGACCCCCCCCCCCCCCCCGAAATTGTGATTTTTGCATATTTATCCGTTTCAGACGATTCTGAACATTTTTCTTTTTTTTTTGGGTCGACCGACCCCCCCCCCCCCCCGAAATTGTGATTTTTGCATATTTATCCGTTTCAGACGATTCTGAACATTTTTTTTTTTTTTTTTTTTTTTTGTCAACCATATACACAAGTAAAATTCTGCTGAGTCAGCAATTTTAACAATTTTGAGCAAGTTTGAACAAGTTACACACCATATTTTGATTACATGGAAGTAGCATAAAAGCATGAGTGAAACATATATGTGACACATTCTGCTGAGTCAACAATTTTGAACGAGTATTGAATAAGTTTGAACAAGTTACACACCATATACCATCAAAGTTTTATAAAAGGAAGAGTGACGAGAAAATACTTCACAATGTCGGCATTACTTCTTGACAGATGTATGACTATGGATGACGTCTTCAAAGTGAACTATATTGACTATGTGTTTTCAAAGCTTCCTGCTTTTGAATCGGATTGGATGCTGCAAGTGAAGAATTTGCATCTGCATTGGGAAGCTGTGGGAAAGGCTATTCCAAGAGATCGTTTCATCCGCTCGTTTCTACATGAATGTGAAGAACTGCATTTACTATCAACTTACAACATTGATTTAGCATTTATCAACGCGAATACAATTTGGGCAACTGACCTCATGTTAGTTGTAGCTACTAGAATTATTCTACATTATGATGATGATGTTCCAAATAATGTATCAGACCTTGTTCGGTTCAACCATGGACGAGTTGAAGTGAATTCAAAAGTTTGCAAGTTCTTTGAAAAGAAAGCTGACTCAGCAGATAGTTGGGTATAAAAGGGAGTGAACTCAGCAGAGTGGAGTCATTTCTCAGCAGACAGTTGGAGGGAGTGGATCATCAATACATTGTGGCAGTCATGGAGAACAAGACAAGCAACGCAGCAGCGCAGCGCAGCAGCAGCAGCAGCTTTAAAATTAGTGCTAACTTAACCATTACTGTGGAGCATGGAGAATATGGGCCATTTCTACGCATCACACGTGGAGAGAGATGGTGTGCTTATTCACCATCTTTGTGGAAGATTGTGTGCCAGAGCTTGAAAAATTTACGCGACATTGGCTTCAAACTATACTTAACGCAAACGAAGTGGCTTGAAGTCATTTCATACTTGGATATGCGCTATGTGAGTTTTGTGCGCACGTCACGGTTTGAAGGGAAAGAATACACACATCACATTAACATGAATGATGGTGAATGGGAGACACTGCTTCAGGAGATGGACAACATCAACTCAGCCCTATCACCATGTGAGGAATGTCATGACAAGAAAACGATCATCAAGCTGCAAAAGGATGGTCGGATGAAGGTGTCAAAGCTATCCAAGAAAAGGCTGACTGAAGTTCAGTTGGAGAACATGAACGTGCAAAATCAACTTGGACTTACCTGCGACTATTGCGGTGCTTGTGGATATGTGGAAGATTATCATTGCCACTGCCACAAGTATAATTGCAAGTTGTGTGAACCAAACAACTTCTGCGGCAAGTGTGGAGTACTTAAAGTCAGTGAAGCAAAGTAAAAGCACACAAGACATTGAAACAAGATGGACGCATGTTTTAAAAATGCTTATATTGACTTGATGATTGCTAAACTTGCTTGCTGTGGCACTCCAGACTATCAACTTTATCATTTGGATGCTTTTTGGGATGTTGTACATCATAGTCTTGATGTGATTGAACTGCATTCAAGATTTCTTGGAGAATGTCATAAAATTGGAATAGAAGAAGATCCTGACTTTGACTTTGATTCTGCACTTTATTCTGCTCGTACTGATGTTGAAGTATATTTCACCGTAGTTGATCATTTGAGAGATTGTTGTAAAGAAGAAGAGGAAACCGAGCAGCTTTATCAGGTAACTTTAAAGATATAAAAACCTTTTAATCATCTTTGTAACAACATAGTGAATTGATAACAATGTTTTTCTTACTAGCAAATTTAGTTTTATGTGAGTGGTTTCAACGTAAACCAAGAAAGAACATGATAGAAGAGGCAGCAAATATATTAAAAGATATTTTATTACAGGAAGAAACCGACATGTCAGAATAAAACAGCAGAAACAAAATCAACATGGGGAATCTTGTACTATTCAGCGGTCATAAGGACGTTCTTTCAAACATGTTTCCAACACGACTTGAAAAGTATATTGCTTCAGCCATTGTGTCATCCAGAAATGGATATGAAGCGAAACGTATTGCTAAAGGGATAAAGCCATGTCCTTACCAGTGAAGAGAAGTAAAATGCAAGATGTTTTACAAGTCAAATGGAATCAGTGTGTATTGTTTCGCAACAAGTTGAAAGAATGTAAAGACAAAACTTTAGTTGAAGCAACGTATGATCATTGGTGGGGAGCTGGTGTGAAACAAGTGTCATCTGGATATCCTGGTCAGAATATTATGGGAAAGTTGTTAGAACTGTTCTGTGAGACTTGATGTGCAGACGTGTGAACATGGAGAAGTGTGTTAAGTGAACAGCAACTGGAAAAAACTTGCTGAATTTGACAGACTTATGCTACATTGCCGGAGCAGCATAACTTGCTAAACCTGACAGACTTGTGCTACATTGCCGGAGCAGCATAACTTGCTAAACCTGACAGACTTGTGCTGCATTGATTCAAGACTCACAAGACTGCATAATGGCGGACATAACACTGAGACAATATATTGTGCAAAAAGCTTATTGTGAAGAAATGTTATCAGCTGTAAAAAAGTTTGCATATTTAGTCTGTCCTGCTTGTCAACATGAAGAGTGTCAAGAACATACTTGTCATACTGCATGTGTTTATACATATTGGAATGAAGCTAAATATTACATTCATTTAGATAAAGTGTTAGAGAATGCAAATCAACGTTGTGAGAAATATGGTGTAGATGCTATTACATTGGATGAACTCAGTCATTGGTTAGTGTTCATTGAAGACCAATGGTCTCCAGTGATTCATACCATTGTATCCATACTTGATTTGTAAAAAACTTGTTAGTTAAGTTATAAATGCATGTTAGTTAAGTGATGTTGGTTGAGTTATAAAATAAAAGCTGTTCTGTTGAGAAGGTGGTTTTCATTCGGTGTGACCATGTCGACGTGGAAAGACTACTTGACCAATATTTACTTCAAACCTGGACAGCCTGGAGCATTTGCTGGTCCTTACAAACTGTATCACATCTTAAGAAAACATAATCAACCAGTCACACATTCACAAGTGAAGAAATGGCTACAGGATCAAGATGCTTTCAGTTTACTCCAACCTGTCAAATACAGGTTCAAAAGACAACGTGTGATTACACGTGGTATTGATGATATGTGGGATATTGATTTGGCTGATATGGGAAACATAGCTCCCTATAATGATGACATACGCTTTTTACTCATTGTCATTGATGTGTTTTCCAAATATGTCTGGGTACAGCCAATACCTAATAAATCACATACCAGCGTCATACAAGCTTTCCAAAAGATTTTTCATGACACACGACGAAGACCGCAAACTCTAAGGTCTGATAAAGGAACAGAATTTAAAAATAGATGGGTAAAAGCATTTTTGAAGAAAGAAGGAATTCATGCTTATACCACAAAGAATGAAACCAAAGCCAACTTTGCTGAAAGAGTCATTCGTACTCTGAAGGGAATGATGTATCGGTATTTTCTACATAATCAAACTTACCGTTACTTAGACATTCTTCCAGACTTGGTGTACAATTACAACCATAGACCTCATGGTTCTCTTCCTAATAAATATGCTCCAGCCGAGATTCGTAAAGACAACGAATCAAAAGTGTGGAAGTATATGTATGTCGACAAACTGAAATTGAAACCGAAGAAGAAGAAGAAGAAGTATAAATTTAACATTGGCGATCATGTTCGCATTTCCCACATTAAATATGTGTTTCAACGCGATTATCACATCAAATGGACGCAAGAAGTCTTCATTGTCACACATCGTTGTAAGAAGCAAGGAATACATTTGTATCGTGTGAAAGACTTTTTAGACGAAGATATTGATGGACATTTCTATGAAGAAGAACTGCAGAAAGTGACCAAAGATATTGAATCTATTTATAGAATTGAAAAAGTCTTGAAAACACGTAAAAGACGAGAAGGTGTGAAAGAATTATTTGTCAAGTGGTTAGGTTGGCCAAACAAGTTTAACAGTTGGGTGAAAGAAACAGACATTCAACAATGAAGCATCCATTTACATGTTTGGTCTCTGGACCTACAGGCAGTGGCAAAACGTCTCTGGTGAAGGAAATTCTAGAACAAAAGTTGATTCAACCCTCTCCAAAAAGCATTTTATGGCTCTATGCAGCAGATCAGCCTTTGTATAAGGGAATGAAAGGCGTGAAATTTTACCAAGGCATTCCAGATGACATTGAAGAGCGTTTTAACCCGAAAAAACCAAACTTACTTATCATTGATGACTTAATGACCAAATGTCATAGTGATGAGCGTATGACACGTCTCTTTAGTGTTGGCGGCAGTCATCAAAATCTAAGCATTATCTTTATTGTGCATAATTTATTCCATCATGGGAAAGAGATGCGAAATATTAGTTTGAATACACATTATATCATTCTGTTTAAAAATCCGAGAGACAGTCAACAAATTAGTACATTGGCGCGGCAAATGTATCCTGGAAGATCTCAATTTCTCATAGAAGCCTATCAAGATGCTACTAGCAAACCTCATGGTTATTTATTCATTGATTTAAAACCAAAGACAAATGATCAACTACGTATTCGTACAGGCATTTTACCAAAAGATACACATTATGTATATATTGATAAAGCAGTGTATGAACAAGAACCAACTCATTTGACCATTCGCAGTCAAGATGTCTAAACGTATTCGAGCGAACCAGCCGTTTCTTCATTTGCTTGCACGCAGTGGGCCTAAACGACGTAAATCCTTGCTACAGCAAGCTACAAAAGAGGAATTAACAAGCTTGTTTGAAATTTGTTTGAATATATTGCAAGGACATTTACCCTTAAGCTCAAAACGGTTTAAGGAATTTAAACGTGAACGTCATACGCTACGTACTCTAGCAGATAAGAAGATATCCCTTCGACGAAAAAAGAAGTTGATTAATCAGAAAGGAGGATTCATTGGAGCTATTGCTAGATTGGCATTACCCTTGTTAGCCAAACTACTGCTAAAATGAAACATACGATGAAAATGGTCCTCATTCCTGAATATGAATATAAAATGTTGCTAGAAAAGAAGGGAAAAGTTGGTGAAATCAAAACGAAAGTGAATAAACTTTTACGTGGGAAACGAACACGTGAAAAGGCTATAGAAATATCTCAACTTCTTGGTCGTCATTTACGAACAAGTCAGTCTAGGCAGCAAAAGCCCTCATCATCATCATCATCACCTGAAAAGCCAGAAAAGTTATTTTTAAGTCATTTTCAATCTATCTATCATGGAAAAATAACACAACTTTTAGCAGAACTGAAGAAATATGGTACGACATGGTCAGACAAGAATGAACTTGTGTTGAAAACGGGCGATATTATAGCAAATTCCAACGTGGTTGATTTGATGAAAGAAGCATTGGTGGCGACAAGAAGAAAAGAACGAGCCATACCACCATATGGCTGGCATCCATTTATCCAGGAAATTGTTGATGCTAATATTCCAAAAACAATGTTTAGTAAAAAGACCACTCGTGACGACATTACAACAGAAATGAAACAACGTCAACAAAGACAGTTTCCTGAAGGATGGGAAAATTTTTAACATGGCTGAAAGAGCTATGTTGTTGCCAAGAAGATAAACCAACTATTCCTGTAAAAATAAGATGTACAAGTGCTTGTTGTGAAGGAGAAGTCATAGATCATGTAGATCATCATCATGATGTGAAAGACCATTTACATACTTGGTTGAATGGCGCGCGCTATCGTGAAGTATATAGACAACGTCAACGCACCTATACCATTTAGTTCCCATCATGGAGTCGACAAGCTTTTACATCACTTTGCCTAGCAATGCGAGTATGACCTATTATCCCAACAACAAGGCTTCGAATTATCAAATTCGTATGCCTCGAACCATTTATCTGAATGGAAAATATGAAGTGGCTTTAGCTGAAATTCAATATCCACATACATGGACAACGATGAGACAGGGCATGGACTACTCTATTCAGTATCGACAAGAACTATTCGATGATCCTATTCTTAGCACTCTCGATATTCCTTATGGGAACTATAGCACCATACAAGAACTATGTGAGGCAGTCAATGAAGAAGCGACTAATGCTCTGAAACTTACAGAAGCTATTCGAATAAAGTATGATAAGATTAGACGACGTGTGTTTCTATTTCTCGATTATGGTTATGAAGTGTCCTTTTCCGCTGGATTAGCTGAGATTTTAGGATTTATCCCAGATCACTGGTATACTGAAACATGTACAGCTGACCATAAAGCGGATGTGAAACAGGGGTTTTATACACTGTATGTGTATTGTAGCATTTGTGAACCACAAGTTGTTGGTGATTATTATGTTCCGTTACTACGTTCTGTTGGCATACAAGGCCATGATGGAGATATTATCATGAAAACGTATGGCGAACCGCATTATGTTCCTGTAAACACATCCAAATTTGACATGATAGAAATGAATATTAAGGACGACACAGGCCATAATGTTCCATTTCAAACTGGAAAGGTGATCTGTAAACTTCATTTTCGACCAAAAGCAATATGAAAGCTTATACACACGATCCGTCTGCATATCGCAACCATTTTCTTCGTCAAGTGGGCGGGGAATTACCAGGAGTCAAAGGAGCGCGAATCCAATATGGCGATGGTATTGGTTCAATACTGGGATCATTGGCTCGCAAAGCTATTCCACTACTTAAGGCTGGGGCTAAGATCGTTGCGCCACATCTTAAGATGGCTGCAAAGAATGTCGCGAAAGATTTGACGGGCCGAGTAGCAGAACGTGTGTTTGGAGAACAAAAGCGTGTGCAACCGACGAAACGTGCCAGAAGACGAAAAACAGCCAGACGGATAACATCAAAATATCGCAAAGATATCTTTTGAAATCATGTCTCTCATTCATAATCATTCGTGTGAATGTAGTCTTTCTCCATTGGAATGGTTTCACGTACCACCAACGCAAACTGCTGTAGAGAAAAGTTATAATGTTGACTATCAACCACTTACAAGCATTAGAGAAGGCGCTCCAATAGAATTCTACATTCCTGCGAGTACAGAAGAATATCTGGATTTAAAGAACAGCAAACTTCATATTGTATGTCGCATTCTAAAGGCTGATGGAACAGAGTGTGGCGCAGATGATAATGTCTCTTGCATCAATGATGTGTTTAATGGGTTATGGTCTAAAATATAATTGTTTCTGAATGATCGTTTGGTTTCGCATAGCAACAATACTCATGGTTATACCAGCATTATCTCTCATCTCATCCATGATTCGGAAGAAAGTCTACATTCTGAGCGCTCTATGCGTCTCATGTATAAGGATACTGCTGGGTCAATGAATAGTCATGAGGTGAAAAGACTTAATCATGAACAATATGTATCCGGGTTTCATGTCAATGCCGACGGCGGTGACTTGGCTGAGCAAGGAAACAATGGCTTACATCATCGTTATTTGCATACACGTCTTAGCCGTGATGTTATGCTCACAGGTGGTTTAAGGATAGATTTGTTTGAGCAGGATCGTTATCTTCCGAATGGTATCAGTTTGAAATTGCGTTTCCATAGACAAAAAGATGACTATGTATTGATGGCTGCAGATAATACCTATAAGGTAGAAGTGAAAGAGGCATTTTTAACCATTCGCAAAGTGAGGGTGAGTCCAGGTATTCAGTTAGGACATACAGATGCATTGATGAAAAGTCCTGCCAAGATCATCATCACTAGAAAAGAATGTAAAGTCTTAGCTATTCCAGCAGGATTTCAGTCTTTTGTGAAAGATAACATCTTTTTGGGTCAATTACCAAATCGTATTGTCATTGGTCTGGTTCATAATGAAGCTTTTGGTGGATCAGTATTGAGGAATCCATATGATTTCAAACATTTTGATCTGGACTATATGCAACTGTACACGGATGCTGAACCAGTTCTATCCAAACCTCTCAAACTTGACATTACACAGAACAAATACCTGGACGCTTTTGAAACGCTTTACAAATCGTTTGATCGATTGAATGGTGAGAAAAGTTCCATTATAAAACGGGAAGATTGGCCTAGAGGTTATGCTTTATTTTCGTTTGACTTAACACCGGATTATGATGGCGATGATCATTTCCCCCTGATCAAGCATGGGAATTTGCGGCTAGAAATGAACTTTGCTACGGCTTTGCAACCTACCATCAATGTCATTGTCTATGCTGAATTTGACAACATTATTGAGATCAGTGCAAATCGCAGCATCCAATTCGACTACCAGTCATGAACACAAAGCAGATTGATGCCATATTGAGTCGTGATGTCATGACCAAAGACTTGTTTCAAGGCGTGTTTGCCATGGATCAGTTACCGTCTTTACAACGCGGCGCCTATGTGATCAACACAGACGATCAAGATGAACCAGGAGAACATTGGGTGGCAGTGTATTATGATAAAGACCCTGTGGAATATTTTGACTCTTATGGACTATTCCCTCTCGATGATCGTTTAGACATATTTTTAAGAAATGACTATATGTATAATTCTATATCATTACAAACGCCAATATCATCATCATGTGGTTTTTATTGTGTATATTATATATTACATAGAGCTCGAGGTCAGAGTATGTTTGATATTGTGAATATATTAAAAAGAAAGGATGGTGATTTTATTGTAAAGGATTTTGTATATAGACATTATAAACCATTGTTTTATTAATGTTGTTGTTGTTACATTATTTAAGTTGTAGTTAAGTTGTTGTTGTTATATTAGTTAAGTTGTTGTTGTTAAATAAAACAAACCAAGTTTTCAAACAGTCTTGTTTATTGTGTTCTATTTACAAAGTCTATTTACACTATTTACAAATTCTTAACTACAAATTTTTATTTACAAACTTTTATTTACAAATTCTATTTACAAAGTTTACAAACACTATTTACAAACTCTTAACTATAAAGTCTATTTACACTATTTACAAACTTTTTATTTTCAATACATTCATCAATGCATGCCATTCATCAGAATCTAAATTGATATAGGTATCATAGACATTATACCCGTGTTTGTAAATGCTATGAAAGCTCACATAACACACATCACCAAACTTTATCACTTTCACAGTTTCATGTTCAGACAGTTTCAGTTCATATCCTTCTTCTAAGTCAATGTCCATCACACGCATAGGTTGTGTCAGCTCAATGGATTTGGTACCCCGCTTGAGTTGCATTCCTCCCTCTTTGAATTCAAGCGTTAGGTTCTTTCCAATCCAATGCTTGTAACAGCGCGTTTCATTCCACTGTGTTGAGGGTGATGTAGTCGTAGCATTCTGTAAGCTCGTCATATTGGCGAAATTGTACAAACACGTCTAAGCAGTTCTCAGTCACACGCACTTCTAATTCATTTGAGACTGTCAGGAGAAAGCCGGGTATTCTCAACTTGTCTAGGTGATCCTTCAACACGGATTGGTCATCAATTGATAGGGCGAGATACTGTCCAAAATGTCTTAGCACAATGTCATCATATTCGTTTCTCAGATATGAGAATCCATGCGTCATTGGTTTATATTCCGATAAAAAGTCTTCCATCTCGTTCAACAGTCAGATGAACTATGAGCTGTCTCCTTGTCTGCAAAGACGTTTTTATGCTCGCAAGATGGTGAAGAGTGGATGTTGTATCGCTTCTAGGAATCGTAAGACTGCGCGCCAGTTCTTGATATCAAAGAGGATCAAATCTGTATATGGTGTATCTGGCACAACTCCCTTATAATCCTTTGGATAATCCTGTAAAAGATTTCTACAGATTTCTACACGTATGTTAGAATCATATTCAGCTACCGTCACTTCCACTTTATTTTCAAGTCTACGTTTAAACCCAGGTTCAAGTGGTATGTTTTTAAAGTCTTTCCACACTTCAGGTTTAAACCTATGATAACTTGTCTTAGAATCTAGTATCACTTCATTCCTCTCATTGACAGTAAGGTAAACACCACCGTTCAGCATGAGTGCATTCATGATTGTTACCTTGTTATGAGCCACCTTCCTGTCTACGAAGCCTTTTATCCACTTCTTTCACCTGCTTCTTCAGCATTTTCCATTCAGGTATTGTCAGCAAGATACCCTTTTTCGTTGGACGGTTTTTTTCCAGTCCCCTCATCTCTGAGGTATTTGCGAATGTTTATCACACCTTCATTACTTTGTTTCATAATCTTGATATATTTTCCATTGCCTAGAGAAAGCATTCCATCCCACGACTGTGGTGTTGGTGCTATCTCCACTTTTAATTTCTTGATGGTATTGTCAGGATGTTTCACATTCATGTCTTTGACTGTATCAGCAAGAGTATCCATATCCGTTGTTGCAGATCTTTTCCGATTCATGTTGACGCTTCAGTGTTCACACCTCAACTGACTCTAAAGTTGAAGTGTCTCCCCCTTATATACTGTAATGCCCATGCGCCAAAGTGGAATAGCCATCACTCATCACATATCGCTTGTCATCAAAAGGAGAGAGAGCCACTTTCCTCAACTTCTCCGAGAAGATCTGGTGGTCATGACTTCGAATGATATGCCCTGTGGTTATCGTTTGCGTTTGGTTGAACAAACTGTCTCTATACTGGTGATGTTTCATACGTCTTTGACACGCGCGAGTGATGCCTTTGGCCGTACGTTTTTCTTTCCCACCATACATCATACTATACATTTTCGGCCGAAGTCCAACAAACTCTTCAATGGGAATGCCCGCCGCCTCATCTTTCATTTTCCCAAGCACTTTCTTGTTCACGTTGGAATGCAGGAAATGATCTGGGGGATAGTCACTTGTGTCGAACAAGTCGGCATCTTCCTGCATGTCTTTGTAGATATCTTCCGTTTCTATGTCATAACATAGACTGTCGGTGTCGCTGAACAACAGCTTGGCGTCGGGATACTTAGTCATGATGTAGTTGTAATGAAAGTGGAACATGAGCACCTTGCTGAGGTCGAGAAAGGTGAAAACAACTTGAATGGGTTTATCCAGAAGCAGATCCACTTTGCGCAAATGTACCGCGGTGAACCAGTTCCACATTCATGCGCTTTCTTACATTTTCCATGGTTTTGCCAAACACAGAGTTGTTCATCAATTTGAAGAAGTCTTTCTCAAACGGGTTCTTGGCCAACTTTCTCTTTTCCGTGTTCAAGGAGATGTATTTTGCCAACCATTTGCTCTGTGCAAACATGATGGCACGGTGCACCTTCGTAACTTTCAATCCCAGTGAGACATATTGCTGTAAATTTCTATAATGAAGTACATATTTCTTCTTGTCACACAAGTTGGGAATAAGCTTTTCACTAGGTTTGGATCTTTTCGTAGCTTCTGACTATGTTTTGACAATTCTCCCACTTTCACACATTTCCGTTCAGGAGCCACTGGGTAGTGATTATGACGATCATGGATTGCATATGGGTATTCCAAATCCACTTCTAAAATGTATCCAATCTCGTCATCTTCATCCACATCCATAAAGTCAATGGATTCTGGCTCGCTCACCCACATAAATCCACTTTCCGGCATGCTTTGCGACATGGCCCAGCCATACAAGTTGTTTGCATCCAGGTACGTCAAGTAGTTGGTCGGTTTCAAGGGATCGTAATCTGCTACGTAGGGGTTATTTGCTTTCGCATACTTGTGTGTGATGACAGATATTCCTCCACGTAGACCTTGTTCAACCATTTGGTACATGTCAATGTCGTTGATCAATTCCAATTTCACCTTTGTCGCTTTCAACATGGCATCCCACGACAGTCCTGGCGCTGTATAGTAGTGAGCAGGATCTAATTCATATGTGTTGAGACATACGTGACGAAAGTTTTCAAACACGTCAGCCAGCAGCAACACATCTGATTTCAGGTACAAGTCATGGTATTCGCCAAATGTAGTACAGTGGAATGTCTCCCACACCTTCTGCGCATGCGCATAATCCTCATCGCTAATGTCTTCTTCACTGAGCAGACTGTAAAACTTGTCCTTGGACGGTAGTTGTGTTTCAGCAAACTTGGATGGCTCGTCCACGTAATCATAAGGGTACACTCCCTTTCTCAACAGTAAATCTTGTTGGTCGCTATCGTGAATGTGTGACATCATGTTATAAAAGTTGTCTTTCCCTTCTGCCGCCAGGTTGGAGACCAACTTCTGTAGAGAAGTACTCATGAACTGAAAGCTGTCTGTAAATTTCAGATTGCTCATGGTGAATGCAATATATTTCTCAACGGTGTTGGGAATGACCGTAATCGTCTCATTTTTGAACTTTCCAATTTCTTCCATGATCAAATGGCTGTCATAGCCTCGTAAATTGTGGAAAAACACAGGAATGATGAAAGAATCTTCAACATCCTGCTTATCCTTTCGAAGTCGAAATTGTAAATTGCATTGACTATGTGCAGCTCCGCGGTATTTACCATTGATATGGTCATGATCTCTCACATGATCTGCTCCTAGAGGCTCATGACAAATGTAACAATCTGTGGCGTTCTTATAATGCTCTTCATCTTCATGAGTCATCACCATTTTCTTTTTCTGTTGTAAACCATGCACAATACGATCACGCTCATTCACCATATGGTCTAAAAAGACTTTCACAGCATTATCTCCTCGATACACGACTGGTGCACGTGTATCATACTGGCTCACAACCACATAGGCGAAGCTGTTTGGTCGATGATGCTGATACTTGTCTCCTTCATGCTTTTTCGTGAAACATTCAAAGTCTGCATAAATGACAAAGGGCGCTCGCTGTTGTTTGGCTACATTCTTGAACTTGATGAAGGGTTCCTTGGGGAATGATAAACGTTGTGCGCCATGCTTGCCACACACTTCACGATGCTTGTCTAACAGATCTTGTCGCCTAAACCCGTGAAGACAGTTGAAACAATAAAAAGCTACACCATTATGCTTTGATCGATAAGCCATCAGTCTGCTGAAATTCTTGATGAGGCAATAATGTCTTGTCTTGTCATTGCTAATCAAAAGCAAGTTGATTTCTCTGGCGCTGGTGTTTCGACTTAGTTGTATGGGAACAACGACATCATGTTCATATCCAAACACGTTAATGGACACATCATTCTCCTTTTCAAACTTTGGAATGTCTGTAATCGGTGTTGGAAATGTCATGCCTTCCACCTTCAATTCGTTCTCAAATGGTGTGTAATGACTCACGCGATATGGGTGTTGATGACGATCTTGAGGGTGAAGGTGAGCCAATACAGACCATAAGAAGCACTTGTTGTCTTTATTCTGAATGTTTAACACACTTAATGTATTCTTTACTTTCTTCGGTAGTGGGATAAAACTGCTTGCTTCCAGTGGCGCTGACGTCGCTGTATGCACTTCAATGAATGATATGTTATCCAACACCCAGCCAGAACCTTGTCGCTCATGTTCATCAAACCTGGTAAACAATTCTTTATAGGCTTCTGGCAAGTCCTTCTCAATATCTGTTGGATTGTATGCTGCATATGTCGGACTACTGATGAAGGCATTATCCACCTGTTCTACCATCACGCCTTCAGCATTTGGTGTCATTTTCTTGAAGCGTGCATGTACCACAATGTACCATTTCATGCCACGGTTTAACGTTTCTAGCAAATGTCTCTTAATCCGGTTCTCTTGTTGTCGCATTTCAAGTAGCAAATCCGATCCATCTTCAGGCTCAAACCGTCTTTCCTGCGCGTTTTCACCAAGACTCACTCTTCTGCCTCTGCCTACTTGTCCTGTCTCTTTCTTTCTTTGTTCTTCATGAAACACATTTTCCATCTCAACACATGCATGTGTCTCAAATGCATCCAAAGATGAAAATATCTTGGCGCATTTACAGCAGAGGACTGGATCAGGTCTGTCAACACCATCTTGTAACGTCTTTTGTCTCTTGGCTTCAATCTGCTCAACAAGCTCTTCATGAGCACGTTTCATCCTAGCTGGTTTGCATGTGTGTGTCACGAACAATTCCAGAGATGGAAATGTCACATCGCATTCATGACAGTAGACTGTTGCCATCGTTGTTGCTGTTGCTAGAACTGAAATGAAGTAAAATATACGTTTCACTCTTCCTTTTATACCACTTCAATGGTGTGTTAACTCAGCAGAATGTATCACTAGTTGACTAGTTGACATGTTTCACTCATGCTTTTATGCTACTTCCATGTAATCAGAATATGGTGTGTAACTTGTTCAAAAATTGCTCAAAAATGCTGACTCAGCAGAATTTTACTTGTGTATATGAATGTTTCACTTACAGTTGTACTGCTGCACAGCAGAGACATCTAGCGGTGAAGTTAAATGGTCTGCCAAATGGTATTCATCCGCGAAGAAGCACTGTAATGGTGAAATTTTCAGTCAACTATAACGAAAGTTATCACAATTTTAAGTTAAAATGGCGGTAAAAATGCATACAGCCAGCTGCGCAAATAGCCTATGACTACTTTATAACAAAACTTTACATAAAACTGAATCAAATGGTGAAATTTTCATATAAATCAACCAAGTATAACGAAAGGTATTGTTTTACAAAGTTTCAATTAAGCAAATAACCAAAGTTTGTTTACAAAGTTTGTTTACAAATTTTGCTTACAAAGTTTGTTTACAAAGCTTCAATTATGTAAATAAGTCAAGTTTGTTTACAAAGTTTGCTTACAAATTTTGTTTATAAAGTTTGTTTATAAAGTTTGTTTACAAATTTTGTTTATAAAGTTTGTTTACAAAGTTTGTTTACAAAGTTTGTTTACAAATTTTGTTTATAAAGTTTGTTTACAAATTTTGTTTACAAAGTTTGTTTACAAATTTTGTTTACAAATTTTGTTTATAAAGTTTGTTTACAAAGTTTGTTTACAAAGTTTGTTTACAAATTTTGTTTATAAAGTTTGTTTACAAAGTTTGTTTACAAATTTTATTTATAAAGTTTGTTTACACAGTTTTTCTACAAAGTTTGTTTACAAATTTTGTTTACAAAGTTTCAATTATGCAAATAACTAAAGTTTGTTTACAAAGTTTGTTTACAAAGTTTGTTTACAAAGTTTGTTTGCAAATAACTAAAGTTCACTTTTTATTTATAAAGTTTCAATAAACACTAACCGAAATGGTTGCAACTGGCTGTCACTGGATGCCATCCCTGGATCTGATGTGATTCAATTGCTTCCTTGCTCCACTTACCGAAATGACTGTCACTGCTGTATGCTCATCCCTTATATACCCCTCTGATGGAACTGAAGCTGACTTGACAGAATGTTGCTCGCCTAGGGGGGGGGGAGGTCGGTCCATAGTATGTCCTGAGGAGGGGGGGGTCAGTCCCGACTGCCGCCTAGGGGGGGGGGGTCAGTCCCGACTGCCGCTTAGGGGGGGGGGGGGTCGGTCGACCCAAAAAATGAAAAATGTTCAGAATCGTCTGAAACGGATAAATATGCAAAAATCACAATTTCGAGGGGGGGGGAGGTCATCACTTTTTAGGGTCTGTTGCCGATTGACCTCAGAAATGAAACCTTGACTTCATTGACTTCGACGATCATCGACTGAAACCCTAGGAAGCCGCCACACAGCATGACGTCATTATGACCTCATTATGACCTCATTATGACCTCATTATGACCTCAGTATGACCTCAGTATGACCTCATTATGACCTCATTATGACGTCATGGATGGCCGCGCCTATCCTAACGCTTATCATGACGTCACTTCCGGTCCAGACAACACTTCCGGTCCAGACAACACTTCCGGTCCAGACGCTATGACGTCACTTCCGGTCCAGACAGTATGACGTCATCAAGTGGCGCAAAACTCTCCTTTTCATACTACTGAGAAGGCAATTCTCGCCAAGTTTTCACAGAACGACCATCTAAAAGAAGAGCTGATTGCAACTTCTTCAAGACGCCTATTAGAATGCAATCCTTACGACAGTTTTTTCTCAACTGGCAAACGGATGGACGACCTTCAATTAGACCATTTGCAATTCCACGGGAAAAATCATTTGGGTATCATTTTAGAAAAGGTACGAACGCAGCTGTCAAATGTAACGATTGTTTGATTTGATGCCGGGCTTAATTATAATTATTTCTGCTATTATGTATGTAATACTTTAACCTTAAGCCAAAGAGTGTGCTCCTTGAGCGCTTTAGTTTATTTATTAAGAGTTGGTTTGGTCCCTCAGAGATTTTGGTAACACCCCTCGTTCAGTTCATAATTTGATACCACGCATAACTTTGAATGCCATCGCAGTGGGCAAACAACAAGGTGTGTATGTGACACCAGTTGATTGATTGATTAAATAAGACACGTGAGGGTTATGATGGACGAATGGTAGGATGTATGTAAAGTTGGATGTACTATGGAAAGCAACATTTTAATTTATGTCGTATTTACTAACTTGAATATATTTATTGATTCTTGACGTTGATCAGCTTGCATGATAAAATATGCAGGAAGGCGAAAACAAACTCACGTCTTTGAGATCACTTTGGGTTCAGAAAAGGGAGGGCGTTTTGTTCTTTTAACTCCTGCCGATCACCTCTGCCGCATTCTGTGAGCGGGATATTTCAGGTGGGTTATTTTCCGTCTCCTGGTATCTTAGTTTACTTTCCGCGGCATTTGTGAACGGTTACAAGGACCAAAATTCCATACTAAATCGACCTTTCTCACATGTTTTCTAAAGCCTTCTAGATGGTATTCACTAGCGAGCATGTGGGAGGTGCATACATTCAGCCTATTTAAATAGGTGTTGTTTGGGTTTTCGATAAACCCCTCTTTTGCAAGAAAAAGGTTACGTATTTAAATAGGAAAACCCAACATGCAGTTACCTCAATTGGGTCTAAACATAGAATTCTCTTTATCCCGTTTTACAGTGCAATGCGTTACCGTTTACTACAAAGGTGTATGGTGTTTAAGGTTTTCCACGAATTGACCCAAAACCTAAATTAATCAAGATAACAATAAAAGACTCTAATGTTCTAATATAGAAGTTTTGCAGCCTCAACAATGGCATTTACATTAAATTATATAAATGCTCAAAACCTTTTTACGCTAACCAAACCATATTATGTTTGGTGATTCATATCTCGATTCATACATTTCTGCTTATGCTTTATCTACTGTACATAGGTTTTGTGTCAATGTTTATGTTGTAATAATCTTTGGTCTCAAAAAGCACAGTCATAATAAGTCGACAAGCGTAATTTTAGAAACGAAAATATCTATTAATATGCATAGTGGGTTATGTAACCTTAGAAATATTATAAAAAATGGTTAAGTACTATAGCTTAAATGTAAGAGGGCTGCGTGATGCAAAAAAGCGTAGAGAGATTTTCTTTTTTCTAAAGCGCAAGGAATTTGATGTTCTCTTCATTCAAGAAAGTCACAGTTCTCCGGTTATTGAAGAAAAGTGGAAAAAAGAATGGGAGGGCAATGTAACTTTTAGCCACTATACCTCTAAGGCAAGAGGAACAATGACTTTGTTTAAGAAGGGTTTAAAGGTACACAACCACTGGGCTGATAAAGAAGGGCGACTTGACGTTAATGAAGTAGAAATTAATAACATATATTATTCTTGTGTTAATATCTATGCTCCCAACTTGGATTGTGAGAGGGTTACATTTTTTGAACAACTTTCAGCAAATCTGATGACTCGGGTATCATTGGGGAATGTAATCATGGCAGGGGATTTTAATGTAACATTGGAGCCGAAAGATAAAAAGTTTGGGGCAATAGTTAGCCAAACATCGGCTCGCACTTTAAAGGAATTGATAAAAACCCACAATTTAGTCGACATTTGGACGGAGAAGCATCCGGATCTGCTGATGTACACATGGTCCAGAAATACACCAAGAGTCATGTGCAGGCTCGATTTCTTTTTAATTAGTAAAAAATTGTTGGCAAACCATAAGCAGTCAAAAATTCTTGGGAGCATAAACACGGTTCATAAACTAATCTTTCTAGAATTAGATGAAAAGGTTAAGTACGGTAGAGGTCCAGGATTTTGGAAGCTTAATAATAGTCTTTTATTAAATCAAGACTATAGACAAGCTATTATAAGCATCATTGAGAAAAATAGAAAATAATTTTTAATTTCAAACGATAAGCGAGTATTCTGGGACCTTATTAAATTCGAGATTTTAACGATATAAATGGAAATCTCGAAGAAAATTGCTAAGGAAAAGCGTCTGTTAGAACAAGATTTGCTATTGAAATGTGACAAGCTTTATTCGAAACTTTGCCAAACAGAATTAAGTCCAGGCGAAGAAGCTGAATACCTAAATTGTAAAAGCATACTTTCGGATATTAATACCTACAAAGAACAAGGAGCCCGTGTCCGATCAAGAGTTGAATATATAGAAAAAAATGAAAAAAGTAACAAATACTTTTATAACAACGAAAAAGAAGTTTATGATAAGAAAACAGTAGATCGATTAAAAGTTAATAATGACATCATATTAAATCCCATTCTTATCCTCCGTGAGCCAGAGCGATTTTATTGTACACTATATCAAACAACACACCCTGATATAAACAACACGGATCTCGATAAAGTTTTTAGTTCTCGAGGCATAAAAAGCTTTCAGAAGAAGATAGAATATTTTGCGAAGGTCCCGTGTCTGTAGCCGAATGTAAAAAGGCTTTGGATCGCATGTCGAACGGTAAAAGCCCTGGTTGTGATGGCTTGAGTCCGGATTTTTATAAAGCCTTTTGGCCGCAATTAGGGGGCATGTTAATACAGACGTTTAATTATGCTGCTGAACAAGGTGAGCTTTCGCAGTCCCAAAGGCGAGGTATTATAACCCTTCTGCAAAAACGTGGTAAAAATCCAGAGCTTATTAAAAACTGGAGGCCAGTATCCCTCACAAATGTTGACTACAAAATCCTCACTAAAACCTTAGCAATAAGAACAGAAAATATTTTGCCAAAACTGATCCACGAGAATCAAAGTGGTTTTGTTAAGGGACGCTACATAGGAGAAAACATTAATCCAGGATGTCATTAATAAAGTAAACAAGAAACAGCAGACAGGTCTACTTTTGCTTTTGGATTTCGATAGTATCGAGTGGAAATTCATGCATAAAGTTTTGGAATATTTTAATTTTGGTATTTCGTTTCGGAGATGGGTAGCTACATGTTATAATAATATCTCTAGCACTGTTATAAACAATGGTTATTCGTGTGGCTGGTTCCAAGTACAACGTGGTGTTAGACAAGGGTGTCCATTGTCGACAACGCTGTTTATTTTATGTGTTGAGCCTCTGGCCCAATCAGTTAGAAGTGAAGAGAACATCACAGGCCTAAAACTTGCGAATTCAGAGTATAAGATCTCTCTTTTTGCAGATGACGCAACGTGTTTATTAAAAGACGTGTGCTCTCTTGGTTATGTGTTAGAGCTTACGGGGCGTTTCTCGAGATATTCCGGTTTGAAAGTTAACATAGAAAAATCTCTGCTGGTATATATAGGGCCATGGTGAACAAAACCGGAGCCTGTTTTTAATTTAAAGGTTGCTTCGGGTAGCTTCAATATGCTGGGTATCGAAGTAAGTCATGCAACGGAAAAGTGTAACAAAGTAAACATTTTGTATAAGATAACAAAACTTGCAACACGTTTGAATTTATGGAGTCAGAGGGGTCTTACACTGCTGGGGAAAGTTAACATATCTAAAACTATGGGAATGTCAAATTTAATATACAGCTTGAGTAACGTCTCTTGTGCACATGCAGATCTGGCCCGGGCCCAGTCGTTGATAAATGCTTTCATTTCGTCTAATAAACCCAGTAAGATCAAGCATAAATCCTTGGTCGGGGACTTTGATGCAGGGGGTATTCGATCACCAGATTTAATTGTTATGCAAAAATCGTTAAGGTTGGCATGGTTGTCTAGACTGTGGGTTAGAAACGTTAGCAATGCCACAATACATAGTGAATTTGACGAATACGGGGGATTGCCCCTTATTTTGCACTCGAATTTCGACGCTGGAAGTTTTCAAATATCCTCCTTTTATAAAGAGATGTTACTCTATTTTAGTGAATTGCATAACCAAGACCGATACAGTGGTGTATTATGGAACAATAAAGAAATAACAATTGACGGCAGGTCGCTCTACTGGAAGCACTGGCACGAAAAAGGCATACTGTATATTAAGGACCTATTAAGTAAAGATAAAAAAGTGTTTTCGTTGACAGAGCTCCAAGCTAGATATGACTTGCGTGTCAATTTTTTACTGTACAATGGTCTTAAAATATCTATCGGCAAATGGTTAAAACACAGAGAAAACAATAGATACATTACAGATAATTATAAAGTGGATTGCTCTGACCCAATTTTTAAGATACGTGACTCGTTAATCAACATAAAGAAAGCTAAGTGTAAAGATTACTACATGGTCTTGATAACTAAAATTGTAGAGCCTCCGGTGAGTATTGTGTTCTGCAGGTATGCAGACGAATGCAGGTATGCTAGAACAATCACGGATTCTACGTAGCTTGCTACTTTGCAGAAAATGCACTAAAGAAACCTATCTTTTGGCCCTGCAATTGAAACTCATTCATAATATAATACCAACTAACAAGAAGAAAAAGGACTGGAAAATTTTAGAATCCGATGCATGTAAGTACTGTAACACCCCGGATACGATAATACACTTCTTTTGGGACTGTCAAAAAGCCAGAGAAATTATAAGAAGATGCTTAAGCATATTGAAGCTAAATTCTTTTAATTTTGAGAAATGGGATTTTTTACTTGGAAAAGATAATATTACAGAGGATAACCTCTCTTTGTTAATAAAATACCATATATATATCAGTTTAGAGTCAATGAGGAAAATTTTCACGAGAACGTGTTTATTAGAAACGCAAAATTACGATATTACGCAGACATGCAAACATTACGTGAAGATAAATTAAAATTAAAATGGACCTATTTTGGCGAAGTGTTTTCAAACTTAGAAGCGGATTTGATATATTGATAGATGGTCGTGACTCATTTATAAGTTGTTATGTTTGTTTGTTTCCGTCATAATCGTGATTTTTGATAAGCAAAGTTATTGTTAGGAAACGTCGCGTTTGTGAAAGATGCATATATATATTGTACTGTAAGTGCTCCTTATAGTTTATGCCCACGCAGCGAATACTCGAATATGGCTGTGCACAATAAAATTCCCTAAAAACAAAAAAAAATGTCTACTAGTGCCGGTAGCTTGTCCCGCCCTTCCCTTTAGGATTCATCAGGTTTGGGGTTGGGTTGTCTAGTCAATGCCATAACCGGAATTTTTCAATTTTGTTTCACAACTGAAAGTGGGTACCCATTGCGTAGCGAGCGTGTGACTTTGCTGGGTGATCTTTTTCCTGATCTTTCTCCATTCCCGCCAGCAAGTGATAGCGGTAACTTTTCCTTGGTATTTTACACAGACTTACGTCAAACACTGAACCTCGCTGCCTAAACCCAGGTTACTGTGGCGCTGTGGTCTTCGGAGGTGCAGATTGTGTCCTCTTAGGGTAACTGAGTCAGGTGAGAAAGCTTCCCTTGGGCTGTCTGTACAGTCGCGGGGAAAACGTTAGTACGCTCTGTTTTGTAGTTTCCGCACAAGACTGTCGTCTAACTCAGAAATCAGCTTCCTGGGGAACAACTGGCTTTCAGACGGTAGGGTACGTACCAAAGTTAAAATAATGTGCCTTGTGACAGGCGACATTTTTGCAAAATGTTATCACATCTCAGTTCTACAACTGCCTAAACAGAGGACCAGTTGACTTTGAATAAGTCTTGTGTGCATTTAACCAGAAAGCTAACTAGCTAGCTCAGGCACCACTGTTGCTTCCGATCCCTCCGCCGTGCCTGATTCAAAACTGATTCACACGACATCACATACAGGCTCGTTCTCACCAGTGTCTCAAAATATGCTAGGTACTTATCTCTGTCACTGACCTTATCATCTGGCTTACACCATGGGAGCAAATGTGCAACGTACAAAAGCCAGAGTCCAGCGTCCGTACATCAATCGAATCCCTGGCTTGGAATTCGGCCTGCTTTACGCATACTGGATCCACGACTGCAAATGCTTTGCTGAGGGCTAAGGTGTCCGCCCCTGATCTAATGGCCGATCTGATTCCAGTCACAACCCCATCTCTCGGGCTTGTGTGGGATTGCCGACGCGTGCGCATTATACCTTCTGGATTACTTCCACCATATCCCAGAATGGAATTTCGTGATGCGAATCTGGGATTGAGGATGAGGTTGTGGCCTAGTCACCATCTCTCGCTTTACTGCCTTTCCAGTTGGATAGATGGAGTCTCTTCTGGAAGTTATCTGCCTGGCACAGTCCGGCGTGATGCGTCGTTTCAGCGGCGCGCGCTCCATATCGCCGCATTGCGTGTATTTGAATGGGGATTCTTGAAACCAGCAGCCATCAGATGTTCGATGCCAGTGTTGTTCTCTCAATCGTCTGGCATGCCGACGTCGTGCAGATATGCCAACCTTGACCCAGAGCGCAATCTTTAGTTCTGATGTCGGATCCCCTCTTTCTCCCGTTGTCTGTATCCCTGGATCGTTTACTTGACTGTGACCTAGATCTGTTGCCGCCCCGGTTCCTGCGCTTCATGTTAAATTTGGCATAGGAGTGAGCGGTATATGGTAGGGGGTGACGACGATCTATCCACAGATTAAAGACACGGCTGATGAGCTTCGAGAACGCCGGTTGGCTTTAATTTAATATTCTGATTTGTTTCGCGACTGTTTTATTGTCTCTTGCGTCAAGGATGCTGTGGGCTCCCTAACTGCTGGAATTGTGGGTTTCACTTTCCACTCGGCACAGGCTCCATGATAATAGTTGGCCCAATGACCACAGAAATATCAGCTGCAGCGGCGAGAGCTGTGGTTGCACTCACAGGCGCAATTGCTGCACTCCCCAGCGCCACTGGACAATGAGATCTGAGGTCGTGAAGCTCGCCAACATGACCCCTATCCGTAATGGGTGTTGCGTTGCTACTGCACTCAAACAACGATAATGGTGATTCTTGTACAGATGACTTGCACAATTTCTTATCTTTGCCTGTTTTTCTTTCTTCGATGGG
The DNA here is from genome assembly GCA_949752745.1 of Protula sp. h YS-2021. Taxonomy (NCBI): domain Eukaryota; kingdom Metazoa; phylum Annelida; class Polychaeta; order Sabellida; family Serpulidae; genus Protula; species Protula sp. h YS-2021. Next base: position 52,851,257 of record OX457026.1, on the reverse strand, counting down.
GACGTGGTGTGCATTGTTGCCATGGACTCACTGCCCGAACCTTGGCACCGTCCTGGCGAGCGTTGTCTGAACAGCAGTAATGTCGATTGGCGACATAGTCTCCAACAACTGCTTCACCTGTCTGTTACGCAACATACACGATCTCAACCTATTAATAACTTTCCACTTTTAGCAGCCTCAGCACACTTTACACGTTTCCCATCTCATTCTTTGCCTATCAAGCAGATGCAACAGTCCTGGCAATAATTACATGGATCTTCTTTAAGCCTGGTGTGTCCACACCTGATCTTCTTTGCCATGGCCGGCGGTGCATGTTTGCAACAAAGTTACGCAGTATTAGTAAAAATCGATGTGCTCTGGGCCCACAGAGTGATAACTTTGCAATAATACTTCCCTCCAGATACCCGGTACTGGTGGTCTACACGCTACAAATTTTACCAAGTACTTATTCGTATGAAATTTCGCTCTGACAGTCATTAACGGTCGAATATATTTTTTATTCTTCTTAACGTTGAGAATTACTGTCCTGTGCTAAATAATTTATGCCTTCCGGTTCAAGAAGAATTGCTAGAAGACTACAAACACAATCATACTACTAACAACAGGCATCATAACGGCTTAAACCCTCGACTGCAACAAACATCACGAGTGGATTGAACCGCAACTATATGGTTCTTGACTGATTCCCTTCCCTTTCCCTTGATTGGTTTTCTTATTCTATCGGGACTACCCAGGATAGGCTACCCAGGAGAACAGCACAAAGCAGTTAGGAAAATTCGAGAATAGGGGTTCCAGCACTAAATTCAGGAACCTCAAATTCTATGCAGTCACGGGCGAGAAAAGATACGGATGAACTTTTCTAGTGTCGGTGAGGACCAACGGCAGCTGTAAGTTATTTGTGTGAGCATAAGCGCTTTTTATGAGTAAAAGTGTTCGATAAAGTGCGATATACCGCTAAGGCTGTTCTAACGTGAAGAACGCAAACTAAGCCTTTCTTGAAAACAAGATTGTCCATAGACAATGTCCGAGGTACAAACGTTGATATTAGGATCCATGACACAGATATATAAACATGCAACCAAAATTTCAACAGCGTACGGCTACGAACCTGGCTTCAACAAAGGTTTTAATATAAAAAGGGTTATCGTCAATACAATTTTCGGCGAATCGCAAAAAAGTATAGTGGCGTAGTTACTAATGTTCGCTTCCTTTAATCAAAGTCTCAAGACAATAACACCTTGTTAATATCCTTGCGCCAATTAGTGTCGTCTGGTTTTCGCCAAAATTTCCATTATTTTTAAGTGATCTGCGAAAAATAACAACAGTCAGGTGGACAATTGTACCCCCACATTCAATCAGGAGAAGATATGTTTTAGGAAATTTGATTAGGACCAATCTTACTGCCACTTTTGGTAGATCTCAAATAAAACTAAAAACCAGGCAGGTACCAAAGTCTGCCACCTTTAACCAACATTTCAAGACAGTAAAACCATTTCACTGGCGTCAGATTTTACTAAAACTTTTCGTCAATTCTTATGCCAATTTTTGGCAAAAAAGTATATAAAATTTATAGCTGCGCAGGTAATAATGCTCGTCATTTCTAATCATAATTTCAACGTATGCCTGGCGTCAGTTACGATTTCAATAGGTAAATAGTTCTTCGCCAATATTTGTGATAATTTGGCATACCACCTACAAGAAAAAATGCTAGCTTGGTAAATACTAGTGTCCGCTTCCTATCTTCAAAATTTTCCGACACTCAGGTTATTCCCTAGCATTTTTTAAGAAATTGGTTTTAAAATCAATATTTCTACCATTTTTTTCCGAATCACGAAAAAAGTTAGGATAAGTTAATTACCAGTGACTGGTGTCTTAACCAAAATTTTATTTAAAATCAATATTTCTACCATTTTTCCGAATCACGAAAAAAGTTAGGATAAGTTAATTACCAGTGACTGGTGTCTTAACCAAAATTTTATTTAACTGAAAAATTATTTTGACGCCAATTTTTGGCGAATAAAAAATAAGTAACAGCCAGGCAGTTGGTAAGCCTGCTATCTTTATTTAAAATGTTAAGAAAGTAAGGCTATTTTTCTGGTGTCAGTTAAGATTGTACGAAAAGAATTTGGGTTTTTTTTATTAATATTGACACTATCCCACAATAGTCCAATCTTTTTTCCTTTTGTTTGTACCTATAATGTTGTGAATTAATTTAAACTACAGGGCCAATAATTGTGTTTTGGCAAAGAGCAACTCGAAAAGATTGCTGAAATTTGGAAAATTCGAAAAATGTATTTGCAAATTTTTAGTCAATTGCTAGACATAATATCACCAACCACCTGTGAGTACAACCCCCTTGCTCCATGAAGTAGAATAGAGACGTTTTATTCTCAAAGCCCTTTTAGCCCAAGCCCCTATTAGAAACAGGGGCTATAGCAGTCGTTGACAGTGTGTGCTGTGTACGCTTTTAAGATGAAAAATCTGATCTCCTCCTAGATTTTTAAACTGAATATCTTGAAATTTTGATTGGTTGTAGAGGACATAAATACCTATCTGGCCTTTACTTTTTGTGCCAATTCACCGAAAGTTGAATGAAATATTGGCCAAAAAAATTATTTAAATTGTATAATCTCCTAGGGATTTAATATAAACGTTCTATAATTTTGGTTGAAGGCAGAGGGCATAAGTGTCCACCTGGCTATTACTTTTTTGGCGATTTGACAAAAGCTGACGGAATTATTAGCGAAATTCTTTGTTCGATCTTAACTAAATCCAGCAAAATGGCTGTCTTGAAATTTTAAATAAAGGTAGCAGGCATTACTACCAACCTGGCTGTTACTTTTTTGGGTGAGTGGCCAAAATTGGCAGGAATTTTGGAGAAAAACCAACAAACTTTCAGCACAAATCTTAACTCACACAAGAGAAATGGCCTTACTGTCTTAAAATTTTGGTTAAAGATAGCGGTCATTGGCACCTATCCCCTGGCTATTCCTGTATTTCGCAATTCGGAAAAATGGCGGAAATACCGACAAAAAATCTTTTGTTCGAAACAATTTACGCCAGGAAAATAGCTTCATTGTCTTGAACTTTTAAGTAAAGCTATCAGGTATTACTACTCACCTGACTATTACTTGTTTTGGTGATTGGCCAAAAAACTGGTGTAAATATTGTCGAAAAACAAAAATACAATCTTGCTCACACCAGATAAATGGCCTTAATGTCTTCAAAATTGAGATAAAGACAGCCGTCAATAATGCTTAACTGGCCGTTACTGTTCTTCATAGTTCGGAGACAAATGGAGGAAATATTGGCGAAAAACCAATTTCTTACTAAATCTTAAGCAACGCCGATTATATAATCTTACCCGCTTAAAATTTTGAATTAGGGAAGCAGACATTCCTTACCTACTTCGCTATTATTTCTCTCTTTTTCGCCAAAAACAAATGGTGGAAATATTGGCGAAACAGTTTTTTCTTAAAACCTTAACTAAGGAAATCTTAAGGAAAATAGCCTCAATTACAATGCCTTGTAATTTTAAGTAACAGTGGCACACATGACCACCTACCTGGCCATTACTTTTTGAAGATTCGCCAAACATTGGCCGAAACATGTCAGTAAAATCTTCGGCGCACCACAGAAATGGCTTTACTGTCTTGAAATTTTGGCTAAAGATAGCGGTCATTGGTACTTGCCTGTTTATTACTGTTTTTCGTAATTCGAAAAAAAAATGGCACAAATATTGGCAAATACCAATTCTTATTAAAATCACAACTAACTCTAGGGATATCATCTTGCCTTCAATTAAATCTAAATGAGTTAAGCGGACATCAGTACCTATCTGGCCATAATTTCGATGATTCGCCAAAAACGTTATTGAAACGCATCAAGCTCTAGGTTTACGGCCTTAATCTGACTATTACTTTTTTCGTGACTTGTCTAAAATTGACCAAAAACCAATTTTCCTTAAATTTTGATGGAAGGTAGTCCTGTTTATGTCCACTTGGCTAATTTTTTGCCGATTCGAGAACAAAACTGGTGGAAATATTGGCGAAAAAAAACCAACAATTATTCAGCAAAATCCTAAATGACGCTGCAGAACTAGCGTACGTTGCTGTCTTGAAGTTTTAGTAAAGATAGTGGTCATTCATACTTACCTGGTCGTTACTGTTTTTTTTTTAAAATACGAAGCAGAGGTCTGGTTAAGTATTGACAGGTTTACAGAATTGCCAAGATGGGAGAAGATTTTAAAATTGGTTGCTGAAAATTTTTCAAAGGCCTGCATTGGCCCAATATTTCTTGGATCCTTGACAAAGTAATTTTCAGGACAGGTCTAACTTGGAATCATCTGGATGAACTGTTTTGAAGGGTCATCAAAAAGTACTCTAAAAAGACATCTTCTGAAGAACATCGATCGAAAATTTAGAGGAAATCCAATCAAATCTGCAGGGGCAACACATTGTAAAAAAGAGCTCACAAAAAGTTTGAAGATGCTGCCACTTGAGAATTTCAGACGGATCGCCAGTTATTTTTTGTCCAAAAGAGCAACACTAATTGAATATACATGCCATATTTGAAAGCAGTCGTATCAAAATTGCAGGAAAAGAAGCATTTTGAAAACTGGCCACCACACCATTTAAAAAATTCCGCCATTTAGCCAACACAGTAAGAGTAATTCTTCAAAAGAAGACTACATGGGAACCTTTCGTTCAAAATTTGAAAGGATTTCGATTAAAATTGAGGGAGAATAAGCACTTTGAAAATAAGCCACCAACAATTTTACAATACCGGTATTTGGCTAATTCTTTTAGCGGACTGTCAGAAATAGTAATTTGTCGAGAGAAAACCACCAAGTTAACACTCATAAAAAATTGATCAAATTTGCAGGAAAAGAATTTTTTTTACAAATATTAAATTTGAAACACCGAATTGAAAGGGTGTCCGCGTTTGGTTAAAAAGTTGGCACTCGGCATTTAGGGATAGTTTTAAAAAGTCACATGCATGAATGGTAACCGATTTGTACGAGAGTTTCCCTCCCCTTCCCCGGGGGGGGGGGGGGGCATTGACCGCTGGGGTGGGGGGGGAGGTGGTGGGGAGAGGCGTTGAAACACAACAGCAGATATTCATTATCACATATACCGCTTAGATGTGTTATTTTCTTTGCAGAACAGGCTAAACGGTTTCAGATTCGGGTTCATCCGCTGCCCCTCACCCCACTCCCACTCAAGATCCGTTACTGAGGTTAGCTGTAATTAATTGCCTTGCCTTGCTGTCGGAGGTCCTCAGGCACAGACTCAGAGCGGGAATGTTGCCGTCACGGATGGCTTGTGGGATGTGGTGCTGCAGCATCATGCCCCGCGCTTTGATTTTCTGCATTCCATGCTGAACATTCAGCATCTCCAAACATGGCTTCAAACCTGTAAGATCAATGAAACAATACGCCAGTCCAATTATTAATTCATATTGGCGCATGATTTTTAAATAAAAATATAACATAAGCGAAATAACATACTGTAAAACAAAATATTTATTACTTTATTCTGAATCCACATTAATTCATGTCGACTGATTGAAAATGTTGTCGAAACTGTGAATGATTTGCTACAAAATATATACCTGGCGGGTCGGCTAAAACATTTAAGAGCAGTTCCGGGTATGCTGAACTTTCTGGGAGATACCACGAAGTCTGAATGGCATCCATTTGAGATTTCAACGCCGCTGGAGTAAATTCCATTTTGAGGGGGTGGGGGCGCATGTGTAAATGTGTGTGTTTTTCTTGCGATCGCATAGAAACATCGTTAGTAGTAGGGAAATGAGAGTTCTGGACCAGGAAGTGACGTCATCAGACCCCCCCTCCCCCTACCCCCTACCCCCCTACCCCCTACCCCCCCCCCCCCCAGGGCTAAGAAAATTTTGCGATTTCAGCATAGTTATATGTTTTAGACGATTCTGAACAACTTCGTTTTGAGGACCCCCCCTCTTACTTAAAATTGCGATAACTTTCGTTATAGTTGACCGATTTGTATCAAAATTTCACTGTTTGATTCAGTTTTATGTAAACTTTTGTTATAAAGTAATCATAGGCTAGTTGCGCAGCTGACTGTATGCATATTTGTAGCATGCCGCCATTTCAACTTAAAACTGGGATAACTTTTGTTATACTTGACCGATTTGTATCAAAATTTCGCTGTTTGATTCAGTTTTCTATCTAGTTTTGACATAGTCATGGGCTATTCGCACAGCTGGCTGTATGCATATTTATAGCATGTAGCCATTTTAACTTAAAAGTGAGATAACTTTCGTTATACTTGACCGATTTACATGAAAATTTCCCCATTTTGTTCAGTTATTTCTTGTGTTATTTCGCGGATGAATACCATTTTGGCTTGACCGCTAGATGTCTCTGCTGTGCAGCTCTACAACTGTATGTGAGACATTCTGCTGAGTCAGCAATTTTAACGAGTTTGAACAAGTTACACATCATATTTTCATTGCATCGAAGTAGTATAAAAGCAAACCTTTTTGTTCTGCTTGGAAAAACTTGGACAAACTTTTAGTTTTTGGTTTTTATGACTCTATGACATTATGTGACAACATGTGACTGTGACATTATGTAATCTATGACATTATGTGACTCTCTGTGACTTTTTTTAACATAATAGCCATATTTCTATGTCTATTTTCACTATTATTATTATGTTAATATTTAATTAGTCATATTTCAATGGTTTTATTACAATAACCACACGCACACACAGCATAGGAATAAGTACATGAAAGGTCTCAGAGTGTGGGGAAACCGATCAATAAATTTTAGAGTGCACTCGTTCAGAGCGTGGGAACGATCAATAATTTGAGAAGGAATGGGATTTTCCCTACGTTAAGTCCAATGTTATGTTTTATGTTATAGTAGTTGGAAAATGGTGCAAACTTTAGCAAATGTAGTTTTTGACAACATATGATATATAAAATAAGTTTTAGCATTTTACCATGGTACTTATTCAAATATTCTAAAGTTATAGTGGTGCAGAAATGGTGGTTCTAGACCAACTTTAACAAATTTAGTTTTTCACGTTTCAAACAATTCTACCACTTGGTTGGTGGGTTGATTGTTGGAAAATGGGAAGTCAAAATGTGGATAGTTATGTAGGAAAACTGCGCCCATTCAAACATGTGTTCGAATGGCAAGCCCATTTAAAAGACGTGTTCGAATGGCAAACCCATTCAAAACACGTGTTCGAATAATTTTTGGAAGATATTAGGTCGTGGTATTGTTCAACAAATTGTTCAACATGTTCAACATGTTGTTGTTCAACATGTTCAACATGTTGTTGTTCAACATGTTCAACATGTTGTTCAACATGTTCAACATGTTCAACATGTTGTTGTTCAACATGTTCAACATGTTGTTGTTCAACATGTTGTTGTTCAACATGTTCAACATGTTGTTGTTCAACATGTTCAACATGTTGTTGTTCAACATGTTCAACATGTTGTTGTTCAACAAGTTGTTCAACATGTTTAACATGTTGTTGTTCAACATGTTCAACATGTTGTTGTTCAACATGTTCAACACGTTGTTGTTCAACATGTTCAACATGTTGTTGTTCAACAAGTTGTTCAACATGTTCAACATGTTGTTGTTCAAGCTATGTTTAAAGACTTTCTCATCATTTGAATAGTGTAGGTTGAACTGAAAGGATGTATCAATGCAACATTTGTTCAAAATCTTACAACTGGCCACAAAGTCTTAAAAGACACTTAAAGGTTGCTCACACGTCAGAAGTGGATGAAGAATCGGATATGGAGAACCCTGTAAAACTACCTTTCACGGAAACTTTCGATGAGTCTTCTATGGAAAGTGAAAGCGTTAACATGGCTGAAAAGAATGCACATGCTTGTGCAGAATGTGGCGCATTATACAACAGCGAAGAAGCTTTGCTCAAACATATGGAGCAGTGTGGTGAGGATGCTGATGACAGGAGTTCTGAAAGTGAGTCAGAAACAGACTCTGAAAGTGAGTCAGAAACAGACTCTGAAAGTGAGTCAGAAATAGACTCTGTCTGGTATGATATGGTTCAAGAAGTCTACGATGCCTATGATGACAAATTTCAAGAAAAGGTTTCAGAATATGAAGAACAAGGACTTGAAGATCCGCGTGAAATAGCAAGCTATGACCTTCGACCCATATATAAACATGGACTTAAACAACTGTTTATGAGACTATTCAAATATACCCAGCGTCTAGAAGAAAGCCAACATTATCAAAAGATTTTAAAGGACTTTAATTACTTTGTGGATGAAAAACATTACAAGTATTCAAAGGCACTAAAGGCGGCTATAAGGAAAAACAATGCATTCTTTGAAGAGCTACTAGATAAGGAAGAGGAGTATGACAGCAGTGATGAAGAAAGTGACATGGAGAGTGAGCAGTGTGAAACAGATGAAGAAAAATAGACTTTTTTGACTAAACTTTATGATAAAGACTTTATAAATGTTGTAATATTTTATTCGCTTAAGCGTTGTGTATTAATATATGTCTTGCTTTGCAACATATAAAGTCGCAAGGTTCCTGACGTGGTTTTAATTGACCCGTGAACCATATATCATATATTAGGTATTATAGTTAATTTTGTATTATTATGTATTATATTCAAGTATTGTATGAGAAAAATAAAAAGTTGAAAAGCATCATATGTGTTTTTATTGAATATCGCAAATATGTACAATTATGATACAAACAAAACTATTTCAAATACATATTATGTTAATACATGTGCAGATGCACAAAAACTTCACATTAGCATACATCATGTTAATTTCATAGCCTACATATGAAGACAATTTTATTTGAACTACATATCAAATGTATATATCCATATGAGTCAAAGCTAAGTTTCAAGTTCTTGTCCAATCTTCTACACTGAGGGTGATGAAATCATAGCATTCACTAAGCTCGTCATGCGGTTAAAATGTATACAGTCATCTCGCTGTCTACTCAATAATCTTCTGACAGTCACTGCATTTATACAAATCCATTTGCTGAAGCATGAGATCCACTGACGTCATTTGCTTCTTCAGCATGTGCCAATCGTTCAATGACAACAAAATTCCCTTCTTGGTAGGATGTAACCTCCCAGATGTATGATCCGTAATATATTCACGAATGTTAACCATCACTTTCTGTTGATATTTCCCCAATTTAATATATATTTCTCCATTAATAGGTATCATAACCGGTAAATCGTCTTCTTCATGGTGGTAGCAGCTTTACACTCTGTTTCTCGCTTCATTTTAGGCTCTGTCTTAATTTTTCGCTTTTTACACGGCGGCGTCATAGCTGGTAACTCATCTCTTTTTCTCTTTCTAAGATGTGGTCGCTTTTGACGCTGCTGACATGACTTCGCCTTAGACTTTACCATGGGCATTGCCTTAGACTTTGCTGTAGGTATTGTCTCAGGCTTTACCATAAAATTTTCTGCAGGCATTGTCTCAGACTTTTCTACAGGCATTGTCATAGATGGTAGTTGTTGCTCGCTCACTCCAGACATGTTCACACTTCAGTATCTTGATACAGAATGTGTGTTAGGTCTGAGGGCGGCTGCCTTTTATACTTTATAGTGAGTTGACTTAATATGTTTAGAAATAACTTTACCACGTTTGCCTTTGTGGCCAGTTGTAAGATTTTGAACAAATGTTGCATTGATACATCCTTTCGGTTCAACCTACACTATTCAAATGATGAGAAAGTCTTTAAACATAGCTTTATATACAACAATTTGTTGAACAACAACATGTTGAACATGTTGAACAACTTGTTGAACAACAACATGTTGAACAACAACATGTTGAACATGTTGAACAACAACATGTTGAACATGTTGAACATCAACATGTTAAACATGTTGAACAACTTGTTGAACAACAACATGTTGAACATGTTGAACAACAACATGTTGAACATGTTGAACAACAACATGTTGAACATGTTGAACAACAACATGTTGAACATGTTGAACATGTTGAACAACAACATGTTGAACATGTTGAACAACAACATGTTGAACATGTTGAACATGTTGAACAACATGTTGAACATGTTGAACAACAACATGTTGAACATGTTGAACAACAACATGTTGAACATGTTGAACAATTTGTTGAACAATACCACGACCTAATATCTTCCAAAAATTATTCGAACACGTGTTTTGAATGGGCTTGCCATTCGAACACGTCTTTTAAATGGGCTTGCCATTCGAACACATGTTTGAATGGGCGCAGTTTTCCTACATAACTATCCACATTTTGACTTCCCATTTTCCAACAATCAACCCACCAACCAAGTGGTAGAATTGTTTGAAACGTGAAAAACTAAATTTGTTAAAGTTGGTCTAGAACCACCATTTCTGCACCACTATAACTTTAGAATATTTGAATAAGTACCATGGTAAAATGCTAAAACTTATTTTATATATCATATGTTGTCAAAAACTACATTTGCTAAAGTTTGCACCATTTTCCAACTACTATAACATAAAACATAACATTGGACTTAACGTAGGGAAAATCCCATTCCTTCTCAAATTATTGATCGTTCCCACGCTCTGAACGAGTGCACTCTAAAATTTATTGATCGGTTTCCCCACACTCTGAGACCTTTCATGTACTTATTCCTATGCTGTGTGTGCGTGTGGTTATTGTAATAAAACCATTGAAATATGACTAATTAAATATTAACATAATAATAATAGTGAAAATAGACATAGAAATATGGCTATTATGTTAAAAAAAGTCACAGAGAGTCACATAATGTCATAGATTACATAATGTCACAGTCACATGTTGTCACATAATGTCATAGAGTCATAAAAACCAAAAACTAAAAGTTTGTCCAAGTTTTTCCAAGCAGAACAAAAAGGTTTGCTTTTATACTACTTCGATGCAATGAAAATATGATGTGTAACTTGTTCAAACTCGTTAAAATTGCTGACTCAGCAGAATGTCTCACATACAGTTGTAGAGCTGCACAGCAGAGACATCTAGCGGTCAAGCCAAAATGGTATTCATCCGCGAAATAACACAAGAAATAACTGAACAAAATGGGGAAATTTTCATGTAAATCGGTCAAGTATAACGAAAGTTATCTCACTTTTAAGTTAAAATGGCTACATGCTATAAATATGCATACAGCCAGCTGTGCGAATAGCCCATGACTATGTCAAAACTAGATAGAAAACTGAATCAAACAGCGAAATTTTGATACAAATCGGTCAAGTATAACAAAAGTTATCCCAGTTTTAAGTTGAAATGGCGGCATGCTACAAATATGCATACAGTCAGCTGCGCAACTAGCCTATGATTACTTTATAACAAAAGTTTACATAAAACTGAATCAAACAGTGAAATTTGATACAAATCGGTCAACTATAACGAAAGTTATCGCAATTTTAAGTAAGAGGGGGGGGGGGTCCTCAAAACGAAGTTGTTCAGAATCGTCTGAAACATATAACTATGCTGAAATCGCAAAATTTTCTTAGCCCTGGGGGGGGGGGGTGGGGGGGGGTAGGGGGTAGAGGGGGTAGGGGGGTAGGGGGAGGGGGGTCTGATGACGTCACTTCCTGGTCCAGAACTCTCATTTCCCTACTACTATCGTTCTTTCGAAACCATATACAAATTGGGGAACATGTGTTAACGATATCTTCGTTTTCACATGTTCGAATTTCATTATGATTAAAACACGACATCACTAATTGCAAAATTTATTGTACTCAAGCCGTAAGCATATATGTGAACACACAGGTAACACACATTTACCACATGTTGATAACAGATTTCTATGAATAGTGAACTTACCCAGTAAACATTGGGACGTGGGATCAACGTTGGATAGACATCGCATCCCGCGTTGGATCAACGTTGGGTTTGGCTTTTTATGGAACAAGGTCTACCTTATGACCTTGGATAGACGTCGGTTATCTAACGTCTAACTGATGTTGCAAATGGAAGTCGAAACAACGTCTATCCCCCAACGTTGTATAGGCGTCGGGAAAGCCGAGATGTACAGATATCGGGACAATAATAATATACAATCGTCATCTTGACAGCAACAATCATAGTATGATCGCTCCTCCATCACAGCACCCCACACTTGGGTCACACAGGATGTGTATGAAGTCCGTTTCCATGAACATTGTTCAGAAGTAGGTGGGAAAAAAACTTGCGCGCTCTTGAAATTCTCATAGTTTACGTCTTCGTTTTAGACTACTTTCAAATTATTGTTCATGGCTACCATTTCCGGTGAGCGATAACAGAAGGAGGTTGTCCTTTTTTGGTTGTGAGTCCGACGTCTATACAACATCAATTTTTCGACGTCTATTCAACGTTGCACTAAAGACGATGATTAGACGTCAGAGAAAGTTGCATTTTTCTTAGGACTAAAAGCACCGTCTAAGCAACGCTGCTAACACAACGTCTATTCAATTGTCAGTGGCATTGGCTGTACATTGCTCGGTGGCCGAACCCAACTCCAACCAAAGCACAAATCAGCACTGGGTCGACCTTAGAATGTTCACGAAATATGGCTATCAAACGGTAATATGTGGTAATTATATACCGTTAAAATATATCATATAAGAGCGTTAAACATGCCTTTAACCATGGTATGTGGTAACTATACTCTACCCATATAGTGAAATTATACCGTATAAAAACGTGTGCTAAACAAATAGGCCAATAAAGTTAACCATGTGACAATCATATGTTGAAACACTCGGCAAAAAAAAAAAACTCCTGCTGAGCTGTGCAGTTTGAGGGGGGGGGGGGGGAGGGGGGTTGAAAGAGGGATTTCGTAGCAACTTTAAATCTACAATTTAATGTGTCCAGACAATATGGTATTTTTCACACCTATCGCCTCAGGTAAAAATAAACAAAGCCATACATACCAAGCAGTGGTTTCTCACTTATCACTTGTAAATGATCCTCACGAATGCGGTGCCGATGATTTGTATTGCCTTCAGTGCCATCGAAGCCAACATATTTCACAGTCGCGATCGGTGTAGTTTCCTTCGCGTTCGGCTCGGCTTGTAAACTGCGTTGCGTAAGGATCGCTTGGATGCCTTTAATGAGTTTATTTAACTGCTGCATTTCTTCACTTTGATCGAGGTAATTTAGCATTACCTGATTTTCCCATTGTTTTGGGATTGGAGTGCCTTCTTCACAAATGACAAAAATCACTTTCCCCGAGACGTTTCCCAGCGCGTGCTCGAATTCTGACAAAAAGTCTTTGCATATTGGATAAATGGCCACAGTACATTCGCTGTGAAATTGAATAAAGCTTGTTTGCCTGTGTGAGCCAACAAGAAAATCTAAGGAGCTGTAAATTTTTGAATTTCGCAACATGGTACTCTCTTTCAGAGGAAGAAATATTCTGTCGTGCATGAATTTCTCGCATCGCCCCTTGCGAGGTATGTAAATAAATATGCTATGCGTCTCTCGGTCCACCAAATGGGCATACACACTTTTCTCGTCATCCATTTTGAAGCCTTTAAACTATTTTTGTTTGCTCAGCAGAACAAGCCGAATATATCCTGCCTCGTTTAATTGTTAAAGTTGAAGTGAAGCATCTTTGTTAACAGGTCTCGTTGCCCGTTATAAGTTAGATATAACCACGATGTGTCTGCGGGAAGTTCCCTAAAATTAACTGTGCTGCAATATTATCTTGGTGTCCAATTCGCGGAGGCTTTACCGTGTTAGTCATCAACTAAAACCGGTTATCATACAGTTCGTACATCATATTAACGAACAGCCTAATAAAAAATGTGTACACCAGTACACAAGCTTATCACGGAGAGATCATTTGAGCGTCATTTAAGCCAACATTGCACTTTGAAACACCATTGTGTGCAAGCATTGTTTGGGGAAGTTTATTTGTTAGTAAGCCACGGAAAGCTTTATTTTTAGTAACACGGAAGTAAACTAGACCGAATTCCGCTAGACAGTTACATAAACAACAAGAGAAAGTGTTTGTTTTACATGATGACCGAGAAAGTCAACAGTCATGGAGTTACCTCTTGAATAATGTGTTTAGGCCAAAACGGTCGAAAATCTCTGATCGTCTTAAATATGATGGTCATATTCCGGTCAGATTCATAATTAATTAATCTCTAACCGTTTTTTAGACAATGATCTTCTGATTTTTGACCTTGACCATGACCGAGGAATTCAAGGTAACCGATGTACCTCTTATTTAACGTCTTTTGGGTCAAAAGGGCCAAACATAAGCTTAAAATCGCTCTATCCCTCGCCGTTTTCGAGATAATGGTCAATCTTTCTCTGACACTTTTCTAGATACAAAGATCACGTGAATTTTGAACTTGACCCTGAATGTTGACATTCAGATTCCAAGGTTACTCCTTTATGAAAACGGCCGGAATATCTAGCAAAGCATACCCGTAAACAAACCGTTTTTGCAAGTAGGAAAGAGAACACAACTGTGCCAATGGCGATATCCTGGCACATCTCGTGGCACCGTCCCCCTCCCCTCCGACCAAAATACTATCTCCTTTTCACTCTGACCCTGGTACAGGAATAAAAAAAGGACCCCAGTTTGTAATATACACAAAATCTAAAGACAGTACATCATTTATTTATTTTTCACTTTTTGGTTTGAGAACGACTTTTTCAAGGTAAAGACGAAACAAGGAACTTTCCCAAAAAGGGGAAAAAGAAATGAATAACCTAAAATCTCTTTATTTTTTTAATTTATTTTCTCTATTTATATGCTCAAGCGCAGCCCTTCTAGTTTTAATACAGTTGTTCTCAGAATATTAAAGCCAGGAAGAAAAATAGTTGCTCATCAAGATTTTTTCATTTAACCGGCCGGGATCTTTTATTTCTCTTAAAATAATTAGACCCAGGTAGGGCCGAAGTTTTTATGTTGAACATTTCGGTGACCTAGCATTGGCCAAAATTCTTATTTCGCTTTTTTCTCGCAAAATATTGTTGAATGGTTAAAAAAATACTTTTTACTTCGTAAAAGATCCGAATTCGCTTGTCTCCATTTTTATAGGGTTTTCTCGTGAAAGTTCGAGAATTACGCAACTAAGAACTAAAATTTTTCCTAGTGACTCGAATAATCCCGTCCTTGGTCACCGTGTTACCAAGCCTCATTCTCGTATTGCGTGCGGCACCAACCACAGGAATTTTTTTTAGATTTCCTGCCGTCAGTTTTAGGTGAATTTAAAAAAATACTACTATTTGTTGCATTTAATGTTCTTTTATGGGATATTTCGAGACGAATGTTGTCGGCTCGAGTAATTTGGACATTTTGCCTTCGTACTCTCTGCTACTTGTATTCTGAGTTTGCAGCACGGAGATTTCGTAATTTTTCCCCGAAAAGTGTTACTCGTAGGTCTACACCGTTTACTAGTATGGAAGTACTCTTAAGACCCATAGCAGAGCACGGATCATTTCAAAGTGCTGACTTCTGTCTTGATCTCAAGCTACTTGCTGCACCTTGGGCACCTCAGACCGCGCTGCATAGTTTGGTGCTTCCTAGCGGGCTGCCAGTAACTCCAGAACATCAATAGTTTGCATATTCCACCAAAACCTATGCGCAACCAAGGCCCAGACAGCCTAATTGCGTCCTACGACCAAGACCCGTTAAAGCACCAAGCCCTACGGAGCATGATCGAAGACTTAGTGTACAAGGGAGCGATAAGGAGATGCCAGAGCGCCAGTAACGGTTTTTCAGCCGGGTCTTGATATCCAAGAAATCGGGGGTCGGCGGTCAGTCATAGACCTATCCACCCTGACCCAACCCCTCCACGTGACGCCCTTTCAGATGGACACAGCGCAGGTCATAAAGAGCTCATTGGGCGGGGACATATGGGGGACATATATAGATCTGTCCGATGAGTGTCTTCACGTGCCTTTGCATCCGTTGGTTAGAAAGTACCTGTGCTTCCAAATAACGGAAAAGAAATCTGGTTTCGGGCTGTCCCGTTCGGCCTCTCCACGGCGCCCTTTGTCTTCACGAAAATCATGAAAGTGTTGAAGACGTGGGCCCGGGTCCAAGGTATATTGGTCTTCCAATACATGGACGACTGGTTCCTAGCACATCGCGGCCAAGTCACGGTAAGTAAGAAAACACAGGCTTGCTCGATCAAGTAACAAAGGTGGGTCTCTTAGTGAACCTCAGCAAGTCCGAACTAATATCAAAACAGTCAATGGTGTTTTTGGGAGAAAAATGGGATCTGAGCCTGGCAAGGGATTACCCCATCCCCGAACGAAGGGACAGAATCATGTCGAGCATCATGGCCGTAAAACCAGGTTCGAGGGTGAGTCTGAAAAAATGGTGTCCCTTCTGGGCTGTCTGGTTGCAACAGAAAAGACAGTTCTAGGGAAGCTCCATTACAGGCCTTTTCAGGTAGAGGTCAGACGGTCCTTACACCAGGGCAGGCACCCCAAGGCCGTAATGTCCGTATCCGAAGAAGCCCTCTAAGCGTTGGCTTGGTGGTGCGACGCTCGGGTTATAAGCAAAGGGGTCCCCTTTTCGATGCTGTCCCCGGAACTAGAGGCACAGACCGACGCGTCTCTGTCAGGCTGGGGGATTCGCTTCCAGGATAAAATGTGGCGGGGCCTGTGGTCAGAGCAGGCAAGAAACCGCTGCATGAAGTGGTTGGAGTTACAGGTAGTGTATATAGTCATAACCGACCTGACCCACCTTCTAGAGGGGGAATATGTGGAGTTTCACCCATACAACTCCACATCAGTGGTATACTTAAACAAAAGAGAAGGTACCAGGTCCCAGCAACTCACCAAACTCAAAGGCAACATCCTGAGTTTTGCCCGGAAGAACAAGATCCACCTATCAGCCCGGCATTTAGCGGGTTCATTGAACACATTAGCAGACCTAGCTTCCAGGTGCGGCCAAGTCATACACACGGAGTGGTGTATAACTACCCATGCAAGCGCTCTCGGAAAATCGACCTTGGACTTGTTGCCAAGGTATGTCTCCCCATGCCCAGATGCACAGGCTTGGGCGATCGATGCCCTAACTTTTTTCCCTCTCCTAACCAAGCGTGCAACCAACCTTCCGCTAAGGCTACTTTGCCACCAAGAGATACTGTCTCAGTCCCATCGGTCGTACTTCCGCCCGAACCCCCGCCTCCTGGACCTACACCTGTGGTGCCTGTCCCTTCGTTCTTGGAGAAACAAGGTTTCTCCAAAGAAGTGACTGAGAAAATGTTAAATAGCCACAGGGAGTCCACAGCAAAGGTTTATCGATCGCAGTGGAACAAATTTTCTAGTTGGTACTGGACCCATTTCGGGCCACACCAGCGGTGGTGGCAGACTTCCTGGATCACCTGCGGGGGTTCAATCGAGGGCTACGGATGCCGCTATAGGCTATCACCCAGGGGAGGGCCCAGACTTATCTATGCTGTTTAGGCACTTTAATGTGAACTCTCCCCATCAAACCCAATATGGCGCTTTCCTTGGTACTGCGCTGCCTTCAGAGGGCAGACATCTTTGTGGACGACGTGATCATATCCAAAAATGCAACGGTAAGATTCACGTTCCTATTAGCACTGGCTTCGGGTAAGGGAAGAGATGAAATTCACGCCTATACCGTCAAATTATGAAAGAGAACGGTGAGTATTAAAAGTCCTAGATCTTGGGTTCATGGGTAAGACACACGTCGCCACCGCGAGTCTTAGTACCTTGGAGCAAATAACACTGCCAGCCTTGGAAGGAGGGGACGAGGAGATAGGTCTGGTCTTCCTCTGCCCAGTGGAAAGACGGGCAAAAAGCTATAATCATTTCCTTTGTGCCCAAGTTCAATAAAGATCCGTCTAAACAAATCATTTCTAAATATATCAGAAATGTCATTTGGAGGATTACGATAAAGTCAAGACAGAATCAGGGTTCAGAGACCTATGTAGAGTTAAAGCTCATCAAGTAAGGCAAGTAGCCAACTCAATTAGGGCGTAGTGTGTCTCTAACTGACATTATAAAGACGGTTTGTTGGTCATCTCCTAACTCATTCATTAAATATTAATTAAAATGCTACTCTAAATGTGAACTATCGGGCTTTTGCTCTTTGGGCCCTTTCGTAGCTGCGGAGGCAGCAGTGTCGAACTAACCCTTGTCTGTTGCAGGCAACTAGCGACCAAGGCAAAGGCAAATCCAAGAGCAAGGAAGCCTTTCACAACGCTCTGGCAACGGTGTGGGCAAATGCAAGAAGGGCCAGAAGATAGTCATGGTAACGGTGACCCGCAGATCCCCTCTCACAGTGAAGATAGGGACACCTGGTGTTCTAGTTGTGGCGCAGTATCCAAGGACAGAGCTACTGTCGCATTCACAACCAGGCGTTAGTTAGGACTAGTCTCGGTGCATCAACCCTGCAAAGCCGGTACTCCATCTTCCCTTGGCAAAAGGGGATGGGGGTGTGGGTGCGTATTCAGTACACAGACGCATCCCCCTCGGTGCGTTCTTCGCGGCCACTAGAGTCATATTTGCAGTGATCGGGCAGCAAGACTAGCCCAGTTCACTCAGCTAGTAACGGAAATCTTACACAAGCACGTTTTAGAGCTTTCGTTTCGTAGCTAACAGTATCTGGCTTGGTATTGAATGAGCACATGACAGTGTGTCATCGGTCATACACGAGTGCTAGTGTTCCTCGATCAGTGTCGTGAATGCGCGCATTGTAGTGCGTCCAGTGTAGGCCAATCGATAATATGAGTAGCATACTAGAAGAACGCATGATAGTGTCTTGTACGACCTTTCTTGTACGAGCACTTCATGTCGCTTGCGCCGATACCATGACAAGGGCACCTCGTATTAAACCTCTGGCTTGGTTCTTGGTTACTTTCTGGAAACTTGAAGTGTCAATTTGCGTTTTACCACAACTAATTCGTGTGTTCATGGTAATGAATTTAATAATGTGTAAGTTTGTGAGTGACCAAGCACCCCTCAGTGCTACAACTGCTTAGTCATATAGTTAACTACACGACGCGGACTTAGTTCCGCGATCGTGTTTGTGAGAAAACCAAATAAAAAATATTACTATACGTATTCTCAGGCGATCTTTGCGATTAGGTTGGGCTGTCATCTCGTGGGAGGATGGAGGGAGTGGTGATAGCAATATTTTGACTGAGGCACATTAAACACATGAACCATCTTTAGAAGTGTTTTATTCACGCCTTTTTCCCTCACACGGAACGCACACGTTCTTTGGAGTAAAGCTAAGTTCTTCGGGAAAATTTTTTTTCTGGACTTTGCTCACTACACAGGTCACCCCGACTCCTGAGTTAGTCCCGTATAAAAGTAGAGATAATATAACTACATGATATTCGCAAATGTAACAAGACAGAATTCCGCTACATAGCGGAATTGGCCCACTTGCAGAAACCATTACAGAAAATATTTGTATTAAATAATGACAAAAACCTAGAAGTCACGCATTACCCCTTCTTTATCGGTGCCTTGATCCATTGGGTTCAAAATGAACCCAAAATCCCTCTATCTCTAACCGTTTTCGACATAATAGTCAGCTTCCGGTTTTTTACCTTGACCGTGATCCAGAAGGTCAAGGTCACCGAGGCACCTCCTAGATAACGTTGTTTAGATCCAAAGGGTCGAAAATGAGCTAAAAATTGCTGTCTCTAACCGTATTCGAGATAATAGTCAAATTGCGGTTTTTGACCTTGACCGTGACCCAGGATGTCAAGATCAGCGAGGTACCTCTTAGGTAACGTTGTTCAGGTCCAAAGGCTCGTAAATTAGCTCAAAATCGCTCTGTCCCTAACCATTTTCGAGATAATAGTCAGCTTCCGGTTTTTGACCTTGACCGTGACGAAGAATGTCAAGATCACAGAGGCACCTCTTATGTAACGTAGTTTAGGCTCAAAGGGTCGAAAACGAACTCAAAATCGCCCTGTCTCTAACCATTTTCGATATAAGTCGGCCTATCGTTAACGGCACATGAGGCCACCTGACCTTTGACCTTGACCCTCAAGATTAAGATTAAGGGTGAAACTTTACCCCCTACTGAGTACGTTTTATGTGTTGAAACTGGGATTTGAGCACCTTTATGAATACTTTTCGTGATTGATAGGCGTTTCAAAAATATCTTGACCTTACTTTGACCTTGACCTCCGAGGTTCAAGGTAAAAAAAAATTAAGGATTTCACGACAACTCATTACCCTCTATGCCACATGCCGTCTTTCTACTACAAACCATGTAGGAGGAGTTGATTGGAAAGCCCTTTGAGTTCAAAAATACTTTGACCTCAATTTTACCTTGACCTTCAAGGTCAAGGTAAAAAAATTAGTGGATTTCACCACATCTCATCATCCTCTATCTCTGTGCCAAATTTCGTCGTCCTACGTCAAAACGCGTAGCAATAGTTTTCTGGAAACCTCCGAGAAGAAAAAAAAATTTGCAAGTTAGAAATATGCGTCCATTGAAGTGTTAGTCAGGTAATGACTGCAGTATTAAGGCTACAGTATTAAGACTTGGAGGAAAAAAATAGCAGATTCTCGTCCAAATTTAAGTTATCCAGTTTCAAGCTATTGAATTCCACGACGAACGGCAGATTCATGCCAAAGTTTTCATCGCGTGACTTCCTGAGTGCACTTCAATCCCAAACCAACCAAAAAAAAAAAAAAAGGAAGAAGAAAAAAGAATAAATAAATAAATACAAAATAAATGAATATGCAAATTTTATCAAATTGCCATTATCTTTATTTTATATAACTCGGCGTTTGGATGAAGTAACGCTGCATCACGTGTCACCGCGATCTCATGCACTGATCATAAGTGTCACGAATCGCCACGAATTTCTTTCGCGTATTTACTATTTGTTTACTTAAAAGAGGGCGTATCTAGTCAAATAAAGACAACTTACTGGCAACTTTTTATATTATCACTTTTTTTTTATTTTTGCACTTCCAATGCTGATTTTAATTCATTCGA
This sequence comes from Protula sp. h YS-2021, assembly GCA_949752745.1. Classification (NCBI taxonomy): domain Eukaryota; kingdom Metazoa; phylum Annelida; class Polychaeta; order Sabellida; family Serpulidae; genus Protula; species Protula sp. h YS-2021. Next base: position 52,830,280 of record OX457026.1, on the reverse strand, counting down.
TACAGAATCATTTACAAAAGATTTAAGATAAATTCCGTCCATCCACCTCATATCAACAGTACCATTTCAATTCCAAAAAAAAGTATCTGGTCAAGAGAGGATTACCTGGGAATATTTGAACAAAATGTGAAAGGAATCCTAGGAAACATCTGAACAAAAGTGAAACCTATTTAATTTCTTGTTTTTTTTTAACAAAAACATGTCTCCCCGATCAAATCTAGCTTCTGCAATACCCAGTTCCCATTTTCTTTTACAGAAATAAAACTAGAGCGGCCAGTGCACACAAAACATAAGAGTACAGGCTTATATCACACACTTTCAATCGACACCTATTAAATTTTCGTTTTTGTAAACAAAAACAAATGTCTCCCCTACTAAACCCATAATTCACTGGTAACCATTATCCATTTTTCTGTTTCTCCCGATAAGGCTGTCGCAAAGTTTTATTTGAACGACTGTGTACTATTTTCAGAATAATCATAAATTTTACGTTATATAAATGAATCCCATGTGCCCAGTAGTCGAGTGGTGTATCACCTTTATCCAGTGTTTGAAAGGGGTACGTAACTTGAATTGTGGGTATTTCAATCCTTTTTTTTATACAAGTTTAGATTTAGGTGTTTTATCTGGGTCTAGAAGGTGGTCACTAAAGAGGTTTTACTGGGCGTCTTTTTGTCCGGTTCCAGATGAGTCGCTAAAACAGGTTTTGCTTTACGTCCTTTTTATCCCACTTTCGAAGTTGGTCATTACAGCATGTACTGTACGTATTTTGTTAAACCGGGTCTAAAAGGTGGTCAAGACAGGCAGGTTTTAGCGTACGTCTTGCTATTCGAAACTGGAAGTTGCGACTTTTTGTCCTGGTTTTGAAGGTGGCAGTTACAAATAGGTTTGCTGAAATAGTTTTTTTTTTTTTGCTTACCTTAACCATCCCTTCCCCCCAGCTTTCTAATGTAGCCCTAACCATTTTAGCAAACATTACGGCAAGGGTTTGTCCACTAAATGTAGTTATAGGCATAATGTATACCTTTTCGTACATTCCCATCGGCGAAAAAGCATTAGAAAGACATTCTTCCAAAGTGTACCACACATCACCCACCTCGGTGGGAGAGTGGGGGAAGTTATTTTGGTGTAAAAATAGTGCGCTGCTTGTCATAGCACAATGTATTTACATGACCAACTTTAAAAGTGGAAGCTAGTTTCAGGTACCGCACAAACATTGCGAAGTGTTATGTAATTATTCCCACATATGGAACAGCTTGGTAACGCTCAAAAACAGCCATCGCACGAAATTCAAGAAATGATCGATAATTGTTCAGCTAATGTTTTCAAGTATGTCCGAACAATGCAGGCACACTGGAGAATGTTCTGAAAACGCTGAAATCCCAAGCGTGGATAATAACTATCCTTTGATAACTAAAGAGCCGACAAAGGGGGAAAGCGGGGGTGGGGGAGCGGAGGGTGAGGGTGTGGAGCGGAAAATCGATCCGATTTTCCGCTATCGAGATATTTTTACCTGATGACGTCCGACCATTTGACAAAATCCTTGGACCTACCAGGCAGCGAATGAGAAATGTACACAAATAAGATTTTAACGTAATGACGTCAAACGTCTTTCTTAATTTCGCTACATCGTCAAAAGTTGACAGAACCGTCTGACTGATCCAAAGAACACACATGCAAAATTTGAAGTCGATACAACTTTCGGTAATCGAGATATTGTGTACACAAGATCTTGTTCAAATTAAATGCATATTTTACGTGAAGACGTCACACGCCGCACTCGTTCGTTGTACTCGCGACAAAATTTAACAGAATCTTTCGGACTTAACTTAAAAACCCACCAAGTTTCAGCTTTCTCCGATGTTCCGCGGCTGAGAAATCTTACATACAAGATTTCTTCGTAATGACGTCATACGCCTTCCCTAAAAAAGCAACATGCGTCAAAAGTTGAAAGAACTGTCCGGAATGCCCATATAAAATTTGAAGTTGATAAGACTTTTCATCACCGATATATTTTGCGCACAAGATCCTGTTCAAAATATATACATATTTTACGTGACGTCATACGTCGCACATATTCTTTGTACGCGCGACAAGATAGAATCTTTCGGACCAGCCAAGCAACAATCCCATCAAGTTTCAACTTTCTCCGATGTTCAGCGGCTAAGAAATTCCCGCAGACAAGATTTTAAGGTAATGACGTCATACGCCTACCGTAATCACGCAACATGCGTTGAAAGTGGACAGAACCGTCCAACCTACCCAAAGAATAAATAGGTTAAGTTTGATGTCCATCCGACTTTTCGTTCTCGAGATATCTTGTACACATTTCGTTCACAACAAACTGATACACACACACAAACACACACACAGAGAACGTACAAACACTATATGTCTCCCTTTGGTCGGGGAGACATAATAATAATTTTCCTTTTCTGCAAATGCAATCATAATTCATGATGAAAAATTCAAAGAAAAGGCAACATTATTAACAGGAATGACCGTAAAAATAATTTAAAAAAAACTTTCATTGTGTAATTTTATGTACCATTTTTTAATCACGGAATACCTCCCCAATCACCCCCTCCCCCCTCAAACCTCCCCTCATTACGTGATACCATCCAGCGAACCGTGCTCACTGAATGGCAGAAAACACGGCAAAAGATAGTGCAAGAGTCCTGCTGCATTGGCCGACGGCTTGGTCCACGCTGTCACTATGCTGAATACCTGAAGACAGTGCAAGAGTCCTGCAGCATTGGCCGACGGCTTGGCCCACGCTGTCACTATGCTGAATGCCTGAAAGCAGTGCAAGAGTCATGCAGCATTGGCCGACGGCTTGGTCCACGCTGTCACTATGCTGAATGCCTGAAGACAGTGCAAGAGTCATGCAGCATTGGCCGACGGCTTGGTCCACGCTGTCACTATGCTGAATGCCTGAAGACAGTGCAAGAGTCCTGCAGCATTGACCGACGGCTTGGTCCACGCTGTCACTATGCTGAATGCCTGAAGACAGTGCAAGAGTCCTGCAGCATTGGCCGACGGCTTGGTCCACGCTGTCACTATGCTGAATTCCTGAAGACAGTACAAGAGTCCTGCAGCATTGGCTGACGGCTTGACGTGCATTGTCACTCTTCTAAATGATTCAGGAACGGAGGTATGATCAATAAGATTTCTGGAAAACGCTCTAATCGCCAGTGTAACCATAACAACACGATTTTACTCACGATATATCGTCAACTAAAGAGCCTACAGGGCGGGGTGAGGGCCCTCAAAAGAAAATATATCACGGCAGACTTTTACGTATTGAAGCCATGCGCTTTCTTAATTTCGACACACGCATCAAAGGTTGACAGAGCCGTCAGTTTGACCCAAAAAATACTCATACAAAGTTGGAAGTCGATATGACTTTCCATTATAGAGAAATTTTGCACACAAAATACATACATATTTACGTAATGACGCCATATGCCGTGCGAAATCTGATAGAATCTTGCGGACCTACCGGACAACAATCCAACCAAGTTTGAGCTTTCTCCGATGTTCAGCGGCTGAGAAATTACGCACAATATTTTTACGTATTGGCGCCAAACGCCTTTCTTAATTCCGCCACACGCGTCAAAAGTTGACAGGGAAGTCCAATAAACCCAAGGAATAACTACACAAAGTCTAAAGTAGATCCGACCTTCCGTTTTCGAGATATTTTGCACAAAAGATCTTATTCAAAATATAAACCTATTTTACGTAATGACGCCACATGTCGTAGTCGTTCGTTCGACTCGCAACAAAATTTGAAAAGAATCTTTCGGGCCTACCAAGCAACAACCGCACCAAGTTTGAACTTTCTCGGATGTTCAGCGGCTGAGAAATTGCGCACACAAAAGTTTTACGTAATGACGTTATGCGCTTTCTCTAACACGTGTCAAAATCTGATAGAACCGTCTAATCTGCCCAGAGAATAAACAGACGAAGTTTGAAGTCGATCCGACTTTTCGTCCCCCCCCCCACCCCCCCCCCCCCCGAGATATTTTATTTACAACAGACTGACACACACACAAACGTACACACATAAAGAACATGCAAACATAAGGTCTGACCTTGGTTGGAGAGACCTAATAAATCCAATGACAGGAACAAAATCTCAGGAACAAACAGGGGTTTTAGTCTCCGGAAGAAATTTTTTTTGAGGAGGAGGGGGGGGGGGGGGGGGTTAGGATTTTTTTTCAAGGACTTAGTCGATAAAAATAAAGGCTTTTAGGGGTAGTTCACAAGAAGAAGGCTTGTGCAAGGATCTTGCATGTGAAACGGGGAGGCGTCTGTTTGTCTCTCACTATTTTCCTCTTTAACAAAATGTAACAAAAATATGAACACCATTCTAATGAAGCCACAGTGTAGTTGGCACAATGATTTGTCTTACTACGGTTGGATGTAGCGCACGAAAAAAAACAAACAAAACAACACTATTTTAAAAGTTTATTTGTACTTCCATAGTCCATTCAATGCAAGAAAATGTGTACACAATGTATTCAAGACCATTAAACACGCAGAAAAATAGACAGAGTGCGCGTATGTATCGAGTGCAACGACATCCCGGTTAAAACGAGTATTTAAACCTCCCCAGCAATTTTTTTTTCTTATGTAAGTCTCGTAAATATCCCACTATGCCACCAATTTGACATGGTTTTGACCCATTAATAAGACCCTCATTGAGTCTAGGACAACTCCCACCCGACAAACTCCCACCCGAAAACTGCCATGTCGTGCCAATTCCCATCCGTTTCATTGAACCAACGCAGAAGACTACTACCCGAAGGTAGCGATGTCATTGCGCATTTTGCACTCACAGAGCCGCTCCTAGAGACGTTCGGCGAGACCCCAGGGCTGCGTCACCCTCAATCAGAGCATTGGCTCTGATGACCACGGCTTGAACTCATTTGCTTTCCTCCTCGTTTGTTCACGGTTCAGTCACAACAGGCTGGCCGTGCCTTGTGAGGACAAATCCATCTACTCTAGGTTGTAATCTATCACACACGAGTCGATGGATAATTGAACATTGCACAATATTTCGGTAATCCATCACACGCTAAAGTCAACAGTCCACTGCAATTCGCATGATCTTTCTGTAATCCATCAGACCCCTTTCAGAGTCGACAGCTACCGTAATAGCAATGTGCACGTTCTTAATATAACCCATCATACACCAAAGTCGAAAACTAATTGTTGCTGGTATACATCAGATATCTGGTATTTGAAGCGTCATTTCAAATGAAATGGACTCAGTATAATATAGATAAACTTAACAGGCCGAAGTACGTGATTGATCACTATGCCTCAAAAGAAGTAAAAGAAGCAAAGTTCACACGACTTCAATCAAAATTGAAAATTCAAAGCTCTAACGATTTCGTGCACATTTACATTTCAAAACGGGTGGTAACTGGCTCGGGTGGGAGTTGTCCTGTTGCCATCCCCATTCGACGAAAAAAGTATTCTTTTTACCTCCCAAACACAACGGCCCACGCGAACATGACGGTATTTTCATCAGAATATTTTATGTCGTTAAATGCAGTGTGATGCACTTTGGAATTAAAGACATAAACACATTAGCCTCCTTATGACAGTGAGTAAAGGGCCAGTGTGGGTTCTGATCTCATTCCATTCTCCTGAAATGAAATTTCAGGCCCGTAACACAGAGAAGTTTCGGATATAACGACATGGGTTTCATGGCCACGTGGACGCCGTTATTCGGTTTTAACGACACTCGGACAAAACGACATAATTTGGTGTTGTTATATTGACGGCTCACCACATATTGTTACACAGTTTACATTGTTTTACTCAAGTGCAGTCCAGCTTCCATGGCTGATCCCCTCTAGTTTGTGAACTTCCTCACATAGCCCAACACCGCCTTTGTCCTATTCCCGCCCTTTATTGTGATGTTCACCTCTCTTCAGTGAACCCCTCTTCATCATGAACATGTAGCCCTTTTCCGAAAGCGTTCACTATACAGAGGCAGGACTGTAGCCCTTTTCCGAAAGCGTTCACTATACAGAGGCAGGACTGTAGCCCTTTTCCGAAAGCGTTCACTATACAGAGGCAGGACTGTAGCCCTTTTCCGAAAGCGTTCACTATACAGAGGCAGGACTGTAGCCCTTTTCCGAAAGCGTTCACTATACAGAGGCAGGACTGTAGCCCTTTTCCGAAAGCGTTCACTATACAGAGGCAGGACTGTAGCCCTTTTCCGAAAGCGTTCACTATACAGAGGCAGAACTGTAGCCCTTTTCCGAAAGCGTTCACTATACAGAGGCAGGACTGTAGCCCTTTTCCGAAAGCGTTCACTATACAGAGGCAGGACTGTAGCCCTTTTCCGAAAGCGTTCCCTATACAGAGGCAGGACTGTACCCTCGCAAACGACTCCGCCCAAAGCCCCCACATGATCGTTACTTTGCTTGTCGTTCGCGCTATGCATAAAGCCCACACTCATTGAATAATAAGCCTATTTTTTTAAACGTTTTCTCTGTATATGGTATACAAGTGTAAAAACTGAAGAGTTAAGCACTTTGGCCAGACGCCCTGTACACAAAAGTCCTATGACGTCCAATATACTCTGGATACACAAAGTGTACTTATATTCCTAAATAATTTAACAAGGATAGCTACCGTAGAGCAGATAACGCCTAGACAATGATCACAAACGGACATTTAAAGCACGATTTCCCCCAGACACACAGATCAATTCAGAAGCAACCCAATTCATTTGACATGAAGTTTATTTGGCCCGGGTTGCCATGGTTACCCGGGCACCACCAGCTGGCTCAAGAAAAGTGCGTCTTCACCTCCGAAAAAACCTGAAAAAAACGAGGATTTTATTTCAATTTCTATTATAAAAACAAGGGTTTTATTTCAATTTTTATGATTGTTTCTCTCTCAAATATTTTATATTATTATTATTGTTTCTTTGCAAATATTTCTTTGCAAATATTTTCCCACGACGTATGCATAAAGTATGTACTCTTTTTTAGGCGACGTTTCGTAAAGGCAATAGCTGATATAATGTTATTATATCGATATTTTCTTCGAACTCTTTTGACAATTGAAATATGTGCGTTGTACACGAAGGCACGACTGTAATATAACCACAGGAACAATCCAGTTGCTAATATGAGACAGCAGACGTGTCGTTTTGTTTGAACACGGCACTGCTGATTTAGTGTGCCCTGTGTATATGGAAGCCAGCCAAAAACATACATGTCCACGAGGCACCTGGACTGAATCATGTCAACTGAAAACTTGAAGCAAAACCTCCGCTATGTTTGTATTAGTGGCAAGCCAAAGAGCTACTGGAACCAAGTCATTTACACAACTTCTGTGGAATAAAATACAAGAAAACTGAGGAAATTCAAATGTTGCAAAAATAACAGAAATATCTGAACTGTCAGGTCAGGGCTCGATGTCTTCAGTCGGGATCCGTTCAGTCGGACTAGACGGCAATACCAAGAAATACAAAATGATGCGTGAGCACCAAGCCTGCAACACTGCGCGAATTTCTCAATATGGTGTGGCCACTTTATGACAAGGAGGTTTTCACAGATGGTCTCCAGCACACTTCGTGAAATGGCAAAACCGCAGTGGCAAATTCGCGTTGATATTTTCCATTCCGCGCTCCATCTTGTACTTTCTTGAATATTTTATTCACTTATTTCACACGTATCCCACATGCAATTGGCCAAACAAGTGAATCTGTTGTTTTGGAGGGATGTGGTCGATTCGGCCCAAAACCGGTTCGGCCCAAAACCAGTTCGGCCCAGTTTGGATGATTTGGCCCAAGATTTTTTTCACCTGACCGGTTCGGCCCAAAATCAGTTCGGCCCAAATTGGATGTTTCGGCCCAATGTTTTTAGAGAGATCTTCATAAAAGTTTTTTTGACATCCTGTGAGTAAGTTCAATGTGAGTTGCACATTACTTTTTCACACACCATAATTTGTGCTTGTAGAAAAGATATATAAAGAAGAATGTTCTGCTGTTGTTATTGTACATGAAAAAACCCTTTCAACAACAAATACTTAGTCTCAGCTAGTGATCCACACAGATATAATCAATCCGTCCTTTATTTGGTACCGATTTATTATATTACGAAAGACAGAACTCATTTCAGTTGTTTTAACATTTCTCCGGTATATGAAGTGCAATTGACCTAACATGTCAGTGTAATTAAGTGTTCCGATAATATGTAATTAAAAATTAAAAACCGTATTTATGGGTCCCAATGCGCACATTGTTTCAAATCTGTCGGCGGAACAAGGACAATATTATTTGAGTATTATTCACTGTCATAGTACAAGTTATTGCTGTTGCAAAAAAGTTACTGCTAAGTTTACCTGTGGTTCTAACGTTGTACATATAAACAGTATTGTTGTATGTAAAACTGAAGAGTTAAAATGTCTGTCGATCAACAATATCAAGCTCTAATACAATGAAAGTCGTTGCTTAGGTTTACCCGTTGGTATATGAAGTCGTTCATATAAACAGAATTATGGTGTGTAAAACTGCAGAGTTTCAGTGTTCTGTCGAATGCTGTTTTTCATTTTGCAAACAAAATAAAAAGCACGAACAGCCTTGATTTTCAGCTTCATTTAACATTCATGTCACTGGAAACAATGGGCCGAATCGTCCAAAACTATGGGCCGAAACGTCCAAAACCACGAGCCGAAACGTCCGAAGCTGGGCCGAACCGTCTTTCACGCTGGGCCGAACCGGTTGGGCCGAACTGGTTTTGGGCCGAAACGTCCAGAAACCGTTTTGGAGGCTAAAAAAAGTCGGTGGTAACTTTGAGCTTATGTAGCCAAAACTAAATTAGATACGGCTATTTTGTTTTGTTTGAAATGATACACTGGAACTGATAATATTACTCAAGGCGGTCTGTGATCAATCCACTTTCACTTTCAATGGGCTTTCACTTCGTGGCGAACTAATTATTGGCGTGTAAAAAAAAATAAGAAATGGAAAAGACGCAATATGCGTGCGCTCTGCCAATTCCTGAAATGACGATTTGCACAGACTGTGTGTAGCGTTACACTGAATCGGTCAAATCAGCCGCTTTGCAAAGCATTGCATCAGATCTGTCAAATGAAAATGACAAGCCATCGGACTGTTTGAAGGTCTTGTCTTTGCCTGCTGTATATGATGATGGAAGGTGAAAACCACTCCCCCTCCCGCCAAAACAAAAAAAAAAACAAAAAAAAAACAAAAAAAAAAAAAAAACAAAACGAAAAAAAAAAAAAAACAAAAAAACAAAAAACAAAAAAAAGAAATAAAAAACACCACGGTTACAAATCAGAAGACAGCATCGACTACTTCCAATATAAAAAAAAAACCTACCTCATCGACTGATTTCGAGGCGTCGATTGTTCTTATAAGTCCAAGCTTCTCAAAGTGTTCTATGATCGGCATCGTACTTTCATTATAAGTTTGTATTCTGAAAAAAAAAAAACAAAAAAAAACAAAAAACGGGAAACTGTCTGAGAGGCTTTGGGAGTCATCTTAATCTCTAAGAATCGTTTTTAACAGCCGTGGAGTTGTTCTATCCCTAATTTCTAGGATACAACCATAACACCATACCATTCAGCTTGGAAAAAGCTTCTCAATTCAGATCAACCTCCACCCCCCCCCCCCAAGAATTTTTCAACAGATACTTCAAACTCGTTTAGTCAGTTCTGGAGAATTTGATGACTAATGAAAAATACTTCGACCAATGGAAACTGGTTTGAAGACAGGGGTGTGCCCATTCTTCCGGGAAAATCGCGGGTCAATCGGAACTGCATGTGACGGTTCATTTTAACGGACACAATAAAACGGTAGAGAGAACATTTACAGCTGTTATGCAAGTGTATCTCTTACAATATCATTTTGTACAAACTCATGCGTGTAATAACTCAGCGAAGTAGAAATTGATTTCTTGCCAGAGACACCCTGCAACCTTAGGCAACTTTTACTTCCACGATTCAGTTCATGATGCATTTGGAAATCAAACAAAGCTACAATCAGGTTACCTTTTCTTTAGGCTTTCTTGGTTGTCATCGGACCTGCCGCTTCCCCCTTGGCCCCGCTCCAAACACCGATCAACACAAACCTTAACACAAACCTTACAGCCATGTACGGAAGCTTTTATCTCGTGAGTGCGCCACACCAGACCACATGGATATATCACTTTTACATGAAAGTTAACTTCTGAGTGCTAGCCAACGAGTGCTCAGAACAGTGTATACCTATCGTGCGCTGTCCAAAACTCAGCAGCTTAGCCGTAAAATGGGAAGTAACAACTTTTATAGCTGAATATCTTCAAGAAACTTGTCTGAGTTAAAAAACTGTCAATCAACACGTCCGAATTATGGTAGGCCGATACAAAGCTCTTTCAGGTAAAGACATATATCTTATGAGAAACCTAGTTTGGATCGGCTTTAAGAAATTCACCTATAAAGCTATGATTCCCGAGATCAAACTGCAGAAGTATAACGCTTGCATTTATTAATTAATATCAAATACATATACTGAAGTACTATACCCACTTGATCATCACAGTCGAAGAACAGTACAAATTTCAAGTTAGCTTTGTCTGCCATGACCCGATCCCAGCCATCGAGGTTCTCTTTATTTCTCGGAAATCCATCAATCACGAAGTCGTTTTTATCGTTCATTTGATGTTTTGTCATCGCCTAAAACGTATGAGAGTAGTCGAAGCTAAAGAAGGTCACGCTCGCCTGGTGTACTAGTGAAAAATCGGTTCAGTCAGTATTACTTCAGGGGTGCACGTAAGACCTTCGCATTTCGCCATGGCGAATGTGAAATCCATCTGGCGAAGGTGAACAGATTCACCTTCGCCAACTTGGCGAAGGTGATTTTTTGCATAATCAAGCTTGATGAAAAGTTAAACGCTTTAGATGAAAGCTACAAATCGGTCAGGACTGAGTAACTACCGATGTAGCTCTATAAAGACATAAACTGGACAATACAGTTAAGAAGATTTATAGTTTATATGCAATAAACAAATTAAGTTACAGTGTTAGTAAGAGGTTTAATTTGGCGAAAATGAATTCGAATTGGCGAAGGTGAGCTGAACGTCCTTCGCCAAATTGGCGAAGGTAAAAATATCCTTATGTGCACCCCTGATTACTTACTGCATAATGGAATTATTTTTGTAACATAAAGAAAGATTTAGGAGAAAGTTACGATTAAAAATTAATTTTAACTAAATTAAAAAAGGTGGTAAAGTGATACAGGTTCACTCGCGGTCTCTCTGTTAGAAACCTATACTGTGGACAAAATAGACGGAAAACTGGCAACCTTTGGAAAGTCGCCAAATAGCCAAAAATTTGCACCCTTCTATAAAGCATACTTACACAAAATTTCACGAAAATTCAACAAAATTTGTAAAACTAGCGTGTTTTTCGTCTAGGGAACATTCATACAAAATTTGAAACCAATTCGTTCAAAATTGTGGAAGAAGCATTTTGAAAATAGACTAATTAAAAAAAATCAAACAGACGCAATTTGGCCGAATCACCAAAAATAAGTTTTTAAAGAAAGAAACATCTAGTTAACAACTGTCTAAAATTTGAAAGGAATCCGATAAAAATTGAGGGAAAAAAATTCAAGCTGGCGCCACTTGGTAAAAGTTCACATACGCACACACAGACAACAGATGCCCCCGACGAAGTATATACACATTACATATAACCAATCAATTCAAGTGCCTATACACACCACAAGAATTGAACTTAATATTTTAAAAGTCAAGCCGTGACCCTGAATGACTCTCAAGGTAACGAAATTCATATTCATACACAAATTCATACACTTTATACATTATGATATAACGTGACATACATATACATCATATTATGTTTTCATATTATATAAGTGCACAGTTCTTTCGTTACCAATGCCTAGCATACGAATAGTCTTTTCCATCTGGACAGGCGCGGCAATCTTTGATTGCTTTAAGCTAACCACACTGTTTTTCTGGCAGTCATCTACCACGTGACTGCTTTAATCCAATGGCTTGCTTGGTTTCAACCTAATTTGCATATATCCTCGGGCAACTTTCAACTTTCCACAGCTACCAAAAACGCAAAGGTTAAAACAGTGAGAAAAAAAAGCGCGAAAAAGTTAGCTACTAAAGCGCCACAAATTGTTGAACCACAAATAAATAAATGAATAAATAAATAAATAAAAAATGACACAATTCGATTCGGGTGCACTGAGGCACCAATGAGGCACTGAGCAGAATAAAAACTTGATGGAGAAAACAAACATAACAAAATCTGTAGCAGTAGGTCAAAATGGCGAAAATTGGCGAATCGGAAAAAAAAAATAACAATAATGGGTAATTTTCCATAGGTGGGCCATATTTCCACAAAATATGCTGTCCGTTGACGACTGAAAGAGAAACAGCACAACAAAAAGTTTACAGACGGCCGGACATTTTTTCATATTGTAAGTTTATTTTTAGGGGAACAATGACTGTGCCATTTTTAGTTGATTCTATTAAAACGATAGGAGATCCTGTAAAAAGAAGTTTCAATTTTACTGATATGGAAAACCATTTCGTATTTTTGGTTAAAGATTCACCAAAAATTGGGCATCAAACAACATAACCATAAAAATCACGGAGACCACACATATCGCTCTGGTGCAACTTTCTGTGAATTTGGGATTACTCAGTCCATTACTTTTGTTTTTCGTTATTAACCGTTGTTTTGGGACGGACAGAAGACAGAGGCCCAACACGGTGGGAACAGCCCATGTGGGCAATGACCACCCGTGCTAAAAAAGGATCTATGACGTAGGTTTATTCGCAAGCACCGCACACAATTGTGCAGGTTTACAGACGTACTGTCATGCAGGGGTACAACGGTGTAGGCGCATGGGGTCGTTAACTGTTAACTGATTAATCATAATCATTAATGTCAGCTCAGTCATATCAAGGTTACCGCCTCATTGAGTTTCCAATATGAGCAATTTTTTATTGAAAATCCACATTTCTACTCGGGGAAAAATAACGCCACTTAAAAGTGCAAAAGAAAATGCAATCTTTGTACTTACAGCTTCGAGTAAACCGCACGTGATTTCGACAGGCACAATGGTGCCGTTTCTTATGTGTCCTTCAATAAGCTGGCCGACCTCCGACTCTTTCCTGGCGCGCTCCTCCCGAAGCAGCTCCCCGGCGGACAGGTGCACGTAGCCGTAACTCTGAAGGCAGCACAGCGAACGCGCAATACGACATTACTACAAATGGCACAGCTCACAAGTTTACAATTAAGTCTCCTTTTTTATTGGTTCATTATTATTATTATTGTTGTTACTATTCAAATTCAGTTATTATATCCGACGACAAACACACCAAGTGTTGAGATACTTAAAAATTTCACCATGTATTCTAGGAAAGGAATCATTGCAAATCTAAGTGTACACGGTTTTATGAAGAACCTCGATTATGTTTGGCCCGAAAAACATCACCACATTAAGCAAGTCCGCCATTTTTTTCTTTTTTACAACACTCAGTGTTATCAGTTTTCAACAGGGATCACAATTACGACTTGCTTAGTGTCGAATTATTACACTCCTCTCTGGAGAATGTTACCTCGACGATGCGACAACACTGGGTTCCTTTTCCAGCCCCTGGTCCGCCAAGCACAAATACAACATTTGGTTTTCCCATCTTCTGTAAAAAAGTACTCTTCTGTCCGGTACGGAATGCAGCCAACAAACACTGGCGTGTTAACATAAGACTATTCACAGCCTGAAACACATCAATAACTTTGCGTGTTGGCTCCCAATTGAGACATCGATTATCAAACTAATCAAACACGAAATATTAAAATTGATCGCACATTTATTTTTTTATCGCCACGCTACCTACAGAGTGGAAATTCCGAGCAAACAGAGCATCACCACTGCTTGCCTCATCGTCGATACTCCTGTTGAGAAAGCGCAGCTAACACCTAGAGCGACATGTGCACCAACACTTGAAACACCCCCCATCCTTTCCAAACATAAAAGTATCTAAATTACGCCGGGTTCTCAAGCGGGGTAATTGAAATCCCCCCACATTTTTACAGACTGAAACCCGGACTAAATTTTCTCTTTTTTTCAACATTACTTGCTGCGAAATCGTAGTTTCCACATGTGAAGCCATCGTATAGCTTATCAACATTAAAAGCTAACTATCATGACTTGCGTGGGTGGATATCCCAGATGACGACGTTTTTATACAATTTTGTCATCGGTTCTCCCCAGCTTACAGTGTACGTCAATATCGTTCAGAGAAGACTCTGGAAACGTGCCATGGGCTCCACACACATAGTTCCGACGCAGGAAATACACACGCACTGTCATTAAAATGAGAAGTCAATAAAGAACGAGATGTGATTCCGAAATTCAGCGTACACGCTATAAACAAATATTGTTTAAGGATGTTTTAAACTTTCCCCAAACAAAGATTTTTTTCAAATATAGGACTAAACTGCCCCAGTTTGTGCAGCCTAGTCTAAGCAGTTCGAGGTGATTCCACAGGATTGTTTAAGATTGTTTCAAAATTGGCACAATACTTTCCATTCATTATTTTTATCGTATACGAAAAGACCATGCGTTAAACGGTTAAAGAGAGAAAGGGGAGAAATAAACATTTCGGCCGGGCGGAGCAGATATGTATGGACATATGATACCACTTAATTCCACGCCGCATTCGGTCTCATGTGGTTGAGAGGACTAATACGTGAAGTATTGTAAGTGCATTAGTGTTAAATCAGAAATGATTGATTAACGTGCATTGATGTTCCGTCCCCAGGCTCATCAGCTGCATGCCTAAATGTGAAAGATCTGCCAATATTTAACATCACAAAATCAGAAGTATATGTCATTTGAATAAAGCATTTTGTCCCTCAAAGTCCTGTTATTTTAGTGCCATGAGTTTCCTACAAAATGTATTGAAAATTTAAGCGATCTATACTTCATTGTTTTTCATGCTGAAAAAGAAATGGAGATTAATGATTAATATAATTTAGCGCATAGACTAACAGGCCAATTAACTTAGTGTGGGATTATATATATAGAACCTGGTAAAGGAGACAGGAAGAAGTTGGGTCCTGGGTGGGGTTTCGACTCACGACCTTTTGCTTCTTCGCAAGCAAGATCGCTAAGCACTAGACCAATCAGGTCTCCACAACTTACACATCGGTGAAGAAGTGCCAAGCAGCAGCATTTTGTGAATTTTCTAACATTTGAGTTTTTTATGGCCTCTGGTTTGACAAAAGGGTAAAACAAAATAGTAGCTGTGTGAAGTACTATCTGGAAACTTTGCTGCTAAATCTTAAAACAAACACACCAGACATTAGGAGGAGCAGCATTTTGGAAAATTGCTCACACCAAAGACATACACAAAATCGATGGATAGCACACAAGGGATGGGAATAGCCCATGGCGAAAACCCCAATGGCGGGTGGACTAACGTCGTTGTTACTAGCCAGAGACAGTGAAGGCCTGCACACACTCACCTAAGACCTGGTAGTAAAACTCTGTTACAAAATTGTAGGCATTTCAAGAGTACACTGATGTACTTTTTATCAGCGTGCTATGCAGCATCTATTAATTTGCAGTTCCGATTCAGCTGCTACTCAATTACTCCGTATCTCTCTATCAGAACTACGACGCGTTCAGTCCGTAGGGGTCAACATTTTCTGTCCTCGTGCTCAAATTGTACAGCAGTCCTAAATACACAGTCCTGAATGTATAAACAGTTACTGAAAGTCCTCATACAATATATCTTTTCTTCAGTAAAGGGGAGAAAAAGAAGCCCCGCACTCAGCTGTCAATGTTTTGCTATGTTCTCGTTTTAAATATCAAGTGACCAAAAGTTTAAATTAAGTGGTTGTGCTGCCTTTAAAAATAAACTCAATTAACTGCTAGATGTAGAACTGGCATAAATTTATGCTGCACACCCGTTACATTTAATTTGTAATTTGCTACATTTTTTTAAATATCATTTCAGACCTTTTAGTCGTATAATTAAAAAAATTATTTCTTACTTATTTTATGCAACAGAGCACGCTCCTGTATGTAATCAAATGTAGATTATTACGGGTATTTGCAGTAACTTCCTTCCTTTCTTCCTTTCTTTAAAAGAAAGCGTATCTCAGAAGTTGATTATTTGAAGGCCTTTAAGAAACTCTTCTAAAGACTAATCTTACGAAAGTTTGATTTGCATAATATCGTTAAAGCGGTGCCTCAAAGCAAGTTAACTTATGTAGTCTGTCCTTAGCGGTCAGTCAGTTCGTACTTTCACATATTTCCGATGGAGATCGTTTCGGCTGCAAATGAACGCACTTTCTGTTGCCAAAAAAAAAAAAAAACCAACAAACAAACAAAACATCACTCTAACTTTTAAAAGCTAATTTACATAATAATATTCCCCTTTTATGGTTCCTTTGTAAGTTGTTACTCGACCATAAAAATATGCGCCTTAATTTACACTGGAGTCATTTCTGTGACGCACCATATCTAAAGTAATCCCATCTGCCCGTGTTGTGCGTCGAGATTAGTAAAACTAGCATCAATTGCAAGTTCTACTATCAGAACTATGACTCTTGCTGTCACAAAACCACAAGAGTTAAAGGCGAGGCGACAGAGGTAGATCGGGCGTTTTTGTACAGAACAAAAAATGCTTCAATTCTTATAACAACATCTCACTAACAGTCAGTGAAATTGACTTATTTTTACTTGTTTACATTTGACTTCAGCATGAAGCAAGGTTAGGTTTAGACAAACAGTGCTTATGCAGACAAAATGAAACGTGACGGGCTACTCTGTTAAAGGCAAACAGCGATGATGCCTTAAGGCAACAAAATTCATAATCACTTACATTTGCCAATTACTAAACACTGAAAAAAAAACTGAGCTGACATTAGCTGAAGACGTATGTCACAAGGGATTAGTAGCAGGTTGTTGCGAAAAACGACAGAGCGTCGGGCTTTTCTGAACTTTTTTTCAAATTTGACTGGCAAAAAGTAGTTTTGCCGGGCGGTAAATGCCTTGGAAAAACGAGCAGTTTTCATGTTGTCGCCACATTGATATAGAGAATGAGAAGACACAAATACTGACACCGTTAACTGGGTACCTACAACCAAAGAGGAATAATAAATCAGCTGATAACGAATTTCTTGATTCATAATTCATTATAATGAAACAGAAGAAATTTCTTGTTTTTTACTATTAATAATATTAGGGATGTCCTGACAAATATATACATGTACCTATCTATTACACTCGACATGTTTTATAACATGGTGTTTGCTCTATCTCTACGAGTACTGTGTCATTGCCCATACAAGTAAGTTCAATTTTCCTTTCGACCGATTTTACCGTATTTACTCGAAGGATCAATAAGCCAAGTCGTACTTTCGGACTTTCCCGATGAAGGTGTCGTTTCGCCTGCAAATATTTCTTAAATTATAAAGAAATGATAATGGAAACATGAAAATTCTAATTTTCTTCCAACATACACACTTTCGATTTTAAAAAGCCATGATACGTTCTTTTAAAAACTATTTTACATATGATTCATCCCTTTTAACAGAAAACTTGTGAATCTTTTTCTGGCAATTTCTTTACGAGTTTTTGCCAACCCATTTCGTTCGAAACACAACTTTTCGGCAAAACTCTAAGTACGATTCCGCTTATTGTTAATACCTTCCTACTAGTAAAATGAAATTTTGTTTCTTTTTGCAAGTTTTAACTATCATTTCTTTACGACTTTATCCCAATCGAATTTGGTCGAGACGCAACAACTTTTTGGTAAAAGTCCAAGTACAAATCAGCTTATTGCGAATATTTTCCTACTTTTGTTGACTTTTGCAAGTTTTTTTTTCTATAATTTATTTATTTATGGCTTTATTCCACCTAATTCGTCGAAGCGCCAAAAGGTTTCTGCAAATTCCAAATACGAGCTCGTACGAATCCGCTGGTTGCAACGTCGACCGGTGAGTCAAGATCATATTATCGCCCACCTAAATTCTACTTATCATTCGAGCATTTATTGGTGCTTTACGTTGATTTGAAGGATCTACTTCTTTCAATACATTGTAGTTGTCAAATATAAAATATGTATTTATACTTGCACACAGCACCTTAAGGTGGTGGTTAATAAACACGGGGTAAACAACAACCACTTCGACTACACACGGCGCAGCGATAAGCTGAAGACTCCGTCCTCAGCCAAATTCATTCGCGACAAACTTTGAATTGTGCACTTACGGTAAAGATGCGTCACATGGAGCCCACAAAGAGGGGATCATGACTGACAAAAGGTACGAACATTTTTTTTTGTAAAAAGTTGATAACTAATAAATCTACAATTTGTATTATTTAATATGCTCTACATTTAAAAAAGTGAACTTTTCAACATATTTGTATAAGAAACGGTCATTAAAGTTGTCATTACTTAGTTCCTTGAGGCTGCAAAGTTTTGCCCATTTGTATATCCATCTATTTGCTATTTAAATGAAGTAAAGTCCATACTGGTAGAGTACTTCTTTATTCCTTTTAAGTTCTAAAAATGCCATGTCAATATCTTGGTTTTTGGCGCCATAGAAAAATAATGAATTCATATTTCTTACTGCGCATATTAGAGACTCTTAAAGCATTACTTCCTATATTTGTTCTGTTCCATGAAGTTATGTTCTTGGGCTCTCTTATCTCATGCAGCAAATTACGGGGCACAGTTCTGTATGGGATGCTTGAATACAAAAGTAAATTCGGCGTTTAACGCTGATACAAACAAGCGCTGTCAGATTGTGTATGAACATTACTACCGAGTAAAGTTGTGTAAGTGAAATTGCAATAGTGAGGACCCCGCAAGTGTAGAAATATTTATAGACCATTATTGTAGACTATCATAAAAAAGTTCGCAAAACAATAGTTCTTTTCATGTTTCATAACCTGAACAGTGAATTACATGCTGTTTTTCTTTTATGTCATAAAATATTTCTCATAGTATATCGCACTTGAATAAAAGATACCTAATCACGAAAATGGTATAGAAATTGACTTTCATTTATGTACGAATTGTCCAAAAGAGTGGTTGTAATCGTCTAAAATGATACGGATAGGTATTCGAATATACAGAACAATCTCAATTTAACTGAACTTCAATTTCTGTGCTGCAGAAAACATTTTATTGAAATTTTAACACAGTGTTTTTCTTCAGAATTAAGTCATTAAAAATATCTTTTATGGCATAAAGGATAAAAAACATGTCATTCATAATACTGAGCTCGTGAACGGTGCTTACCTTGTTTTTCATTTGCATTTGCTCTCTTCCAACCTTGGCGCGAACAAAAAGTTTCAGAGTAGTTTGATTGTAATATGTTTCACTTAAGAAAACGAAATAAACATATCGTTAAATGGAAAGGAGATGGGGTACATTCTACGAAATGGAAAAACACTCTGTTATTTTACAGGTAGTTTTAGCAAAGTTATCGTATTATCGCCCGTCCACTCCGCCTACGATGAGGAGGAGAACGAATGGTCACAGTTCTCGCAGCTCCATATCGGTGAAATTGAAAGAACATCTTCTGTTGATGAAATCAATTTTAATTTGTGAAGTATCACAAAATAAGGACTGTTCGAGGCGAAAGGGTTGGCAAATTTGCATATGGCGTATTAAGTTTAATTAGACTTGAACATCAGGGCTGGTATGAAATATTTCGAATGAAATATTTCTTGAAATATTTCATGAAATATTTCACTGTAAAAATTTCAAAAATTTCACATGTTTTGAAATTTTTAAATGATACCACATACTGACTGATACCTATCAACGGGCATTCATCTTAAGTTGTCAGTTAACACACTGCGTTGTCATAACTCTAAAGGTAAACAATGCAGCCACAGAAATCCTGCGCGGTCTATGACTTTCGAGTAACAAAGCTAGCAGTTGCTGGCATATAGCACCGTTGACACATCTACTCCGGGTATCTGAGCGGGTGTTTCTAAGGGGTGGGGAGGAAGGCAGGAGGGTTTATAGTAACTGCTGAAAGGGTGCTCACTGTTGACGGCACAGGTCCGGAGAAAGAGGTTGGATATGTACACAATAGGTAAAAAATATAGCATACAATATGTTAGCAAACAGGGAGCAACTGACGCCCGTGAGTGAGTTTGCTTCAAGTTTAGCACTGTTTGAATAGCCACTCCTAATTCTGCAATCAAGCGGTGTTTCCCATTTGAACGAGAAAAAGCTTTGCCTTTATCCGGTTTTACGATAAAGCGGTATGCAATTACAAGGTTAAAAATACATAATTTTATGCAGTCAACCGATTTATGCGTTTAACCGGTACGAGATTCAGTCATTTTATCTGTGTATGCATTTTTGACGGTGGTATTGTTAAATTAAACAGACAGATATTACGCACAGCCTGGAAATGTGTTTTTTTTCGTAAGTGCTTTGAAAGATTTCCAAAAATTTCAATATTTCTGAAATATTTCAAAAATTTCAAATTTCATGAAATTTTTAAAAATTTCGAAATTTTTACCAGCCCTGTTGAACATTGTGTTGCACTTTAAGTAATTCATTCCTTATCTTGTACAATATTGAACGGGCATTGTTTTTGTTTGATTTTCACACATTGTCCCTAAATCAGATTTTGCAAGATTTGTGATGGTACCCCTAGGCCATGGTTTGGCTTGCTATTGTGCACGAAACCATAAGCCAATTCACACTTTCGGATTTTTCCGGTGGAGGTGTTGCTTCGACTGAAAATGTTGGGGGATAAATTATAAAGAAATAATAAGGGAAAAATATAAAAATTCTAATTTTCTTTCAACATGCACACTTTCAAATTTATAAAGCCATCATATGATCTTTTAAAAACTATTTTACATATTATTCAGTCCCTTTAATAACCAACATGTGACTATATTTCTCGCAAAATGGAATTTTGTTGATTTTTGCCGTTTTTTTTCTATCATTTCTTTATATCCTTATCCCACCTGAATTCAGCCGAAACTCAAAAACTTTTCGGCAAAGGTCAAAAGTGCGAACTGGCTTATTAGAATTCAATAAAATTGTGAAAGAATGTTAAAAAATGGTTGTTCTTTATACAAGCGAAGTTTCACATGAAAAAAAAACAAAAAAACTTTTGACCAAGTATGGATGAATTGGATCGACTGATTCCAAATTAATTGCCATGCCTGCATTTAACACTGCTTATACTATACTGTGATAATAACATGAATTTATAATCTTTTTTAAGCATGAATATATTAGCACAGTCCCTTACTTTTTTGGTGAGTTCGTTCCATATTTTAGGACCCACTACAGATATACACTTGACCCTTATACTTCTTCTTACAAACTTTATTTGGAACTTTTTGCTTTGACGTGTTTCATAACTACCATCACTTCTTCCAGTTTCAAAGTAGTTTTGCAAATTACACGGTAATTTGTTGTTAAAAGCTTTATACATCATTGTTGCGGTTTTGAGTTCTATAAGATCAAGAACACCTAAAGCGTAAAATAAATCATTTGTATGAGTTCGTTTACTCACAAGTAATTCTACTTTTTTTTTTTTTGTTTGCATAATGAAAACTGGTTGTGATTTTGTTTTGTAAGTATTTGCCCATATCTTGGAGCAGTATGTTAAATAGGGTAAAAATAGGGAATTATACAGTAACAACCTAGAATCTTTGTCGATAACACTCTTTACTTTTTACATTACAGCTACGCATCTTGACAGTTTACTCGTTACTTTCTGAATTTGATCGGCCCAACTAAGCCGATCATCAAAAATAACACCTAGAAATTTAGTGCCCTGTACTCTTCCAATACTTTTATTACTAATATGTAGACAAGTTTCGCTTGCTATTTTATTTTTGCTGAAAACCATATAATTAGTTTTAAGTATATTTAAGGATAGCTTGTTCACACAAAACCAGGAATGTAGTTTAGTTAACTCGTTACTCATATTGTCACAAAATTCTTGTATGTTTTCACCACATTGAAAAATATTTGTATCATCTGCAAAAAGTATAAATTTTACAATATTACTAACATTACACATGTCATTTATATATAAAACAAATAATTTGGGTCCAAGCACAGAGCCTTGTGGGAAGCCACATAAGGTTTCACGAGGTGAAGAGCGACAGTTGTGTAGTTGAACATGCTGTTTTCTATTGGCTAGATAACTCTTAAGCCACTCATTTGGAAGTCCCCGGATACCGTAATGTTCCATTTTTTTTAAGAAGCAGCGAGTGGTTTATATTATCAAAGGCCTTTTTCAAATACCTGTATCATGAACGTTTTTTCATGTATGGCTGTACAAATTGATTCAATAAGTTCCTTGAGAGCTAAAGAAGTTATGCTGACAATTTTGAGTTAAGTTATTCACATCAATATATGCTTGTAACCTTAAATCAAATAATTTTTCTAGAATTTTGGAAAACTGTGGTATTGGGATACGGGTCGGTAGTTGTTAAAACTATTTTTTTCACCTGCTTTGAAGAGAGGAACTACCTTTGCCAGCTTCATGCGGTCCGGAAATATACCGCTTACAAATGATAAATTACATACATGACATAGGGGTTTTACAATATAATTTATTGTACCTTTAATGGTTTTCATGGACGTATCATCACAGTCGTAACTGGGCGCCAGGTCAACTGTTCGACAGTCAACTGGGCAACAAAAAAGTCAACTGGGCGGCAACTCTGGTGTCAACTGGGCGACAAAAAATGTCCAACTGGGCGACAAAAAAAGTCAACTGGGCGACAGTAGAAGTCAACTGGGCGACAAAAAATCTTATGTTTTACATTTTCGACTTAATGCAAAATGGTTATTTGTAGAGATTATGAAATTATGAAATTTGATTTGCAAATAAAAGTGGAAATGGCATTTCATACATCTCTGTACACGCTTGATTATAGTGAAGTAAAGAGTTAGTTGATAGCAGAGACAGGACTTTTTTGACTTAGTAACTTAATCTTTTTTATATGCCGTTATTACAAAAAATATGTCTATTTTTGAACAAGATCTTGTGTGCAAAGTATCTCGATAACGGAAAATCGTATCGACTTCAGATTTTATATGGGTATTCCTTGGGTCATTCGGACGGCTCTTTCAACTTTTGACGTGTGTTGTAAAATCAAACACACGTATGACGTATTACGTCAAAATCCTGTATGTCAGATTTCTCAGCCGTTGAATATCGATGTAAGTTCAAACTTGGTGGAATTGTTTCTTGATAGCACTGAAAGATTCTTTACCCGGAGTAGAACGAACGGGTTTGGCATATTCGTCGTTGCGTAAAAAGTTATCTCTTGTTAAGCAAACTATCTCGATAGCGAAAAGTCGGAATGTTGGGAATTTCAGCATTTTCCGGAAGATTCTCGAATGCTCCTGCATTCTTTAGATATACTGGATAAAAGTGGTAACACATCGGTCGATCCATTGCTATTCATTATATGTCTCCCCCTAAGGGAGACATATATAGCATTTGGTGTGTCCGTCTGTCCGCCCGTCCGTCCGTCTGTCCGCAGTGAGTTCTTATGAAATTAATGAGTCGATTTTTCTCAAAACATACATACATATTGGGGTACATGTCTAGATGATGCCCGTGTTATTTTTTTTCGTTATTTCAAAAATTCTGTTTTTGGCATATTTTTGAACGTAACAGGGGGGGGGGGGGGGGGGGGGGTTCGTGCATTTTTGTCACTTTGGCAGGCTATATCTCCAAAACAGTTCGTTGGATAAGACGCAGATGTCGCAAGAAGAACGCACATATAGCGCAAATGTATAGTGCAAAGTTTTTCGTAATTTCCGTCAAAAATGTATTTTTTGCGAATTTTTAAATTTTTTGTTTTTATTTTTTTTGAGTCATATTGTTGCGATATCTCCGAAACAGTTTGTTGGATTAGACTGAAATGTGGCAAGAAGAACACGCATATAGTATAAATGTTTACTGCGAAGTTTTTCTTCATTTCCGCTGAAAATGTATTTTTGACGAATTTTTAAATTTTTTGACAATATTGTTGCAATATCTCCGAAACAGTTTGTTGGATTTGGCTGAAACGTGGCAAGAATAACCCACATATAGTGTAAATGTTTACTGCGAACTTTTTTGTCATTTCCGTTAAAAATGTATTTTTGGCGATTTTTTTAAATTTTTGATTTTAACTTTTTTGGCTATATTGTTGCGATATCTCCGAAACAGTTCGTTGGATTAGGCTGAAACGCAGCAAGAAGAACAGACACACAGTGTAAATGTTTACTGCGAAGTTTTTCTTCATTTCCGTTAAAAATGTATTTTTGGCGATTTTTTTTTAATTTTGATTTTTATCTTTTTTGGCCATATTGCGATATCTCCGAAACAGTTTGTTCCTTTAGGCTGAAACGTGGCAAGAAGAATCTATGTATAGTGTGAATGTTTACTGCGAAGTTTTTCATCATTTTTTGTAAACATGTATTTTTGGCGATTTTTTCAATTTTTTTGGCTCGCCAATGTTGTATTTTTAAGCAAGGAATTTTTCCACGTGACTTGATTGGGGGTGCGGGGGAGACATATCCGTTTTTGTTTTAACAAAAACACTGGCCAATCTAGTTACATTGCCTTAAATTCACCTGTCTGGGGGTTACTTACCTACAGCTATTACGTGACATGTCATTCAGGGATTAGTGTCGGTTGCAGTACATTATGGGTCTTTATCTGGTGTAAGATGCTGGAATGTTGGGGACAACACCTGAGTTAAACACCTGAGTTTTATGTTTATGCTACGTAATACGACGCATTTGATCCAGCGATGTACTAAGATTATATGTCTCCCCCTAAGGGAGACATATATAGCATTTGGTGTGTCCGTCCGTCTGCCCGCAGTGAGTTCTTATGAAATTAATGAGTGGATTTTTCTCAAAACATACATACATATGATATTGGGGTACATGTCTAGATGATGTCCGTGTTATTTTTTTTTATAAGCCGAGTAGTGTTTGGTTTTTGTTGGCTTAAGGTTTGATTGACTGATCAGGCATTCGCTGTGGTATCTGTTTACGCAGTGAGAGCTCGCACAGAGCTAAGCAACTGTGTGGTGTTCTGTGCTATACGTTAAATGCTTCGCATTTATTTGCAAAAATACACTCTTATCACATGGCGTTTTAACAAAGAAAACGAAATCAAAGACGAAAATAAAAATGACATGCACACGTTCAGATCAAGCTCTTCATAAGTCCCAAGTTTCATGGTCCTAGGGCCCATAGTGTCTGAGAAGAAGAAGACACAAAAATCGTAAAAACTGTCAAGAAGAAAAACAAGGACGAACGGCTGCTCGCACAAATTCATATAACCCTTGCAAGCCAAGGGCTTGTCAAGTGTTAAATAGGTCTCAATTGAAAGTGTACGATAAGTCCATGTACACTGATATTTTGATCCACTGGCCGCTCTGTTTATATTCGTTGTGTTTTGGCTTTTTCTTATATTGTACAAACGGCAGTATTCCATTTACTTCATCTTTGAAACAAAGAAAAATTCAACCCTCAAGGAATTGAACGAAAACTTATCACATGTGCTCAATCGTTTCAGAAATATTCCTACATATATAAGTGGTGACTTTAATTTACCTGCGATAAATTGGCCTTCAAATACTGTATTACCTGGTAATAATATATCACAGTGTGAATACTTCTTGGAGTGTCTGAAAGACCATGGCTTATCCCAGCATGTGAGCGAGGTAACGAGACCGCGTTCCAACAACGTGCTTGACCTCCTTTTAACAAACCATCCTTCTTCTGTGACTTATGTTACAAGTCTACCTGGAATGTCAGACCACAACGTTGTGTTGTCCGAGATTGATATTAGCCCCAAAACTACCATTACACCTCGGCGTAAAATATTTAAATTCGATAAAGCAAGCTGGCCCGATGTGAAGGTAGATGCAGATAACCTGCGCTCACAGTATTTTGCAAGGGATCCTGATCAATACACAGTGGAAGAAAATTGCGAATTCATTGAAAAAGGGGTTTCGGTAATCATGAACTCTAAAATTCCAAGCAAAATGTCGCGGTCGAAAACGTCATACCCATGGATAAATAGAGGAGTTAAAAATTTACAAAATAAAAGGGATAAAGCGTATGTAAAAGCAGTAAAATCAAGAAGTGCCCAGGACTGGGAAAAATTCCGTGAACTTCGTCGTCTTGCTAAAGAATCTGTAAGGAAAAGTCACCGAAATTATGTCGAGGAAATCTTTGACGAAAACCCCAAAACTTTTTGGAACTATATTAAAAGCCTACGCAAAGAAAAGCATGGTATACCAAACCTTAAAACAAATGATAGTCTTGCAACTACTGATGTCCTTAAGGCCGAAGCGCTACAATGCCAGTTTACTTCTGTATTTACAAAAGAAGATAGGGGAAATGTGCCATCATTAGAACAGCGCTTTTCCAATATTGCTGACCTAAAAATTGGGCGTGAGGGGGTTGAGAAACTCTTTAACACGCTAAACCCAAATAAAGCATCCGGACCAGATGCCATCGCCTCAAAGCTGCTAAAGGAATGCGCCCATGAGTTAGCACCAATTTACACGCACCTTTTCACTCAAACTTACAAGTCATCCGTACTCCCAAAATCTTGGACACACGCAAATGTATGCCCTATCTTCAAGAAAGGTGAGAAAGATCGGCCTAGTAACTATAGACCAGTATCACTCACATCAGTGCCATGTAAGGTTATGGAACACATTATCTGTTCTCATATCTGGAAACACTGTAACGTGAACTCAATAATTACTAGCAAACAACACGGATTCAGAGGTGGCATGTCATGCACTACCCATACATGACTGGACGTCTGTTTTAAACTTCCGGCCAGGACAAGTGGATACGATCCTGCTTGACTTTAGTAAAGCCTTTGATGTAGTCCCCCATGAAAGACTACTAATCAAGTTACGTAGCTATGGGATTAATGGTCGCACCCATGGATGGATTAAGGCCTTTCTACATAAACGAACCCAATCAGTATTTGTAAATGGTTCCCAGTCCAGTGTGCAAGAAGTATCGTCTGGCGTACCCCAAGGTACAGTTCTGGGACCTTTACTCTTCCTCATGTTTATAAATGACATCGAGGAAGGCCTCGTAAATCAAATTCGACTTTTCGCGGATGATAGCGTCATCTATCGCTCTATTTGCTCGGAAAACGATGCCATATCGCTTCAACAAGATATTGAAAAACTACAAAGATGGGCTTCAAAATGGCAGATGAAGTTCAATGCCGAAAAGTGCAAAGTCCTCCGCCTTACGCGCCGGACGAAGCATAAGATTATGTACCCATATTGCATGTCAAAGGTCCCATTCCCCACGACAGATTCTGATTATCATTTTCTCGAAAGTATACAGTCGGACAAATACTTAGGTGTTATTCTTGATCAACGCCTAGATTTCAACCGCCAAGTTGATGAGATCACTAAAAAGGCAACAAATATTTTGAACCTGTGCCGCAGAAACCTCCACATGTGCTCAGCCCAAGTCAAGGAATCTGCGTATAAAGCGCTTGTTCGTCCTCGCCTGGAGTACGCCTCCCCCTGTTGGAATCCTCACACCCAACGCAATATCAATAAAATTGAATCCGTGCAACGACGCGCAGCCAGATTTGTGATCAACAACTATCACTACGGCCCGGATGCCCGTTTAACGGAGAAAATAGCAGCACTCGAGTGGCTCCCCCTTCAACACAGAAGAGCGGTCACGGATGCCTCGTTGTTTCACCAGATCCGCAATGGCTTGGTTAATGTCACCTTCCCCGGTATCGTTCAGCCAAACCCCCGTTTTCCAAACATGTACATGTTGCCGCAGTCACTCTCTGATACGTACAAGTACCAGTATTACGTCCGCTCGGTGCGGTTTTGGAATACGCTTCCTGCCGTTATACAATGTATTCAGTGCCCTACAACCTTCAAGCAAGAAGTGACCAAATGGATAAACCCGCGGACCTGGGTGAAGTCACCTCTGACCAACACCTGGGAGACTACCGAATAAGCTCCCCTCAGATTTTAGTGATCTTATTTTGTTTTTAACCTGCACCAAGGATTTTAGTTTGCACATTGTGATGTCGCCTCCAAGACGGCCAATAAGCCTATTCGGAGTAATGATGGAAGATGGAAGATATAGTTTTGAGAAGGTCGACGGGCGGGTTGTCAGTGATGTACAGCATTCGTGAAATGAATTTAAATTTTTGAAATGTATGTGTATGATATATTGCGGGGCCGATTATACTCAGAGAAATCAAATATTTCTTAATTTTCATGGGAGCAGGGCGGTAATCTGTGGCGGTTTATGGCCCTGGAAGGGAACACGAGTTTGATGTTTTATATCACCCTTAGGTTTACGCACCTCGCACTGGCCTTTCAGGCTTGTGCTACCAATGCTACAAGTTTCGGTAAGGTTTTTCGGGTTAGTTCGTGTTGTCATTGTACCAAACCAAATGTTTTCTTCTGTAGGGAGTGTTGGATAAACGGTGAGCTCATCTCGGTCGGCGATCATGTTTTGATAAACAATACAGACAGCCCCGATGACTGGATGTCCGCCTATGTTGCCATTATTGTGGGCATGTTTGCCAATGGTAAGTCAAACTGAATGAGCGTTCTGTGGCACTTGAAATCAGTGGCAGATTTCATACATATTTTCTCCAGTTAGCAAATAGAAAAAAAATCCCAGAAGCTGCACCAATAGCACTCACGTTCCTTACAAACCGAAGTTTCAAAGTGCGTGTGCGCTACGAAAGATTTCCCCAAAAAGTCCAACAAGTCCTTGTTTTAATGACTGTCGAATGTTTTGCGTCGTTGCCTCTAATACACCTGCAGTCTCCACGTGCCTTATGTTATACATAATTCGATAGCAAAGAAAGTAGTTAAACGGGAGTGTAGCCATGTACGCTTGTGTCGACCGCTTAAAACTGCGCCCTTCAGATACAGCCGAAAAGAAACGGTCACAGTACCAGGCGGAAGTGAGGTGGTACTTCCGGAAGCACGAGCTGGAGCGCAAACACAAGGCAGTGACGAAAGGGGCGCACGAGTCGGAAGTCTATTATTGCGCTGACCGTAAAAACACGATCATTGATTTGCAGACAGTGCTTGGCAAGTGTGAGGTAAGGACACCTAAAATTAAAAAAAAAAAAACAAAAAAAAAAAAAAAAAAAAAAAAGAGTCGCACCATAACAAAACATAGAAATACTTACACCTGTTTATGTATATAACTCAAATTTTGGATGCACTCGAAAAGATATTGATTTTTGTCAACGCAAGTTTACTTTAATAAGTTCTTAGTTTTAATTTAAACACTTGCCCGGTCGGACAGGCGGGTTCAGAGACATGTCTGATCGTACGAACTCTTTCTGAAAAGTAACCAGAAATTGAATTGCTGTTTTTTTTAGGTGGAGCAGATTCCCCAGGATCGACAGCCTGATGTTTGCGAGGAGTTGGAGAATTTTTGTTTCTACGTTCGAAGTGCCTTTGACAAGAAGAAAAATAAATTATTGCCACTGAAATCTACAGACTGGAGTGAAGTATCGGCTGTTAACACGCCGGTTGATTCACGAAGCCACACTCCAGGGTACGTGCAGTTACTATTATTACAGGGGTCGTTTTGTTCCGTCGATTGACGGAAATTTTTCGCGCTCGCACCTTCGGCACTCCGGAATTAACCACTGTAGGTCTTTCTCTGCTTTAGCTGTATATATATGTGTACATATGCAATTGTGTCCTTTTGTTGTCACGAAAATATATAAAAAAATTTCCGTCGATTTCGACGAGCCCTAGACGACCCCTGGTTATAGTCGACGTACGGTACCTCGAAAAATAGTAATATACACAGGGGCTGAGTCGTTGCATTCGTGTTGTACATAATATTTATGTATTTTGGCCAGATCATGTAATAACAAGGTACTGATCTCTGTATTTACCTGTACAACGGAAACATTCAAACAGGCCTAGACCCGTTGCATGTGCTTTTGAGGTGTTCTGACTTGTCACGTGACTTCCGAACAGAAAAACACCGGGCGATGGCAAAAAGCCTCTGTCAGCGCGCAGAACAAATGCCAAAAACACACCTCTCCAGTTGCAACAAGTTGCCGAGAAACTGAACAGTGTTGTGAAAATTAGTGACAGCAGGAAAAGTAGCGACGCGGGACTTTACAGCGTGAAACCTTTGCACAAGGGTAAGTTGCTGATTTACCCGGAGTCGCGTGGAGCTAGTGTGTGTGTGGGGGGAGGGGGTTACCAATACAGGAGAGAAGCTGAGAATGGTTGGTTTTGGGTCGTTAGTTTTGTAAGGAAGAGTGTTGTAAGCCTGCCCTCACAAACACTGCCACCGTGATCACTGCCTGATTCGCCTACTCCGGCTCGGAATCGGTTTTATTGTAAACATTGGGTCTAATAACTTCAGATTTCATTTCTCGGTTGGCTTTCACGCTCCATCAGACGTACACTTTATAATGATATACAGTGCGTGAACCTTTCACACAAGCTCTGTATTATCTAATTCTTCTTTTACGGCGGTACAGCAAGTCCGTTGGTGAGCCCGCTGCTGAGCCCGAAAAGTCTTGTGCTGTCAGTGAAGCGACTTTCTCCCAATAGTCCGTTACTCTCGGGAAGTCCAGGCTGCGTGCAAAAGACTGCGCAAACCGGGACGGAAAATGCAGCTGCTGGGGCCGTGGCCACTGACCGTAACAAGGACTGTATGATGTCGCCGAAAAGCCCGCTGGTGTCGCAGCTGCCGAAGAGGCACAGCTATAGTGCGAGGGATGTGTTGTGTGCCGTGACAAGCCCCGGCGGGGACGACAGCGACGCGAGCAGCGACAGCGAGTGTAGCGGATCCGTGGACAACCAAAGACGCGATGCCGGCTCAAGAACAACCAGGTGTGTAGCAGTGTTGCTGATAGTTATGGAATGGTTTCGGCCGTTTGTGTATGGCGAAAACAATTGTAATATTATCCTCTGTGCTTTACATATGCGTAATGACGGCAACGTGAATAGAAAGATTCAATCTGAGACAGTAAATGAGACAAACTATATTTCAAGAGTGAAACGAGAGGTTTAGTGCGCGTTCATTTAAAGAAAATATTAAATGTCAAGCCCTGACAAGTGGCCTTAGACATCTGGTCTACACCCGTGTTACTTTGGTTTATGTCATTTGATTGGGGCAGTGGACAGTACTTAAGTGTGAAGGCGGCCTCCACTACGCTGTACCATATGCTGGATAATAACAAAATGACTTATTGTAGGTCCTCTTCAAAAAAGGAAACGAAAGACGGGGAGAGTGAAGCTTCCGGTCCCCCAACCAGGGACACCACGCCGGCGTCGTCACAGAAATCCTCACGCAAACCGCTGGCTGTCTCTGGTGGCAAAAAAGGTACAGGCAGTCTGCGTGTACCAGGGTTTTTTTTGCTCTACTTCCTGCTTCCTGGAAGCATTGATTTTGCTGGGGAAGCATTGCTTTTGGCATGACTGCGTCAGCGGGGACGCATCATTTTTTATATCTTTCGTCCCATAATATATATATACATATTCGTTTTCATCCTCTTCGTACATCATTTCTTTAAGTCTTCGTCTCACATGAGAGCATTATGAAAATCTACTGTTCAGTGTTGCTACAAGTTACGTGTGAAAAAAGTGTTTCATAAGTGATGGGTGTTTTGTTTCTTTGTTAGATAATTTACCGGTCGCAGTATTTAAGTTTTATTCAAGTTGTTTTTAATCGTTTGAAATAAATCATTAAACTGTAAACCGTGTCTGTTAGGTATTCGAAAAAAATATGAATTTTGTTCTGGACGCATCGATTGCGTCTTGGACGCATTGAATTTCTCGTGGAAGCAGTGCTTCCACCATCACTGCGTCCTTGTGAAGCATTGGTTAGCAGAGTAAAAAAAATCCCCGGTGTGCAATTATGTCGGGAGTACTGCGTTTGTCCGTGAGAAGGCGGTACACGTTCTTCCTTTATAAAGCCTGTGGCTCCCTCCTGATACGGCGTCATGAGGTATATCTAGTGTGCAGTAATAGTGTGGAAATAAAGTGGAAGCATTTCCAAAATCTATCCGGTTTGTATCACAGTTGTGTGTGTGTCTTTCGTCCACTGTTTTCGTATTTTACCACCAGGTTCTGCTAAAAAGGCGGCTTTAAGCAGAAATAAACGCAAGGCGGAATCCAGTCCTGAGGATGACGTCATGAGCCACGTCACGAAGCGGACACGTTCCAGCCATTCCCTTGGCAGTGCGAATTCCACTCCGAAGAAGAAGTCCACCCCGCTGAAATCCCATTCCGTGAAATGTTCGAGCCGGTCCCCGACAGCGAATCAGGCCGCGGAGTCGCGGAGAAAGTCACTGCGCGGATCACAGTCGGTGCGGAAATCGCAACCAACGACGCCGAAAAGCGCAACGAGTAAAAAGCGCCTGAGCAAGAGCACGAGTAAAAAAGCGCTGAACGCCCAGGTGGAAAAGGTGAAAGGTGTGTGTGGTTTGTATTCCCGAGGCAAGAAAAGGGAGGAGGGGGGGGGGGCAGTCCGTGTAATCTATACACCTTTTGCAAATGTGCACCAATGTACGATTGTAAATCTTTTATTTCATAGCTTAATATTTGCATGTTTGTCGGAAACGCGCAAAGAGTAACAATCAAATCAAGGCATAGATATTATGAATTTCACTCAGTAGCCTACTTGTTAATTTAAATTTCACATTACTCATGGGGAACTGAAAAGAACAAGCGTAACGTGAAAACATGCTGTGATGTGATCGGAAAGTGGCTTGGGGAAGTGATAAGAACAAGAGTAACGTGAAAACATGCTGTGATGTGATCGGAAAGTGACGTGGGGAAGTGATAAGAACAAGAGTAACGTGAAAACATGCTGTGATGTGATCGGAAAGTGACGTGGGGAAGTGATAAGAACAAGAGTAACGTGAAAACATGCTGTGATGTGATCGGAAAGTGACGTGGGGGAACTGAGAAGAACAAGAGTAACGTGAAAACATGCTGTGATGTGATCGGAAAGTGGCGTGGGATTGCGGGATGTTTTAGCTGAAGGCACGAGGCGCACAGCGCGGCGTAGTCTCCTACA
Organism: Protula sp. h YS-2021; assembly: GCA_949752745.1. Classification (NCBI taxonomy): domain Eukaryota; kingdom Metazoa; phylum Annelida; class Polychaeta; order Sabellida; family Serpulidae; genus Protula; species Protula sp. h YS-2021. The sequence continues at coordinate 52,797,149 of OX457026.1, read as the reverse complement.
GGAGCAGGAATTCTGCGCGGACGGCACGTGGCGAATCCTGACCCCGGACTCCACGCAGCCAAAGACGACCGTCAAAATCAGGTAGAATCTGGCCAGTTAGTACACCCCCTACTCCCAAACCTCCCTGCCTTTCAGTGCATTTTGGTATCTCGTTTTTCTAAAGACAGTGTCATGGTCATAAACGTTAATCGGTTGCTCCTTATCAAATACTGTGTCAGCAAGTAAGTTTAAACCATTTAAAATATATTTTTAATCAAATTTATTTCTTAGAATTGGGTCTTGTCCCTGCAAGTAAACAGGAGCTGCCCCGGCCTTTGAGTTGTACCAAGTGTTTTATCCGTGTAGGAAAACTGGCAGGAAGCCAATTTACAAAGAGGACTCTGGATCGGAGGATAGCGAAGGCGAGGAGTACAAGCCTTCGGGTGACGAAGAATCGACCGATGATGAGCGATTCGTGCCGAGTGACGACGACTATGACGGGAAAAGACGTACCCGTTCTAGAAGACAGAGCGTCAAGTCGGCGTCGAAAAAGGTGTCGGTATTGTGTCCTGCTGTCTGTGTGCGAAGAAATTACTGAAAATAGAATGCCTCAATTGTTATCTTGACAAGCTCTTGAAATCCCGGTCATGTCAGGAAATTTGGATTTGGAATGAATATCGTTGTAATCGAGGTCAGCTTGGAGGTTTAAGAATATATCCGTGATCGAATAATGCATTTGGGGATTGTTGTGTGGCACGTTCAGAAACTCAGGACTCACTGGTGAAATTTCAGCCGACGAGAAAGTCGAAGACGCCAGCACACACCCCGAGGACGCCCCGGACCCCGCGCTCTGGCGCCCGGAAGCAGATAGCCACACCCACTATACCAGGCCGTCTGGCCCGCCCCGACAAGTCCATGAGCGTGCTGGAGCAGGCCAGGGCAAGGTACGTGCACTAGTCTTCTAAAGATCACGTGTCTCAGCTGCTAGAGCATGGCAAGGTACGTGCACTAGTCATCTAAAGGTCACGTGTTTCAGCTGCTAGAGCATGGCAAGGTACGTGCACTAGTCATCTAAAGGTCACGTGTTTCAGCTGCTAGAGCAGGGCAAGGTACGCGCACTAGTCTTCTAAAGGTGACGTGTTTCAGCTGTTGCTTTTAAGCTGTTCGTGTAATGGTGAGCAAGTTGTGGTAAGGAACAAAGTCCCGCTTTCCCCTTCCCACACCAAAAAATAAATAAAATAATAAACAAAATAATCATAAATAAAATAATAATAATAATAATAACATAAAACTTAATTTAAAAAACAAAACAAAGACGTTATATTAATAAATAAATGCATAAACAGATAATAGAAGTAAAACATTTAAGACATTTTAATTTTAAATTGAACAGGCTGTTTTCATTGTCATCTCTTATGCATAGTGTTTATTTAACATTCATACATATGTGACAGCTGTGCTTTCTAACTGTTCTACATGTAGGCAGTTTGACGTGTTTGTGTCGCAGATTGCATGTGTCGGCGCTGCCTGAAAACATGCCGTGCCGTGAGGAGGAGTTCGCTGACATCTACCAGTTCGTGCAAGGCAAAATCATGGACGAGACAGGAGGGTAAGGGCCAACGTGTGCGACTCTCATGGGCCAAATTGTGTGGTTAAGGTTAACCCTAACAAATCCACACCTTTTTCCGATTCCTGCCCAAAATACTTCATACAATACCACTGCGAAACATAAAGCGAGAATCGATATCAGAATTTGCGAAGCATTTGCTGTTTCCTCAAAATCTATAATATTTCTGTTAAAAGCTTTCAGTGAAAGAACATTTTTGCTTTCAGCTGTATGTACATTTCCGGTGTGCCGGGAACGGGTAAGACAGCAACCGTTCATCAAGTCATACGCTATCTTACCGAAGAACATGAGATGGGAGATTTGCCGTATTTCAAATACATTGAGATCAATGGTATGAAGTTGACAGACCCTCATCAAGCCAACGTTCAAATACTTAAGGTATAAGAACCGCCTTCTTTAGAATTAATACTACTGTTCTTGACTTTGTCTTTACTTCAAGTAACTTAATTGTCTCATATAATCAGAGAAAAGGTTTATTATTTTGTTTATTTCAGCAGCGAAGTAATTTTTTTTCTGTAGGGGTAGTAGCTTCAACCTCCCTTTGATAATTTGTGAATATTCATTTTTGTTATTAACTTAACCATGTATCATTCAAACAGACCGAGCGCAGAGATGTGGAATATGGGATAACCTCTTGGCAGCTGGTTTCATCACGGCGCAGGAATATTTATTTATTTTTTGTACAAGTATTTCAGCCACAACTTGTATTTTTGCAGCAACTAACAGGACAAAAGGCCACGCCCGATCATGCTGCAAGCATATTAGACAAGCGCTTTAACACGCCTGACCCGCGACGAGAACCGGTCGTGTTGCTTGTTGATGAGGTAACCAAGTGATCCTACCTAGCAACCGTGTTACCGATGAACGGGGATGTACCGTAATAAGTATTTCTTTTGTTAAATATAAAAAAGAATTTAAAAAATACTGAAAGGTGTAACAGCCCATGCAGATGTGTTGGATTTCACACCTCACAACTTTACATGTTGCCACAGTAATATTTTGAACAAACATAATCAGTCAGTTCCACATTTTAATGGAGTAATGAATTTCTTATCAGACATATCCCAGGTTTTAAAAAATGTCATGAAATTATTGCGATTTAAGTTGGACCTGCTGTGGACAAGAAAACAGACGGTGATGTACAACATATTTGATTGGCCCACCCGACCCCAGGCGAAGTTGATCGTTCTGGCTATAGCCAACACCATGGATCTGCCCGAGCGGATCATGATGAATCGTGTCCAGAGTAGACTGGTGAGCCGGAGAAACGTCATTTTTTGATAGGGGAATTGAAGTCGTGCCACTTCAGCATTCTTCAAAATATTTAAGTCTTATCGTTAGAATAAGCGGCAAGTTGGGTAAAGTATGATTAAAACAATGCAGAATACAAAAATACTAAATTGTGCCGTCTGTGTCGTCTGTCTCTTGCCATCAGATGGAAGCGTGAGTGTGCCAGGGTGAAAAGTATGTGGCGTCTAGTGTCGTGTCCCTGTCCTTGTTGTGGTAAATAAACGTTTAAAAAAAATGAATACAAAAACACTAGCATTTGTCCGATAGCTGTCAGAAGTGATTTGAATCAAGGTGGCGATTTCAAATGATGCCTGATTGCCTTGGTTTATTTTCTGTAAATCTCTTGTGTTTCGAACTGCAACGGTCTTATAAGGAGCCAAGTGACACACAGTATTTGCTAGTGATAGATAGGTGCAGTATCACAACGCATGGAATTGTTCGGTGACAAAGTTGTTTAGCTAATGGGTAAAGGCAGTTGTCTGTGATGTGTGGCAGTTGTTTGTGACGTGTGGCAGTTGTCTGTGACGTGTGGCAGTTGTCTGTGACGTGTGACAGTTGTCTGTGACGTGTGGCAGTTGTCTGTGACGTGTGACAGTTGTCTGTGACGTGTGGCAGTTGTCTGTGACGTGTGGCAGTTGTCTGTGACGTTTGACAGTTCTCTGTGACGTGTGGCAGTTGTCTGTGACGTGTGGCAGTTCTCTGTGACGTGTGGCAGTTGTCTGTGACGTGTCGTTGTGCAGGGCTTAACACGGATGACGTTCCAGCCGTACACACACAGGCAGCTCATGGAAATCGTCATGTCCCGGATGAAGGGGGTCAAGGCCTTTGACGAAGACGCCATCCAATTAGCGGCCAGAAAAGTAAAAACAAAAATAAGCATAATCATTTTTCTGTTATTTCTCGTGTGCTTTCTGGTTATGTTAGAGTGTTTTAAATTCAAAATTTAGACTGTATTGCGTTGTTTTAAATTTGAATTTTGAAATTACAATTTTTTTAAGAGAAACAATGTATTTATAATAATCATGTGCTGTTTTCTTTAAAGTTTGAAACCAGGATCATTTAATGACCGTGAGCTCATTTTCTTGTATTTAACACAGGTCGCGGCTTTGTCTGGTGATGCTCGAAGGGCGCTGGACATTTGCCGAAGATCTACGGAAATTGCCGAGCTCGAGTGCAAGGACAATAAGAAACCGTTCCTTGTCGGCATGTCACATGTGGATGCCGCTGTGCAGGAAATGTACTCGTCTCCCAAAATAGTCGCCATGAGGTCAGTCCAATATCATGCGTACTCTTTATTTGATCTTTTAATTTATCTTGATTTTTCTGTGTCAAATTGATCATCGATAAATCGATTAAGACAGTAGTGATTTTATCCTTCCATTTGCAGTTTCCGACCGTGAGGAACAAAAATAATTGTAATTATGAGTAGTCATATATAACGTCATTGGGATGATTAAAACTACCATCAGTGTGCACTCGTTTAGGAATGGGTCTTTACACGAGAAGCTGTTTTTACGAGCAATCGTGGCAGAATTCCACCGGACAGGCGTGGAGGAAGCCGTCTTTTCCAGAATCTACAAACAACATGTCTCGCTTTGCAGGTTTGAAGGTAAATATAACTTCTTTGGTGAAGAGAAATCGGCAAGATTTCATTAACTGAGCTCAGAAGTCGGTGAAGAAAGTAAAATTTTGAAAATGTATTTAACGTTAGAATTGATTAAGTCAAGTTGCAGTTCCATTTGCTGTTGTAACTTGATCTCATTTTATGCCACAGCAAATTGTTGTTGCCTAATTTCACCAGTTTTCAAAGAGAGAATTGTTAGAATTTAATAAACTTCCTGTTAAAAAAAAAATAACAGCAGCATTGAAAACTTAATGTGTATCTGTTGGTATTTGCGTAGCCCAAACGTTGCTTAAAAATCGGCACAACAGAATAACCAACTGTACTTTTACCCAGGGAATAAATGATGGCGAAGCTGGAGGTATGATAAAAAATTCTTCTGTTGGAGTGTCTTCGATAAACTTTGTATGCACTGAATAAAATACTAAGACCTGTTTTTGGCATCGTGTTTGGTCTAGGTATCCCTCCGCCGAGCGCCTCGAGCGTTTCGGGCGTCTGCGCCAAGCTCGGCAGTTTCCGTCTGCTACTGACGGAAAATGGCCGCTGTGATTTGAATCAGCGCGTTCGCCTAAACGTCAGCATGGACGACGTGTCGTACGCCCTGAAGGACCTGGCCTGTGATGAGGCGAGGTGATGGAGTTGCCCCGAGCGTGATGATTTGGACATGAGTGGAGCAGGAATAACACGAACTGAACCTGCGGATTTGGTGTTATATGTTAGCGTAATAACACGTGTCAAAGATGTAGGTTTGGAGATGTGTGTTACTGGAATAACGCGTGTCAAACCTGCGGATTTGGCGATGTGTGTTACTGGACTAACACGTGTCAAACCTGCAGGTTTGGAGATGTGTGTTACTGGAATAACACGTGTCAAATCTGCGGATTTGGCGATGTGTGTTACTGGAATAACACGCATCAAACCTGCGGGTTTGGCGATGTGTGTTACTGGAATAACACGTGTCAAACCTGCGGGTTTGGAGATGTGTGCTACTGGAATAACACGTGTCAAACCTGCGGGTTTGGCGATGTGTGCTACTGGAATAATACGTGTCAAACCTGCGGGTATGGCGATATGCGACGTTGAAGTATGTCGTATTAAACCAGAGAGCGAATTCAGTGATATGTGGTACCACATGTGCATTTTATTGCGGAGCCTGTGTGCAGTATTACGTCCTTTTCATTCAAGTCTTTCAAATTTCGAATGCGAAACATTCTGTTCTTTTTACTGGTAAATCCATTTTAGAGTTGCTAATCAGTGACACAGATCTGTATTAACCCGATGTCAGCAATTGGCCCCAGTGGGTTTTCGGTGACCAGGGATCTAGCAAATGGAGTAGTTCTGTAAAATTTTAAAATAAATGAAATGCGTGTTTGCCTTCGTTAAAAATGGCCACTGTGTTATCTTCGTGAGTAAACATAAGGATCTTGTGTACTGTGTGTAAAGTTGTTTGTATTAAGTAGTTTTCTGTGCATTTTTACGGTAAAAGAGTCGTGCGCCTGCAATGGGAGGTAAGAATTTGTCTGAATCGAGGAAAGAACATGTGATTTGTGACGACAAGTCACGGTATACAAAGGTGCGTTTTCATGTTTTCGGTGTAGCGTTCTTCAAATGGAAGCCTAGTTTTTTGTTCATAATTTGAAAGCTCGTCTCGGGTGATATCCTTTTTACACACGTCACGTCTTATGTTGTGTTGAATTTCAGTCTGATCCTTGACCTTTGGCGTCATCGGCTTTTCTTACAGTAGGGTTCCTGCGGTCCTGGAAAATCCTGGAATTTTGTAAGAGTCCTGGAATGTTCTGGAAAATGTGAAAGTCCGGGAAAGTCCTGGAATTTGAAAATGTAATTAAATAAATGAGAACGCGCACCGGGTGACAATGCACTCCAGTATAAAGGAGTGACAAGTAAATTCTGCGCTATCTAACCGCGTACGAAACTTCACTCGCCACATTCACTCGAACGTAACAGACATAAACCGACGCAAGTCCTGCAAATGTAATATATCGGAAAGTCCTGAAAATTTGTCTGAAAAAGTCCTGGAATTTTACCTCAAAAAGTCCTGGAAAGTGCTGGAATTTTTGAAGCGAAAAGCGCAGGAACCCAGTTAATCAGAAAGAACAATACAGGGATATTTAGTAGTTAAAGTAATAATTGAAAGTCGGGACTGTCACTGTTGTGTACAGTATATAAATCCCAAACCATGCTGACTCTTTTGTTTTGTTTGTTTTTGTTTTTTAAAGAATGGGCGAGGATTTAATTTCGGGTTGTGTTTCTTCTGAGGCAAGGTAATCACGTTTGTATTCCTCGGCCTTGGCGCCGTTTTTATTTTATTATCGTACTCTTTTATCTCCCTCATAGATGGCACCCTGTGGAAGCTGCGAAGTTTTTTTTTTTTTTTTTTTTTTGCTCGCTTTGTATGAAGTTTTTCGTCTGGAAAAGTAGCGTAGACCCCCAAATCTAACCAGTAAATAAAAAAAATCTTTGTTTTGTTCTGTAGACCCCCTCCTCCACCTTCCCCATTACTTTATAGAAGAAGCTATTTAATTTCTACGGAGCTTAGTTTTCGCCAAGCTGTGTATGATTTCTACGCAATATTTTGATCAGGTCATCTTGGTTTTGTTAGCAAATAATTTCTTAAAAATCTTTTCTTCGCCCCTTGGAGTTGTCAGATCATGCCACCGTACCAGTAACACAACATAACCGTTACGGACAGGTCACCGTCCGGTTAGGCGGGTCACCATCAGATCGTGCCACCATACCAGTAGCGAAATATTCCCGCTACTAACAGGTCACCGTCCGGTTAGACGGGTCAACATCAGATCGTGCCCCCATGCCAGTAACGTACTGTTCCCGCTACGGACAGGTCACCTTTAGGCGGGTCACCATCAGATCGTGCCCCCATGACAGTAACGTACTGTTCTCGCTACGGACAGGTCACCTTTAGGCGGGTCACCATCAGATCGTGCCCCCATGCCAGTAACGTACTGTTCCAGCTACGGACAGGTCACCTTTAGGCGGGTCACCATCAGATCGTGCCCCCATACCAGTAACGTACTGTTCCCGCTACGGACAGGTCACCTTTAGGCGGGTCACCATCAGATCGTGCCCCCATGCCAGTAACGTACTGTTCCAGCTACGGACAGGTCACCTTTAGGCGGGTCACCATCAGATCGTGCCCCCATACCAGTAACGTACTGTTCCAGCTACGGACAGGTCACCTTTAGGCGGGTCACCATCAGGTCGTGCCCCCATACCAGTAACGTACTGTTCCCGCTACGGACAGATCACCTTTAGGCGGGTCACCATCAGGGTCATTAGTATCAATCTACTGGTAGTGACGAAGTAAGTATACCGGATAAGCCATGGGATAACAAGAATAGTGCGAGCACCGGTGCCGTCTAATCCTGCGACAGCTGGTCACATGATCACGATGTGCTGGCGTCCGGGTTCGTGACTTGTCTGGGAACCACCTGTGACAGCTGTGTCATATGATCACGATGTGCTGGCGTTCGGGTTCGGCGCGGCATGTCTTGGAAGCGCCTTCATGCCTTTGGTTGGCTGGTGGGAGGCGTGTTGATATTTTAGTTTTCAAAAAATGATATTGCTTAATTCATTGTTTAGGTTTAATACATAAATATACCCCCAGATTATTCTGCTGTGCATCCTCAATATAATTATGCGGGTGAGGTTTATTTGATGTTTTTAATCTGATTATTTATTCATTTTATGTGATATTTTATGGATAATATTAATAAAAAAATTGAAATTTATATGCATTTTGCCTTTTCTTTGATTCTGCGTTTCATCGAGCCTTTTAGCTGAAGTTTGGGCACCTGACTGTTAACAGTTATATATTCGGCACATGATTTTGCTACTATGTTTTTAATGCCAGTTTTACGAATGAATCAATTTGAACCGCACATGTTCCATTTAGGCGAAGGACTTACGCCCCACACCTGCCGGGCCGATCAGTTGCACTGCAGGACGATGTCCCCGTTGTATATTTTTTTTAGTCTCCCGCCGCTGCGGAGCGGGGGACTAGCGTATTCGGGTCCGTCCGTCTGTCTGGCGACACTTGGAAGCACAAATTTGTGTACGCGATATCTCAGCCGCTATTCAACCCTGTCTTTTGATTGTTGCTACAGTGAAAATATATATATTGAAGTTGTGCGACGTCGCATTATTTTTTTCGATTCGACCATAGTTCGTGGCGGGGGACATTTATCAGTTTTACTGATAACTTTTTTTTTTGTACATCGCTGATTTTATTTCGTCTCCCTGACCAAGGGCAGACGTAGTGTTTGTACGTCCTGTGTGTGTATGTGCCAGTCTTGTGAATACTGTTATGTGCAGGATATCTCGAGAAGAGAAGTCGATCTACTTCAAACTTGTTCTTTTTACGTCTTGGGTAGGTCGGACGGTGGTCCAACTTTTGACGCGTGTTGCGTGAAAGGGAAGGCGTATGACCTTATGCAAAAAACTTGGGTGTAACTGTTGCCTGGTAGGTCCGCAAGATTCTGTCAAATTACGTCGGGAGTGCGGATCATGACGTCATTATGTAAACATGGGCAGTTAAATTTAAGGAGTTGGCAGGGTTAATAAAGTGAGTTAGGTTAAATAAGGTTCTGGCCCATCGGGGAGAGACTCGTGAAGCATTTTTTTTTTTTGGAGGGGGAGGTGGTGTATCCCATGATAAAAAAATGTTGCATAATTTGCAAGTTTGTTTTGAAAGTTTTTAAGCGTCATTCTTGTGAATAATGTTGCCTTTTCTCTGAATTTTTCATTATGAAAAAAAATGGGAGCAGGGCATTGCAGAACCATGGATTTGGTCGGAGAGACAGGTTTTTGTTCACAAGAACAAAAATGAAATAGGTTTAAGTAAAAGTCTGCTGGATACTGATGTTTTGTGTGCACTGGTCGTTCTAGTTTTCTTATTTGTTGTGTTTCCTAAGAGCAAATAGAAGATACATTTAATATATCGGGCCATAGTGTATAGATAAGAGGGCGGTTGGGGGGAGGTGAGGAATGATCGTGATTCAAAATAAAACACCAAACATTTATTTGATATCTAAGAAAAAAAGATCTATTCAGAATAATTCTTTTGGAATGAAGGGCAGATTTGTCTTAGACACCTCAAAGACATGACCGTTTTTAACCTTCTCAAGACGTTATTGGTCTTTAGCCAATCGCCCCACCAAAATTCATATGTCGGCACTCCACCACCTCCCTGTTTTTCTTCTGGGGTTCAGGTGCGGGTGAGGGGGTGAGGGGGGGGGGGGGGTTGCATGCTTCATGCATTGCGTTTGGAAAAAGAAAAATTCTCCTTCTTAAAAAAAGTCAACGACACAACCGCCATGGTGTAGTCCGCATAATCTCACGGTATCGATGACCCGTCCAACGATTAAGACCAGTTAGAAAAAAATGCTAAAACTGACTATTCAGAGTAATGGGGTTATAATGACAGTTGACTGTCGTTCTCAGAATCCCGATATCTTCTCTATTTACATTATTTTCCAGATCAAATGTTATTTATTCAGTCACTTAATATACGAGTAACGAAAAACATTAGGAGACCTCACTCATTATCAAATATCTCTACTCTTTCTGCATCGAGTTCAAAACTCTCTTCAAGTGTATTAGTTCTGTTTGCTTTCACTCGAATGTTATTCCATTTTCTTAGAACTACGCATAATTACTCTTTGGGACTGCCAATCTCCATAGTTTAATGAGTCGTACGACGAAAGAAAGTATTTCCGTATACTTCTTTTTTTTCTGACATCAGCCGAATTAGCCTGAGGCGCTGATGGTTACCTGTGACGTTTGAAGTTAACGAACCCTTGACAAGTCGAAGACTTGCTAACTGACGTTTTATTTTCGTAAAACGCTCTTTTACGAGTAAAAGCGTGATTCGCGTTCTCCACTTTTATACGGGTTTTCTCGCAAAACTCTAAGAATCACGCACTCAGGAACTGAAATTTTCTACTAGTGACTCGAATAGTCCCGTCGTTGGTCCCAGCCAATCAGCATCCTTGGTCACTGTAACCAAGCCTCATTCGAGTATTGCCCCACTGTACCAACCACACCCAGGTCTGCGGGGTGGCTGGGTGGGAAGCTATGATAAAAGTGGAGAACGCGAATCATGCTTTTACTCGTAAAAGAGCGTTTTACGAAAATAAAACGTCAGTTTTACTTCGTAAAAGCTCAGGATTCGCTTATCTCCACTTTTATACGGGACTAACACCGGAGACGGGGCGACCTGCGTTGCGAGTCAAATTTAGAAAATTTCCTCAAAGTTCGCTTTTACTCGAAAGAAAACGTGCTATCTTCCGTGTAAGGAGAGAAAGGCGTAAATAAAACACTGTAGAGAAATGTCAAAGTGTTTAATGTGCCTCAGAACAGAATATAATAGAGTTGGTGAACAACTCTAGCACACGGAAGGACGAACGAACCAAGAACCAAGACGTGGAGTAGACGTGTTGACGACTACGCTACCCTCCGTCATACACCTTGCTAACACCATCTCCCTCCATCCTCCCACAAGATGGTAGCCCAACCTAACCACAAGGTCAGTTCACATAAACATTTAACTATCCCTTTATTTGAATTGTCACAAACACGATCGCGGAACCAAGGCCGCGTACCCAGTAAGGCGATCAAGTACCTGCTGACTGGGCTTGGTCGCTTACCAACTAACTCACAATTCATAATTATGAACATAACTACAACAACGTGGAATAACCCAACTAAGGCCTTAAGCTACCAGCTTAACTGAGGGCCGCGTAGCGAACCAATGCAGCGATCTTCAAGAATAGCAGGTGAGAAGAGTTTCCCACATACTCAGGGTTGAGCGCACTGACCGTGTGTTATCGTACAATATCGACTGACTGAAACCAGACACACTACAACGCGCCCATTCAGAACACTGACTGGAAAATACGTACCCGTTCAGAACAGGTGACGCACTAACACGAGCCCATTCAACACCTATATACAATATGTCACACACAAAAAATGCGTTACAACGTGCCAATGTTCAACCTCGGTCACTGGTACGTGAACCTAGCCGGGCTAGGTACCTGATCCCTGCGAGGCCGACTCTAGTGGACGCGACGGTCGCACCGAGGGGGGACGCGTGGTGCGAAGCAGTGCTCACCTCCCCCCCTTTTTCCAAGGGAAGATGGAGTACCGGACTCGCAGGGGTGAGGCACCGAGACCGGTGCTAACCAACAAGAGAGCGCGGGCTCCCAGAGTACTGTACTAGTTTTTGAATACTGAACCGTAGCTGTAACGTGGGGAGTTCTCTAACTAACTCATTTATGCACGTCTGGGTGTCGTTAACGGCGGGCTTGATTCTGAGTCTTTTTGAATTTGCCTGCACCGTTACCAGGGCGTTGAAAGGCGGAGTCCTTGCGTTTGAACCTGCCCTTGTGCTTGTTCGACTGTTCACTGCAAACACACAAGCGTTAGATAGAAACTACTGACTCGGCAGCCACAAAAGGGCCCAAAGAGTACAGACCCGACAGTTCGCACTGAGAGTAGTCCTTCAGATAATACTTAATGAATGAATTAGGCGATGACCAACAGCCTGTTTTCAGAATGTCTGTTAGAGATACACTACGAAGTGCCCTAATTGAGTTGGCTACCTGCCTTACGTGATGGGCCTTAACTTTACACAGATCTCTGAACTTGGGTTCTGTCTGGGCTCTTTCATAAGCCTCCAAGACCACCGTCTTAATGTACTTAGAGACAATTTGTTTAGAAATATCTTTATGAAACCTGGGCATAAAGGAAATGATCAACGCTTTCTGCCCCTCGCTTCTGTAGTCCTCGGACACCTGGAGATACTTACGCAAAGCTTGGACTGGACAGAGGGAGACCCGGTCCGAGTCCTCGTCCTCTACCTCCAGGGCTGGCAGCGTTATCTGTTCCAAGGTACCAAGGCCTGCGGTAGCGATATGTGTCTTACCCATGAAGCCTGCCCTCGGTCGCAGGAAGACTTTTTTCCACTCACCATTTTCCTTCAGTATCTGGCGGTCCAGAGCGTGTATCTCCCCTCTTCTCTTGCCCGAAGCCAGCGCCAATAGAAAAGCAAATCTTACCGTTGCACCCCTGGGAGTGATCACGTCCTCTCCGAACACATCTGCTCTCTGAAGGTAACGCAGGACCAAGGACAGGTCCCACTGGGCTATATTGGTGTTTGACGGAGGAGAGTTTACCCTGAAGTGCCTGAAAAGCATAGATAGGGCTGGATCCTCTCCTGGATCGTAACCTGTTGCGGTTTTCAACCTAGAGCCTATGGCGGCACGATAACCCTCGATCGAACCCACTTTCAGGCGCTCGGTTGTAAACAGGTGATCCAGGAAGTCTGCCACTACTGCTGGCGTGGCTTGGAACGGGTCTAGCTGGGCTTTGGCGCACCAGTTAGCGAATTTGTTCCATTGTGCTCGATAAACCCTCGCCGTGGATTCCCTGTGGCTATTTAGCATTTTTTCCCTCACTTCCCTGGAAAAACCTTGTTTCTCTAACAGAGAAGGGACAGGCACCACAGGTGCAGGTCCAGGAGGTGAGGGCTCGGGTGGAAGTACAACCAGTGGGGTTGTGCTAGCATCTCCGGGTGGCAAGGTAGCCTTACCGGGGGGCTGGTCGCGTATTTGACTAGAAGGGGGAACCAAGGAGCCTCGGGTGCCCATGGGGCTATCAGAAGGAGGCGAAAAGGTCTGCGCGACGCCAAGCTCTGCACCACCCGAAGCAGGAGGGGTTGTGGGGGAAAGGCATACAGGACCTCGTTCTTCGGCCATTGGCACGTCAAGGCGTTCATTGCCCAGGCCTGGGAATCGGGGCATGGGGAGACATACCTTGGTAACTTCGTCGTGAGGGCGTTCGCAAACAAGTCCAAGGTCGGTTTCCCCCACGGAGAGCGCTTGGTCACCCACTCGAAGGAGCGGGGGGACAGACACCACTCCGTGTGGATAACTTGACCGACCCTGGAAGCTAGGTCTGCCAACACATTCAGCGACCCTGCCAAGTGTCGGGCTGAAAGATAAATTCTCTTCTCTCGGGCAAACTTCAGAATGTCTCCAGCGAGCTTCGTGAGTTGCTGGGACCTGGTACCGCCTTGCTTGTTTAGGTATGCCACTGCGGTGGAGTTGTCTAGATGGAACTCCACACGTCGACCCTCTAGGGCAGGGGTGAGGTCGTTTACGGCTATCCACACCACCTGCAACTCTAACCAATTTATGTGGCGATTTTTGACCTGCTCTGGCCACTGACCTTGCCACATTCTGCCCTGGAAATGAATCCCCCAGCCGGATAGGGAAGCGTCGGTTTGTACCTCTGTTTCCGGAGGCGGGGCTGTGAAGGGCATCCCTTCGCCCATGACTCGGTCGTCGCACCACCAAGCCAACTCTTGGTGGGCTTCTACCGACAGAGACATCACGGCTCTGGGGTGTCTGCCTTGGCGTAAAGCGCGCCTTATCTCCGCCTGGAAGGGCCTGTAATGCAGTTTCCCTAGGGGGACCGTCTTCTCTGTAGCTACTAGACAGCCCAGCAGGGACTCCATTTTTACCAAACTCACCTTGGAACCTGGCTGTATGGATCCGACACTGGTACGGATTCTTTCTCTCCGTTCGGGAGTGGGGTAAGCTCTTGCCAGTCTCAGATCCCATCTTTCCCCTAAAAATACCATTACCTGTTTTGGATTCAGCTCCGATTTGTCTCGGTTTACCATGAGACCCACCTTCGTTGCCTGGTCGACCAAGGCCTGCGTTTGCCGACTCACCGTGGCTCGGTCGCGATGGGCTACGAACCAATCGTCTAGGTACTGAAAGACCAACATACCTCGAACTCGGGCCCACGCCTTTAATACTCTCATTATTTTGGTGAAGACAAAGGGAGCGGTAGAGAGACCGAATGGGAGGGCTCGGAACCAAAATCTTTTCTCCCCTACCTGGAAGCATAGGTACTTCCTGGCGGCGGGGTGCAGAGGTACGTGCAGGTACGCATCTGATAGATCTATGGACGTACCCCACATGTCCCTCCCCAGGGAACTCTTTATAACCTGGGCCGTATCCATCTGAAACGGCGTCACATGGAGAAATTGATTCAGAGAGGATAGATCTATGACTAGACGCCAACCCCCCGACTTCTTGGGTACCAAGAAGACCCGGCTGAAAAACCCTTTCTGATTTTTTGGCATTTCCCCTACGGCCCCTTTGCTCACTAAGTCTTCGACCATCGAGCGTAAGGCTCGGTGCTTTGGTGAGTTTGCATCGTAGGAGGCGATCAGGCAGCTCGGGGCCAGATAGCGAAGGGGTATGGGTGGAACGTGGCCGCGTCGGACCCGTTTGAACGGGAGTGCGTAACCTTCTCTCAACCAACGCACTACTTTCTTCGGAGCACCCATGTCCCGCCAAGCTTGCCAGAACCTGCCTAGCCTGCCTCCTACGAGCAAACAGTCGCTGAAGGGCTGGAAGCCCTCCTCGTCTTTTGACCTGATAAAAGTATCTCTTAGAGACGAGGCGTTCCCCTCTGAGAGATACTTTGATTGATTGCTACCTGCACTGAGGCGAGGCCCTCGGAGGGGTCCTGCCGTTGCCCTGCTGCCTCGGCTTCTTCGGGGGAGAAGACCTGGCTTTGCTGTTCGACCTCGACCTGTCTCGGCGCAGGGGCTGCGAGAACTGGCGCTTTTGTGGACGCGCAAACTGTCTCGGTGCTCTGGCCATGACGGCTAGGTCCTGTGACAGTGACCTGCTCTCTTGATGAACCCTCTCGATCTCCTCGGGGGGAAACAGCTCCTTCTGGCCAAGTATAGGGGCGTGGCGTAGGTCACGGAGGCCCTTGACACTCGACCAGCAGTGTTGCAAGAAAGCGTCGCGTCGCAGGAACACTAGCGAGGAGGTCAGATATGTAGCCAGTTTCACCACATCCCTGGTAGCCAAGGCTAGGCACTCCAGGAGTTTAAGTGCCACCGGGTCTGACAGACTCAGGTCCTCCGAACGTTTCTTCAAGGCACTCAGGGTGTGGTCCTGGAAGGACATAATGTTCAAAACGTGTATAGCTGAACCTTCTATGGCCTTCGCGTCCTTCTCAACCAGCGGGATATCCGAGTCCTGTCGCACCGAGGGCATCCATACCATACGTTTAGTGGGCTGCTCCAAATCTTCCAGGGGTATGAGGTCATCTGAGGACCGGTAAGGACCTTGCTTCACCGTACAGTGCTTGGAGGGGTGGAGACGTGACAGCACACGTCCTTCGGAGGCATCTAGACGCTTGAACTCCCGACAACGCACCGACAACGCGTTGGCCACTCCCTCGCTGGTCGTAAGAGCCACAAACGCTTCCGGTTGAGGAAGGGAGGCCTGTGAAGTCATCCTGATAGGCGGATCTTCTCTGTCCGACACTGGGCGACCACATTCTATTCCTGCTAGCCTGGCGATCTCCTGAACCGCATCCCGGAACGGTACGTCCTCAGGGGCGACCGACTCTCCTAGGGGCGACAAAGATGCCTCTGGCTCCTGGCAGAACTCGGGTGGGGACGGGGTACGAATCGGACGTCTCCCCGCTGCGGCTGGGTCTTTCCACAGACGCTGTCCTTTGCCTGGGGAAAGAATGGGGTCTGTGGAACGGAGGGGAAACTGCACCGACGGGAAAAAACTGCTTGGCGAATCCTCTTCCGCGTCGCCATCTGCTCCCGAGTCCTCCGAACTCCCCTCCTCCTGCGCCGATTACCCCGGTTCTTCCTTCACGGCTGCGCCTGGGACTGGGGTATAAATAGCTCTCTCCCTGTTCTTGGGTATAGCTTCCAGAGGCGAAGTATCCAACGGCGCGAGTTCTTCGTCCTCCTCTGCGTGTTGTGTAAGTGAGATCTGGCCCGATGGGGGGGATGTCTCCAGACTCGCTCTCGCTGAGGGTGATAGTTTCCAAAGTATCCTTCGTGTCTGGCTCCTGTTGCTGGTGAGCGGGGGTAGACACCGAAAGTACCGGGGGATCATCTGGTGGGCGAGAGATGGTCGCCGAGGGAGCATGTCTGCGTCTCTGTTCCGGCTTAGAGAGCAGTGCTTCTTGAAGGTCTTGGATCTGTCTTTGGAGCTGAGATTGCATGGCGAGGAACGAAGAAATGTTCAAAGTCTCAGCTGGAGGCAGTGGAGGGGTGTCCGCTATTCGTATTGGGTCAGAGTCCGGGCGCGGAGGGATGCCAAACTCTCCCACGCTGCTGGTAAAACATGCCCCCGACTTCGCATGAGTGATGGTAACACTCTCTTTCACGGCGGGAACAGACGGGGGCGACACGAGGGGAGGATCCTCCGAAACCAGTTTACCTCTCCCTTTGAGCGCAAATGGCCAAGTCTTATCCAGCACGGTGTTCGCGCTTGTCCCCGGTAAGCCCAGCTCGGACACTAAACTCGAGGTTGAAGATTTGAGTCTCTTCTTCTTACGAGGCAAGTCGAAGTCCGACTCCACATCTCTATCCGCTCGCACTGGTGAAGACACCGGACCAGCCACCACTGAACCGGCTCTCGGTATGTCCAGGGATAAAGACTGAACCTTCCGACGCACCCTACGCTTAATGTTCTTGGCGCGCACCTTCTCCAGAGCGTCCCAGTCCTGGGGGGAAAGGTGTGCGCACTCCTTGCAGGTGTGTAGAGCATCACACAGCGGAATGTCCCTGTCTCTCCTGCACCGATCGCAGAGCGAGTGAGGGTTGGCTGCCGACGCCGGGTGGACGCAGGAGATGTGCGACTTGCTGTGGTACAGACTGGCCTCCGCCATGTCTGGAAAAAAGCAAATAAACGAGTGTAAGTAACAAACTCAAAACAAAGAAAACACTCTTTCCAGAGCCGAGGACTGAACTGAACCAAGCAATTTACCCTCAAGCTAATACCTAGGCGTGCCGAGTGCGTAGGTACGCAGGGGTGACGCAGTGCGCAGCTAACGTGTACCCAGGTCGGTCAAGTACCAGGAGCCAAGGACCCAGAAGGCGCTTCGGTCCTGGTGACTTGACCTAGGATTACCAAGCCTAGGCGCTCGGTAAGCCGTAGGTACCTGGGAGTTACCAAGCACCGAGATGGAACTCCGTAGCCACTAAGCCTAGAACGGAAAACGTCCTGGGCAGAGCGAAGAACTGAAGTTCTGTAGAGCAAGGGGGGTGACCCAGAGGCTGAACACTAGCCCCTCTGCGCTAGGCAGTTCCAAGCAACTCCACACTGAACTGGAGACGCTGGAAGCCTGCTAGGAAGCATGCACTACGCAGCCCGGACTGGCTAGGAACCAGGCGTTGAAGTAGCTCAGGAACAGAACAGTACTCAGCAACTGAAAAGACCTGCGCTCCCTAAGGGTCAAGGGTGTACGCCCGTACTAGTAAACGTGGAGACTACGAGTAACACTTCTCGGGGAAAAAACATTCGAAACCCCCGTGATGCAAACTCAGAAAAACTAGCAGAAGCGTACGAAGGCAAAAATCTCCCGAATACGTAAGCTAACAAGCCTTCGCCTCTAAACAACCAAGAAAGACTGTAAAAGGCAACTAAAAACGTATTATTTGGAGAAAATTACCTTAAACTGACGGTAGGAAAACCAGAAATTTTCCCAGTCTAGAAAACGCGTGTGGTTGGTAACCGCACGCAATACGAGAATGAGGCTTGGTTACAGTGACCAAGGATGCTGATTGGCTGGGACGAACGACGGGACTATTCGAGTCACTAGTAGAAAATTTCAGTTCCTGAGTGCGTGATTCTTAGAGTTTTGCGAAAAACCGTATAAAAGTGGAGATAAGCGAATCCTGAGCTTTTACGAAGTAAAAGAGCATTTTGAAGTTGTACGGGGCCAAAGTTCCTGATCCTTTTTTCTCTTTACTGGTCCGTCATTTTGACTTTACGACTTTACAGCATACTGACCCTAAGACTCCCAACTTTGGCACATACACAGTACTAGATCTAAAGTTGTGCACCCATCTTTTTGTTTTCGCATTTTCTTCCACTTTCATGGTAATAAACGCGAAGAAAAAAAAGTATTTTTTTATCAAGAAATGCAACGCGTAAGAGCTGTGGCACTATTTGCGGTAACATTCCACTTCGCCTACAGTCCACTACGCCTACGGTCCACTACGCCTACAGTCCACTACGACTACGGTCATCAGCAGATTTGTTATTGATGTAGTCAATTATCTATTGAAGTGTTGTGACTGATGTTGTGATAAATTGTGATTGATATTATATCACAGATTTTGATCGCAATTTTCATCACGCTTAAAAGCCACGAGATAACCAAGGTTAATAGCCGGAGATGGTGATTAATTTTAGATTGTTTCAATTGTTAGCCAGTTCGGTTAAGAATTAGATCGAAATAAAAATAACGTTTTCTATTTTATTGAACAAAATCTAAAATATACATATCTACTCAAATTAAAAATAGCTACTGTATTCTACACTACTTTCTGCAACATTCTAATTACTACTGTTGCTAAAATCCAGATACACTGTCCTGTTCTAGTTTTGCTAAACAAGCTGGAGCCGGTCAATAATATTCGACATTATATTCTATTAAAATTAAATACTACCTTCTAAAATCACTCTACCAAAACAGCGGAACCCTGCGAAGTCAGCACTATCCGACAGTTCTAGGCTGACTTAGGCAAACTCCTTGACCACGTGCACCAATAGCTCACCAGTACGAAATATTAGCTTCTTTCACCAGCGTTGTATTGGCGCTTCAGCGTCTGAATGTGCTTGTCAGACTTTCGCCACTCACTGCGTTTCCTGGGAGCTGGCTGACACCGCAGAGCTGCAGCAGACGCCATATTAGTAATTTTCCGGAACATGATCCCACAATTGCAATTACTACAATTGCACTTGCAACGATTCCGGCTGATTGATGTATTAATTGCAATTGTGTAATTACAATTATCAGGTTTTGTGATCTTAAATTGTTTGGTATTTAAAAGATAATTTTACATATGACTGCCCACATCAATCAACATCGCTGGTTCATGATCTTTATCTTTGATGTGGAGGATGTACAGAGTCCCGTGTAGGCGTTGTGGACCGTGGGCGTAATGGACTGTAGGCGTTGTGCACCGTAGGCAGCGAAGTGGATCGTAGGCGTAGTGGTATATAATCGTATTTGCACAAACCTATCACATCTGATAACAAAACTATAGAATAAAGAGTAACTTATATAGAATAAGTACCATATGAAGAGGGACTGGGGGTACTAAACAAAGAGAAAACATGACACACATACCTTCTACGCAATTAATGCGACAAAGGATGGAGACCGGGAAAGGGGCTGGAAAGGGTGTAGTTTACACATTAAATACGACAGAAGGGAGATGGGGCAAGAGTGCAACATAAATATGCAATATAACTCGTACTCGGGCCAGAGTGAAGCACGAACACAACAAAAATATAAGTCGTACGACAGTAATGCGATAAAGGAGGTAATAATTTACAGAACTGCGAACCCTTGTTAATAGCATCAGAAAGAAGCAACGAAATGTTAAAATCGTTCTCCTTACCGTTATCGTGGCCACCCAGAGTAGCCACATGGTAACATATCTGTTACCATGTATGTAAAAATAAACAAGAGCAATCAGTAATTGCCATATCCCCCGCCATGGGTGTAATAAGTAAGGCGGGTGCTGTACCTCTAAAAGTCACATCTAGATTTCTTGGTAGTTGCGCATATCAAATATGAACCGGATCCGGTCACTAGTTTCGGAGGTATCGCCTGGAAACCAAAGTACACCTTGACATCTGGATTTTGGGATTCTGAGTCCAAATACAGATCCAGATGGGCTCCGATCCGATCAAAACCCTAAAAAGTATCTTGGTTGGTACGCACACCAAATCTGAGCCGTATCCGCTTACTAGTTTCGGAGATATCGTCTGAAAACCGAAGCACACGTTGAGATCCGGATTTTGGGATTCTAAGTCCAAATACAAATCCAGATGGGCTTTGATCCCACCAAAACCCCCAAAAGGCACATTAAGTTATCTTGGTTGTTACGCATACCAAATATGAACTAGATCCGCGCACTAGTTTCGGAGATATCGTCTGGAAACAAAACTGGCGACTGACGCACGGACGAACGGAAGGACACAGTGCGTTTCTATATCCCCCGCCTCCGGTAGGACGGCGGGGGATAAAAAAACAACGGGGAAGAGGAGGGGGGGGGTAATTTTGAGGGGGAGGGGTATTTCAAAATTTCAATCCCCGTTTGGTTAAAAAAGAGGTAATATTTCCAGAACTTGGGAATCTACGTTTGCGGGTTATTTTAAAAAATCATGGTCACGCATGATAGCCATGGTAGTTTGTGCGTGAGTGCCCCCCCCCCCCCCTCCCCACCCGGGTATCGAAATGGTGAGTTTTCGGAAAACTTAGTCTCAGGTATAATCCTCTTTCGGACAAATGCACTTTCTGTGTCATAATTCTTCGAAAAATTGGCACGTACTCCGCTTTCTCACCACCCTTTTTGGATTTCACTCTTGCTGTGTAACGCTTGATCCAGGTAAAATTGGGTTTCTTAGTGTGCAAGATCAATAACGCATATAACCCATTGACCGACCTCGCGTAGCATTGATCTTTTATCAACCAGATCCGAAGTAGTCGAAATCCCTAATCTTCAAATGACAATTCTTTCTCTGGGTAGATCCTTCGTTGTGGGGACTTGTCGGTCAATGTTAGACAGCAACATGCATTAACGGATATGCCTTCTGGTTAATGATAGTGTGTTTACATATTATAAATATTCTATTGATCCTCTCTGCCAACGGCACATTTAGCCTAAGTGCCGAGTCACATACGATAATATTTGCCGATATCCAAGCAGTGAATCGGATTGTGTATTTGTGCCACCTTTTACTGAAGTTTTGACCAGGACTCCCCAATACGCTATATTGGATAGAAGATTATTGTGAGGCCCCATTTTATATTTTGAACCGGAATAATTTGTCTGAAAATGGCACAGGTAAGGCTTTCAAGTCTCTATACGGATAGTTTGATTAAACTTAGCCAATATTCTCTGAATTATTAATAAAAAAAATTAACAATAATAGTCCATATGTTCTCGCAACTGATTTTTATCGTATCCTTTCATTGCGCATAGAGCTTGTGAGGAACCGCTGACAACTTCCTGCAAATTATTCATAAAATTGATATTCACACCTGGCGCTCCTTTACTGATTGAACAGGGCAGCACGGCGACATTTGGGATTCGTTACCCATTGAAACATCTTAATTTTTATGACGCAGAAGTGTCCCTTTGTATGTGAAATCAAAATGAACAAATCCATAATTTCGGGGTGAGGTGCTGGGGGTAGGGGTGGCGGGGGGGGGGGGGGCAGGGGTGTCCGTGGGATGGCGGGGGGGGGTGCGGGAGCGGTTACATTATATGTGTTGCCATGCTTTTCCAAGAAAAAGAATATCAATAATAATTAAAAAACTCAGTGCAGCTTGACTGATTTAGGGACATAGTGTTGGAATGCAGCACTGAATGTTGCTACTTTGTTGCTTTGCTGTCGCTGCGACGTCTTCACGACGTTTATTGGTCGCTCTTACGCGGCTGCTCCGACTTGCAACAATCAAATGTATGTATGACATTTGAAGCTTGTGCAGCCATAAGGAAACAATTGATCGCCTAAGTAATTTGGAAAAAGTCGATCACTTTCTGAACAGAATTACAAAGGAACTTTCTATGTGAAATGTGGCTTATAGGATCCCCCCCACCTCCCCACCTCCCCCCCAAAAATGTCATCAAAAATCGATTTTTGACACTTGACCCAAATGGCTTCCATTTTTGGTAAGCAATACTAAATAGTAGTTGATTTTGCTACCTCAAGACGGTGTCGGATTGCCATCCCAAACAACGTCGTTATGAGGTCGCGTTTTCACGGGTCTTAAGTTTTAAATCGTCGCCTCGAAGTCGCTTTAATTTTGGTCGAATTTTGAGGCCCTATTTTAAATTTTTCGTTTTGATAGATTTTGCTATCTTTAAACAAAGCCTCTTTAGGTCGCTTTAGTAACGACCTTTTAGTGACGTCACTACATTGTTTTTGCGACGCTCAACCGGTGTTAGGTCAGTTTGGCAACGTCAGTTTGCAACGTCGCAATGGTGCCAATACGATACCGTTTAAGGAGGAAATTTACGACGAAACGAACTTCAAATGTTGCGATTTTACAACCACCTTGGACAAGGAATCCAACCAACGCCAGGTCAAAGTAGAAGTGTCTGTCTGGGTTTCGTTCTGTGATTGCAATCAACTTTTCGTTCTGTCTACGGATGTAATCATGAACATATAATTTGATGAAACGTTTTTTTTTTTTTAAATCCGACACTTGACATTTAGCGGATGACATTTAAGCGTGTTCGTGGTCGGGAGAGGGGAGTAATATTGAGCAGTGTCAAATCACTTTTGAAATAAAACAAAGATACAAAAAAAAAAAAAAAAAAAAAAAAACAAGCAAGCAAGCCATGGTTTGGTGACATGAAGCAAATCTATGTTGAATCTTGAACCAGGAGAATGAAGCCGTCCTTCCCAATGTTCGGAACTACATCACTGAGCTGATGCTAACGAAAGAGTCCCTGGGTTAGAAGGCACTGGAGTAGGTATAAAACCAGACTTTTGGATATCATTGCTGGATAAGACCCCCCGCCCCCCTTGGTGACCGACCGATCTCTGAGAGCTGTGCTTATTCTTGTGCTCATCACTATGAGCTGTATGTACAGTGATACTGGCAAAGATGGTACAGACCTGTAAAGCACTGTCTATCATCTGACCCCATGGGCGATAATATGACACTTTGCATATTTACACGTTTCAGACAATTCTGAGCAACTTTCATTTTTTTTACCTTCGACTCCCCGGGCGATAATAGAGATTTTTACACGTTTCAGGCCATTCTGAACATTTTTGGTTTTTGGACCCCCACTGACATGCCAACTTCAAAAGCGCATAACTTCTAAACTGCTGGACCGATCTGAACCATTCTTTCACCATAATGTTTAGTATAACTTGTACTTTTATTGATGCAAAGAAACAAAGAAAGACACAAACTAAGACACAAACGAAGAAACAAAGAAGGATGCCTTGAATAACCTTGGTGGGCATGCACATCAGGAAGTGTTTAAAAAAGAAAAAGGATCTGACTTGCTACTGGAAATGCTACAGCAAAAAAATTGCATCACACGACATTTGAAAGATAGACAATGGAATAAAATGGTGCATTGTCTTTTTAGCTCGATTCAAGAAAAAAATGAACAGAGAGTGTTGGTAGAACATGTGGAAAACACTCACCTGATCACTCAGACTTTTTGAACATTCAATGAAAGAGGCATTGATAAAGATTTGCAAATGGATTCAAGGA
Source organism: Protula sp. h YS-2021 (assembly GCA_949752745.1). Taxonomy (NCBI): domain Eukaryota; kingdom Metazoa; phylum Annelida; class Polychaeta; order Sabellida; family Serpulidae; genus Protula; species Protula sp. h YS-2021. The sequence goes on along the minus strand of OX457026.1, from coordinate 52,773,276 downwards.
TTTATTCAACAAGTGTGATGAGCATGAACAACAAGGATCTGGATGGGTGTTGGATAAGATTCTTCAGATTGAAGTTCATACAGCTACCTTAGAACCCTTGCAGGCTTCCAGCTACATTGTGTTGCCAAAGAAGATCAAAACACAGACAACAGTTGCTTATTATGGTCTATATTAGCTCATCTACATCAGATGCATGACAATGTATGTATAGCATCTAAGTATCAACCGTTTGAACATGAGTTGAATGTGGAAGATATAACATTTCCAACACCAATTCATCAAATTCCTAAATTTGAGAAGATAAGCAACATTGCCATCAGTGTTTTTGATTGGGAAAATCAAGTTGTGGTACCCATCCAAATAAATCGCAAGAGTCAACATGAGATTGACGCTGAAATCAACTTTCTGCTCATCAGTGACATTGAGAAGAGACAATATTGTCTGATTAAGAACTTTAGTCGACTTCTAGATCTCACCAAAACCCTCATGTGTGATTATCACTACAATTACACTAACAAGAAGTATCCAGAGGCAAAACTACTGTTCACCCTACAAATTCTTCGACGTCGGAGATGCATATAAAATGCGTCGGCAATATCGGCAACATACGTCGGATATACGCATATTTTTTCCGTTTTGCTCATCGTTTATTAGTCGTTTTTGCGCATATTTTCCGACGAAGTTTTTTATGTATATATTCGATGCATATCCGACGTATTACCAACCGTCGGCTATACGTCGGTTATACGTTTATATTCCGATGCATTTCCGACGAACTTCCGATGATTTTTATACGTATAAAATGCATATTTCAGAGGTTTTCGAACGCATTTTTGACCAATTGGCAATCGGAAAATATGCGTTTTTAGACGTATAAAATGCGTGTGCGCATTTGAAAAAAAATGTTTCTAACCTTAGCTGACCCATTGAACCTCATCAACCATTCATAATTCACATATTCATACATACGCCATAGCATATTAATATACAACATAGCATATGTATATATTGCAACTGAACACTAGTACTTACTCGGGTTTGAACCGGGGACCCCTTGTATCCTAGGCGCGGAACATACCTCTACTCCACGGCGGCTGCTGCCTCGGCAGTGTAATTAAGTGGTCTAACGTTTTTATTTCGTCCCAAAAAGTTTCCTTCTTACATTTTCGTTTTTTTGGGTTACCGCTGGCGCTTTTAAATTTAGTTATTTGTATTGTCTTTTCCTCCTTTATGTTTGCTGAGGGATAGTTTATTGAGGCAAATGATAATTTTCAAGTATATTCATAATGCTCCACTATTGATTCTTCATAAAGTCCCCTACAAAACGTCAATCGATAAATTTCCGACGTCGAACAAGCATCGGAAAATAGGAAAAGCATAGGAAAATATGCGTTTTATAGACGTATAAAATAATACGTATAATGTACGATTGCAATATCGACATCTTTTTTCCGATGTATTTCCGACGTCGTTTATACATAGGAAAATATGCGTTTTATAGACGTTTAAAAAATAGGTATAATACGCGTTGGCAATATCGGCATCTTTTTTTCCGACGCATTTTCGATGCATATACGATGTTTCTAAAAATGCGTATATATTCCGCCGTATATCCGACGTATAAACGATGTTTCAAATCCGCTGCCAACGCTGCCGATGCAATTTAGAGATTGACGACGTCGTTTATGCGTCGACAGTCTTGTAGGGCAGTGACACAGACAGTTTGTGTTATAACATACCAGCCAGGGATATTTACAAAGATATGCAACAGGATAGACCTCTTTTTGATAAAACTCAGATATAATAATCAATCTATATCAAACTATTGAATTGTGAACATGTCTACAGTGAGTGAACAACAACTGACATCCACAACAATGCCTACAGCAAAGTTTGAGATAATACCAGCAAAAAAGTCTAAGACAATCCCTACAGCAAAGTAAAAGACAATCCCTACAGTTAAGTCTAAGACAATGTCCATGACAAAGCCTGGGTTTAAGTCACTGCCACTACAACAACTTAAAAGGCGACCACAGCTTAGAGAGCTGAAAAGGAATGAGTGACCGCCTACAGCTACCATACCACTGTGTAAAAAGCCAAAAATGGAGTTTAAGACACAGCCTAAAGTCAAGCGAGAACCTGAGCGTACCATTACAAAGTCTACGAAGAAGAAGATGAGTGTAGATGATTTACCGGTTATGGTATCCATTACTGGAGAAAATATATTAAACTGGGGAAATATCAACACAAAGTGATAGTTAACATTCGTGGATATATCACACATCATGGTTCTGGGTGGTTATATCCTAGCATGAAGAATAATTTGTTGACGTTGATACAGTGATTTCCCCTTTGTCTCGCAGTGGAGCCGAAAAAGTGGTCCGAAGTGGTCCGTTCGGAGGTGGTCCTAATATGGAGTTTCCTTAACCATTGAAGTCTATGGAGCGCATTCGGGACCGAAAAAAAATGTGCCCAATTTCAGAGGTGGTCCCAATAGGGAGGTGGTCCGATGTCGGGGTTCCGCTGTATTACTGTGGAACTTTCGTTATCCTATCTCCTGAAGATTAAGCCTTGGTGAAAGATTATTTTGAATCCTTACCAATCCAACGATTTCATCTGCAAGTCTCAGAAGATCTTAAGTGAGAGTCATTGAACGTGATGATGAAGGCTGTATACAATTTCAACGGTATGACGAGCTTACCCTCAATTCAGAACATTGGAGCCAAGTTTTTAATGCTTGGCAAGAACTTGAAACTTAACTTTGAGATGTGCAATTGATACGTGGTTCAAAGAAAATCGACATTACGCCTAATATGTGGACTATGATAAGGACTATGAAAGGTTTAAATGAATTGACACTATCAAACCATGTTGATGTGAAAGTAATTGGGGTGGGTCAATATTATGTAGGTTTTCATAGCATTTATAAACGGGGTGATAACATTTATGATACTTATATCAATTCAAGTTGTTTTGAGTGGACTAATATGTTACATGTATTAGCATTATATATATTTTTCTTATCATTAACTGTATTTTTTACTCTCAATAATGGTAAATATTTGTTATTTGTTATGTTAACTAAAAAAGAAACCACACACATGATGCTTTTCAACTTTTTTATTTCTTCTCTCTCTCAAACAATACTTGATTATAATACATATGATATATGAAATATATGGTTCACAGGTAAGTTAACACCTCGCCAGGGACATTCCTTAAGAACGAATGAAAAGGGGTGTTTACGAGTAAATTAACAATCCGCCAGGGAACCTTCTTAAGAATAGAAAAATTAAAAAGGGCTTACTGGTGAATTAACACCTCGCCAGGGACCCTCTTTTTAAAGAAAAATTTTACGGGTGAATCAACACTACGTCACTGACCCTCCAATGACTCAGTAGAAGGATATGACACCAGTGTGACATTTGTAATCATTTAGATAAACATATCACTTAGAAACTTAACCAAAAATTTTAAAAATATGAAACGTCTGTCTGCTTCGTGTTCATGATTGATAATCAAAGTGAATATTACGATTTGCACTTATTTCAATGATGTTGTCAAATTCAGCATAGACTATGGCATTGACTGTTTTTTTGCGGAGCATTGAAAAAATTCATCTCTAGTCGCAGGTTTCCATGCTTGAACAGGGCGCAATGGTTATCACCATATTAATCAAGTGTTAAATCGAAAGAAAATAAAGCATAACCTCTAGGCCAATCTTCTCGTTTGTGATGGAGCTTTTCTCACCATTCAAGTAATCAAAAGTTTTGTAAAGAGTTTCAAAAGATATTTTCCATCAACAATGCTAAGCTTGAGAGGTTTGGATAGGACTGGTTCACCATCAGTATAAAGTTGCATGTAGTTAAAATCAAAGTGTTCAAAATTGCATGGATTTCTCAACATTGTTCCAGCAAAGGCTTCATTATGAACCACTCCAGTGACAATACGTTATGGTACTCGGTCCAAAAAGATGTTATCTTTCACAAAAGATTGAAATACAGCGGGAATGACTAAAATTGACATTCTTTTCTGGTAATAAGGAACTTGGCAGGACTGTTCATCTATGCATCTGTTTGTCCTAGCTAAATACCTGGACTAGCCCTTACTTTGCGAATTATTTAAAACGCATCTCTCACTTCTACCTTAAAAGTATCATTTACAGACATTAATAAATATTCATCTCTTTGCCTGTGCAAATGTAATTTTATAGTCATGTCATTGTTCAAACAAATCCACTCTTATGGCACCCGTAAGCATAAATTCACGGCTCAGCCCAGTCATTATTTTGTATAGGTCTGATGAATTTGCCAAACTTTCCATCATCAACCCTCACTTGTTAGGTACTGCTGATGCTAGAGTCATTTTCCATATCGATTATAATAGCCCCCTTATTAACCCTATAAGGGTTCACATATCCTTAAGAAAGACGAAGTTCTGTTGAACACTTTGGTAAAAAAAATGGTTGAAATCGGCCGAGTAGTTTAGAAATTAGTCGAAGTTGACATGTCTGCCTTATATGGTGTAGAGTCATAAGGGTAGGGGGTCCAAAAACCAAAAATGTTCAGAATGGCCTGAAATGTGTAAATATGCAAGTCTCTATTATCGCTCAGGGGGTCCAAGGTAAAAAATGAAACTTGCTCAGAATTGTCTGAAATGTGTAAATATGCAAAAATCTCATATTATTGTCCAGGGGATCAGATGATCGGCCGTGCTATACAGGTCTATATAAGGGCACCCCACAACTTTCCCAGTATCATTTCACATACAGGTCACAGTGACGAGCACAATAATAAACACAGTTCTTACAGATCGGTCGGCCACCAAGGGGATGGGGGGTCTTATCCAGAAATTATATCCAAAAGTCCCGTTTTATACCTACACACTAACCAGCCTCAGTGGCCTACTGGTTAGAGTGTCCGCCTCGAGACTGGAAGATCGTGGGTTCAAACCCCGGTCGGGTCATAGCTAAGACTTTAAAATTGGGACTCCTCCTTGCTACCCTGTGAGGCACTCGACATGTAAGGGTTAAAAGGAGGGCTGGAATGCCCCATTTCAGTATAATGTGGCAGGGGGATCCCGATATGACCATAGCAGTTGAAAAGCCCCCGGTTTTATTTATTTTCTTTTCTTTTTAACCAATAAAGAACAATACAATACAACACCTACTCACTGAAGCACCTCTCCAAACATACACAGCCACCACTACATTAACAGGAGCCCGTGACACAAAAACCCTTCAGACAGTAGCCTGCGGAGACAGTAGCCTGGGGTTCAGAAGCCCACGAGACAGAAGCCCCCGGTTTTATTTATTTTCTTTTATTTTTAACCAATAAAACTCTTAGGTCTTAGTTTAACAATATTTTATTGTCTAGATTACATTACAGCTGTATTAATTGTTCGATTACAAACCACTCTAATTGCAGTCAGCAAAAATATCAATCACCCTTTCATTGTGCGATTACAAAACATTCTAAATGCAATCAAGTGACATATCAACGAACTTTCATTGTACCATCACAAAACGTTCTAAATGCATCTGGATCTCGAGCATGACCATGATCAAGTGAAATAGCCGTTATTTCGTTTTATTTCACTTTGACACTAGCCTTGGAAACGCAACGACGGCGATTCTCGGATTCGTATGCAACATAGCCATTGGCAAGATTCTTGTTTTTCACGTACAAGAACCCTTCGAGTAGCAGTTTTTGTTGGCCTTTGACTGTTTCAGTGTACTCCATAATTGGAAATGACATTGAAATACTCAAAAAGGGAGGAATTTATACATTGCCGTAGCCTCTGGAGTATGTTGCTACAGCAAATGCCGATTCTTTTCCATAGGAGATACTTGTGCATTTAATAAATAAAAAATTAATACGATGTACTCTGGAAGCAATAATTGCAATTGTAGTGTTAAAACACACATTCTGAAAGTAATAATCGCAAAAAAATAATTAAATAAAATAAAAAAGAAATAGATAAAACCGCGGGCTTCTGTCTCAGTGGCTTCTGACCCGCGGGCTACTGTCTCAGCGGGCTACTGTATCTCGGGCTACTGTCTCGCGGGCTCCTGTCCTAAACCTACCACTGTACCCTATCCTGCCCATCCTTGAAGACATTCTTGAAGTTCTATTAACATTTATAGGAACTGCATGTTTCGTTAAACGAATTACTCTGTGTTGACCTCACTCTAGTGAGCCCTTGCAACAAGGTTGGTTATTGATTTGCCGATTGCTTATTATGAGTGACAAGACTGCTGGAAAAAACTTCCCGTTTTAAATTTGTAAAACACCAATAACATATCATGTAATGACAAAAATGTATACAAGATGTTTACCTCTAAAATCAGAACATGCAGTTGGAGGTTTTGAATTTGCTAGAAATATATTTTATATGCCTCCATCTAATACCTTTAATTGGGTATGCTCAACATGTCAGTCCAGAAAATTCAATGAAACTACTTTTCTAAACAAAACTTTAGATTTTGAGGAAACAGCTTTAACTTATGTGTAGAAATAGCAGGTTGATAACTTTTGTATGAAGTTGATTTATGGGTCCGAAAGTCCAGTTTGAAATGTTACTGATTTTTTTAATAATAAGAAAAAGTATTTTTATTCTTAAAATAGACCTTCCCTTCGAAAATATCTTTTTATTGTAATACACTTTACTAGCTTTAGAAATATACATGAGTTAACACATTCAACTGCATGTTAATCCTTTGTTTCAGCCCAAACCAGTCAAACTCGACAGAGCGGCTTTGGAACGCTACGTCACTCTGGAACAAAAAATTCACGAGGAGGAAAGTAAAAATACGCTGAAAGCACTAACGCTCAAAGAAGAACAGCTTACCGATATTGATGCGACAGTGAAAGAAAAACAGCTTCATTATGACCAGGCGGTCAAACAAACGTGAGTGATTTTTGGAGTCATATTTTTCTTATAGTTTAAGATTCTACCTGTTGCTAATCAAAACATAGTTTTATCCTCACAAATGACTGACAGCTGTAACGGACGCTAGAAAAGTATCATCCACATCTCTTCTCGGCTTTAGCTGCATAGAACTGGGCATTCCTGAATTTAAAAGAATATCGCCAGCTGTCGTGTGTTCCCTCCATGGGTAACTCACCCATTTACTCCTCAGATTCCACTTTTCTTCCTTACGCCTGGAAGATGGAAGCTTTTTGTTGTTGTTAAGAAAAATCTCCCGTGACTGATGTGGTGCTGTTAGAATAAGAAGAGTAACTGAAGGAAAAGGAGAAGAATCAATCAAGGATCATGTAGTTGTAGTCATCGACCAATGCATCCATGGTGTTGGTTGCAGCTTGGTTGTTTTTGCCATGGCGGATACGCCTTCAGGTTTTGCCAACATCTTTTGTAGCTTTGACAATGGCTTCAGCACAAACAGGGGACCCTTGATTCTAATCGACGAGTCTCCCGGAGCCAGGAAACGCTGGATAGTGAAAATAGTAGCCCTTGAGCTGTGAGAGCTTTCCCGCGCTTCTGTAAGAGTAGAAAATAGCTTGTGGAACCCCAAAAAAGGGGTGACGGACCCACAACATCATCACTCTATGCTGCCACAGGCTGTGAAGGGCGGTGCTGTAGGGTCCAGAGCACACCGATCTTTTGATAACATGCCGTTACTTTGTTGCACACACGCACTCCGGCCATGGTAAAGAAGATTAGGTGTGGACACACTTAAATGAAAGAAGACACATATGACTATTGCCAAGATTGCTCTATCCATTTTGTATGCCAGGACTGCGATGGAACTGTAACGGGTTAAGTGTATTAACATTTATCGTCTAGAGAATGAAAGGTCTGAGATCGCGGAAGTCAGACAGATAACGCAATTGTGGGAAACAATACCATCAACAGGCACACTGTTGTGGAGACACCGTCCATTCAAGAGCATACAGGACAAGGACAAGCGCAGAGATTCGGATAGTGTGTCGTTAGTTTGATGCGCATACGTACAAACAACACCATCGCGCAAATCGACTGCGCAAGATTTACAGTTATCGTTGCATCAGTTTGCCAGGAACAATACAACCATCCCACCTGTTGCAAATACAGGATAATTATCGGCATTGCTGAATTCTCAGTTTACACAGAAAACAGTTCAAGCTGCGAAGGAGGCCGCCAGTGCATCAGATACTACTCTTCAGCATTTTCGGCCTTATTCCTTTCTCCATACCATCAGTCGTAGCTGGTTTACAAGCTGCCGCCGGATTTTGAAGCCATCGTAAGAGATGCTCTGTAACAACTGTCGCTGATGTATCAGAACCAATTAGCAGCACTGTCTAAGCAGAATTCCATGTTAGCAGAGCATTCCACTTTCCAGCCCCGATAAAGCATCGACAAGAAAAGCCTATGTGTGTTATCGTTCGTGGAATGAGATTTTGGTAAACACGGAGGAAGATTCAGAAGCAACGGTGGTATCAAAATTTGTCAGTTGCCAGGTAAAATGCACAAAAGGTCAACTCGTCAGCGCTGCCAGTAGCGATATGAATAAGACGCGATAACATTTTGCAAAAATGTCGATTGCCCCAAAACAAATAGTTTAAACTTTGCAGCGCGCCTTGTGCGTGTGAAAACCAACTTCGCATTTACAAGAGGGTTATACCGCACAGATAGGCGAGGGAAGAAATCACGGCGGAGTCAAGTATCCTCGGAGGATGCAGTCTGCACCTCACGTTCTATTGTTTTCGAGGACGAGGCCAGCAGCGAAACAGGGTGAAAGTCAGTACAAACATTAGGAGAAAACTTTGCAAAAGAATTCTCTCGACGTCTGTGCTACTCGCGATTCTAGGGGTAACTTTAGGAAGTATCAGAGGAAAGATACAGCTCTCAAACTCTTTACCCGTTTAGCCCAAATGAAAAAATATCGTCTCACCGAACAAAGTCGTACGCTGGCTGTGTTATGGGTACCAAACAGCCAAATCTGAGTCTTGAAACCTCCTACAAGGAAGGGTCAGAGAAGCAACGGACATTAGCCAATATGATAAAGACACTGCTATAGAAGCATGCGATGGAAGAGATGTTCCAGAACAGGCGGAATTCTTCAGCCAAGTGTTTCTCCGGCCAAAGCAGACATTGGGTGAGGTTTGATAACACGCCTCAAACCTCTCAAACACATGTTGCAAACGCCGTCGTTCAAAATATATGTATGCCATCACATAAGGTAGGCGGTGGAGAAACGTACACGGGCCACATCGTTAGACTTATCGGGCCTAAACTTTCACATCTCCGTCCACCCGAGTTGCTTCAAGGGCGTAGGTAGGAGACAAATGGCAGTGCTACAAAGTTCTTGCATTCGACCTGTCGCCGGTCCATGGGTGTTCAGCAATGCGATGCGATTTCTAACGGTAAGGAGCCACGACTTCTCATCCTGTCGTTTCAGCTCCTGGACTACTGGCTGGACGCAGGGGAACGTGGGCAAGCAATTCCTAGTTCTCATAGATCAATGCTTAGAGCTGGGGCTTGCCGCGAATTTTGAGAAGTCAAAACAGGTAATTGTGCTTTTCAAAGATCAGTTCGATTTAACCAAAGCATGAGTCACCTGACAACAGATTATTTGGAGAAAACAGAAAGCCTGATAGGTGCAGGGCTTCGTAACGGCTGTTTGCCGTTGTCGGTAGCAGAAAAGCTGCTGCGGCGCATGTTAACGACGGAGAAAACAGTGTGGCTAAGGAGGATTCGCTTCCAACACTACCAGACGTTAGTCAAAGAAGCAGTAAGGTCGTTGTCTTGCCACTCTAGTCACGCTGACTCCAAAAGCCAGAGAAGAGTTCGACTAGAGGGGCTAAGTAGATGGATCGAAACGACGCTATATTTACTCTCTCTCTCTCTCTCTCTCTCTCTCTCTCTCTCCCATCCTTATCACTGAGCCCGGGAACGTCCAATTCTATGCAGTTGCGGGCGAAAAAAAGACGTGAATAATTTTCTAGCGATTGGTTTGATCCAACTGTACAGCTCGGCATTGATAAAAAACAAAAATCCATTTTAATTAGATAAAACGCGAAATAAATTAGTTTCTTTATTTGGTCATTTTTTGTTCTCTTACACATGTTGTGTAATCTTTATTCGTGGTTCACATCGTTCATGCATATCATTTGCTGAAGCCATTAAGCCCGTAATACAAACAAACAATCTGTTTAAAATCGGCTTGTGTTTAAAAATATATATTATTTGAACATTCCAATGCTAATTTCATAGTTATATTTTCGGTTACATTTTAATTTGATATTGTTAATATTACAAATTGCATATAATCCATGATATTTTTTTACTTCAGAGAAAAGGAAAAGAGCGATGTTGATAAAATGAAACAAGATCCAAGTGTGCGAAACTTTTTTGCTGATAAGAGTGCATTTGACAAACAAATGTCAAAAGAACAGGTTAGTCAACAATTGTTTTGGTCATAAGAGTCCGCAAGGTGGTTATTACGTATTTATTGGTACACTGTGCGTTTTAAATGTGTACCATATTTTATGTCTCAAGCAAAAATAGTTTGTGAGATACCAGGTCTTCAACTGTTGCACATACTGTTGATGGCGGGTGAAGATGCCTGCTTGAGTCTTCTTCTCTGCGCTACTCGCCATCCTGAACTGGAAAATGGGTTTGGGATGGTTTGAGATAAGTAAACATTGTCACGTTCGGTCATATATAGACGTTGCATCCCACGCCAGATCGACATCTGGTTTGGTTGTTTATGGAAGCGAAAACCACGCTTATCTCCCGACGTTGTATAGACGCCGGGAAAGCTGCGTTGTGTAGACTTCTTGAGAAATGTTAATCATGAATCGCCATCTTGACAAGACAATCATAGTTGCGGACACTCCTCCTTCACAGTACCACTACCCTTGGGTCATCATGGATGCAGGGTATATTTGAAGCGATTTTTTATGAATATTTTTCAAAAATAAGTGGGAAAAACTTGCGTTTTCTTGAAATTCCTAGTGTTTACGTTTTCAGTATGGGCTATTTTCAAAGTGGCGTGTCATGGCTACCATTTCCAGTGAGCGATAACGCAAGGAGGTTGATTTTTGGTTGTGAATCCGACGGGTATCCAACGTCAATTTCCCGATGTCGATTCGACGTTGCACCAAAGACGTTGATTAGATGTGGGAGAAAGATCGACCTTAGAATGTTTACTGGGTAGAAACGAATGATGATATATGCTATAATACATAACTGGTGTAAAATATAATTTTCTTCAATGACTATCTGATTGTATTACAATTCATGCAGGAAGAATACCTGGACGCCTTAAACAAGCAAGAAATTGCCAAGAAGGAACTGGAAGGGGCTAAAGAACAGCAGAAAGCGATAAAAGCGGAAGTAGATAAACTAAAAAAAGAAGCCGAGAGCATCAATGCTTTGTACACAGAACAAGATGAACTACTCGGTATGTTTTATATTACACCACAGAAACAAGTGTGAAACTATGAAAATAATTTGTTCTTGAACCACTCCGGATTATGTAATCTTTTGTTTGTGGTGTGTATTAATTTTCCCTAATACACTGTATTATACACAGCCTAATTAAAATAACGACGGCTCCTCATCCGATTTTTCTTCTAATTGTTTTTTAAGAGTTTGAGTATTTTGAAGCAATTCCTTGTCAGACTGATCAGAAAATAAAAAACTATCATAACAGCTTCCGCCGCTAATGTTGTATAAATAGTACTATCTGGTAGAATATTTGGGTTATAAAAATTTCGTCCCCGCTATCCATGGTTGTAAACCGGTCAGATAATTGAACTGAATGAAGCGTTTGCACGACGCAAAGAGTTTAAATGTTGGATAGACAGTGTATTATGTAATGAGAATATTTGACACTACTCATCCCGCAAACGCTTTATTGTGAAAAACAAAGGACTTGAAATCGATTAATTAAAGTCATGATCACTGAAAACTTTTTTCTTATCCAAGTGCAGTATATTATATTGTGATTATATTTCAGGCTCTATTGGAGTGGGTTGGGGATGGTTTAAGTCCGATAAACTATTTAAAATCGTGGATACGTGAAACATAATACATCTCGGGTGGCTACGTCACCCTCCTATGTATTATATTTCACGAATCCACTCCTTTTCATGGTTTATCTATAACATAAAGGTATTGGGTCAGTGGTGGACCTTTTCATGATGAAGCTGTACTTCATGAATAATTTTGGCACTCGCTGTAAAGGTCGATTGAGACTGCACGGGTCAAGTGGAGTCCGAGCTGACCTGTCGAAATGAATACTATGCTACAATGTGATAACATTTGGGTGCAAATTCGTCATAGTTCTTTCTTGAATGAATAATTCTTGCTAATCTGGATTAATTAGCATAAAAGATCATAGAGCCTGTATTGATATAACGTTTCTGATGCACTTCACTTCGATATTCTTGTTGCTCTAAAGTGATCCATCACAGGCAAATCTATTATTCTGTGCCATTTCACTTGATCACACGAGCCATAATCTACAAGGTGGGGGTGGGGGTGGGGGATGACTGAGGGGAGGGGATGGCTAGCTTCTGATTGCTCTATGCCACCACAAGTGTCTTTTCGCTTGTGCATATTGCAGGCCTCAACAAAACGTCCTTGAGGATTGTTTAAGTGTGCTTTCCCTATGACGACATCATGATGATTTATTGAATTTCTGGTTTCAATTTCAGATCACCGTTGTAGAAATTTGATTTATCAAAAGATATTGTCAGTGTTTCTATATGTCTTCCCCTTCGTGGAGACATATATAGTTCTGGTTATGTCCGTCTGTCCATCGCACTTTGAAGATAACAAGTATGCAGCAACGATATTTCTGCGAACTCAAAGCAGAAGGTTATGAAATGTTGTAGGAATGACGACGTGCAACTTTGGCTTATTTTTGTAGTTTGCCAAAATTTGGCCAAATGAGAACTTGCCTGCTCTTTTTTAAATTATGGTGTAATGAAGATTTTATACAGTAAAATGTAATGGTTCTATTTATGTATAGTCATATAATTTTTTAAACTGGTCAAATATATTCATTTAATTTGGAGCAGTGGTAGGGGGTGGGGTCCGTATGTACTGGCATAACATGGATTTTGTTCGTTTGTTTTACAAAAACGATGTGTGTTCAATCAATCATAAGAATGAACTTAAAAACTTAATTTGTTTGGCAACCCAGGTAGGTTTCTGGCTATTCTGCTATTTAATAGTGAGTCCGTTGCTTTGCAGCTGGGATTTTCAACGGCTCATATGGAAGCGAAGAAGAATATAAGCTTGAAACAGAACTCGACGTTTTGCTTGACCGCAAACAACGGATTCAGGTGAGCGGGCTTTTATATTGCAGGCCAACGAAACTGGATTTTCGTCGCCACTCATTCTGCGACTTTGTGCACATACGACCCAGAGTGTTAACGTTTTTTTTTCTTTTTTTTTTTTTTTTTGCTTTCCCCGAGGAAATTAATCAGTAGATTTCTTCCGGCGCAATACTTTTTATTACCCAATTGGCACTTTTACACCAGATAAGATTAAACTATCATTTAATAAATTCAATGTTTATCATGTACGCGTTCGAATAATTAACAACGAACCAGACAATAAAGTATTACACAACGTTAATATTTTTCTCTGGTTTTTATATCGATTCACTGCGCGTTCTATAATGCAGCTTTTCCCACAGGTAAATCAATCCGTAATTCGAATTTGGAATCCTTGATCAGTGACAACTGTTACGCCACTGAAATACGAAACTCTTACAACAGTATCCTTTGTGCAAAGCAACATATTCCGTGAACTGGCGATGTATGATCAGTCTTGAATAATCTCCTGAACAGTTAAGCCCAGCGAGTGAAGCCATGCGGAAAATGAGACGCTTTTTTGCATGCAAAACCTTCTTTTTTAAAAGACGAAACGTCTATATTTAACTTTAATGGGCAATTAAAACAGTTTAATGCAGACAGTCTAGAAATATTTGAGGCTTTGTCAAAGTTACTGAGATTTAGATTTGTTCTATTTCCATATTGATGTGCCATTTCTCTGTTTGGTCCTCTCCGTTATGGCCGTCGCCGTTATGTCCGGATACCAAAATAAATAGTTTTAGGAAATAGATCAGTTGTCGTGTCCTGCTTTCAAATCGATTGTCATTTAGGCCAGTTGTCGTGGAATCAACTGTCGGTAGATCAGTTATAATTAGATCAATTGTCGGAATGCCGTCGTCCGTATTTGTACGAATGTCTGTACGCATATGCGTAAGAAAACTTAGTGTTTCTAACTCTTGAGTTATGCTCGGATTGTTCGATGATGCACACTAATATCTCACCAATGGTCAACTCCGAAGTGGTGCATCTTTTTCAATTTTAACCTTTCCCCTTCTGAGCTTTTTGTCGGATCGCCTTTAAAATTGGTTTCAATTTGTGTTATACTACCCTTTATTAGGGTATTAGTTTTTGTCTATGTGCCAAAACGTGCCAAATTGTAAAACTTCAACAAAAAAATAAATTTTAGGTTATGTTCAGTAGCGATGCAATTCCACAGCATATTCGCGTGTGGTTAAAAAGGGTTTAGTTTTTTAATTTGATTTTGTGGGTGGTTTTAAAGAGTCATGGACGCATATGATGATCATTTTGTAAGTGAAAGGCAGAAGCCACCCCACCGCGGAGTAATCGAAACGGCGCAATGGGAAAAGGGCATCAAATGGAGAACCTTACGTCAGTTGCCGCTGGATCAATTGTCGCTAGATCAGTTGTCGAGACACCGAATTTTTCAGGTGGCGCATTATAAATGGACGAACGCAAAGGTTCTGCTTAACCATGGCGTAAATCAACTCATTTTTGCTGTGAAGAAATGGGATGAGTGCATGAAGATTCCTGCAGGGTAAAGAGTTTGTATTGCACATCAGTGTTCTGCTTTCGTTGTGCTTCATGTCGTGAAGTAATTTACATCGAAATATTACATCTTATGTTTAGGTTTTTATTGAATGCATGACATCGTTGCATACATGAATCCTAATATATAAGCCTTTTGGAGACCATCATAATTACCTTGAAAAATAACTAGCCACTCCGAGACAACTCTATGATTTGAGAAATCTCCAATCACTGGCTAGATCGTTCAGCTTTGTGCAGAATTTTGTCCGCAGTTGAAATGGGTTTAATTTTTTTTTTCTAGTGACAACCAGAGAAAATATTTGTTGGCCACGGAAACGAGAAACAATCTCATTGCGGCTTCACAGAATGTAAACAGTTGTCAAAAGTACTTGTCCAACATCACCTTTCCGTACGTGAAGCCGCAGGAGGTGGTGACACTGACCAAGGCGACCGAGCACATTTACACGGACATGCAGACGCCTGACAGAGCCGCCCACGCCATGCAGTGCTACAGCGTCACACAGAAGAGAGCTGCTGCTCTCTTGCAATGGTTCGACAATGTGAGTTGTTGATTGAAAAAAAATATAGTTCAAAGAACTGACTTTGCTGGGGCTGGTCGCATAAATTTGTGCACCTTGTCCTACAGTTTTAGCTGAAGCGCTTGCATTATTTTGCACAAATATTCCAAAGACTGTCATATGAGAAAGCGAAATTGTATTAAATGTTACTGCGGTTACAGACATCGTTCTTGTGAACTCAGTCCCAACCACACTGTCCATGACTTGGGAATACACCATCAAAACTTAACCGTTTTTTTTCTGTCATTTGTGTAAGGAGAACAAATCCAGACGGCAAATTTAGACATCGTTCCAAACGTTGGATCTACCTTTTATGAACACTTATTAACTTAACCATTATTCCCTCTGTAGCTTTGTTTGAATTGCTTTCAAAGTTGCTTTCAATGTCTGTTAAGTAAAGAAATAATCAGATTTGCATTCAGACTTCATCCTTTAGATAATGTTAAAAGTTTGCAACATTTCCCATAACATCAAGATAAATCGCACCGGTTGCAATTTTCTCCCATTTAAAATAAATATTGTTTTAATTTATTCCGAAAAAAAAATACGCTTTTAAAAATGAAATTTGACACTAGGTTATCAACTCAACGATAAGCAAAGATTTGGAGAGCTCAACAAGTGAGGCAAACAAGACAGAGATGGCGCTGCGACAGGAGAGACTCCGACTCATCAAGCTCAAGATCTCCGAAGCCGACAGCGGAGCGAATTTAAATATTAAGGGGGGTATGTTTGACAATTTAGTTTGTGGAGAAAATGGAGACATTGCTTTAGTGAATTTAAGTGTAACTTTTGATTCAATTGGTGTAATTGCCATCTACAAGAGCAGGTAGCCTTCTGGCGGGAGGGTTGGGCCCACTTAACACTGACAGATACTTACCTACCTACCTGTCGGGAGGTATGAAAGCTCAACCTGATATTGCTTCTTCAGTAACCTCCGTAGATCACTGACGTCGCTGATGGCATACATTCGTAAAGTTCCTTGTTTCGGGTATGGCTTTCCCAAATGATATTGTCTCATCCGCTGTTTAGTCAGCGTGCAGGCTTCGCAGCCATATAACAATACCGATTCCACAGTGATATGCTACAGATTGGCCTTCAAATTTCTTCGATATTCTTGACTTTCACATCATTTGTGGGCTGTTACATGCTGCCCACAAAAGATTATTCTCTTCTTCACATCTCTCTTAGTGCTGCTTACTAGCCACCCTAAGTATGTAAACTCGTATATTAGTTCAATTCTGTTTTTATTTCTGGCACAGTTCCTTGATTGAAGGCTATCACTTTTGCCTTCTTTGGATTTGCTAGCAGTCCAACACTCGCTGCGGCTTTCTCTACTCTCGTTCCAGTGTCTATTCTGTTACTTCACTAGTAGGCGCTATGTCATCCGCAAAGTCAAGATCCGTGACACATTGAGGACCTCTGCGTTCCTCATTTAAGACGGAATCCTAGCTTTTCCTTGTTACCTTCAATACCTCATCAGAGAGCATAATTTAATGGAATGATGAATAGATAGGGAACAAGTGTGCCACCTTGTAAAACTCCAGCGATAATTTCGAACAGATCTGTTTCTCTATCTGGTGAGAGCACTTAAGCTATGGTATTCTTATGCATAACTTCACAAACCTTTTGGGGACGCAGCATGCTATAAGCAATTTTTTCAACTTCCCTCTGTGAATAGTGTCAAAACCTTGAAATCTATAAATGTGATTATAACTTGTAAATGTTTGACTTTATCACGTTCATACATGCGTTGCAGTGCAAGTCTGTGGAATGCAGTCGTTTTGATTCGTTTGCACGTGTAGGTCTATGGCTGGTCTGAGGCAATTTAATAAGCGCACGATTACAGCATTCCAAGATATGATCATCAAGGTTGCACCTCTTTAAAACCTCCTCAGGTGGTGGTGGTCTATTAGCTTTACCTTCGGCTGTTGATTTTTTGGCTTTCCGATGTTCCTCTTTCGTGAATGGATCATCACCTCTATCAAGATTATGCACGACATTCCCAATGGTATCATCATCATATGCAATTTTGGATGCTTACCTAGAAGTTCTTGGAAATGTTTATACCACTTTTCACTCTCTCTTCTCTGGTATCTACTTGCAGTTTCCTCCACCTGCTGACCTTCTTTCAATACTTTCATTGATGAGTTTCCAGCACAACTTCGTTCTGTAATCCCTTTGGGCTCCGTCACCTTCCTATATTTTATTGGTGAGTAACCGTGCTATATGCTTCTTTGAGTCGGAGGAATCCGGATTTTGCAGGTAATATTCATACGCCGCTTTACACGTTTTTCTGGTTTAACTAATTCGCACATCTTTTGCTGCGTTGTTGTCCTTTAGCACACATCAGCGCAGGAAGAACCTCCTCTGCCGCTTCATTATTTGCTTTTATCAATGTTTGATATCGCTCTGTTGCCGATTCCTCTCTATCAATTAACACATAAACCGGCAACCGTGTGTTGTTCCTGCACATTACTGTTGTCCTTTAGCTTTGCCGTGTCATACTTCATCCTTTTTCTTCGTCTGCACATGTGTCTGCTTTTTCACACTGTTTCTGTACCTTTTACTAACCAGTATATCCAGACTGTTCACCGTTTAGGAACATGTAAGCCCACAACCTAGACTTTTTTAGGAATGACGTATTGCATAGCATCAAAGTTCTTCTCTTGCGCCAGGTTAAATGGTTTTTCTTGATTTCTGTTCGTTGTTTCATGAAATGGGAATAATCAATCTTTTGTTTATATCCTGTCGTTGAAGTCACCAACAATATCTAAGGCATTGTGCGCATTGTACTTCGGCTGTAGAATTTCTCAGATCGTCACAGAATTGCTCGACTATTTCTTCTTCTCCCTTTGTTGGTGAATATACTACTGCAGTTGATGAATTTCCACAAAAGCTACTAAAAGTCGTTTACTGATTGAATTGACACTCGACAAAGATTGCGCAACTCTTGGTCCTCTTAAGGTTCCTACTCCTGGTGTCGCATTTATTTCATTCCTTCATGCAGAGGTTGTAATACGAAGCGTTTTCGTTTGTTTCATATCTGTGCGTTTCCTCATGAAGTATTCGGTGTCTTCTATTCGTAATATATCAGTAATGGATTCTATTAGTTTGTGTGCCATCTTGTCTTTTTGAATTTTTGATTGAATGATCTTGTGCTCATAGTCACAATGATGTTGTCTTTTCTACAATGAAGAAGGTTCATTATTTTGCCTATGCTGTGGTCAACAGAATCATTCCCCACTACTGAGGGCTCTAAGGAATCTCCTTTATAAGCGGTTTTTCGGATAGCGTCGGATAACTTGTCTGTTAGGGACTGGTGCCGTGGTTTTGTTTTCTTTACTATTCACAGCAGGACGGTGTGGTTTGCGACACCTATATCCATAATTTGATTGTGGCCTTTGTAATGGTGGAGTGTCATCCTTCATGCCTTTTGCCGTTGGGATCATATAGACGCTCATCCGCCCAAGGCTACAGTCCGCCGATAACAAGCTCCCGATATGATCGACCGTCTATCCTCACCTAGTGGAGCCTCTCGGAGACGCCGTTACCAGGGTATGCCTTGGACACCCCCTACCCTTGGCCATAGGTGAGAACTACGGCAGCCAGTCCAAGTTAGGCAGATCCCAGGTGACAATGTGGACTAATGGTTAGTAAACTGCTTTGTTAATCTGCGATATGGTATGATTACGTCCGAGTTCCATCACCAAGCTGTTATCAAGTTAATACCACTTAGACGCTGCATTTATTCCATTCCTTTGAGTCAGAGCGGCGGCACACTCAGCTAAGACTGCGCACTACTCATACACTATTACAACCAAGAACGCCTGCTTCTAAGCCAAAGGCGCTACCACAGCCGCGCACCCCACCAGTGATTGTTTTGTTTTTTCCCTTTCTTTGCAGCTTTTCCCAAACACGTCTTTAGTGTGTTTTTATCTGCTTTTGACCGACTTAGTTCGATTTTGCCTTCGTTAAACTTAATGTTAGGCTGGAGTTACCATAGCAGCTGGGAACGAACCAATCGGGTCTCATTATCATAACTGCAAATTTCACAACTTTTCAAGTTGCCGTTGTGATAATAAGTGGAGATCCACAACAGTGATTAAACAATAAATCGGGAATGACGAAACTGGTTTGCTTGCATGAACTAGGATCAAAGTATTTGCGTTACGGCACAAACAACAGCTGCACCAAAATGTTAGGCAAAAATAATAAAAAAATATAAAAAAATACAAAAGAGAAAAATTCGCCTGTATACAGGTGAAGAAAAAGGCGTCCACATGTAAAGTCATCGAACAATATGTGAAATGGTTAGTTCGTTTTTGTATGTTTTCATGTGTTTAATTAGCTTTCAACGCAAGTCTGGGCAGACCAAAAAAAAAAAAAAAAAAAACGTACAAAAGCACAAAAAAAGAAACTAAACCATGTAAAAGATAAAAACTTCTTATTTGCAACAGTATGCAATAGTACGCAATAGCTTGCACTTAACTTAATTTGCATACAAGTCTCGAATAAGATATACGGAAATTGAGTGCAAAAGCGTATAAGATCTTTTGACGGGCGTTTCATACGAGTGGGCATCGCACAAGTGGGCAAGCGTTCACATTTCAAGTAGAGGGGAGAGAGAAGGCTTATATTGCACGAAAATATTGTAATGATATGATACTAATTTAATCATTTCAAATAACTATTTTAAATTAATTTTCTGGTTATTATATAAGTGCCTTTAAACATGTCTCATTTTGTCATATATATATATATATATATATATATATATATATATATATATATATATATATATATATATATATATATATATATATATATATATATATATATATATATATATAGAGAGAGAGAGAGAGAGAGAGAGAGAGAGATATGTATGTATATATGATTTATCACAGAAAATGAGCTAGGCAAAGAGGCGTCACAAAGCAATGACGTCACAGTTATTTCATCTGGCATGGAGAATGTATCCGTCAGCAAATCGGAAGAAAGCAGGGTGAATATTTCGCATATAGCAAAGCCTCTGTCCGAGAAATCCTGTTATTAAGGGCCAAATTTCGTATTGAGTAAAACAGTCCACAATTTCTATAAATGTTTCAATAGTTAAGCTGTTAAAAGGAACACCCTTATTAAAACAGACTGATTTTTTATTTATTTCTTTTAAGTATTTTAAGACAGAAACATTGCGCAATTAAGTAAATTCTAGGCACAAATGGATTTTCTATGCAGTGTGTTGAAAAGATCTCACCAACAACAGAGTTTAAATTATTGTATACATAACTTTAATATTACATTCTGAGCTTGCGGTAGTGATCACATTGCGATATTATCTCACACTTTCTTCAGACTTCGGCGGCTACCCCGCTACCGCTGAGTGAGCTTGCGCCAGCACCTACCGGGGACGAACTGTTTGGTGCTCTCGACAACATCAAAAAGGAACACCAGCAGCAACAAGAGGCATGCATTTCTTATCACTCCGTTTTCATTTTTCTCTTGGGGGGTGGGGAGGGGAGAGGGGAATTGAAAATATTGTTGTGCACAAAAAGGACAGGAGTTTTCTCTTTTTCCCAATCCCTTGCTCACGACCCCACAGTTTTTAGGCTAAATTCATAAATAGACCTGGCGTTTTAAACATAATTAAACTAAATTGTTGTTACTTTAAACTTATTTATTTTTTATTATTCTTTTATTGTGATTGAAGGAATTCGAGAAGGCGCAGGCTGTGAACAAGGCGCGAATGGAGCAAGGCCTGCAGGAGAAGCTCAAGGCCAGACGCAGCAGGCAGGCCCGCCAGGCGTAGTCTGCACCCCCGGTCTCCTTACTCTGCACGGGGACAGACTGCGGTTACTGTGTGTGAACCTAGCATCAAGGCCATATCTCAACGTACACGTCTCCATGTCACGCTCCCCAATTAAGTTTGCACAACATTTGTTCGTTAATTTTTTCAGAACTATTTATGCGACGAAGACATTAGAATGGAGAAATGTTTTTGAAAATGTTAAAGTTAACTGGAGTGACTTGGCATTTAAAGACAACTTATGTCGCTGCTCCGATTTTTTCCTTTTTATAGACACAACATAAACTCAATGTTTCTGAAATAAACAGTTACAAAAAGTTAATAAAATGGTATAACACAGAAATAACAGACGGGGACACTTTTGCGCGCACTTATTATATGCCTGGTGAGCCGTAAGCAAAGAAATGATAAAAAAAGAAAAACGACTGCAGTATTTTTGAACGTGTGTTGCACTACGGGGTAGAAAAAACATTCTGTACATTTAGAATGAAGTATTACTATATTATTATAATAGTTTGAAGAGGCGGGACTTCTAAATGAACGTTATGAAATCTGGGTATCATACGCATTCGGGAAAATAGCATCAACGTCATTGTAATGATAGTACTGGTATTTTTACAAGTGAAAAAGTATCTCATCAAATCTATGCAGTAAAGTACCTTGTTCTGTTCTTGTGTTTACTTAACTGTAGTTCAGTATTATTTTTAAAGTTAACTTAGTTAACTTTTTTGTTATAATTGCATTGTCAAAACCATGATGATCTTGATATAAGGGAATGAATTAAAGGTTTTGATGTAAATTACAGGAAATAACTAGTGTCGCTGTGTGGTCTTATTATGCAAAGTTTTTGTCCTATGCTTAATAAACATTTCAGAGCCTAATTGTCAAGGTAATACATACACACTTCAAACACACTGACTGAAAGTAATTTTCTTATGTCCCATGTATATCTTATGTGTAATTTACATTTCCGAGGCAATTTTATGCCCTCGGTATCCGTCCATTTTCTAGAAAAGACTTGCAAGGTGCGATTATACACGCATTAAAACAGACAGTGTATGTACTAAATCATATTTTATAATAAAAATAATTCCGTTCATTTTTGTAAGGTTTGAAATTCATGTTATAAGCTACGAAATCCATCCGCTCGCTGTGTGACGCAATAACATTTCGTGGGCAATAAAATATGCCTTATTTGATGTGAATCTAGCATTGTTTTCCACGGCAACAACGCGAGAGAAGATGAATACAATAAATGCTCGTTATTTCGACCACGGATACTTCATTTTGTTGTTTTAATCGTCAAACATTTATTTCCAAACTGGTATTTATCTGGTCTGTTTTGGAAAGGATATGCACTGGATAAGTCGAACCATTTTCTCCATCACACGTGGTACGGATGAGCACATCGAGAAAAAACTTTCATGAAAATAACTTTTTTAAAGTTTGTGGTGTCATATACTTATTTTGCTGTTAAACCTACTTTATGTTAAGTGTACCCAAACAATCGAAGTGTAAATATATGTAATAAACAACCTCGAAGTTTCGTTACTTTACGCGTTTTCTTATTTTTGTGTACAGACGATAACAGTCAGCCAAATAGCAATTAATGCCCTAATTTTGTTTCACTACAAACTATTAGCAGATACTGACTTTGAGTCAACATGAAGTATTATTCATAAGTAAGAAAAATGTCAACATTTTCGTGATAATATCTTCATGTTGACTCAAGATATATCCCAGTAGTCTTATGGTTATGGTGCGGTTTAATTGTAAATCTACAATTCATCAAATTTTGAAATATTAACAGATCTAACGAAGACAAAACTCGAAACAGAATACACGACAACAGTAGTTAAAGTATTGAACGATATCTGCTCGAGTTTCAAACACTCAATAAAATCAAAAGATACTGGATTTCGCCGTTTAAAAACGTATCACATTGGACTTGTGGACAATCCTTGACGAACATTTGTTCTGTCAAATTACACGTTTAAATTTACATTATATAAAAGTATGAAAATTGTTTACCAAACTTAACAACGCCAAAGCATATTTAAGCATTTGTAACACACATTGATCAATATGTTTATGAATAAAATAACAATTTTTTCCATAATTTAGTTGATAAATTATGAAAAGTGATTATTTATAGAAAAATTAAATCGTTTCAGTGTTTACTCAAGAGATAGCGTTCTGTCCATATGTTGATGCTTCTGCGTAAATGCCACTGTTTTCACGACAGACAGTCACAGTCTCTTCTGTGCTGGACAGTCGATACCCTGATGACGTCATCTACATGATGTAGCTGTCCATTTCTTCGTTCTCTACGTAAGCATCTTCTATATCCCGAACTGTAAAGACAAAGGAAAGAAAGATTATTAGCGACATTAAATATATGAAACTCTCAAGACACTGCTTGGTAATTGAGCAATCAGCACCAGATACCTGCCTCTTCATGATGTGAGCACATCAAAGTTTGTACAGAACTGTTCAGAAAGGTCCCACTTTTTAAAAAACTTTATACTTCTGGCTAATGCTTCCCCATACGTTTTTATACCGTTATTCCTGGTGTATAACAGATTATACACCACCATCTATGTCTTCGTATTTTTTTACGTTTTTTATACTTTTCTTTACGTAACAGATGCGTATAAGCACTCCTGTCAAATTTTAAAGTGATTGAACCATAAATGAAGGTGGAGCAGTAGCTTTTCGTGATGTTGTGAACTACTTTGAAGCCATATTTGCTACACACTGTTCACTCCTCACCCATTACATTATGGACATGTTTCAAAACCGCCTCAAGCTCTTACTTTCTGCTTTTGCTCTGGCAGTGGTGTATTTGGCCGTTCACACATTCCTTTAGTTATTTTTGCCTATCAATTAGGAGCCTTCAGAAAATGACCAGTTATCTATTTCAGGTTTCAAAAGTTCTCTCGCCGTAGCGGACCCGTGCACAATTGCTCTCCAGGCCCATTTCTTTGCAGGTTTATAGTGACAAATATTAGCGTTCTTTAATTTGAAGTACATAGCAAAGTACATAGACAGAGATCCGGAGGATTTATGTTCTCTCCCTCTTATTATTCACCTGACGTGGAGTGTTTTTTATCTTTCAGATACATATTTTGTCAATATACCATACTTGACATTATATACACCTACAGAGGATCAATTACACGATTGTATTAAATACTTAATTTACAGAGAGGAAAACAAAGGAAATGTCACTAAAGTATGATTTGTTTTGGCACGAAAGTGCTCCGTTTTCACGGTCTAACGGATATTAGGGTTGAGTAATTGGACAGCCGTTACCAGCAGTGGGTGCGTCGATTATGTGCATGCCAGGCCAAAATAACCGGACACTATCCATGTAAAGTAAAATATGCTAAAACAAGATTCGTATTCTTGCAGATATTATTATAAATGAAATGATTATGATTTTATCCAGAATTTTTCATTTCCGTCAATTTTTCATTCTTCTTTCAGAAATGAAAACAAAAGTAAAACAATTTATAAAATTAATTGGTTAAAATCGGCTTGTGATAAATCATGAGTAGGGGGTACCTAAAAAGTTTATAAAGAGAATGGTCCCCCTGCAAAGTCGCAGCCACCGTTGTAGGATAGAACACCTATATTATTTTTGTTTGTCAAATTCCAATCTCTGCTTATCGCAGTAACTACCGGTATTTTTGTGACTTTCTAATTTATGTCAAGGTTTGACTGGTCTTTGAAACACTCATCACAGTCCAAATAGATAGATGTCAATAAATATCAATAAAGATCAATAACCGTTAAGTATTTCTCAAAGCCGGTATATTTTTTTTTGTAAATGTCTGATTTTCCACTATATTTTTTCGTCCTCTTCAAGCAGAGTAACACCGTAAAGTAATATATTGTACCACTTCACTGCAGCCCGCACAAGTCAATTTGTTAGCTCTTTATCATAACCTCTCACAAGCGAGAGTACAGTTTGGTAGGATGATACTTAAGATTACCGAAGTTCCAACGGTATGTCGTCACTGCCTTGTCCTCGTTCTTGTCAATTCAACCCCTGCTGAAGGAGAATTGTTTGCTTATAGGTTTGCTCTCCAACTCCCAAACAAGTATAGCAAATATGGTTGTATGTGGGATGTATGCAAGTGACATGTATGGCCTCGAGTAGTGGGGTGCACACACAGACAAATCCACAACGATAAATATGTGTAGGTTTCAAAAAGCCGACAATAAATTTGATGAAGGTAGGGTGACCTGACCGATCACATTTCAATGCTGATTCGCCAAGATAAACCCAGCCTCTTGGAGAATGCACTTTTTTCGTCACTGAACTCTGAAAATATTCATGACACTGCTCTACGCAAGATATTTGTTGCGACTTTAAGTTTGGTTATATTCTGGTTATTAACTGTCACATGTTATTTACCTTTTCTCTCCTTGAGGGCCTTGAGAATGTCGTTCTCTTTTAGACCGCTGTTCTTGG
This sequence comes from Protula sp. h YS-2021, assembly GCA_949752745.1. NCBI lineage: Eukaryota > Metazoa > Annelida > Polychaeta > Sabellida > Serpulidae > Protula > Protula sp. h YS-2021. The sequence continues at coordinate 52,747,572 of OX457026.1, read as the reverse complement.
CTTCAACCAGCTCTGACAACAGGCTAGCCTTCAGCTCACTGCACGGACAAGTCAAATAGAAAAACAAGGTAAACCAATACAAATAGGCGATTTCTATGCTTTATGTGATGATAACGTGTAATATTTGTAGCAATATTACAGTGATAATTTATAGCAACTAATTTATTGTAGAGGAGCCAAAACCATTGCAAAAATGCTAAGGTTTAGTTTAATTCTTATCATTTGATATGCAGTTTAGTTTCCATCTTAAGTTGGGCATCATCAAATAAGACACACAAGCAAACATCATCAGGAAGATTTACCATCACTCTGGGATCTTTTCTGTCCTGTAAAAAAAGAAGAAATGACTCAGTTCGTGTGTGATCATTAGTTACATATTCAGCAGGATCAAAATGATTGATTCTGCCATAAAATATGAACCTGGGCACCTCAAAATACAGCCCAACTCAAGCTGTAGCCATGAGATGTTGTTCACTTGTTCTTTTCACTGACGTAAATAGTACGTTGGCGTGGTGAAAACAACAGTGATCATTTTGTATTAGAAGTTCAGTTAAAACATGCGCAGTTTCATTCTAGTAAGTGTAGAACAAATATCGAATGTATTCTTGAGTAGATTATTTAAACCTGCTGTGGAAACACTTGGCAACGTTGGCTTATTTTTAAAGAAATTACACAATAATTAATCAGAAGCAGTTAGATTTTAAAGCTCTTAAATTTATATGCAAGCAAAGTCAATATTAAACATAATTTTAACATTATCAAACCAATGTAATGTCATTGTATCTCTTGAGCGGCCGTTTTACTGCTGTTGTTTTGGTCAGAAAAGATAACTGATCTTGACATACTCACTCAAATCAAAACCACTCAATCGCACTCATGCACTTACATCCTCACACCTGTCCATCCATTCATTTATACGCAGATCATCAGATTAATCCCACGTTTATTTCACTCACTGTCCATCCGTCCACACGCCCATTTTAGATCCTAAGATCCATTCACTTTAGCAATCAAATGGATACCATTTGTACTAACCGCCACCTAGTCTTGTAGCATGGTATGATCTTTCTCTACTGACCGCCACCTAGCCGTGCAGCATGGTACGTCCTTTCTGCACTAACCGCCATCAGGCTTGGAATATGATACGCTCGTTTTGTACCAATTGCCACCTGGCCTTGGAGAAGGGTACAGCTTTTCTGTATTAACCGCCGGCTAGCCTTGGAGCGTGATAGATCTCTCTGTACTAACAGCCACCTAGTTTTAGCGTGGTACGATCTTTCTGTACTAACCGCTACCTAGCCTTGGAGCGTTGATTGATCTTTCTGTACTAACCGCCACCTAACTTTGGAGCGTCGCACGGTCGTTTTGTTCTAACCGTCACCAAGCCTTTGGACGTTGTACGATCTTTCTGTACTAACCGCCACCTATCCTTGAAGTGTAGTGCGATCTTTCTGTACTAACTGTCACCTAGCCTTGCAGAGTTGATTCGTCTTTCTGCTCAAACCGGGTACTAGCCTTGGAGCATGACACGTCACCAGGCCTTGGAGGGTTGTATAATCTTTTTGTACTAGCCGCCACCTATTCTTGGAGCGTAATGCGATCTCTCTGTACTAACCTCCATCTAGTCTTGCGACCTGATAGATCCTTCTGTACTAACCGCCACCTAGCCTTGGAGCGTGGCGCGCTCGTTTTGTTCTAGCTGCCACCTAGCCTTGGAGCGTGGTACGCTCGTTTTGTACTAACCGCCACCTAGCCTTGGAGCGTGGTACGCTCGTTTTGTACTAACCGCCACCTAGCCTTGGAGCATGGTACGCTCGTTTTATACTAACCGCCACCTAGCCGAGTGGGATAATTTCATGCAATACTCCGCACTCATACTCAAAAATTTATTATAAATTATAAATATTCTATTGATCCTCTCTGCCAATAGACAATCACAGACGACAATAGTTACCGATATCCAGGAAGTGAATCGGATTGTGTATTTGTGCCATCTTTTACTGAAGTTTTGACCTGGACTTCTCAATACGCCATATTGGATACAAAATTATTTTGAGGCTCTTTTTTATATTTTGAACCAGAATAATTTGTCTGAAAATGGCACAGGTAAGGCTTTCAAGTCTTTATATGAAAACGGATAGTTTGATTAAACTAATTCAATATTCTCTGAATTATTAATGAAAAAGAATTTAACAATAATAGTCCATATGTTCTCGCAACTGAGTTTTATTGTATCCTTTCACTGTACATAGAGCCTGTGGGGAACCACTGACAACTTCCTGTAAATTATTCATAACATTGATATTCACACCTGGCGCTCCTTTACTGACTGAACACTGTAGTCCGGCTACATTTGAGATTCGTTATCGATTGAAACATCCTAATTTTTATGACGCAGAAGTGTCCCTTTGTGTGTGAAATCAAAATGAACAAATCCATAATTTCGGGGTGAGGGGGGGAGGCACATACGTACTGACTGGTTACCAGGTGTGTCCGTGGATGGGGAGGGGGCGGTTACAATATATGTGTTGTCATGCTTTTCCAAGAAAAAGAGTATCAATAATAATTAAAAAACTCAGTGCAACGTGACTTATTTTGGAATATAGTTTTGGAAGGCAGCACTGAATGTTGCTACTTTGTTGCTTTGATGTCGCTGCGACGTATTTACGACAACGTTAATTGATCGCTCTTACGCGGCTGCTCCGACTTGTAACAATCAAATGTATGCATGATATTTGGAGCTTGTGCAGCCATAACGAAACGATTAATCGTCTAAGGAATTTGGGAAAAGTCAATCATTTCTGAACAGAAATACAAGAAAACTTTCTATGTAAAATGTGGCTTATAGGAACCAAAAATTTAAAATATGTCATCAAAAATCGATTTTTGACACTTGACCCAAATGGTTTCCATTTCTAGTAAGCAATAAAAAAGAGTAGTTGATTTTGCTACCTCAAGACGGTGTCGGATTGCCACCCAAAACAAAGTCGTTATGAGGTCGCGTTTTCATGGTTCTTTAGTTTTACATCATCCCTTGAAGTCGCTTTTGGTCGAATTTTGAGGTCCCATTTTTCGTTTTAGATTGCTTTAGCAACGACCTTTTAGTGACGTCACTACGTTGTTTTTGCGACGTTCAACCGGTGTTAGGCCGGTTTGGCAACGTCAGTTTGCGACGTCGCAATGGCGTCAATACGATACCGTTTTAGGAGGAAAATTTACGACAAAACAAACTTCAAATGTTGTGATTTTACAACGACCTTGGAAAAGGAATCCAACCAACGCCAGGACTCATGCTTCTCAAGTAGAAGTGTCTGTCTGGTTTTCGTTCTATGGCTGCAATTGCGTTTTCGTTCTAGCTACGGATGTAGTCATGAATATATAATTTAATGAAACGGTATTTTAAAAACGCGTCACGTCGCATTTAGCGAATGACATTTACAGCATATCCGCGTTCGGTTAAGAAAATGGCACTTCGCGTTTAGAGATCGTATTAAAAAGTTATGGACACACATTTTAACCATTGAAGGGGAGTGCCCGGGGCAGCTGATTCATGAACGTATAAGGCCAATTCTTATTCTTTTTGGAGGGGAGGGGGCGGAGGGTGGGCGGGGTTGAAGTGACGCGTTCACAAACAAACTTTGGTCAAAATCGGGGTGTTAGGTTTGGACGAGTTGCATCACCACCTGCACTTTTCCCCAACTGTCTATGTTTTAGCAGTAGCGTATGGGGGATGGGGGAGTAATACTGAGCAGTGTCAAATCACTTTTGAAATAAATAAAGAAACAAAAAGGAAGCAAGTCTGGTTTGGGGACATGAAGCAAATCTATGTGAATGAATCGGTCCTTTCCAATGCTGATGCCACTCCGAACCCATAGGAACTACATCACTGAGCTCATGCTGTCGAAAGAGTCCCTGGGTTAGAAGGCACTGGAGTAGGTTAAAACGGGACTTTTGGATATAATTTCTGGGTAGCACCCCCCTCCCACCCTTGGTGACCGACCGATCTCTGAGAACTGTTTATTCTTGTGTTCATCATTATGAGCTATATGTGCAGTGATACTGGGAAAGATGGTGGGGTGCGCTTATATAGACCTGTATAGCACTGTCCATCATCTGACCCTATGGGCGATAATATGAGATTTTTGCATATTTACACGTTTCCGACAATTCTGAGCAACTCTCATTTTTTTACCTTCGAATTCCCAGGCGATAATAGAGATTTTTGTATATTTACAGGCCATTCTGAATATTTTTGGTTTTTTAACCCCCACTGGGCGACAAAGGAGATTTTGCATATTTACACGTTTCAGGCCAAACGAAGACACAAACTAAGACATAAACGAAAAAACAAACAAACAAAGAAGGATGTAATGCAAGTGTGTAAAGGTAGAAGAATAAGTTTTGGTGGGCATGCTCATCAAGAAGTGTTGGGACCTGAAAATGGATCTGACTTGGTACTGGAAATGCGACAGCAAGAAAATTGCATCACACGACATTTGAAAGATGGACAATGGAATAAAAATGGTACATTCAAGAAAAAATGAACAGAGAGTGTTGGTAGAACATGTGGATAGCACTCATCGGATCACTCAGACTTTTTGAACATTCAATGAAAGAGACATTGATAACGATTTGCAAATGGGTTCAAGGATTTATTCAACAAGTTTGATGAACATGAACGACCAGGATCTGGATGGATGTTGGATAAGATTCTTCAGATTGAAGTTCATGCAGCTACCTTAGAACCATTGCAGGCCTCCAGCTACATTGAGTTGCCAAAGAAGATCAAAAACACAGACAACAATTGCTTCCTATGGTCTATATCAACTCAACTACATCAGATGCATGACAATTTTTTTTGCATCTAAGTATCAACCGTTTGAGCATGAGTTGAATGTGGAAGATATAACATTTCCAACACCAATTCATCAAATTCCTAAATTCGAGAAGATGAACATTGCCATCAATTTTTTTGGTTCGGAAAAGCAAGTTTTGGTACCCATCGCATGAGTCAACATGAGTGTGACACTGAAATCAACATGCTGCTCATCAATGACAATGAGAAGAGACAGTATTGTCTGATTAAGAACTTTAGTCGACTTCTAGATCTCAGCAAAACCCTCATGTGTGATTATCACTACAATCAAACAAAGATGAAGTATCCAGAGGCAGAACTACTGTTTAGTAACACAGGCAGTTTGTGTTATAACATACCAACCAGGGATATTTACAAAGATATGCAACAGGATAGACATCTTTTTGATGCAAGTGATTATCCAAAGGATCATTTCCTACATTCCACTGTGAACAAGAAAGTGTTGGAGGAAATGAAAGATGAAACAGTTGGAGTATCCAGTGAGGGGTTTGTAGGACTTCGACCGAAGATGTATGGCTGTATGGTGGACAAGAGAAGGCGAATGACAGAGGCGAATGACACATGCTCAAAATAAGAATAGTTTATTTACGGAAGAGCAAACATATGTTGTGGGAAACATCATTCGAAGTCATAAACATCAATTTTTTCAGATAAGATTATGAAGGTTGATCTGTCACCGTTTGATGACAAGCACTATGTGTAGGATGATGGTTACACCACATTAGCTCATAGACATTACAGAACTCATAGTGCAACATATACAGCATGAGATATAATAATCATTCTATATCAAACTATTGAAGCGTGAGCATGTCTACAGTGAGAGAACAACAACTGACATCCACAACAATGCCTGCAGCAAAGTGTGAGGCAATACCTACAGAAAAGTCTAAGACAATACCTACAGCAAAGTCTAAGACAATGCCCATGGCAAAGCCTGGGTTGAAGTCACTACCACTGCAATAGCTTAAAAGGCGACCACAGCTTAGAAAGCTGAAAAGAAATGAGTGACCGCCTACAGCTACCATGCCACCGTGTAAAAAGCGAAAAATTGAGCCTAAAGTCAAGTGAAAACCTGAGCGTAAAGCTGCCACCACTACAAAGTCCATGAAGAAGATGAGTGTGGATGATTTATCGGTTATGATATCCATTAATGGAGAAAAATATATTAAACTGGTGAAATATCAACACGAAGTGATGGTTGACATTCGTGAATATATCACAGATCATGGTTCTGGGAGGTTATATCCTACCAAGAATGGAAATATGTTGACTCTGAAAGAATGGCAAATGTCGAAGAAGCAAATGATGCCAATGGATCACGTGCTCCAGCAGATTGATGCGTGTAAATGGTGTGACATTCAGAAGATGATTCAGTAGAACTCATTTATCATCATGAATAGAAACGTGCAACTATCTCTGGATTACTTGGGTGAATTGACAATCTATTACTGGTGAAAGATTATTTTGAATCCTTACCAATCCCAGGATTTCATTTAAGTCTCAGAAGAGCTTAAATGAGAGTCATTGAACGTGATTTTGAACTCTGTATACAGTTTCAACGGTATGGCGAGCTTACCAGACGCTATAATTTTATCACCCTCAATGCAAAACATTGGAGTCAACTTTTTAATTGTTGGCAAGAATTTGAAAGTTAACTTTCAACAAAATGGAGATGTGCAATTGATACGTGGTTCAAAGAAAATCGACTTTACGCCTAATATATGGACTTTGATAAGGACTATGAAAGGTTTAAATGAACACTATCAAGCCATGCTGATGTGAAAGTAATTGGGTTGGATCGATATTATGTCCGTTTTTATAGCATTTATAAACGGGGTGATAACATTTATAATGCTTATATCAATTTAAATTTTTTTGAGTGGACTAATATGTTACATGTATTTGCATGATATATACATATTTCTTCTCATTAATTGTATTTTTTATTCTCAATAATTGTAAATATTTGTGATTTGTAATGTTAGCTGAAAATGAAACCGCACACATAATGCTTCTCAACTTTTTTATTTTTTCTCTCTCTGTCAAACAATACATGATACATAATACATATGATATATGATATATATGGTTCATAGGGGAGTTAAGACCTCGTCAGGCACATTCCTTAAGAACGAATGAAAAGGGGGTTTACGAGTGAATTAACGACTCGCCAGGGACCCTTCTTAAGAATAGAAAAAAAAACAAAAAGGGGCTTACTGGTGAATTAACACCTCACCAGGGACCCTCCATTCAAATCAGAAGGTTTACGGATGAATCAGCACCACCCTAGTCACCCTCCAGTGACTCAACAGAATAATGTGACACCAGTATGACATTAGTAATCACTTAAATAAACATATCACTTAGAAACCTAACCAAAAATTTTAAAAAATATGAAACGAGTTAAATAGAACAATGGTTTATAATTTCTATATACAAAGTCTTTTACTACAAAATCTCCATCACTTCTTTTTAATATGTCTGTTATGTCAAACATACTATGATCTCGAGTTCTATGTAATATATAATACACACAATAAAAACCACAAGTATTGGAAATGATCTGTTGCAATGGTATGGAATTAGACATACATTATTTAAAAAGTTTTCTAAACGATTATCTATAGGTGCAAGTCCATAAGAGTCAAAATATTTCACAATTTTGTCAAAGTATACGGTAACCCAGTGCTCACCAGGTTCATCGTGATTGTCTATGCTGATGAAATAGGCCACTTGGTGTAATGTTAGCAGTTGATCCATAGGAAACACTCTGTGGAATGAGTCTTTTGTCATGACATCATGCATCAATATGGCATCTATCTGCTTCGTGTTCATGACTGATAATCAAACTGAATACTACGATTCGCACTTATTTCAATGATGTTGTCAAATTCAGCATAGACTATGACATTGACTTTTTTTGCAGAGCATTGGCAAAATTCATCTCTAGCCGCAGGTTACCATGCTTGAATAGGGCGTAATGGTCATCACCATCTTAATCAGGTGTTAAGTCGAAAGAAAAATAAAGCATAACCTCTAGGCCAATTTTCTCGTTTTATGATGGAGCTTTTCTCACCATTCAATTTATCAAAAGATTTGTAATGAGCTTCAACAGATATTTTTTATCAGCAATGCTGAGCCTGAGATGTTTGGATAGGACTGGTTCACCATCAGTGTAAAGTTGCATGTAGTTAAAATCAAAGTGTTCAAAATTGCATGGATTTCTCAACACTGTTCCAGCTAAGGCTTCATCATGAATGACTCCAATTACAATACGTTTCACAAATGATTGAAATACAGATTGGAATGACTAAAATGTTACATTATTTTCTGATAATAGGAAACTTGGCAGGGCTTTTCATCAATGCATCTGCATATCCTAGCTAAATACTTGGACCGTCTCTCACTTTGCGAATGATTAAAAACGCAAAACGCGTCTCTCACTTCTACCTTAAAACTATCATTTACAGGCATTAATAAATATTCATCTCTTTGCTTATGCAAATGTAATTTCATGCTCATGTCATTGGGAAGGTACCGATCCTGTTCAAACGAATCCACTCTTAAGGCACCCGTAAGCATAAATTCACGGCCCAGCTCAGTCATTATTTCGTATAAGTCTGATGAATTTGCCAAACTTTACACCATCAACCCTCACTTTTAAGGTACTGCTGATGCTGAAGTCATTCTCCATATCGATTAAGATAGCCCTCTTATTAATCCTATAAGCTTCGATATATTCTTTAAAAAGGTGAGGTTCTGATAAACACTTTGGTAAAATATGGTTGAAATCGCATGAGTAGTTTAGAAGTTAGCCACTGTTGAAGTTGACATGTCTGCCTTATATGGTGTACAGTCATAGGGGTAGAGGGGTCCAAAAACCAAAAATGTTCAGAATGGCCTGAAATATGCTAAATCTCTATTATAGCCCAGGGGATCCAAGGTATAAAAAATGAAAGTTGTTCAGAATTGTCTGAAACGTGGAAATATGCAAATTCTCATATTATCGTCCAGGGGATTAGATGATTGATCGCTATGCAGGTCCATATAAGTGCACCCCCACCAATTTGCCCAGTATCACTTCACATACAGCTCACAGTGATGAGCACAAGAATAAACGCAGTTCTCAGAGATCAGTCGGCCACTAGGGTGGGTAGGAGGGTCTTATACTTACTCACTGAAGCCCCTCCTCCAACATACACAGACACCACCACATTAACAGGACAGGAGCCCGTGAGACAAAAGCCCATGAGACAGTAGCCCGTGGAGATTGTAGAGCGGGGTTTAGAAGCCACCGAGACAGAAGCCCCGGTTTTATTTATTTTCTTTTATTTTTTAACCAATAAAACTCTTAGGTCTTAGTTTAACAATATTTTATTGATTACATTACAGCTACATTAATTGTTCGATTACAAACCACTCTAATTGCAGTCAGCAAAAATATCAGTCACCCTTTCAGTGTACGATTACAAAACGTTCTAAATACATTTGGATTTGGAGCATGACTATGATCAAGTGAAATAGGCGTTATTTCGTTTTCTTTCACTTTTACCCTAGCCTTGGAACCGCCACGACATCGATTCTCAGATCCGTATGCAACATAGCCATTGGCAAGATTCTTGATTTTTACGTACAAGAACCCTTCGAGTAGAGTTTTTCGTTGGTTTTTGACTCTTTTCAGTGATCTCCATGATTGGAAGTGACACTGAAATACTCAAAACGGGAGGAATTTATACATTGCAGTATGTTGCTACAGCCAATGCCGATTCTTTTCTAGAGGAGATACTTGTGCATTTAAGAAATAAAAGCTTAATACCATGTACTCTGGAAGCAATACTGGCAATTATGGTGTTAAAAATACATACTCTGGAAGTAATAATCGCAAAAAATAATTAATAAAATAAAAAAGAAATAAACAAAACCGCTTGCTTCTGTCTCAGTGGTTTCTGAACCGCGGGCTACTGTCTCAGCGGGCTACTGTCTTGAGGGCCCCTGTCCTAAACCCACCACTGTACTCTATCCTACCCATCCTTGAAGACACTCTTGAAGTTCTATTAACTTTTGTAGGAACTGCATGTTCCGTTAAACGAATTACACAGTGTTGACCTCACTCTAGTGCGCCCTTACAACAAGATTCTTTATTGATTCGCCGATTGCTTATTATGAGTGACAAGACTGCTGGACCAAACTGTCGGTTTTAATTTTGTAAAACACCAATAACTTGTCATGTAATGACAAAAATGCATACAAGATGTTTACCTCTAAAATCAGGATATGCAGTTGGAGGTTTTGGATTTGCTAGAAACATACTTTATATGCCTTCATCTTATAGCTTTAATTAGGCAGGTTCAACACGTCAGTCCAGAAAATTCAATGAAACTACTTTTTAAACAAAAGTTCAGATTTTGAGGAAACAGCTTTAACTTACATGTAGAAATGGCAGGTTGTTAACTTTTGTATGAACTTGGTTTATGGGTCCGAAAGTCCAGTTTGAAATATTACTGATTTTTTTTTAATAATGTATTAATTTTTTTTAAGAAAAAGTATTTTTTATTTTTATCTTTTTATTGTGATATACTTTAATAGCTTTAAAAATACACATGAGTTATTACACTCAACTGCATGTTAATCCTTTGTTTCAGTCCAAACCAGTCAAACACGACAGAGCGGCTTTGGAACGCTACGTCACCCTGGAACAAAAAATTCACGAGGAGGACAGTAAAAATACGCTGAAAGCACTAACGCTCAAAGAAGAACAGCTTACCGATATTGATGCGACAGTGAAAGAAAAACAGTAGCATTATGACCAGGCGGTCAAACCAACGTGAGTGATTTTTGGAGTCATATTTTTCTTATAGTTTAAGATTCTACCCGTTGCTAATCAAAATATAGTTTTATTCTCACAAATCACTGACAGCTGTAACGGATGCTAGAAAAGTATTATCCACATCTTTTCTCGGCTTTAGCTGCATAGAATTGGGCATTCCTGAACTCAGAAGAATTTTGAAAGCTGTCCTGGAACAAAAAATTCACGAGGAGGAAAGTAAAAATACGCTGAAAGCACTAACGCTCAAAGAAGAACAGCTTACCGATATTGATGCGACAGTGAAAGAAAAACAGCTTCATTATGACCAGGCGGTCAAACCAACGTGAGTGATTTTTGGAGTCATATTTTTCTTGTAGTTTAAGATTCTACCTGTTGCTAGTGAAAACACAGTTTTATTCTCACAAATGACTGATAGCTGTTAGGATCGCTAGAAAAGTTTTATCCACATCTTTTCTCGGCTTTAGCTGCATAGAACTGGGCATTCCTGAACTTAAAAGAATTTTGAAAGCTGTCTTGTGTTCCCTGCATGGGTAACTCACCCATTTACTCCCCAGATTTCACTTTTCATCCTTACGCCCGGAAGATGGAAGCTTTTTGTTGTTATTAAAAATCTCCCGTGACTAATGTGATCCTGTTAGAATAAGAAGAGTAACTGAAGGAAAAGAAGAAGAATCAATTAAGGATCATGTAGTTGTAGTGATTGACCAATGCATCCATGGTCTTCGTTGCAGTCAAAGGGTGAAGTCGATGCACCGCAGTAATTAATTGTTTTGCGACGGCTTCAACTCCAGATTTTGCCAGCATCTTTTGCAGCTTTGGCAATGATTTCAGCACAAACAGGGGACCCTTGATTCTAATCGACGAGCCTCCCGGAGCCAGGAAACGCTGGATATTAAAAATAGTAGCCGTTGACTGTGAGAGCTTTCCCGCGCTTCTCTAAGAGTAGAAAATAGCTTGTGAAACCCCTAAAAAGGGGTGGTGGACCCACAACATCATCACTCTATGCTGCCACACGCTGTGAAGAGCGGTGCTGTAGGGTCCAGAGCACACCAATCTTTTAATAACACGCCGTTACTTTGTTGCACACATGCACCCCCGACCATGGTAAAGAAGATTAGGTGTGGACACACTTGATTGAAAGAAGACACATATGACTATTGCCAAGATTGCTCTATTTGCTTTATATGCCAGGATTGCGATGGAACTGCAACGGGTTAAATGTGTTAACATTTATCGTTTAGAAAGTGAGAGGCCTGAGATCGCGTAAGACAGACAGATAAAACAATTGTGGGAAACAATACCATCAACAGGCACACTGTTGTGGAGACATCGTCCATTCAAGAGCATACAGGACAAAGACAAGCTCAGAGATTCGGAGAGTGTGTCGTTAGTTCGATGCACATACGGGCAAACAACAAAACCGCGCAAATCGACTGCGCAAGATTCACAGTTACATCGGCTTGTCAGGAACAATTCAACCATCCCACCTGTTGCAAATACAGGATACAGATCGGCATAGCTGAATTCTTAGTTTACACAGACAATAATTCAAGCGGCGAAGGAGGCCGACAATGCATCAGATACTACATGCCCTCCAGTATTTTCGACGTTATCTCTTTCCCCATACCATCAGGCGTACCTGGGTTACAACCCGCCACGGATTTAGAGGCCATCGCAAGAGATCCTCTGTAACAACTGTCGCTGATGTTTCAGAACCAATTAGCAGCGCTGTCTAAGCAGAATTTCATGTCAGCAGAACATTTCAACCACAGATCTCGCTTTCCAGCCCCGCTAAAGCATCGGCAAGAAAAGGCTATGTGTACTATCGTTCGTGGAATGGGATTTTGAAGACTGAAGATTCAGAACTAACGGTGGTATCAAAATTTGCCTGGGAAAATGCACAAAAGCTCAACTCGTCAGCGCTGTCAAAGCTATATCAGTAAGAAGCGATAACATTTTGCAAAAATGTCGATTGTCCTAAAACAAATAGTTTTGACTTCGCAGCGCGCCCTGTGCGTGTAAAAACCAACCAACTGACTTCGCCATTACAAGAGGGTTATCACAGATAGCCGATGGAAGAAGCCACGGCGGAGTCATTACCCTCAGAGGACGCAGTCTGCACCTCACATTACATCGACGCCGCAACAGCACAGATATTAGTCCGCGGGTTCTATTGTTTTCGAGGACAAGGCCAGCAGCTAAACAGGTGAAAGTCAGTCCAAACACTAGGAGAAAACTTTGCAAAAGAATTCTCTCGATCTCTGTGCTACTCGCGATTCTAGGGGTAACTTTAGGAAGTATTAGAGGAAAGATACGCCTCTCAAACTCTTCACCCGTAAGAGGCAGGCTCCGACACTTTTAGCCCGAATGGAAAAAGATCGACTTAACCAACAAAGTCGCACGCTTGCTATGTTGTAGGTACCAAACAACCAAATCTCAGTCTTGAAACCTCATACAAGGAAGGGTCAGAGAAGCAAAGGACATTAGCCAATAAGATAAGACACTGCTACAGAAGCAAGCGATGGAAGAGATGTCCCAGAGCAGGCGGAATTCTTCAGCCAAGTGTTTCTCCGGCCAAAGCAGACATTGGGTGGCGTTTGATAACATGCCTCAAACCTCTCTCAAACGCCGTCGTTCAAAATGTATGTATGCCAACACATAAAGAAGGCGGTGGGCTACATCGTTGGACTTATACTTTCACATCTTCGTCCACCTGAGTTACTTCAAGGGTGTAGCTAGGGGACAAATGGTAGTGCTACAAAGTCCTTGCATTGGACCTGTCGCCGGTCTATGGGTGTTCAGCAAGGCGATGTGATTTCTAACGATAAGGAGCCACGACTTCTCATACTGCCGTTTCAGTTCCTGGATGACTGGCTGGACGAAGAGCAAGCAATTCCTAGTTCTAATAGACCAGTACGTAGAGCTGGGGCTTGCCGCAAAACAGGTAACTGTGCTTTTCAAAAATCAGTTCGATTTAACCAAAGCATGAGTCACCTGATAGCAGATTGTTTGGAGAAGACAAAAAGTTTGATAGCTGCAGGGCTTCGGAATGGTTGTTTACCGTTGTCGGTGCAGAAAAACTGCTGGAGCGCATGTTAGCGACGGAGAAAACAGTGTGGCTATGGAGGATTCGCTTCCAACACTACCAGACGTTAGTGAAACAAGTAGTAAGGTTGTTGTCTGGCCATTCCAGTCACGCTGACTCCAAAGGCCAGAGAAGAGTTCGACTAGAGGGGCAACAGGCAGAACACGCTGAGGGCAAAGAGTTTGTGGTAGCGGTGCATCACATGCAGGGTGGGAAGTCCATTTCGAGGTGCAGTTGTTTCAGGGCAATGGCCAGCAGAGTTGCACGACACAAAAATGCTAGCAGTAAAACGCGCCTTAGCCTACTTCGCGAAAGGCTAGCAAGTCAGGCAGTTTGAATGACAGGCAACTCGGCCATAGTCAGGTGTATACTGATGCGGGGGAGCACAAGCTCTCGAGAACTTTTGGCTTGATGAAGAAGATGTGGCTGTTGGCTACCACACAACCTCCAGGGACAGCTCAATGTACGGGGAGAACTACAGTCTCAACCTATCTGCAAAAGGCTGTGATTGTCACTTATGTGCATAAGTTTGCGTCTGCTACATGAAGGAACTACATGCCCACCATAAGGCAGGTTTTATGCTCATTCAGTCATTAGGGGGCAACAATGAACAAAATCATCGGAGCAGGATGCTGGCAGTTGCCCAATAGCTTCATTAAATTCTGCCTCCTGGATTTTATCAGACTCAGCCACTAATCTTTGCCAGCTACCCTCTCATTGCTGTCGTGCTGTAGAAATACTGAATTAGACAGCCGTATCTTAATGCCTAATCCTTGTTGCAGGATGCGGGCGGTGGGACACTAACGACCCATCATGTCAGTCGTAAAGCATGTTAAGCCGGTGTTTCGCGCCTAGTGAGCTGAAAAATGCAGTTAGTGACGTCGTAGACGGTGCTAATGTGACCACGTGTCAAGTCGCTATTGTCTGTGATAAGAATTGTAGGACATGGTGATATTGGCTCACGGAAGAGAAACAGTAAAAATCATGTAATGTTTTTTTAATATCCGAGTGTAAGCCGCAGAGGCTACGGTGGCAGAGGAGACTACAATGGGGACGTTTACCCACGACACAAGGGATGGAGACGCATGCATCGTGGACACTGCAGCACGGCATGTTGTGTTGGGGGCGTCAGCGATGGCAGCGTCACAGCAATAGCCTGTAGGAGCAATGTGTAGTGGATTGGAGGCTGTTTGGCGCGCAGCTAGCCGAATCAGCAGTATTTAAGTGGATTTAAGACTGTGCTCGTATGCAATTCATCGACGCTTTGGAATGCACAGTCAGTAATCATTTTTGCTATTTTCCATTTTAGTTTATACACTTTGTACACGCAGTGTACAAAGAGTCGATAGACATAATACATCTTGTCATGTTAATCGGTTTTGATATTGCTGTTGTGAATAAAGGGGTCAAATCAAGCCGAGTATTCTTTGTACCGCACACATCTCGCGAGGGGGCGGCGCATCCGGGGTGCTTCTTAGAGAGAGTCAATTCACCTGAGTAATCTGCTTTTCTAGCGTCTATGAGATCCAGCTGAAAGTCATTTGCAAGAACAAAATTCACGTTTTTATCCAATTTAAACCATTTTTATCTTTTACAAATGTTGTAGCTAAGTAGATGGATCGAAACAACGCTATATTTACTCTCTCCCCCTCATCACTAAGTTTAAGAACGTCCAATTCCATGCAGGAAAAAGATGTGAATGATATTTTCTAGCGATTAGTTTGATCCAACTGTACAGCTCGGCACTGGTAAAAAGATCTATTTCAATTTGATAAAAACGCGGAATAAATTAGTTTCTTAATTTGGTAAAAGCTTATTATCGACTTGGTTGATACACATGCTGTGTAATCTTCATCCGTAGTTCACATTATTCATGCACATCATTTGCTGAAGTCATCATTAAACTCGTAACACAAACAAATAATCTGTTTAAAATCGGTTTGTGATTAAAATGCATTATTTGAACATTCCAATGCTAGTTTCAGAGTTGTATTTTCGGTTACATTTTAAATGGCTACTGTGAATATTACACATTGCATATAATTCATGATAGTTTTTTACTTCAGAGAAAAGGAAAAGAGCGATGTTGATAAAATGAAACAAGATCCAAGTGTGCGACACTTTTTTGCTGATAAGAGTGCATTTGACAAACAAATGTCAAAAGAACAGGTTAGTCAATAATTGTTTTGGTCACAAGAGGCCTCAAGGTGGTTATTACTTGTTTATTGTTACACTGTGCGTTTTAAATGTGTGCCATATATTATGTTTCGAGGAAAAAATAGTTTGTGAGATACTGGTCTTCACCTTGTTGCACATACTGTTAATATCGGATGAAGAGGACTGCTTGAGTTTTCTTCCCTGTGCTACTCGCCATCCTGAACCGGAAAATGGGTTTGGGATGGTTTAAGATAAGTAAACATTTCGACGTTTGGTCATATATAGACGTCGCTCCCCACGTCAGATCGACATCTAGTTTTGGTTGTTAATGGAAGCGGAAAAAACGCTTATCCCCCGACGTTGTATAGACGTCGGGAAAGTTGCGTTGTGTAGACTGCTTGAGAAACATTAATCGTGAATCGCCATCTTGACAAGACAATCATAGTGCTTTCATGCCCTCCTTCACAGTACCACCACCTTTGGGTCATCCAGGACGCAGAGAATGTATTAGCCGATTTTTATGACTATTTTTCAAAAGTAAGTGGGAAAAACTTGCCTTCTCTTGAAATTCCCAGTGTTTATGTCCTCAATTTTGTCTATTTTCAAAGTGGCATGTCATGGCTACCATTTCCAGTGAGCGATAACGCAAGGAGGTTTGTAGACCCGATGTCGATTCAACGTTGCACTAAAGACGTTGATTAGATGTGGGAGAAAGTTGCGTTTTCGTTACGAACAAAAGCAACATCCGAACAAAGTTGCTTTCTCAATGTCTATTCAAAGTTGTGTCAAAGACGTTGGTAAGATTTAATGTTGTGGTTTGGTCGGGTTGAAGTCTCAACCTCAAATCAACGGTCGATCGACCTTAGAATGTTTACTGGGTAGATACTAAAGATGATATATACTATAATACATTACTGGTATAAAATATAATGTTCTTCAATGACTATCTGATTGTATTACAATTCATTCAGGAAGAATACCTGGACTCTTTAAATAAGCAAAAAATTGCCAAGAAGGAACTGGAAGGGGCTAAAGAACAGCTTAAAGCGATAAAAGCGGAAGTAGATAAACTAAGAAAAGAAGCCGAGAGCATCAATAATTTATACAAAGAACAAGATGAACTACTCGGTATGTCTTGTTGCTCTAAAGTGATCTGTCACAGGCAAATCTATGATTCTGTGTCATTTCACTTGATTACATAATCTACAAAGGGGGGATGACTGAGGTTAGGGGATTGCTATCTTCTGACTGCGCTCTGCCACCACAAGTGTCTTTTCGCTTGTAAATATTGCAGGCCTCAACATAACGTCTTTGAGGATTGTTTTAAGTGTGCTTTATTATTATTTTATTATAAAGCATGCTTATAAAGCAGGCATTGCATCTGATGAAGAGGCATATCAAAATCAAGTTAAGTATTACAACATGCTTGTCACATCTGCTAAAACCGAATTCAATTCTAATAAAATCATTGAAGCTTCAGGCGATAAAAAGAAACTTTTTGACTTTACGAAGAAATTACTGAATGTCAAGCAAGACCCTAGATATCCAAGTAACTCAACAGATTTACCCCAGTCATTTGCAGACTTTTTTGTGGATAAGATTGTCCGTATACGTATCGATGTGGATAGTAACAGTTCAATAGAACAGCAAGTAAAACTGCTACAGAGCGAAATGCGTAGTTTAGAACCAAAGTGCAGCTTGGATGAATTCCACGAGGCTTCCGAAGACGAAGTGAAGAAAACACTTAAACAAATGTCGAATGCGACATGTGAGTTGTATCCAATGGAAACAAGTCTCATCAAACAGTGCTTAAGTGAAATCCTTCCTGCCACAACCAAGATTGCAAATTTATCGTTGAAGAACTCGGAAATACCAAAATCGATGAAAGTTGCAGTTGTTAGACCACTCCTGAAAAAAATCATCCTCGATTCAGAAAAGTAAAAAAACTTTAGACCTGTTTCAAATCTTTCTTTTATTTCGAAGCTCTGTGAAAAAATAGTGTCTAATAGATTACAAGACAATTTGTCTGCAAATTTGTTGTTTCCAGCGATGCAATCTGCATACCGTAGATTCCACTCTAGTGAGACAGCCCTTTTGAAAATTCAGAATGACCTTCTAAATAATATGGACCAAAAGAAGATGTTAGCACTCGTTCTTCTCGATCTATCAGCGGCATTCGACACTATCGACCACCAAATTCTTCTCAGTAGACTGGAATCACGGTATGCCATACGTCATCGAGCTCTTGCATGGGTACAAAATTATTTGAGTGATCGGACTCAGTATGTGGTACTTAACGGAGAAAGATCTATGTCTGCTTCTCTAAGTTTTGGTGTCCCCCAGGGTTCCATTTTGGGCCCACTCCTCTTTGTTTTGCGCCTATGGGAGATATCGCTAGACGTCACAATATGGGTAACCACTTTTATGCTGATGATGGGCAAATTTACATGGCTGTTGAGAACGATGAAAACATGGGCAAGTTAAATAGTTGTTTATCGGAATTAAGAAAGTGGATGATTGCCAATAAGTTGAAAGTAAATGATAGCAAAACTGAAGTGTTATTGGTGGGATCTCATCAAGCCTTCCCAAAGTTAGACTCCGTGAGTGTTTTAATTGGTAACCAAAGTGTAAGTTCCTCAGAGTCTGTTACTAATTTAGGGGCTATTTTTGACAAAAATTTGACTATGACAAAGTTTGTCAACCAAAAGGTTTCAACATGTATGTATTACTTGAAAACTATCGGTAAAATACGCAAATATCTTACAAGAGATGCTACACAAGCATTAGTACAGTCTATGGTTATTTCACGATTAGACTACTGTAATTCTTTGCTAGTAGGAATTTCAAAAGAAAATCTAAGGAAACTCAAGTACAATTCAAAAATATGCTGCAAAGCTTATATACAGATTTGATTACAGACAGAATAGCCTTCCTTTATTTTATCAATTGCACTGGTTACCGATCGAGTACCGCATTAAGTTTAAACTTCTGGTTTTAGTTTTCAACTCATTATAAGGCAATGCACCATCGTACATTTCTGAGCTTATCAGTGTTAGGAAATGCAGTCGCACTCTAAGGTCATCATCAAAACTTTTGTTAGATGAGCTTAAATGTCGAACTTGTTATGGCTCAAAAGCGTTTAATAGTCAAGGACCTTCCCTATGGAATCAGCTTCCAGAAAGTATACAAAATGCTGCAACCATTATTAATTTTAGGAAGAAGCTTAAAACTTATTTTTTCACCAAGGCATTCAATTGTTGATTTATTTCAGTATTAGTGATTTTATTTCGTTTTTTAAGAATGTTTAATTCTAGTCACACTTTAGTAATAATTTAAATCAATTTTAACTATTATGTGATTGTTATATATTGTACAGCCCTTCGAACTAATATTGATGAACGGGCTATATAAATGTTTCTATAATAATAATAATAATAATAACGCGCTTATTCAGTCAAATAACACCTAAGCGCGGTACAAAAGTAGATATATAAAGTTACAGTACTTCAGAATTATACAATGTTTAAAACTATTCGATCCAATATAATACTTAAATAGATAAGGAAGCACCGTCAGATATAACGTAATGACTAGGATATACTTAATATTAGCATGCAATAAAACAATAGCATTCAAAATTAACACAAACAGTCTCATGCATGAACTAAAGTAAGCTTTTTTGAACAAGTATGTCTTTAAATCTTTCTTGAAATGATAGAATGGTGGACTAGCTCGCAGTTCCAAAGGCAACAAATTCCAGAGATTTGGTGACACATTTTCAAAGGCCCTCGAGCCGTTCCTTACGATGTTTGATTCTAGTAGCAATTGGTCCTTGAACGTAAGGTCCTTGAGGTACGGTATTTCTTCAACAACTCTGACAGATATGCAGGAGCACGCCCATGCAGTGATTTGTAGGTTATTGTTAGTAATTTATATTGAATTCTTTCCGATACTGCTCCATCAAGGTACTTTTAATGGAGTCATATTTGCGTTTATTTGCTATAATCCTTGCGGCCATGTTCTTAACACGTTGCAGTCTATCTATTTGGTATTTGGGTAATCCGATGAATATGCCGTTGCAGAAGTCTAATTTAAACTTATTACTAAGGCGTGAATGACGGTTTTCGCCTGTTCGTACAACAAATACTTATGGATTTTCCTGATCCAGGATAAGTAGAAGTAGCAAGCACGGCAAATATTACTCACATGCTCATCCAGGGAAAGAGTGGAGTCAATGGTTTCCTAGGTTTTTTGCGGTTTCAGATCGCTTGACCACTTCACCATTTTCGGACACATCGTACACATCAAAACGATCCTGGTTGGGCTTGCTGGCGATAACAAGAAACTCCTTTTTGACACAGTTTAATTTACATTTGTTGTGGTGCATCCACTCGCTAATACTGTCGATGCTTGAGGCAAGGTGATTCACTGCTGACTCTAGATCTTCGGACAATGACACTGGTTTCATCAGCTGTGTGTCGTCAGCATACAAATGGAACAAGAGTAGTAGTGTCCTTATAAGTCGACCTATCGGCTGCGTGTAATCGCTGTATAGGCGCGGTCCTAATTGTGAACCCTGGGGCAAAGACACGCTCATCGTGCGTTCAGACAGGTACGATGCAAACCATTGTAGAGCTTCTCCTGTGATTCCTTGAGTGCGTTCCAGTCTCGTCAGCAAAATACTGTGATCGACAGTATCAAACGCAGCCGATAGGTCAAGGAGAGCTACTAATGCTCCTTGATTTTTGTCGAGCTTTGTCAGTATGTCGTTGGAGATGCGCAAAAGAGCAGTCTCACAAGTGTGATCAGGCTTATACGCAGATTGGAAAATCTCCCCGATTCCTGAGTTCTTCATGTGATCGCGTACTTGGGTATCCATAACTTTTTCTATCAATTTTCCGATGTAGTTCAAATTAGACACTGGCCTATAGTTTTTGACTAAATGTTCTAGGTTTGGTTGTTTCCACAGAGGTTTCACCACTGCTCTTTTTCAGGAGTTTGGGAAATGCGACCTAACAAGTGATTGGTTAATAATTCGTTTCATGACGGGTAGTAGTTCATGTACACATTCTTTAACAAATGTAGATGGAATTGGGTCAAGTTCGCAAAATTTCTTCGTTGGAGTTTAAGTACTCGTCATCGGTCAATTCACGAAATTTCATGAACATTTCAAAGCTATCACGGACTTCGTCACCTAATCCATCATATTGCGGGGTATCTTCAATATCGTTATCCGTACAACTTTCTCTTATCCTTTTGACCTTATTTTGGAAAAAGTCAGAAAACACATTTGCTAAATCTTGTGGAGATGAATGCTCAGGAAGGGGATTTTCCCTTGTTCTATTCATAACCTTGTTCACCTTCTTGAAGAAGCTGCGTTGTTCGGTCTCACTGTCACTAATAAACTCTTGATAATATTTCGGTTTTTTTTCATTTTCCATAGTACGATCTACTTCTTTTCGACTTTTTGAAATTCTTGTTTATGCAAATCATTGTTAGTTTTCCTGTGTTTCCGTTTATAGGCCCTCATTTTTCTAATTGCTTTTCTTACATTATCATTATACCAGGGCTCTTTTTTCTGTTTTCTAACATTTTTTGTAATCAAAGGAACATGTCTCTCTAAAATTTCTGCTAGCTCGTTTTCTTAACAATCGATAAGTTGTTCAAGGTCCAGTTCTTTTGGATTAGGGATGAGTTTGCTATTTCAATCTTGAATGCATTAATATCTAACTTACTAAAATCACGATATTTGATTTCACGCTTCTTTTGCAAAGGTTTCTGCAAGACCAGATCACACTGAACCATAAAGTGGTCAGATACTAAATCGCCAATAGAAACATCGCGTACTTTGATTGGACCACTTTTGCTACTCACAATATAATCTAATATATGACCTTTCATATAAGTTGCTTGATCTACATGCTGCTCCAATCCAAAAGCCCTGAAAATTTCAACCAGGCGTCTGTTATTACTTTGACTGACGTTGTCCCAATGAATGTTAAAATCTCCTGTTATTAAAATCGGAGTACCGGCCAACGCAACGTCTTCAAGAAAAGCAGTAAAGTCCTCCAAAAACTTGGTGACAGATAGTCCTGGTGGACGATACACTGTAATTACTCTTGCAGAAAAATCAGAGTTTGTAATGTTTACCACCTAGTGCTCAAATGAGTCATAGTTGTGCTTTGACTGTACTAGTGATGGCCTAAAAGTTTCATTACAAATAGTGGCTATGCCACCACCAACTTTACCTTCCCTATCTGAACGAAAAATTGCATATCCATTTGGGCATACTTCTTTAGATTCATATTCGTCTTTTTCACATAACCACGTTTCAGTTATTGAAAGAATATCCAGTTTCGAATCATAAATAGAGTACTTAATAAAATCTAAATTTTTCTTTAATGATCTGGCGTTGATCAATCCAAACTTTGTTTCCGTTAACAATGAGTCATTTTGCAATTGAATTGAAACTAGACTTGATGTTTGGTTGACAGTTCTTTTTTTGCTCGATTTTCGTTCTGAAGATACAATTGTACTAATCCTTGAACATTTGTTTTCATTTGTAATCCCACAAGTTTCAGACTGAAAGATACTATTTTTTGCATCTTTTAAATTCTATCAAATTTGAATGGGTTCTTAATGATCCTGAGTGACTTTTGTTTCTGTTTGTATTTACTATAACTTTCACATTTCTAATCTTTTCATTTGCGCTTATGAAACACATGATTATGATGACGAGAATTTGCAATTTCATTTTCAGAATAGGATAACCGAAAAATCAGATTTTCTTGGCCTAATTCAATGCCGGCCATACGGCCTTTTGTATTCCTGTCATACGTGAATAGATTCTGACACTTATATAAATCGTTCGATAGTTATATTCAAATCACTGTGTCTCCATTGAATTTTTTGATGTCTTCTGTCTATCAAACAAGTCGTTATGCATAAACTTTAATATAAAACTAAAATATCGCTCGTCTACTTTATATATTATCCTTAATTTTTAATCAATATAGTTAAAATTTTCTTTATTAAAAATATGCACATTCTAACATCTACTTTCTACTTTCTATAGATGTATTTTTCTTAACAAAAATCATAAAATTTCCTTAATAAAAGTTTCTTTTAAGCCAGAGGCACAGTATACACGTCTAATACAGTTTTAATGCTTTCCCAGTAACGACACCATGATGATTTACTGAATTTCTGGTTCGTGGAGACATGTGTAGTTGTGGGTATATTCGTCTCTCCATCGCACTTTGAAGATAACGAGTATGCGCAACAATATCTCTCCGACTCATAGTACAAGGTTATGAAATGTTTAAGGACTGAAGACGTGTAATGTAGGCTTATTTTTGTATTTGGCCAAAAACTGGCCAAATGAGAACTTGCCTGGCTTTGGTGATTGTTTTCTTTTGCCAGATTGTGTTACACTTTATCGCACACGTAAAGAGCTTTATGTGTCACACATTAAAAAGTTATTTATTAAAAATATAGTTTAATTCTGTCAAATATTGGGACTCCCTGCTGCTCTTTAAAATTATGGTATAATGAAGATTTCATACAGTAAAATGTAATGGTTGTATTTATGTAAAATCATATAATTTTTTAAACTGGTCAAATATATTCATTTAATTTGCAGCAGTGGTAAGGTGTGGGGTCCGTATGTACTGGTATAACATGGATTTTGTTCGTTTGTTTTACAAAAACGATGTGTGTTCAATCAATCAAGAATGCAAAAATGAACGTAAAAACTTAATTCGTTTGACAACCCAGGTAGGCTTCTGGCTATTCTGCTATTCTAGCTATTCTTTTTCTGCTTTGCAGCTGGGAGTTTCAACGGCTCATATGGAAGCGAAGAAGAATATAAGCTTGAAAAAGAATTCGACGTTTTGCTTGACCGCAAACAACGGATTCAGGTGAGCGGGCTTTTATATTGCAGGCCACGGCAAGGTAAAAAACTGGATTTTCGTCGCAACTCATTCTGCGGCTTAGTGCACGTACGACCCAGAGCGTTAACCGTTTTTTTTTTTTTGCTTTTCCTGTAGATTTCTTCCGGCTCAATAATTTTTATTATACAATTAACACTTTTACACCAGATAAGATTAAACTAACATTCAACATTAAAATTCAATGTTTATCGTGTGCACGTTCGAATAATTAACAACGAATCAGACAAAGTATTACCCAACGTTAGTATTTTTCTCAGACCTATATCGATTCACTGCTTGTTCTATAATGCAGCTGTTCCTGCATGTAAATCAATATCCGTAACTTATTTCCCACAGGTAGAACCTGTGGGGAATATATGTGATCGAAAGAGTGTCGGTCGGTCGATCTGTCGCTCTGTCATCAAGAGCTTGTTAACACGATAACTTAAAACTGCTGCAAGGATTTTAATGAAACTTGGTATATAGCTTCTGTGGGAACAAACACATATCGGTATTGTAAATGGACCAGGTTTGTCCAAGGAAAATGGACCAGCTGGACCAAATCTCAGCTCTTGATTGTCTATTGTTAACACGATATCTCAAGAACAACTGCAAGGATTTTAATGAAACTTTGTGTGTAGCTTCTGTGTGCACTAATAAGAACCGGTATTGTAAATGGGTCACGTTGGCCCAAGGATAATGAACCAAGTGGTCTTTGAAAATTACCAAATCCTGGAAATTATTCAGCATCGGAATGAGTTTGTTAACACGATATCTCAAGAATAACTGCAGGGATTTTAATGAAACTTGGGATGGTGTTGTAGATGGACCAGGTTCGTCCAAGCAAAAAGCACCAACTGGACTGGATTTCAGCTCTTGATTGACTGTTGATTGCGATGTTTAACTGATGGCGGGCCTGTGGGGAATATGTTTGCTATGCACACTGCTCTAGTTCGAATTTGGAATCCTTGATCAGTTACAACCCTTACACCAGAAATTCTTTCAGCAGTATCCTTTGTGCAGAGCAGCATATTCCATGAACTGGCGATGTATGGATCAGTCTTGAATAATCTCCTGAACAGTTAACTCCAGCGAGGGAAGCGATACGGAAAACGAGATGATGCTTTTTTGCTTGCAAACCCTTTTTAAAGATGAAACGTCTATAATTAATTCTAATGGACAATTATGATATTTTAACTGTCTAGAAGCATTCGAGGTTTTGTCAAAGTTATTGAGATTTAGATTTGTTCTATTTCCATATTAATGTGCCATTTCCATATCAACCCATCTTAAACTTCTTGAAAGTTGCTTTAAACTTCCAAGCGTTTTACTTTGAAAATCTTAGAAACAAAACTGTAATAATCTTGTGCTACAGTGGGATTTATCTGGTATAAAGAAAAGTAAAGCGAGAATTTATAACATTTTATTTTTATCAAGTCGACAAATAATTATAAAAATAAACAGTTTCGGAAAATAGATCAGTTGTCGTGCCCTGTTTTTAGATTGATTGTCATTTAGGCCAGTTGTCGCAGAATCATTTGTAGCTAGATCATTTGTAATTAGATCAATTGTCGGAATGCCATCGTCCGTATTTGTACGAATACCTGTGCACATATGCGTAAGAAAACTGTGCACATATGCGTGTTTCTAACTCTTTCGTTTTGCTAGGATTGTTCGATAATGCACACTAATATCTCACCAATGGTCAACTCCGAAGACTCTAACCATTGGCACAGTGGTTCAGCTTTTAAGGATCTTTTTCGATTTTTAGCTTTCCCTTCCCCTCCTGGGCATTTTGTCGGATCGCCTTTAAAATTTGTGTCAATTGCTGTTATGCTACCCTTTATTAATTAATTTTTGGCTATGTGCCAAAACGTGCCGAAATTGTAAAACTTCCAAAAAATATTAAATTGTAGGTGATGGTCAGTGGCGGTGCAATTCCACAGCATATTTGCGTTTGGTTAAAAGGGTTTAGTTTTCTCATTTGATTTTGTGGGTGGTTTTAAAGAGCCATGGACGCATATGGTGATCATTTTGTAACTGAACGGCCGAAGCCACCCCATTGCGGAGTAATAGAAACGGCGCAATGAGAAAATCAAATAGAGAACCTTACGTCAGTTGTCCCTGGATCAATTGTCGCTAGATCAGTTGTCGAGACACTGAATTTTTCAGGTGGCGCATTATAATGAACGAGCGCAAAGGTTCTGCTTAACCATGGCGTAAAACAACTCGTTTTTTATGTGAAAAAATGGGATGAGTGCATGAAAATTCCTGCGGGGTAAATAGTTTGCACTGCACATTAGTATTTTGCTCTTCTTGAGGTGCGTGTCGAAATATATCATCTTATGTTTAGATTTTATTGAATGTATAACGTCGTTGCATATGAATCCTAATATAATCCTTTTGGAGACCATCATAATTATTTTGAAAAATATCTAGCCACTTCGAGACAGCTCTGTGAGTTAAGAAATTTCTAATCACTAGCTAGATTGTTCAGTTTTGTGCAGAATTTTGTTGGCCATTGAAATGGGTTTAAATTTATTTTCTAGTGACAACCAGAAAAAATATTTGTTGGCTACGGAAACGAGAAACAATCTTATTGCGGCTATACAGAATATTAACAGTTGTCAAAAGTACTTGCCCAACATCACCATTCCGTACGTTAAGCTGCAGGAAATGGTAACACTGACCAGGGCGACTGAGCACATTTACACAGACATGCAGACGCCTGACAGAGCGGCCCACGCCATGCAGTGCTACAGTGTCACACAGAAAAGAACTGCTGTTTTCTTGCAATGGTTCGAAAATGTGAGTTGTTGATCAAAAACAATTATTGTTCAAAGAACTGACTTCGATGGGCCGGTCGCATTAATTTGTGCACCTTGTCCTACAGTTTTAGCTGAAGCGCTTGCATTATTTTGCACAAATATTCCAAAGACTGTCATATGAGAAAGCGAAATTGTATTAAACGTTACTGCTGTTACAGACATCGTTCTTGTGAAATCAGTCCCAACCATACTGTCAATGACTTGGGAATACATATCAAAACTTAACCGTTTTTTTCTGTCGTTTGTGTAAGAAGAACAAATCCAGACTGAAAATTTAGACATCGTTCCAAACGTTGGATCTACGTTTTATGAACACTAAATAACTTAACCATTATTCCCTCTGTAGCTTTGTTTGGATTGCTATTGATTGTTGCTGTAGTGAAAATATATATATTGAAGTTGTGCGACGTCGCATTATTTTTCGATTCGACCACAGTTCGTGGCGGGGGACATTCATCAGCTTCACAAGAAAAAATGAGATTTGCATTCATCTTTCATCCACTAGGTATTTTTAAAAGTTCATTACATTGCAACATATGCATCAAATGCATCAATTCCCATAGCGTGAAGATAAATCACACCGGTTGCAATTTTCTCCCATTTAAAATAAATATTGTTTTAATTTGTTGCAAAAAATGCGGTTTTAAAAATGAAATTTGACACTAGGTTATTAATTCAACGATAAGCAAAGATTTGGCCAGCTCAACAAGTGAGGCAGACAAGACAGAGATGGCACTGCGACAGGAGAGACTCCGACTCATCAAGCTCAAGATCTCCGAAGCCGGCAGCGGAGCGAATTTAAATATTAAGGGAGGTATGTTTGACAATTTAGTTTGTGGGGAAAACGGAGACTGCATTAGTGAATCGAGAAAATTTAAGTGTAACTTTTATTTTAATTGGTCTAATTGTCATATACCAGAGCAGGTAGCCTTCTGGTGGGAGTGTGGGGTTCATTTAACAGACAGATACTTACCTACCTACCAGTCGGGAGGTATGAAAGCTGAGCCTGCCATGCTTCTTCACTAACCTAGATCATTGAGCCGCTTTACCCATCGCTTCGAGATCAGTGTTCTCCATCAGTTGCTGTGTAAGCGTGAGGGATGGTCTTCCCCTGTTGCGCTTGCCATGAACGTGGGGCCACAACACTAGGTTAGACGCTCCCTCTTCGGGGTGTCTGCAGCAAAGATCTGCCAGCTCCAGGCACCTTTGCCTTATTTTAGAAGTGACTGATGGCATACATCCGTAAAGTTCCTCGTTTCGAGTATGGCTTTCCCAAATGATATTGTCTCATCAGCTGTTAGTCAGCTTGCAGGCTTCGCAGCCATATAACAATACCGATTCCACAGTGATATGACACATACTGATCTTGAAATTTCTTCGATATTCTTGACTTTCACATATTTTGCAGGCTGTTGTATGCTGCCCACGAAAGGGCTATTCTCTTTTTCATATCTCTCTTAGTGCTGCTTACTAGCCACCCTAAGTATGTAAACCCATCTAATAGTTCAATTCTGTTTTTTTTTATTTCTGGCACAGTTCCTTGGTTGAAGGCTATCACTTTTGTTTTCTTTGGATTTGCTAGCAGTCCAACACTCGCTGCGGCTTTCTATACTCTCGTTCCAGTGCCTATTCAGTTACTGCACTAGTAAGCTCTATGTCATCCGCAAAGTCAAAATCCGTGGCACATTGAAGACCTCTGCGTCCCTCATTTAAGATGAAATCGTAGCTTTTACTTGTTACCTTTGATACCCCAGCAGAGAGCATAATCTAATGGAATGATGAATAGATAGGGAACGAGTGTGTCACCTAGTAAAACTCCAGCAAGAATTTCGAACAGATCTGTTTCTCTATCTGGTGAGAGCACTTTAGCTTTGGTATTCGTTTGCATAACTTTTTACAAGCCTTTTGGAAATGCAGCATGCTCCAAGCAATTTTATCAACTTCCCTCTGCGAAGTGTCAAAACCTTGAAATCTGTAAATGTGATTATAAGTCGTAAATGTTTGACTTTATCACGTTCATATATGCGTTGCAGTGCAAGTCTGCGGTATGCAGTCGATCAGGTCATTTTGACTCGTTTGCACGTGTAGGTCTATGGGTGGTCTGATGCAATTTAATAGGCGCACGATTACAGAATTCCAAGATATGATCATCAAGGTTGCACCTCTTTAAAACCTCCTCAGGTGGTATATTGTCTTCTCTACTAGCTTTACCTTCAGCTGTTGATTTTTGGCTTTCCGATGTTCCTCTTTCGTGAATGGAACATCACCTCTATTGAGATTATGCACGACATTCCCAATGGCGTCATCATCATATGCAATTTTTAATTTTTACCCAGAAGTTCTTGGAAATATTTATACCAGTTTTTACTCTCTCTTCTCTGATATCTACTTGCAGTTTCCTGCCTCTGCTGACCTGCTGATCTCAATACTTTCATTTATGAGTTTCCAGCACTAATTCGTTCTGTAATCCCTTTGGGCTCCACCGCCTTCTTATATTTTATTGTGAGTAACCGTGCTGTATGCTTGTTTGAGTCGGAGGAATCTGGATTTTGTAGGTAATATTCATACGCGGTTTCTACCTTTTCTAGTTTAACTAATTCGCACATCTTTTGCTGCGCTGTTGTCCTTCAGCACACTTCAGTACAGGAAGAACTTCCTCTACCCTTCGTTTTTTCTTTTATAAATCTTTGATATCGCTCTGTTGCCGATTCCTCTCTGCCAATTAACACATAAAATCTGTTTCTTGAGGTAACCGTGTGTTGTTCCTGCGCATTGCCGTTCTCATTTAGTTTTACCATTCCATACTTTTCCTTTTTGTTCGTTTGCACGTGTGTCTGCATGTTTCACACTGTTTTTAATTTTTTAACTAATCAGTATATCCAAAAACTGTTCACCGTTTGGGAACGTGTAGGCCCATAACCTAGACTTCTTTAGCAATGATGTGTTGCATAGTATCAAAGTGCTTCTCTTGCACTGGGTTAAATGATTTTCTTTATTTCTATTCGTTGTTTCATGAAAGGGGAATAACCCATCTTTTCTTTATATCATCTCGCTGAATGTGCGCATGTACTTCGTCTATAGAATTTCTCAGATCGTTACAGAACTGCTCGACTGTTTCTTCATCACCTCCTTTTGTTGATTAATATGCAACTGTGGTTGATGAATTTCCACAACAGCTACTAAAAGTCGTTTACTGGTTTCACAACTCTTGGTCCTAATAAGATTCCTACTCCTGGTGTCGCATTTATTCCATTCCTCCATGCAGAGGTCGAAGCGTTTTCGTGTGTTTCATATCTGTGCCTTGCGTCATGAAGTATTCGGTGTTCTATTCGTAATATATCAGTTATGGATTCTATTAGTTTGTGTGCCATCTTGTCATTTGAATGTCTGATTGAATGATCTTGTGTTCAGTCACAATGATGTTGTCTCTACGTTGAAGAAGGTTCATCCTTTTGCCTATGCTGTGGTCAACAGAATAGCTTCCCTCTACTGAGGGCTTTGAAGAATCTGCTTGATAAGCTGCTTTTCGGATAGCACTGCGTCCGATAACTTGTCTGTTAGGGATTGTTGACAAAAGCACATAAAAGCAAATTAAACTATGTAAAAGATAATAACTTCTTATTTGCAGCAGTATGCAGTAGTGCGCAATAGTGTGCACTTAACTTAATTTGCATACAAATTTCCGATAAGATTGAATAAGCTTATACGAAATTGCGTGCAAAAGCGTATAAGATCTTATAAGCTTTTGTAGTGGGCAAGCGTTCACATTTCAAGTAGAGGGGAGAGAGAAGGGTTATATTGCAGGAAAATATTTTAATAATATGATACTAATTTTAAGAATTTTAAATAACTACTTTAAATTAATTTTCTGGTTGCTATATAAATGCCTTTAAACATGTCTCATTTTGTCATATATATATATATATATATATATATATATATATATATATATATATATATTAATATATATATGTGTATATATATATATATATATATATATATATATATGTATATTAATATATATATATATATATATATATATATATATATATATATATATATATATATATATATATATATATGTATATATATATATATATATATGATTTATCACAGAAAATGATCTTGGCAAAGAGGCGTCGCAAAACAATGACGTCACAGTTATTTCATCTGGCATGGAGAATGTATCCGTCAGCAAATCGGAAGAAAGCAGGATGAATATTTCGTATATAGCAAAGCCTCTGTCCGAGAAATCCTGTTATTAAGGGCTAAATTTCGCATAGAGTAAAACAGTCCAAAATTCCTATAAATGTTTCAATAGTTAAGCTGTTAAAAAGAACATCCTTATTAAAACAGACTGATTTTTTATTGATTTCTTTTATTTTAAGACAGAAACATTGCGTAATTAAGTAAATTCCAGGCACAAATGGATTTTCTTTGCAGTGTGTTGAAAAGATCTCACCATCAACAGAGTTTAAATTATTGTATACATAACTTTAATTTCACATTCTGAGCTTGCGGTGGTGATCGCGGTGCGATTTTATCTCATGCTTTCTTCAGACTTCGGCGGCTACCCCGCTACCACTGAGTGAGCTCGCGCCAGCACCTACCGCGGACGAACTGTTTGGCGATCTCGACAACATCAAAAAGCAACACCAGCAGCAGCAAGAGGCATGCATTTCTTATCATTCCGTTTTCATTTTTCTCTTGGGGGGAGAGGGGAGGGGAGAGTGGAGTTGAAAATATTGTTATGCACAAAAAGGACAGGAGTTTTTTCTTTCTCCCAATCCCGTGCCCATGACCCTACAATTCTTTCAGGTTAAATTCATAAATAGACTTTACGTTTTAACATAATTAAACTAAATTGTTATTTTAAACTTATTTATTTTTTGTTTATTCTTTTATTATGATTTTTTATTGATTTCTTTTAAGTATTTTAGGACAGAAACATTGCGTAATTAAGTAAATTCCAGGCACAAATGGATTTTCTTTGCAGTGTGTTGAAAAGATCTCACCATCAACAGAGTTTAAATTATTGTATACATAACTTTAATTTCACATTCTGAGCTTGCGGTGGTGATCGCGGTGCGATTTTATCTCATGCTTTCTTCAGACTTCGGCGTCTACCCCGCTACCACTGAGTGAGCTCGCGCCAGCACCTACTGCGGACGAACTGTTTGGCGATCTCGACAACATCAAAAAGCAACACCAGCAGCAGCAAGAGGCATGCATTTCTTATCATTCCGTTTTCATTTTTCTCTTGGGGGGAGAGTGGAGTTGAAAATATTGTTATGCACAAAAAGGACAGGAGTTTTTTCTTTCTCCCAATCCCGTGCCCATGACCCTACAATTTTTTCAGGTTAAATTCATAAATAGACTTTACGTTTTAAACATAATTAAACTAAATTGTTATTTTAAACTTATTTATTTTTTGTTTATTCTTTTATTATGATTTTTTATTGATTTCTTTTAAGTATTTTAGGACAGAAACATTGCGAAATTAAGTAAATTCCAGGCACAAATGGATTTTCTTTGCAGTGTGTTGAAAAGATCTCACCATCAACAGAGTTTAAATTATTGTATACATAACTTTAATTTCACATTCTGAGCTTGCGGTGGTGATCGCGGTGCGATTTTATCTCATGCTTTCTTCAGACTTCGGCGTCTACCCCGCTACCACTGAGTGAGCTCGCGCCAGCACCTACCGCGGACGAACTGTTTGGCGATCTCGACAACATCAAAAAGCAACACCAGCAGCAGCAAGAGGCATGCATTTCTTATCATTCCGTTTTCATTTTTCTCTTGGGGGGAGAGGGGAGGGGAGAGTGGAGTTGAAAATATTGTTATGCACAAAAAGGACAGGAGTTTTTTCTTTCTCCCAATCCCGTGCCCATGACCCTACAATTCTTTCAGGTTAAATTCATAAATAGACTTTACGTTTTAAACATAATTAAACTAAATTGTTATTTTAAACTTATTTATTTTTTGTTTATTCTTTTATTATGATTTTTTATTGATTTCTTTTAAGTATTTTAGGACAGAAACATTGCGTAATTAAGTAAATTCCAGGCACAAATGGATTTTCTTTGCAGTGTGTTGAAAAGATCTCACCATCAACAGAGTTTAAATTATTGTATACATAACTTTAATTTCACATTCTGAGCTTGCGGTGGTGATCGCGGTGCGATTTTATCTCATGCTTTCTTCAGACTTCGGCGTCTACCCCGCTACCACTGAGTGAGCTCGCGCCAGCACCTACTGCGGACGAACTGTTTGGCGATCTCGACAACATCAAAAAGCAACACCAGCAGCAGCAAGAGGCATGCATTTCTTATCATTCCGTTTTCATTTTTCTCTTGGGGGGAGAGGGGAGAGGAGAGTGGAGTTTTTTGTTATTCTTTTATTATGATTAAAGGAATTCGAGAAGGCCCAGGCTGTGAACAAGCAAGGCCTGCAGGAGAAGCTCAAGGCCAGACGCTGCAGGCAGGCCCGCCAGGCGTAGTCTGCATCCCCGGTCTCCTTACTCTGCATGGAGACAGAATGCGGTTACTGCGTGTGAACCTACCATCAAGGCCATATCTCAACGTACACGTCTCCATGTCACGCTCCCCAATTAAGTTTGTAGAACATTTGTTCCTTCATTTTTTTTCAGAACTTTTTATGCGATGAAGACAAAAGAATGGCGAAAAGTTTATGAAAACGTTGGATTTAACTGGAATGACTTGCTGTTAAAAGACAATTTATGTCGCTGCTCCGTTTTGTTCTTCCTTTTTATGGACACAACATAAAAATTTAATGTTTCAGCAATAAAAAGTTACAAATAAAATTAATAACACGGTATGACACAGACATAACATGCGGGGAAACTTTTGCGCACACTTATTATATGCCTAGCGAGCCGTAAGTAAAGAAATGATGGGGAAAAAACGACTGCATATTTTTGAACGCGTATTGCACCACGAGGCACATTTGCTAGATCTCAGTTGTTCCTCTGTTTTCGTCGTGAAGGAGAAAGCGAAAACTGGATCAGTGACTGACGAAACAAATTAAAAAATTGTTAGTTTGATGATAAACACAGTTATAGCTATAACGTACTGATAATAACAGGGCCAAATGAAAACCCATCACCAGTAACGTAACTCGTAGCGCGTCGCCCCAACTAAGCATACGGACGGAGTAAATGGTTAGTAATAAACCAACCAAATTAAATCACAAGTATTCCCGAAGTGAAGCATAAAATAAAAAGTAATACGTCATCCTATGTGTGCAGAATGTTTTTCACCTTCAGCCTATGGGCAGGTACGGAACTCCCTGTTCGGGGTTAGTCCGTTCGGCCCTTCGACTTCTGTCAACAAGAATAACAACAAATAAAAAAACATTCTGCACATTAGAATGAAGTATTACTATCTTGTTAAATAGCTTGAAGAGGCGGGACTTCTAAATGAATTATAATTTATGAAATCTGGGTATCGTACGCATTCGGGAAAATAGTATAAGCGTCATTGTAATGATAGTACTGATATTTCTACAAGTGAAAAAGTATTTCATCAGTTCTATGCAGTGAAGTACCTTGTTCTGTTCTTGTGTTTACTTAACTGTAGTTCAGTATCATTTTTTAAGTTAACTTAGTTAACTTATTTTCATAATTGCGTTGTCAAAACCATGATGATCTTGATACAAGGGAATGAATTAAAGGTTTTGATATAAATTACAGGAAATATCTGGTGTCGCTGTGTAGTCTTATTATGCAAAATGTTTGTTCTATGCTTAATAAACATTTCAGAACCTAATTGTCAAGGTAATAGATATACACTTCAAACACACTAGCTGAAAGTGAATTTCTCATATCACATGTGTATCTTATGTGTAATTTACATTTCTGCGGCAATTTTATGCCCCCGGTGTCCATCCATTTTCTAGCAAAAGACTTGCACGGTGTGATTATGCACGCATTAAAACAGACAGTGTATGTAATAAATCGTATTTTATAACAAAAATAATTCCGTTCATTTTTGTAAGGTGTGAACTTCATGTTATAAGCTACGAAATCCATCCGCCCGCTGTGTGACACAATAACATTTTGTGGGCAATAATTTTGATGTGAATCTGGCATTGTTTTCCACGGCAACAACGCGAGAGAAGATGAATACAATAAATGCTCTTTATTTCGACCACGAATAATTTGTTTTTTGTTGTTTCATTCGTCAAACATTTACTGTCCAAATTGGTATTTATCTGATCTGTTTTGAAACGGATGTGCACTGGATAATTCGAACCATTTTCTCGATCACATGTGGTACGGATGAGCGCATCCTGTCCATCGAGAAAAAACTTTTTTGTGGTTTGTGGTGTCATATACTTTTGTTTTATTTTGTTGTTAAACCTTTTATGCTGAATGTTTCCAAACAATCGAAGTTTTAATATATGTAATAAACAACGGCCATGTTTCGTTACTTTATGTGTTTTCTTATTTTGTGTACAGACGATAACAGTCAGCCAAATAGCAATTAATGCCCTAATCTTGTTTCATTACAAACTATTAGCAGATACTGACCTTGAGTCAACATGAAGTATTATTCAGAAGTAAGAAAATGTCTACATTTTCGTGAAAATATCTTCATGTTGACTCAAGATATATGCCAGTAGCCTTGTGGTTACGGTGCGATTTAATTGTAAATCTACAATTCGTCAAATTTTGAAATATTAACAGATCTAACGACGACAAAACGCTAAACAAAATACACGACAACGGTAGTTAAAGTATTGAACGATATCTTCTTGACTTTTAAACACTCAATAAAATCATAAGATATTGGATTTCGCCGTTTAAAAAAACATCACATTGTACTCGTGGACGGTCGTTGATAAACATTTGTTCTGCCAAATTACAAGTTTAAAATTTACATTATATAAAAGTATGAAAAGTGTTTACCAAACTTAACAATGCCAAAGCATATTTAAGCATTTTTAACACACATTGATCAATATGTTTATGAATAAAATAAAAATACTTTTCCATAGTTTAGTTGATAGATTATGCACAGTGATTATTTACAGAAAGATTAAGTCGTTTCAGTGTTTACTCAAGAGATAACGTTCTGTCCATATGTTGATGTTTCCGCGTAAATGCCACTGTTTTCGCGGCAGACAGTCACAATCTCTTCTGTGCTAGACAGTAGACACCCCGATGACGTCATCTACATGATGTAGTTGTCCATTTCTTCGTTCTCTACGTAAGCATCTTCTATATCCCGAGCTGTAAAAACAAAGGAAAGAAAGATTATTAGCGACATGAAATATATGAAACTCTGAAGACACTGCTTGGCAACTGAGCACTGGATACCTGCCTCTTCACGATGTGAGCACATCAAAGTTTGCAAAACTGTCTGGAACTGTTCAGAAAGGTCCCACTTTTTAAACAACTTTATACTTCTGGCTAATGCTTCCCCATACGTTTTTATACCGTTATTCCCAGTGTATAACAGATTATACACCGCCATCTATGTCTTCGTAATTTTATACGCTTTTTACACTTTTCTTTACATGACAGATGCGTATGAGCACTCCTGTCAAATTTTTAAGTGATTGAACCATAAATGGAGGTGGACTAGTAGCTTTTCGTGATGTTGTGAACTACTTTGAAGCCATATTTGCTACACGTTGTTCACTCTTCACCCATTACATTATGAATATGTTTCAAAACCGCCTCAAGCTCTCACTTCTGGCTTTTGCTCTGGCAGTGGTGTATTTGGGCTTTCACACATTCCTATAGCGATGGGTATTCAACGTCGGAAAACACAACACATGTTGCTCCTCTACTTTTTGTAATTGTCAGTGGCCAGTTGTGCGGTTGGCAGTTGTCTTAGTGGCTTCTTACTTAGTGAACACTCTGCACGGACACCGTCAAACCTAAAGCGTATCCGTTTCAAGGACACGTCGAGTACAACTTCTATGTTGAAGCATCCTTTCTGTTATTTAGGGCAATGACACAATTTAGTTATTTTTGCCTGACAATTAGCAGCCTTCAGAAAATGATCAGTTATCTATTTCAGGTTTCAAAAGCTCTCTAGCCGTAGCGAACCCGCGCACAATTGCTCTGTAGGCCCATTTCTTTGCAGTGTATAGAGTGTCAAATATTAGACTTCTTTTAATTTGAAGTGTATTTGTTTGCAAAGTACATAGAGAGAGATCCGGAGGATTTATGTTCAATCCCTGTTATTATTCACCTGACGTTGAGTGTTCAGATACATATTTTGTCAATATACCATACTTGACATGATTTACACCCACAGAGGATCAATTACACGATTGTATTAAATACTTAATTTACAGAGAGGAAAACAAAGGAAATCACCAAAGTATGATTTGTTTTAGAATGAATATTGTTTGTTTAATAAGTGCTCCGTTTTCACGGTCATACGGATATTAGGGTTGAGTAAATGGGCAGCCTTTACCAGCAGTGGGTGCGTCGGTTAAGTGTATGCCAGGCCAAAATAACCGGAAACTATCCGTGCAAAGTAAAATATGCCATAACAAGATTCGTATTCTTGCAGATACTATTATAGCTCAAATGATCATGTTTTTATCCAGAATTTTTCATTTCCGCCAATTTTTCGTTCTTCTTTCAGAAATGAAAATAAAAGTAAAACAATTTATAAAATTAATTGGTTAAAACTGGCTTGTGATAAATCACGAGTATGGGATACCTAAAAGTTTAAAAAGAGAGTGGCCCCCCTGCAAAGTCGCGGCCACCACTGTAGGATAGTACACCTTTATTGATTTTGTTTGTCAAATTCCATTCTCTGCTTAACATAGTAACTACCGGTATTTTTGTGACTTTCTAATTTATGTCAAGGTTTGACTGGTCTTTGAAATATTCATCACAGTCCAAATAAATAGATGTCAATAAATATCGAAGATCAATAACCGTTAAATATTTCCAAAAGCCGGTATATTTTTGGTAAATGTCTGGCTTTCCTCTATATTTTTTTAACCTGTTCAAGCAGAGTAACACTGCAAAGTAATATATTGTACCACTTCACTGCAGCCCACACAAGTCAATTTGTTAGCTTTTTATCAAATATGATAACCATAACCTCTCACAAGCGAGAGTACAGTTTGGTAGGATGATACTTAAGATTACCGAAGTTCCAACGTTATGTCGTCACTGTCTTGTCCTCGTTCTTGTCAATTCAACCCTTGCTGAAGGAGAATTGTATGCTTATAGCTTTGCTCTCTAACGCCCAAAAAAGTATAGCAAATATAGGTTGTATGTGGGATGTAAGCAAGTGACATGTATGGCCTCGAGTAGTGGGGTGCACACACAGAGAAATCCACCACAAAAAATAGTAACGTCGCCATCAACAGCAACATCTACTCAGTCGCACCACGTGTCACAAAACGTTGAGTGCTGTCTCCTTGAAAGCCACACTCATGCTGTTGATAATTTATTAATTACTGCAATACAATTTTAACTGGAATGGAAAGTGTTTGCTCACGACGTTGTTGCGATAAACATGTGTAGATCTAAAAAAACCGACAATAAATTTGATGAAGGTAGGGTGACCTGACTGATCAAATTTCAATGCAGATTCGCCAAGATAAACCCAGCCTCTTGGAGAATTCACTTTTTTTTTCGTCACTGAACTCACAAAATATTCATAACACTGCTCTGCGGAAGATATTTGTTGCGACTTTAAGGCAAGTTTGGGTATATTCTTGTTATTAACTGTCACACGTTATTTACCTTTTCTCTCCTTGAGGGCCTTGAGAATGTCGTTCTCTTTCAGACCGCTGTTCTTGGCTTCAACCAGCTCTGACAACAGGCTAGCCTTCAGCTCACTCACTACACGGACAAATCAAACAAAAAACAACAAGGTAAACCAATACAAATAGGCGATTTCTATGCTTTATATTTGATGATAACGTGTAATATTTGTGGTAATATTACAGTGATAATCTATAGCAAATAACAGTTTTCAACAGTTAAAGAATTATAGTAAAGCAGTGTTATTTGTCGAAATCATTACAAAAATGCTAAGGTTTAGTTTAATTCTTATGATTTGATATGCAGTTTATTTTCCATCTTAAGGTGGGCATCATCAAATAAGACACACAAACAAACACCATTAGGAAGATTTACCATCACTCTGGGATCTTTTCTGTCCTGTAAAAAAGAAGAAAAGGATTCAGTTCGTGTGTGAGCACTAGTTATATATTCAGCAGGTTCAAAATGATTGATTCTGCCTCAAAATATTAATCTGGGCACCTCAAAATACAGCCCAACTCAAACTGTAGCCAGAGATTTTTTTCACTTGTTCTTTTTTCACTGGCGTACATAGTCAGTACGTTGGCGTGGTGAAAACAAGAGTACTCATTTTGTATTAGAAGTTCAGTTAAAACATGAGCAGGATTAAGTGCAGTTTAATTCTAGTAAGTCTAGAACAAATACCGAATGTGTTTTTGTGTAGATTATTTCTACCTGCCGTGGAAACACTTCAGTAACGTTGGCTTATTTTTAAAGAAAGTACACAATAACTAATCAAAAGCACTTAGATTTTAAAGCTCTTAAATTTATATACAAGCAAAGTCAAAATTAAACAATTTTTACATTATCAAAACAGGGCAATGTCGTTGTATCTCTTGAGACGCCGTTTTACTGCTGTTGTTTTAGTCAAAAAAAATAATTGATCTTGACATACTCACTCAAATACAAAAAAAAAAACACAAAAAAAAAAAACAAACAAACAAAAAAAAAACCGCTCAATCACCCCCATGCATCCTCACACCTGTCCACCCATTCATTTATACGCAGATCATCAGTACCACCCCATTAGACATCAGATTAATCCCACGTTTATTTCACTCACTGTGCACCCACCCACACGCCCATTTTAGATCCTAAGATCCATTCACTTTAACAATCAACTGGATACATTTGTACTAACCGCCACCTAGCCTTGCAGCATGGTACGTTCTTTCTCTACTAAGTGTCACCTAGCCTCGCAGCGTTGATTCGATCTTTCTGTACTAAGTGTCACCAAGCCTCAGAGCGTGGTACGCTCGTTTTGTACTAACCCCCACCTAGCCCTGGAACGTGGTAGGATCTTTCTGTACTAACTGTCACCTAGCCTTGGAGCGTGGCACAATCTTTCTCTACTAACTGTCATCTAGCCTTGGAGCTCGGTACGCTCGTTTTGTACTAACCGCCACCTAGCCTTTCGGCGTGGTACGCCCTTTCAGCCCAAGTTTCTTCATCCCTATTCTTCTGCACACTGCTCCGCGTATTACCTTCCACAAATGCACCAAATTCACCTTCCTTTGACCCTATTTATATACATTTCGTGTTAATATTGACAAGAAGCTTATAACCAGTGTTTATGCGGAACAAGCACAGCATTCTCAGAATATATTGCGAGTATTTGGATAAACGGAATTCCAGTGCTGATGTTCATGAATATATATATACGCGGACATGGTCAATTAAAACTTCGGTCGAAATTAATAGCCTCAAGCCTGTTGAATTTGCATAATTTTGAGGTTGATACCGCTTAATTGCATTTCTCATATCCAAAAAGAAAACCATTCTTTAACTGAATTATCCGGCAAATTTCAAATGCACAGGAATGGGAAGGGACTTTCCAATAGCTTGCATTTAACCAGTTTATGCGATTATCCGCTTTGTGATTTACTGGTTTCGTCTGTAAAACGAAATTTCAAGATGGCCGTCCTGTCGTCATGATAAACAAGGGTGGTATCAGTCCAGATATGAGAGAGAAGAGTTAACTGACCATTTGAAACTAATTCCCAAAATAGATCAGCATCACGTTAAATGCATGCATTGGGTCAAACGTTCAATCTTCAATATTTACAGTGCATCGCGCAATCAGCGAATTAGGTGCAATTCGTGCGTCCAATGAAGGCGACTTATACGAGCATGTTTTGACCGTTAAATGATGCGATACTAACCGTCTTTCTGACTAGACATAGCCTGTTTCAATGAAGTAAATTTGCCCTTGATTTTCTGAAAGAAACAAATTTGTTAACCTGTTTCGGAATTTCATTCAAATGAATACGAGTAGGAAACAAGAATTAAACTACGCACAGAAGTGTTAGGTAACACCTCCTGTAGCCCCATTTCGTATTACTACCGAAGTTAAGGATCAAATCGATGTATATGTCTTGTTTATATTTACGCCAGATGAAAAGGCTAGCGGATATAGCAAAATAAACTAATGAGTGCTTTTATCACAAAAACATGGTCATACATCGAGGATATCCTGCTTATCTTTATCCTCATTCTGGGCTTCTTCTCGTTCCTCTGCTGCTTGAGCCTGAGGTAAACTTGCGTACGCTTTCTCAAGAGCCTCAATTTTCGAAGGGTGTGCCTAGAATTGAGAATGGACTGAATATACGTAGATATTATGCCATCGACAAGATGCACAGCACAGAAACGTTTATTTCTTGGTTGACAGTTTTGTACAACACTGAAACCAACAATCACACATTCACGAACACGCGTATTTTTCCAGGTAGAAATACATATTCGACCCGGGTTAATTTAGGTGCAATAGTTGGTTAAATAAAGCAATGGTTGGCAAAATAGTTCACCGAATACCATACAAACTCATGCTTGCAGAAGCAAAGAGAGTGAGAGTGACAAGAAAAGAACATGTCAAAGCTAGATTAGTTAAAACATGCAAAAAAAAAAATATGAAAAATGCCAAAATGCTAATCTGCCACTAGGGCATTACACAGGAAAGAAATATGATCACACCTTCAGCAACTTCTTGTCAGCCTCTGAAAGTCCACTCATCAGTTCATCAACACCTCTTGTGTGAACAGGTTGCACTGGCACAGGGGCAGGTTTTATGCCTGGTTTAACTGCTGGTTTCAGGGCAGGCTTTGTGCCTGGATGAAGATGAGGAAGAGTTCCTGGTTTTAGCTCAGGCATGGTTCCTGGTTTTAACTCTGGCATGGTTCCTGGTTTTATCGCTGGCATGGTTCCTGGTTTAAGTTCCGGCATGGTTCCTGGTTTTATCGCAGGCATCGTTCCCGGTTTTAGCTCAGGCATGGTTCCCGGTTTCAGCTCAGGCATAGTTCCTGGTTTTAGCTCAGGCATTGTTCCTGGTTTTAGTTCAGGCATGGTTCCCGGCTTTACTTCTGGCATGGTTCCCGGCTCAAGCTCAGGCATTGTTCCTGGCTTTAACTCCGGCTTAGTGCCCGGTTGTAGAGAAGGCAGAGTGCCTGGCTGGAGAGAGGGAAGACTTCCTGGCTGAAGAGAGGGGAGAGTACCTGGCTGGAGAGACGGGAGACTTCCTGGCTGAAGAGAGGGGAGAGAACCTGGCTGGAGAGACGGGAGACTTCCTGGCTGAAGAGAGGGGAGAGTACCTGGCTGGAGAGACGGGAGACTTCCTGGCTGAAGAGAGGGGAGAGTACCTGGCTGGAGAGACGGGAGACTTCCTGGCTGAAGAGAGGGGAGAGTACCTGGCTGGAGAGACGGGAGACTTCCTGGCTGAAGAGAGGGGAGACTTCCTGGCTGAAGAGAGGGGAGAGTACCTGGTTGGAGAGAGGGGAGAGTACCTGGCTGGAGAGAGGGAAGACTTCCTGGCTGAAGAGAGGGGAGAGTACCTGGCTGGAGAGAGGGGAGAGTACCTGGCTGGAGAGAGGGAAGACTTCCTGGCTGAAGAGAGGGGAGAGTACCTGGCTGGAGAGAGGGGAGAGTACCTGGCTGGAGGGAGGGGAGAGTACCTGGCTGGAGAGAGGGAAGACTTCCTGGCTGAAGAGAGGGAAGACTTCCTGGCTGAAGAGAGGGGAGAGTACCTGGCTGGAGAGAAGGGAGACTTCCTGGCTGAAGAGACGGGAGACTTCCTGGCTGAAGAGAGGGGAGAGTACCTGGCTGGAGAGAGGGAAGACTTCCTGGCTGAAGAGAGGGGAGAGTACCTGGTTGGAGAGATGGTAAGTAGCCAGGACGGAGCGCAAGGCAAGGGCACTGAGGATTGACAGATGGCAAAACCCCAGGCTGTATCGACGGCAACTGTCCAGGTTGAAGTGATGGCAGCTGTCCTGGCTGC
This sequence comes from Protula sp. h YS-2021, assembly GCA_949752745.1. Classification (NCBI taxonomy): domain Eukaryota; kingdom Metazoa; phylum Annelida; class Polychaeta; order Sabellida; family Serpulidae; genus Protula; species Protula sp. h YS-2021. The sequence goes on along the minus strand of OX457026.1, from coordinate 52,704,792 downwards.
AGCGAGGGCAGCTGTCCTGGCTCAACAGATGGTAGTTGTCCTGGTTGTAGTGAAGGCAGCTGTCCTGGCTCAACAGATGGTAGTTGTCCCGGCTGCAGTGAAGGCAGCTGTCCTGGCTCAACAGATGGTAGTTGTCCTGGTTGTAGTGAAGGCAGCTGTCCTGGCTCAACAGATGGTAGTTGTCCTGGTTGTAGTGAAGGCAGCTGTCCTGGCTCAACAGATGGTAGTTGTCCCGGCTGCAGTGAAGGCAGCTGTCCTGGCTCAACAGATGGTAGTTGTCCTGGATGGATTGAAGGCAACTGACCTGGGATGCAAGGACAATGATGTCCAGGTAAAGTGCCAGGTTGCAAAGATGGTAACTGTCCAGGCTGTAATTCTGGAAGGGTACTAGGTTTCTGTGACGGAAGCTGACCTGGTTGCAAATCAGGTAATGATCCTGGATGTAATTCTGGCAGAGTGCCTGGTTTCAATGATGGCAACTGGCCTGGTTGTAATTCAGGCATAGTACCGGGCGTCAGTGATGGTAACTCTCCTGGGTTCAATTCCGGAAGTGTTCCAGGCTGCAAAGACGGAAGAGTCCCTGTATGATTGAATGAGCAACTACATGGTAGCTGACCTGGTTGGAGAGATGGCAGCTGTCCCGGCTGTAAAAATGGCAGCTGTCCCGGCTGTAAAGATGGCAGCTGACCAGGTTGTAGTGAAGGTAACTGACCGGGCAAGAGAGCAGGAAGAGTACCTGGTTGCAGACTAGGCAGAAGACCTGGCTGCAATGCTGGAAGAGTTCCCGGCTGTAATGAGGGAAGAGTACCTGGTTGGACGGAAGGAAGAGTACCTGGCTGGACAGCAGGAAGAGTACCTGGTTGCAGACTGGGCAGAAGACCCGGTTGCAATGCTGGAAGAGTTCCCGGCTTCAGCGACGGAAGAGTACCTGGTTGGACAGAGGGAAGAGTACCTGGTTGGACTGAGGGAAGAGTACCTGGTTGCAGACTAGGCAGAAGACCTGGTTGCAATGCTGGAAGAGTTCCCGGCTGTAATGATGGAAGACTACCTGGTTGGACGGAAGGAAGAGTACCTGGTTGCAGACTAGGCAGAAGACCTGGTTGCAATGCTGGAAGAGTTCCCGGCTGTAATGATGGAAGAGTACCTGGTTGGACAGAAGGAAGGGTACCTGGTTGCAGACTAGGCAGAAGACCTGGTTGCAATGCTGGAAGAGTTCCCGGCTGTAATGATGGAAGAGTACCTGGTTGGACAGAAGGAAGGGTACCTGGTTGCAGACTAGGCAGAAGACCTGGTTGCAATGCTGGAAGAGTTCCCGGCTGTAATGATGGAAGACTACCTGGTTGGACAGAAGGAAGGGTACCTGGTTGCAGACTAGGCAGAAGACCTGGTTGCAATGCTGGAAGAGTTCCCGGCTGTAATGATGGAAGAGTACCTGGTTGGACAGAAGGAAGGGTACCTGGTTGCAGACTAGGCAGAAGACCTGGTTGCAATGCTGGAAGAGTTCCCGGCTGTAATGATGGAAGAGTACCTGGTTGGACGGAAGGAAGAGTACCTGGTTGCAGACTAGGCAGAAGACCTGGTTGCAATGCTGGAAGAGTTCCCGGCTGTAATGATGGAAGAGTACCTGGTTGGACAGAAGGAAGGGTACCTGGTTGCAGACTAGGCAGAAGACCTGGTTGCAATGCTGGAAGAGTTCCCGGCTGTAATGATGGAAGAGTACCTGGTTGGACAGAAGGAAGGGTACCTGGTTGCAGACTAGGCAGAAGACCTGGTTGCAATGCCGGAAGAGTTCCAGGCTTCACCGATGGGAGAGTACCTGGTTGGACGGAAGGAAGAGTACCTGGTTGCAGACTAGGCAGAAGACCTGGTTGCAATGCTGGAAGAGTTCCCGGCTGTAATGATGGAAGAGTACCTGGTTGGACAGAAGGAAGGGTACCTGGTTGCAGACTAGGCAGAAGACCTGGTTGCAATGCTGGAAGAGTTCCCGGCTGTAATGATGGAAGAGTACCTGGTTGGACAGAAGGAAGGGTACCTGGTTGCAGACTAGGCAGAAGACCTGGTTGCAATACTGGAAGAGTTCCCGGCTGTAATGATGGAAGAGTACCTGGTTGGACAGAAGGAAGGGTACCTGGTTGCAGACTAGGCAGAAGACCTGGTTGCAATGCTGGAAGAGTTCCCGGCTGTAATGATGGAAGAGTACCTGGTTGGACGGAAGGAAGAGTACCTGGTTGCAGACTAGGCAGAAGACCTGGTTGCAATGCTGGAAGAGTTCCCGGCTGTAATGATGGAAGAGTACCTGGTTGGACAGAAGGAAGGGTACCTGGTTGCAGACTAGGCAGAAGACCTGGTTGCAATGCTGGAAGAGTTCCCGGCTGTAATGATGGAAGAGTACCTGGTTGGACAGAAGGAAGGGTACCTGGTTGCAGACTAGGCAGAAGACCTGGTTGCAATACTGGAAGAGTTCCCGGCTGTAATGATGGAAGAGTACCTGGTTGGACAGAAGGAAGGGTACCTGGTTGCAGACTAGGCAGAAGACCTGGTTGCAATACTGGAAGAGTTCCCGGCTGTAATGATGGAAGAGTACCTGGTTGGACAGAAGGAAGGGTACCTGGTTGCAGACTAGGCAGAAGACCTGGTTGCAATGCTGGAAGAGTTCCCGGCTGTAATGATGGAAGAGTACCTGGTTGGACAGAAGGAAGGGTACCTGGTTGCAGACTAGGCAGAAGACCTGGTTGCAATGCTGGAAGAGTTCCAGGCTTCACCGATGGGAGAATACCTGGTTGGACGGAAGGAAGAGTACCTGGTTGCAGACTAGGCAGAAGACCTGGTTGCAATGCTGGAAGAGTTCCAGGTTGCACTGATGGCAGTTGCCCGGGCTGCAGAGAAGGCAATTTTCCTGGTTGGAGAGAAGGCAAATTCCCAGGTGTAATCTCGGGCAAAGTGGCTGGTGAGTGAATAGAACGCTGTTGTCTAGGCTCAGGTTTTTTGCTGGGGTCAATCTCCGGCATGGTTTCTGGCTTTAATTCTGGCAACTCAGCCGGTGTTAAAGAAGGCATTGTCCCAGGTTGTATAGACGGAAGTTTACCCGGAGTAAGTTCAGGGAGAGTACCAGGATGCAGTTCAGGCATAGTTACGGGCTGTAGCGATGGTAAGGTACCTGGTGTGAGTGACGGCAAAGAACCTGGTTGAAGCGACGGGAGCTGTCCTGGTTGCAGAGCTGGGAGCTGTCCCGGTTGTAGTGATGGCAGCTGTCCTGGTTGTAACGATGGGAGCTGTCCTGGTTGCAGAGAAGGGAGCTGTCCTGGCTGCAGAGATGGAAGCTGTCCCGGTTGTAGTGATGGCAGCTGTCCTGGTTGTAACGAAGGGAGCTGTCCTGGTTGCAGAGAAGGGAGCTGTCCTGGTTGCAGAGCTGGGAGCTGTCCCGGTTGTAGTGATGGCAGCTGTCCTGGTTGTAACGATGGGAGCACTCCTGGTTGCAGAGAAGGGAGCTGTCCTGGTTGCAGAGCTGGGAGCTGTCCCGGTTGTAGTGATGGCAGCAGTCCTGGTTGTAACGATGGGAGCTGTCCTGGTTGCAGAGAAGGGAGCTGTCCTGGTTGCAGAGATGGCAGCTGTCCTGGTTGTAACGATGGGAGCTGTCCTGGTTGCAGAGAAGGGAGCTGTCCTGGTTGCAGAGATGGGAGCTGTCCCGGTTGTAGTGATGGCAGCTGTCCTGGTTGTAACGATGGAAGCTGTCCCGGTTGCAGAGATGGGAGCTGTCCTGGTTGCAGAGAAGGGAGCTGTCCTGGTTGCAGAGATGGGAGCTGTCCTGGTTGCAGAGATGGAAGCAGGCCAGGTTGCACAGATGGCAAATAACCTGGATATAGGCACGGGCACCCTGGATTTGCAATGGGCAATTCTGGAGTCGGTTCTGGGATTGCTACTGGGTATTTCAAACATGGACAGTTAATATCTGGTACGTAAACAGGAGCTTCAGGCTGTGGGTCGACAATGGGTGCTTCCGGAACAGGACCGGCAACTGGGGCTTCCGGTTGTGGGCCAACAATTGGGGCTTCAGGAAGTGCACATGTACACTCAGGGACGACAACGGGTGCCTCAGGTTCGATCTCAGGCTCTACGACAGGAGCTACCGGCTCCGGTTTTTGGCAGTTGCATGGTTTTTTCCCTGGTTTTTCCTCTGGCTTTGGAGCGGGTTTTGTTTCTGGTAACCTCGGCATGCTGGGTAATGCATGGAATTCCCGCTTGTGACTTTCTCTTAGCTTCTCAAAATTCTAAACGTTAGAAATCAATTTGTTATGAAAATAACATACACACAAAAACACCCTCACAAGCAAGATTTAAACAACAATGCAGCAAATATTTTTGTAAGTTAGTGTTCAAAATTTTAAAGAAGGCACGACGAAACAAAAGATTGATAAGTGTTAGTAGTAAGCTGTTAGTAGTCACGTGTCAGCACTGAGACATTAGTATCTAGATTGATTGCCTGCATGCCAGTACCAGTATTTTAGAGGTCAGGTGTTTGGACAGTCATTATTCGCTCGATGAGAATGTACAACTGGTCCAGGCATTTCTATATCAGACTACCAGATGGCGTTGTGCTTGTGCAAAGCATGCAAACATGAGACACAGCAACTTTTATTGCAACTGTATACGAAATGTGTATGGCCAAATCGCCATGATTTAAAAAAAAACGCACTGCTTTTTGCATTCTTTGACATGTGGATATAATTGAAATTGTTTCTTACGGATCATTTCATAAACAACGAGAACCTACTTCTCAAAGACGAAATATTCAACATTTGGTAAAGAAATAATATTTTAAAATCTCTTTCTCCCTTCGAATTAAATTTTAAAAACTTTACAGCCCAGTTTTGATTTGTTTTTCCTTTACAAACAAGACAATTTTTTTTTCCAGATTCCGGAACCTTTCTGAGAAACTGTTTTGCCACTTGGAAACCTTTCTAATAAAAATAAGCACATAGCTTTGCTACTTACTCTATAATTCTATGAAACGGCATCCCCCCCCCCCCCCCCCCACTCTCATCAAACATAGTGCGTAGCTGAATGACTGACTAGTGCCTCAGATCAAATACTACATATGTGTGAACTTTGGGCCAGTAGGATCAGAGGAATAGTATAGACAAAATGACGGACCAGCGAAGAGAAAAAAAGTGTCCCAAACATTGGCCCCGTACAACTTCAGTAAACTCTTTGCAAGTATTAAGAAATATCACCATTATCATTTAAAGTTGCTGGAAATAACTTACCAGCAAAAGTTTTTGGTCTTCTGGGGAAAGTCGAGAAAACAAGGCCTTGATTTGAGGATTAATTCCTGAAACATAACAAATACAAGTTTTAAGATATGTACTTCTCTTATGTACAGTATCCCAATGCTATATGATCTAATGACATCAATGATGTGTTGAAAATAAACCGGGGAAGAGCACTGTAAAAAAATCACTCCAAATGCGGCACTGTTATAAGAGTTCCCGCTGGCTTACATTATTATTTATACGAAACGACTGTTGAGACGTCCTAGTTCCCACAAGATAAGGCTTTAATTACCTCTCCTCCTTTCTTGCTCTTCTTCGCTCTCAGCTGCAAACAAAATACACACAGAATCACAACATACTCACTTTATTTAGTATTTATTATTCATATGAAAAGTTACTCTATCTTTTTTCCACAGTGTCTGAAGATCTGAACACAAATTTCCCTTTCTTGAGAGCAATCTTGACTTCACGCACAAAACGTTACTATATCAATTTGAGCCAAGCCCTGGATTTCACTGCGTATACCAATTACGACAGTCCTATGTTCGGCCATTTAACGCAGTCTTATGTATGAGTCGTGAAACGAGCCGCCGGCCTGGCAGACATCACTAAATTCGATCCAGGGGCCAGCGAAGTCGAGTAACAGCGCTATTTTCGGATTTGATTAAAGAAATTTGCTCAGCTATATTGACATTAACACCCACTAACACTTCATGAAGCAAAAGAATACACGAGTAACCGTTCTCATAGATTTCATTTGAAATACTCTTCTCATTTACATCACGATATACAGTATCTTCACGGCTTATACTCACGCCACGGCTGCGCCACAGAACGTTAGTACAGATATACTTACTGTTGTACCATACAAGTTAAACTACACTTTTTTCTCAAACAGTTCAATTATTTAACATTTCAACATTCCGACTTGCAAATACCCTAGTCTCCAAAATATCTAGATTGAATCAAAATATACGTTTACTCAGAAAGTGTAGCAAAAAATCGGCCAAACGTTTTAGTGCTGCAAACTGTGTCACGAACAGTCCTAACTTTTGTAAACATTCCAAAATATAGACCGGATATGTGTTATTCATTCAATATGCAGCGTTTATGTAGAGTCGCAATCTGTGGAATTCCACTTACTCTAAAAGCATCCCAACATGCTTCAAATATATTGACGTACCACCATCCCAGTGTATGCATACTGTTTTAACGTAACCGGCTCCACCTTCACAGATTATTTGCAACTCGGAACGCTTCACGTTCTTGGACAATTGAAATGCTGGAAAATGTAACTATTTCGGTGTGAAGTTCTTGAATGTGCAATTCAACATTCAATAAAACAGTAGTCGAAAAACAGGGTACGATAGTTGATTGTCGACATACACCAGCAGTAACCGAAAACAACTTTTTGAAAACTTACCAGGATCCACATGTACCTTCTCATGCAGAGTTGCCTGTAGGTACTTCACTTTCGATTTCATCCTCTGCATAAACACAAAGTTACAACAATATGTATGCATATGTAATCAAAGGATTAACACAATGTTCAACAATTTTTTTTTAATCCTGTCAATGCGCCCTAAAAGTATAACCTAAGAATTCGGCCAGGTAGCAGGTACTCTATCTGCACGCCAAGCAATGCTGTTCAAGAGCTTTTTGACTTTAAGCAAATGACTTGAAAGAAGTCACACTGCAATACAATGCAATAAAGGCCAAAACCGAATCGCAATGAAATAACGATATTTCATCTCATATCTTTGCAAGTACTTACACGCAATAGATCCTGGTCTTCCGGAGAGAGTTTATGTTCGAAATCTGCCAGTTCCTGGTCAGGCTGGGCCTCGGGTGGGGGCTGCGGACCCAGCCCTCGCTCCTCCTCGATGGCTGTGACGTCATCACTGAGCTTCTGCAGAACATCCTTCAATGTGTCCAGCTGACAAAATCATTAATAACCAACGCTTTAGTAGATAGGTTTAAATAAGTAATTTTTATGCTCGTTTAGAACTGATTCAAAACTATAACGTAGCTTAGTGGACGCAACATTTTTCTTTTCCCTAAAATGTTGTTGTACATAATCCTGCAGCTTTAGAGAATTTTTAGATGAAAAATGTAACTGTGAACTTGGTGTACATTATATTAAAAGCTGTTTTTGCGACAGACAAAAATATTCAAATAAATGAAACTTACCTCATTCTTTAGCTGAAAAGAAAAACAATAGAACATTGAATTAATAACCAATAATGTTAATAAAATGAAAAATTTTAAACGTTCCCCAAATCTCATTCATTTACTTCAAATAATTGCTATACATGACATGCAACTTCTAATTCTCATTCACTTTGTTTGGGCAAACCATGACCTAAAATGCAAAATTTACAATTTCTTCCCATTATCAGCTGGCATATAAACAAGACCGTCAACTGACTGTGCCCAGGTTCCGTCGGAGTAACAAGACACCAACTGGCACTGCGCTTTTTCCAAACCCAGCCGACAGTTGGCGGAAACTTTTAATTCTATTATTAACTATTTTCTGTATCCCCAACATTAATTTTGTTTATTCCGACGACACCATATACATACATATATATATATATATATATATATATATATATATATATATATATATATATATATATATATATATATATATATATATATAAAATCACTGTATACAGATTTCAAGGATTAAGGCTTGCAGTTTCTGAATAGGTATCTGGACAAAATTCCCAGTTTCGATGCATAATATAAGTTACAGATTTCACTCATTGGCACTGCCTTACATGCGAATAGTCTTCCATCTACATGGGCAAGGTCATCTTGATTGCTTTAAGCTATCTGCACTGTTTTTTTCTTTTTTGGCAGCCATGTACCACGTGACTGTTTCCAGCTAATGACATTCTTGTTGCAACATACTTTGCATAAAACTAGGCCGTCTCTCAACATCAATCAAATCCATAAAAAATGCAGAAGCTAACAAAGCAAAAAAAGCGCCAAGATTTGGCCGCCACAACGCCAACTGCATAAAAATGACAGAATTCGACGAAGGTGCATTGGCGGCACCAGCAGTAAAAATTTCGTAGAAAATCAAAAATTATGTTCCCTGGCCAAAATATGGCAAACTTTGCAATTTCGCCAGATTGGTAAATTCGCAAAGATACTAATTGGTTCGTCAAATTGGCAAAAATCTGGGGAATTACGAAAATAAAATAACGGTCATTGGTTCCTTTAAGTGTGTCATATTTCCACAAAATTTTACAGCGTTCCGATGAAAACTGAAAGAGCAGTATTTAAAATAACAAAGTTTACAGACGGACGGCCATTTTTACATCGTGTCATAACAAAAATTTTCAAACCGTTCACTGATTTTCATGTGACTGTGGTATTTTTCAGTTGATTCTATCAAAATCATAGGAGATATTGCAAAAACAAATTTCAAATTTAATTATATGTAAGAACTTTTCGATTTTTTTTTTTTTGTAAAAATTCTCCCAAAATTGGGTTATAAACAAGTGATCATAAAAAATCATGAAAATATTATTCTGGTGCAACTTTCTGTATAAAGTTTTGAACCACTCAAGAACACAGTTTTGTTCTATATTTATTGTTGTTTTGGAAGGACGGATCGACAACAGAGGCTCCACACCATCAATAAAATCCATGTGGGTTTTGGCCACCCGGGCTAGAAAGATCCCAGTGCTTAAGGTGAGCTTGTAACTGTCTGAACTCTTGAAACGACTTACAACACAAAGAATACGTTTTAAGTGAAAAACACTCATAAAAATACACATAAATCAAATCACACTCTGGTAACAAGGGTTACTAAAGAAATATATTTTCATGGGTTATGGTTAAATTGAAAATGTGATCACAAAACAACAAGACTCGCAAAACAAATAATGAGGAAAACAGTCACAATGCAAACAACGCTAACTTGAAAATAAACTCCCAATCACCAACATAGCAACCTCAAAATAGAACAGAGTAACTTGTAAAGTAAATACGTTACTTAGGAGGAAAACGCAGGCTATCTTAGTCAGGTGTGAAGGGCGTACAATGCTAAGCACTGATGAGCAGGGGTCCAAAGGAAAACCGTCCCATTAAAGAGCGGTCATTTCTTTTACATGAACACTCAGGAAGATTATTTTAGATATTATTGTCAAAAATGTATGAAAAGACAGTACCGGTCTTTCTGTTTACAGTGTTCACTTCACAAATACATATTACCAAATCAATTTAGTGTTGTAACAATATTTGTCTATTTCATTAAAATTATTGATTTCACTGTATTTGTTGACCATGAAAAAATGGCAGGGCTGCAAAACGAAAGCGGCTGTGTTGGGTTTTCTTATAAGGGATACCAAGATATATCTTCTTTTTAAACAAAATGTTTGCTCCACGGCACAGGAGAAAGAAGGTATGGGTGAATCAAACTTAATAAAACCACGAAAAACTGGTAACAATAACAACACTGGGCGTTCCGACCAAAGGTTAATTCAGGTCTGAAACAACTTTCCCTCGCAAATTCCATTTAAAAGTGTCACAACTTCGGGTTTCTTTTTAGTAATAAAGGATGCGAACAGTTTAGTAACAAAGTGTGAAAAGAGGGAAATGTTTAAAGAGTTATCATGGTCAGTTATCGAAACACAGGTATTCCTTGCAACTTACCAGCGTTCCTACTCTGCTTGAAGCAAATCATATAGATGCAAGGAAAAACCATTAAATTGTTTTAAATGCCAACAACTTATTTTATTCTTTTCAAGATAAATATTTTAAGTTTTACATTACTTTCATATATTAACTCATAAAAGTAAAAAAGTTAACAACAGTTTAAAAAAAATAGCGTAGTATGTATGCGTCATCGGTTAAGCGTGTTTGGATATTTGTATTGAAGGTCAAAGACTTACCTCTGAAATATGTTCAGTTTGAACTGAAAATAAAAAAAGTAATATATAACATGAATTTTTAATTTGATAAAATAAATGACATAAAACCACATCATTAATTATAATTGTTGGATTGTTTGTTTTTATTTATTTATTTATTTTGTTTAGCTTTTTTCACACAACACTTAATGTTACATTATCAAAAGAAAAAAACAAAGCGTGCTTTAACTGGAAATCGTTTTTGACATAACGAAATGATCGCATGAAAAGTATAAGTTTTTTTTTCACAAGACAACCAGTCTATTAACGGTTAATCAATCACAAAGCACTTGTTGTGTTGTTAGGCTTGGACTTAGCTCCACCGCTGAAAGTGGTACTTAAGTCTACTGATTAACAGCATTTGTGGGTGTTCAATATGTTATCGTTTGAAGTGGTAAATTGCACACCTACACAAATTTTAACGTTCATCTTGTCACCGCGGTTACACCACGTTTCAAACAACATCAATAAAATATTCATACAACCTGGCTAAAGAAAACATTTACATTTTGTAACATTTAACCCTATCTGGAAACGTCTAATCTTTCCTGAGGGAGGATGGTAATTTAATGAGCTTTATATTTCTCATATTCAACACTGCTTAGCGTGGACAAACAGTGAATTTCTTCTGTTGCCCATATATACCTCAAATGTTAAACAATATATAAATAAAGCAGAGTTCTTTGAAGTCGAGTCTACAAATAAAGACTTGCTGTTCATTCCCGCGATTAAAAAACAACTGGCATGGAAGTCTACTATGCAACAAAAATAAGTTTATCTGAAAAGGCCAAAACGCCACGTAACTGGAGGAAAATGACGAATGATAATGCTTAACAGACAGGTAACGACTGATTATGATTTACTTACAAGCCTTAATTTAAGACTTTAGGATTTTAAAAAAATACCTCAACTGAACTAAATTGGGCTTCACAAAGACCAGATGGGAAGAACTTATGATGCTACTGCAGATTTTAACTTTGATATTTTCAAGAAAAGAAGCAAGAACTGTAATTTATCCACAATCGCCTATTTCCTCATAAATAACAAATTGGAACTGGACGACCATGGTATGAAAACCTGACACACGCTATGTACATCAAACACATACATGAAGGGGATCGTCGGAGATCCATGATGATAATATATATATATTGAAATATTTTCCAATTGTTTTTGAAAGCCACCGAATTTTATCACAGAAATAAATCGCCCCCAGTAAACCAGTAAACATTCGTGAGCATATAATTACTATCTAAGTATACTGGTAAACATACAGAACAATTTTCAGATAGAAAAGGCATATCTACTGATGTTTTAACAACTTATGAGAGTGATATGCCTTTTCACAACCCATAAGTTTCAAGTCAGATAGCAATACCACTACGGTAAACAGTTGGTATACATTTCACCTTATGATAAACAAGAAAGTGGAAACTCAATTTTGCTCATTTCTATACTTATCAAATACAATAACTTTACAAGATCTTTTAAATGTAAATAAAGCCTGCTTTTATATCCAAAACGTGTTCTTACATTTTAGCGTTATCTGTTCACAACACCCATATTACTTTTAAACACCATTCCCTTCTTAATTTAAGCTGCAAGTACAAGGGGAGGGGGAGAACGAATGATTGCAGTAGATTCTACCTGGTGAAATGAAAAAGAACATATTCCGTGTCTGAAAACAATTCAATTGTCATTTGAATTTTGTGCAGTATCACAAACTAAGTAGTGTTTGGGTAGAAAGGGTTGCCAAATTTGCATCTGGCTTAATTATTGCAGTAATCATGCAATACTTTGTAGCAAGCAGTTCTGATCTACTGCAACCAATTTTATCTCCTATTCTTTGAACACTTACCTGGAGCCGCTCCTCCTTGCCACACACAAACCGCAAGCAAGATTGTTAAACACGAAAGTGACCCCATGTTCGTTTGTCACCAGTCAAACGGGGCCTGTACTGATGCAGTTCAATCATATAACACTATATATATTGCAAAAAGGTGTGGGTAGTGCTTAGTTATAGATAAAACTCTCCTTATTTCAAAGTCCAAGTGTCGTGTTTTCCACTGTTTACATTAGATACATCCGAAACGCTTTTCCGGTGAATGGGTGGAACTATTTACAAATCACAGTGGAACAAACCATGGGGCCGATATCAGTAAATTGGTATCCACAGGCACTCTAGTAGTTTATTAACGACAACAAGTTGGCCAGTCTACGATATCAGATGCACTTATATTTAGATTTTGCCAAAAATATTTCATTGTTTTATTCAGCGGTAGCTTCGAATTAGTTTGATTTTACTTTCAACAAGGAAAGCTCCCTGTAATTCATAATATAAAATGTTACATTATTTAGACAGATATCTACGGTCTTCACGTTGAAAATTAACATAAGAACATTGCCTACAAATAACAGGGCCTAGGACAGCCAAGAACTACCTATATTAGCATTCATAGAGCTGTTAATTTATAAAAGAATTATACTTTTTTTTTAACAAAAATATATTTTTGGCAATTTTACAAAACCCCCAATTTTCCAATATAATACCGAGATGTAACTACCTATATTCAAATAATAAACATGGATGGAAAATTAACGAAGAGTTAAAATTTCGTTTTGATGGCTTAAAGTTGGGTACCTTACCCTAAAATTGGCTGTATTCAGGAACTAGCAATGGGTAAAAAATGGTTTCTTCCACCTGCTAGCAACATTGTGTAATCCAGTAAATCACTCACAAGTGACTAAGATGTGTACCTTTTATATTTGTATTAAGAAGCAAAACGAGAAAATAAACATTTTTCCAAAAAATGTTTCGATTTGGAGCCTGCTTGGGCTGTAAAACTGGTTTACAACAAAATGTCTTGAAACTAGTAATCTGATTTTTGAAGTTGTTATTTTATCTAGGTTCGGAGATGAAAGTATCTTTGAAATAAGTTCGATGTATAACTTTGTTTCTTTTATAATTTTTAGAAACGTTTATTTTTCTGAAAAAAATTGGATAAAACACGCATTTTAACATATATAGCTTAATTACAATAAAAAGAAAGAACTAAGCTACTTACTGGATTCGCCTAGTGTGTTCTAGTACTTTGTCGTTTTATATTTATGACGTTTTCCAGGCCATGACAGGGGGGCAACTCAAGAAATTACAAAAATTCTTTTATGTTTGACTTTGTCGGAGAGTTTATGATTATCTCTGCCAAATATATTCATTTACAAGCTTCCAAACCCATAACGCATGCTTGTTTCACATCAGGTCTCCGAACACAGTTAACTTACATATATGCTTTTTAGCGTACACAACACTGAAATGAGCATGTATTCAAGTAATGCGCTCTTCAAGAAACACCAAAATACCGAAAAAGGGAAAAATCTATTGTGAGAACACTAGAGTTGTCACCCTCTTTCATTGATAAGTATTTTGAATAAGTATTAAAGAGTTTTAGAATGCACGTCCAACGGACCATGTACTTGGGCCTCGTAAATACGCTTTACAGTATAAAAAAATAAGCCCCCTACTCTCTCTGCTGCCAGCAAACCGAGATCTGTTCTTTTTTAGGCACTGTATTTCAGAAAAACCGAACCACTCCGTTCGTGTTTTTCCTATCACTTCTATATAAACTATTAGCAACTACATCGTGTCCAGATTCCTCCGAGGGGTAATTCGGTTGGTAATTGGCTGGCTGGAATGCCATCTCTGGATCCCCGCGGCATAAAATCTCCCGCAGGGGATGGAGTGAACAGATTTGAATACACTTATATAAACTCTTGCAGACTTGTGCAAAATTTGTTACAGAAAAATTGTACGATAAATTACAAATTCAGATAACGCTCAGCTCTTTTATTGAAGTTTTCTAAAAGAAAAAGCCGAGAAGATTCCCACTTTTTATCCTGGCAGAAGTGAAGCTTTTCCAATTCTTCTGCATTGATTTAATCCTGGAAGAGTCTCACTTTCACTAGATGAGAAGCTCATCTTTCTACTCTCCAGTAAATAAGAAGAAGTTGGTCGTATTGCTATTAAAACTGGGTCTAGGCTATTTGGCCCCCGGCGATTTGGTTCCGGCTATTTACCTTCTGGTTGTTTGGCCCCCCATTTAATGAAAAACTAAGGTAAAACACTTAAAAAAATGACTAATGCTTTAAATCCATTAGCAAAAATGAACAGTTGGCGAATGCATTTTGCAAACATCCCTTATCTGTTGAGGCGCCAACGCGCCGGATTTTTTAATCCCTATATCAAAACACGAACACACATAGTGACACTTTGCAAACACCTTTTGCCGACTGAAACGCTTGATATTTAAACGAAGATTAGGATAGGAGGAGCACAAAAGAGTCCCGCAATTTCACGTCACTTGCACCGTTTTAAAAGTAAATTATCATACATTATTTATAGCATTAATATACATCACCCATTATTACATTACGTTATTGCGCATTATCTACGACTACAAGACACCGTCATCATACTGCTGGTTCTCTAATCACCAGCACTCAGAAAGTGCTTTTTGCTATTTTTTCAAATGTTGGTACGGACGGCCATCTCACTCCTTAACCAAAACAAACAGACGATATGCTTCAATTTGTTTTATGAAAAAGATTTGATTCATGCAACAAAAACTACAAATTATTTACCTTTATAACCACTAATCTTTTTATTATGCCGTTTTAACATTTAATACTTATTTTTGATATCATAATATAATTAAAGATAGCAATAAATCAATGTAGATCCCAATAATTTATATTTTGCTGTCGATAATTAAATTTTAGATGGTTAAAATTTATTTCTGGGATAAAAATAAATTTTACAAATTCGAAAAATCTTAAGAGAGACACACATTTACATAAAATATAACGAGTTATCAATTAAATTTTGGAGATGAAAACTTGAATAATTGAAATCAATAATAACAGCGCAATTTTTGATTTAAAGAACTGTTTCTTTTTTCTACAGTAAAAAATTTAAAGAAAGATTCTGTATACAAGGACCAGTCATTATTTTTTTGCAGACGTTGTTACTGAATTTTTTATTAAAACAATAGACTGATATTTTTATATAAAAATCAATTTTTGAGAATTACGCGAAATCGTAAAAGCATAAGCTGAAGGCTGAGCTATTGACTTTGGCTGCAGTATCTGTATCATTGCCGGCGATCAGCTTCGTCCACCCCGTCGTGTGGCTGTCACGTGTAGTGGAGGCGTTTATTTGGAAATCAACACCCGCTTTGCTCGCGCTGATTCAATCTATTTCATTGAGACCAGTGTCTTCTTATCCACTATTTAGTGATTTAGCGATTACCTCGCGCGGCTGTACAGGAAGTACTTACTCCAGATGCCATTGTTCCTCCGAACGGGGAGCTACAAATTGCTTTGGCAGTACAATAGATTTGATGAAGAAGAGTTTCACTGTGTACTTGATCTATCTCTACTTAAGAATTACGCTTTAAGCTTGAACTTGCATCAGGACACCTTTAAACATGCGTGCAACGAAGAACTCAAAGTACTCCGTTATCTTGCATCCAAATCGGTGGCGTGGGCCTTCGTCACCTCTTGTCTTATTGCCAGAGTATTTGTCCTCAGACGAAGTGGAACAAGAGGACTTGAGTGAGCATGAGCTACCCTCACAGTCATTTCACACGGAACTTTGGTACCGACACCTTCGCTGGCTACTACACCAGCGACGCAGTCACTTGCTCCAGATGTACCAACTGTGCCAAATCCTCAGTTTATGAAGCCGTCTGTATGTCTCGTCGCCCAGTCGCAACCGCAATCGCAACCGCAACCAAGGAAGTCTCTGTGGGTTTGTCAGCGGCACCTTGTTTAGTGAATGCGTTGCATGCAAGGATGGAGGAGTCGCAGTCGTTTCAACCATCAAAAGTGTCCCAGTTGTCTAATCTGCTGCCTTTCAGACGCATACATGCTAAAACTTTCACATATCTGTCGAATAATGGGTGCTACAGGCATTGTCCTTTGCCTGCCCTCGAAACATGGGTCCGAGACTGCTGAATGTCAACTTTTATTTAAATGTACCGCTATTGGAACTGCAGGTATCTAGAGGCTAATGCGGAAGAATTTATATACACACTCTCTTTCGACGATGCGCAAGTTTGTTGAGCAAAACACTAATTCGCATTTGATTGGGTATTTGATTCCGTCTTTGCAGCGTCGCCAGATTTACTCAAGCCTATCAATTATTCCCTTTCGTCTTTGGTGGTTATGCCTTATGACCAGGCCGTGCTTTGCTTCAATAGAAGGCCAATCGGACTATCTATGCAGCACGAGTGAAGTCGCACGGTGCTATTATGCGTAGGGCTATGAGGCCGTAGCACAACTGGCCTAGACAGTGACAACCAACCATGCCGCCAAAAGCACCCTGTATCGCCTACTGTATCCATACCGGAAAATGATCTAATCTAGATTCGGAGAGTTGGTCTCTCGATTAATTAAACTGAAACAAAAGGTGACCGCAGGAATAAGACGAAAGAATTATTGGCGAGGTTGGCAATTACACAGGGATCCCAAACAGGTAGTCCGGTGGTTGCGATGATGGTATAAATAGTGGTTTCGAAGAATCATTCGGGTTAACAAATTCTTCTCCCCCAAGGCCACGATTCCTTATCCGTCTTTGGTCGCAGCGTACGAGCATAAGCCAGACAAAGAATTGGCCTTAGATACGTTGTTTGAAGAAATGTTAGACAACAAGGCTATGGAAAAGGTGACTTTGGTCTTTGGTGCATTTACTTTTCTTCGTGAAGAACAATAGGCTTTTTATACGAAGAGTGTATTTCAGAGCATGGAAATGGTTTACAAGGATTCCATGAATAAATTTTATCGCATTGTGGGTTTTCGAGGCATGGAGCATCGACAAGGGTATCGATCCTGCGACCACGATGGTGGCAGTCGCCAACTTCTTTGCTTACCTCTTCGAGGTCAGAAAGGTTTCATTTAGGTCTTATTTATTCTCAAGCACTTGTCTGGCTATGATTTTCTACATGTGATGAGATGTATGATTTGCTTAGGTCCTTCGAGCTGAGGCATGCTCCAGATGACAGATCATTAGTCACTTTGGATTTATACCTGGTTCTGAAATATCCCTCTTCTTAACTCTTCCATCACTCAGTCATTATTGACAAACTACTTGCACTGAAGTGTGTTTTCCTGCTGGATTTCGCGTGGTATTACAATAGATTTGCGTGGTATTACAATAGACATTTACAAAGCATCTATATCTAACTTTGCAAAGAAAGTCATTCTGTTAGGATATAGGAATCTTTTAAAAGAACCTGATGATGTAATGCAAAAGAAATTGTCAATTAAGGCCCATCAGGTCAGACATGTAGCGCACTCCTTGTGCAGTTCTAGTGGTGTGTGTTACCAGTTGGCTGTTGTTCTTCTCCATAAACGTTTATTAAACACTATTCGTTGGAATAAAAAATGATACATTAATTAGTCTTGCTCCGTTTATTGCTATTTGCTGCTGAATCAGTTATTCGTAATAGCCTTTTTTGCAGGACTTTGAAGCAATCCGACGAAAAAGGTCTTGCAGAAGAAGGTGTCCAAAGAGACCATGCCAGTGCTGTCGAACCGTTCATCACTGCATCGACTGCAATACAACTGTTTCCATCAAGTGATTACTGTTATGTTGAATTGGCCCAATACCGTTTTGCACCATGGTCGTGTTGTGGCAGAGCAGTTTTGCACAAGGTATAACACGAAACTGTGACTGGTCAGCACACATTATTAAGAGGTGTGTGGCTTGTTGTACTTATGTGTCATTCCTTTCATTAAAGATAGAAGAGAGCTATGAGCTCGTAGTAGTCAAACTGTTACTTTGTTCAAGAATTCCAATTTCAGTGTTATTAAAGGAAAGTTCGTGGTAAGGCCCCACTGATTTAAAAATTTCACTGAATTTATTTCTTTTATTTCTGCCTTTCCAACACAATTCCTTGCAGACGCGTGTCAGCCAGTTCGCCTGCATTCGCTGTTTAATTGTAACCACCGGTTCTGGTCTCCCACATAGATTTTACCACAGATGTGGCCGTAGACGCTGCTACCAATACTGTTACTGCTTCTTCTTGCTCTTCTCCGCACTCTACCGGAATAGAATGAGCACAAAAATTACAAATCTATGGTCACAAACGAATCAGATGGTGCTTTGGGCACAGGAAAATTGAACTGGGCGATGCCAGGGGCACAAGAGGATGAAATATCATCGATTAACTCAGGAATGATTTTTTCTGTTCTCATGCTTACCATCATATATTTTTCAGCTGCTCATGTAAAAATCATTCATTGAACATAAACAGGTTCACATCGTTGTTTACCCTTCTCGTAAACATGATGGAAATATATAGTTTTAATTTTGAAAATATCGGATTTTGGACCACGAAGCAATCACTAAGTGTTTTTTTTTAATTTTCTAGTGTATTAACATGGGTTGTCGCGATCCAGGATAAAAATTTTGCTAAATTTACGACCACAGGTTGGTTGGAGCAAATAGTGTTTTCGGCATAGCTATTTCGACGGTGTGTCTGCATGAATATGGCAAAACTTGGGTGCAATGTTTTTGGAAATGCAAATTCATGTCAGATATGTTTTCAGTGAGTAGTATAGGTTACACCTGTATTCCGGTACCGAACCCTATTGTTCTCTGTCATTGAGGCGTGAAAGATCTGTTGTCTTGTCATAGTCAAGGTCATTCCTTCTTCTACCCCTATTGTTCTCCGTCTATTGTTCTCTGGGTGTCACCCTATAGTCAAGGTCATTCCATATTCCTCTATTGTTCTCGGGTATTATTCTATTGTTTTCGGGTATTGTTTTGGGTGACGTCACGAGGTGATGTCATAAGTAGGTCAGCCAATGAGAGGTGAGCTCTATTGCTGTCATGCTCAAAAAATCAGATACAAGACCCTACGCTCCATATTCGGTCCGTATTGTTCTCGGTTACTGAACCGTGAGACATCTATTGTGATGTCAGGTATGACGTTATAGTCAAGGTCATTTCTAGTGCAACCCATTTCGTTCTCAATCTATTGTCTATTGTAACGTCATAGTCAAGGACAGTACGACAGCTATTGTTCTACTCATAAATAGGTCCACCAATTAGGATCAAGTTCATCCATGTCACTTTCCCCCTCGCTGCTTTCATCGTCCTCCTCCTCCTTCTCCTTTTCGTCGTCATCCAGAAGTTCTTCAAAGGACGCATTATTTTTTATAGCCGCTTTATTGCCTTTGAATACTCGTAATGTTTTTCATCAACAAAGTTATTAAAGCCTTCTAAAATGTTATGATAATGTTCGCTTTGCTCTAGACGTTGAGTATATTTGAATAGCCTCATAAACAGTTATTTTAGTCGACTCTTATCAGCTGGTCGAAGGTCATAACTAGCTCTTTCAAGCGCATCTTCAAGCCCTTGTTCTTTTGTTCTTCATTTTCTAAAACCTTTTCTTGAAATTCGTAGTCATGTTCATTGTAAACTTCTTGGACCATATCATACCAAACAGAGTCTGTTTCTGATTCACTTCTAGAACTGCTGTCATCGTCACCCTCGCTACATTATTTAATATGTTTGAATGAAGCCGCTTGGTTGTTGTATAACGCATCACATTCTATACAAGCATATTCATTATTTTCAGCCATGTTCACTCATTGACGTTTGATAGAAGACTAATCTAAAGTTTCTGTGATAGGCGTTTTATAACGTTTTCTATCTGGCACGCATGCGCATTATAATCACTTGTTTCCTGCAAGTATGGTTGTCGAATACATTTCATTATCGTTGCTGTATTTGTAGATGGTAAGTAAAATATAGCGTCTTCTTGTGGGACTTGGACTGTAAAAAGTCAGTCTTAGATCGTTCCTCTTCTGATGTATCTTGTTTGGCGTCAATCAAAAATATCCATGTGACTTCTCTGTCCCTTTTTTTATAAAATCGCAAAAATTGATATAGACCACCAAGAAATATGAACGTATCCAGGGTTCGTACTTGATCCTGACTCATTGGTGACTTGAAAATGATCATGTATTGGACATCACGTCTCTTTGTCACTGCATTCGTTCCAGGGGGAAATAAGCTTTGTGTGAGGTGGATTACGGTGGGGCTACCTTCTGTGAACAAATCGACAATTTTGGGGTCAACAGTAGTGGTAAACATCGTATCATCTAGAATCAACACGTTTTCTTAACATAAAAAACGCATCGTTGTCAAAATCTGAAGGAATTCCCTTAATAAATTCTATGTTTGGAATTGTATCTTTCATTTCTTCATAGAGCGGTTCCCACCGTCTGCTCAAATACGAAACACGATCTGGTTTTGGCTCTATCATTTTAACAGAATATTTTTTACCAGCAATGTCTTTCCTCTCTCTGTAAGTTCACATACTGTCATAATAAAGCGATGTTGAAATATATTGGGATATTTGTTGATATTTGCAAATCTGGTTCTACTCTTGCTCTCTTTGCCGCTGATTCTCTTTCTACACGTTTGCTTCGTGAAGTGTGTGTATACTTTTAAGTGTCTGTTAAAACTTTCTGATCAATGGTGAGATTTCGAACAAATGATTCATTGCTACATCCTTTCGGTTCCATGTCCACTTTTCAAAAGATAAAAATTTTAATGTAAAATATATACGACCACAATGACGACGACGACGAGTTGCGCGAGTTATATTCCAAAAAATGGGAAAGATTAATGAGTCTTTCGGTGATATGTACGAGTCCGTTATGTTCGTAAATATAACTGTTTTTTAAAGAGCAATAGACTTACTTGACTAAGCTTCATGAGACTTTGTAAATCAATATGTGTTGTAATATTTTTATTTGTTTTAGCGCTGTCTTCAAAGTGTATCAGTAAACCATTCAATATATGTCTTGCATTTTTATCTGTTCCGTAGACAATGATATATTCAAACTCTGCTCGATAAAGCGAGTACAATGAATGGTCACACGACTATGTTTTCTTGAGATTTAGGCAGTCTGGATCAATCTGGGCCAATCTGAATTTTGCTAAAATTGATATTTTTAAGCTCTACTGTTCGAGACAAGTTCAACGAGTTGTCACACGATTATGTTTTAATGAAAATTAAGCAGTCTGGATCAGTCTGGATTAATCTGACTTTTGCTTGAAATGGCATTTTCGAGTTGTGCTCGTCAAGAGAAGTTGAAAGAATGGTCAGACGACTATGTTTTAAAGAAATTAAGCAGCCTGGATCAATCTTCATATGTTAAAATATCATAGATCGCAGTAGCATTTTACAGGTTTTAACTTAATTTTATACCTAGTACACAATTCTGAATTTAAGGCACAACTTCCTTGTATTATCGCTCAAGTAAAAATTGCTTTTCAATTAAATAAGTGAGAAAATGTTTGAAATAGATAAATTTACACATCAATACCTATAATAATACATCCTTTATTATTATTTTAAAAAATTGGAGCACACCGGGACAGAGATGAATTGGCGAAATATATGTCCTCTTGTCTTTCCGCTTTTAAACATGATTTCATCTCAAATGTTATTTGATGATCACAAAAAGTGGGTCAGTTTGTATCTTTAGAACTGACGCTTAGATGAATTATTGTGGAATAGTTTGTATCTAATTTTAGGCATGACTCTAAAGTGAATTGTGGCAAAACTTCTGTTTTTGGCATTTCGTGACCTTTCTTTGTTCAGTTTTGGTGGAAAGCAAGGTAGCGTTGGTATGATCGATTCTCATTGACTACTTATGACGTCAGACTGCTGTTCCATCGGTTCATTATGTTTGCAAAACACAATTGGGAACCTCGATTCTGATTGGATGACCTATTTATGAGTGGAACAATAGGCGCCGCACTGTCCTTGACTTTGACGTCACAATAGACAATCGAAAGAGAAAAATAGGGTGGCACAAGGAATGACTTTGATTATGACGTCATACCTGACGTCACAATAAATGTCTCATGGTTCAGTGACCGATAAAAAATAGGGATCAAATATGGAACATGAGGTCTTGTTTCTGACAGGCTGACCATGACAACAATAGGTCTCGCCTCTGCTTATGACGTTCCCTCGTCAACAATAACCGAAAACAACCCAAAATTAAAAAATGTATATGCTTTGAAAATATTTTCATTGCAGAAAATTGACATGTCACATACCAACTCACGCATTGAAAAAGTGTCGATGATGCAAATTATTAGCCTTATCTTTCAGCATTTGCTAGAAGCGTTTGCTAGAAGCGTTATAACCATTTTCAAAAAATGACAAACGGCCGGATGGTGCAAATTGCAGGCTGGTATTTCATTTCGTGCAAATTCTGAAACACATGTGGTCAGTGACATCGGAAGCCACATGGACCAATTGTTTTGTGATTTTGATGACTGATTTCTTTACAAACAATGCTATAGGTTAAAGCTGGTAACGACAGACTGGGGTGGCAAATGGGTTTGTGCTTCTGATTAGTTATTTAGTTTTCATTTAATGCTTTAAAAATAAGGATCTTTCAAACTTAACACTGCTAAAATGTCACGTGAAACATTTTTAGTAAATTGAGTTCTGATCTGTGGAACAACGAGGCCTTTTCGTCTGGAGCAGTGAGATATTACATTAGTTATACCCAAGACTTGTTTGTGCGCTTGCTTACTTGGAGCTGTTGTTTAATTACACTTGGGGATTTGCCAAAATCCCGTAGTGTATTGAATTTGTACAAACAATTTTAGACAAAGATGTGGCATGTTTTTTTTTCGTTTTTTTTTTTAGTTTGTGCGTGAACTAGTCAGAGGCCGTTAGAAAGATAAAATTTGGATATGCTAGAAAGATGAAATTTGATAAACTTCAGTATGTCTAGTTGATCCCCCTGTATTTTTTTTATTTCGCTTAATTTTTCAATTAAAAACGACAAAACTAATTTGCTAAATAGGCGGCAGGAAGCTGAGAGCAGTTGCTTAAACTGGCATGATATCAGCCTCGGTGTATTGATCGTCCAACTCTCAATGAAAGTCATCACAGCATGCCTGTGCAAGTTTGCGTTGGCTGCAGCGTTTGGGTTTTTCCCAATTGTTAAAGAATGATGAAATTTGGTTCACTGACAGAGGGTGATTAGACGCCGTGAAATCCGCATTTTCTTTGACCATGACCTTAGAGAACGATTGACATCCTCGGCCATGCACAATGTCAAAAAACCGGAAGTGGGCCATTATCTCGAAAACGGTTAGAGATAGAGCGATTTTGGGTCTAGAAGACGATATGTAAGAGGTACTTTGATGAGCTTGAGCTTCTCGGCCATGGTAAAAGTAAAAAACCGAAAATGGGCCATTATCTCGAAAACGGTTGGAGAGCGATTTCAAGCTTATGTTCGACCCTTTTCACTTAAAACACTATATATAAGAGGTACCTCGGTGACCTTGACTTCCTCGCCCATGGTCAAAGCCGAAAACCGGAAGTTGACCACTGTCTTGAAAATGGTTAGAGATAGAACGATTTTGTGCTTACTTTCGACCCTTTGGGCCTAAAAGGCGATGGGTAAGAGGTTAAAAGTTCAGAATCGTATTTTTGTGATCCCCAAGCGTAACTTTCGGTACTCGGTAGTGAAAGCGATCTAGTTAATCCTGATTTCACAGAAAGAAAGTATCAATGCCTCAGATGATGTGGACTGTTGTCACTTCTCGACTTTTAGCATTGCTTTAAGGCATCGGCGTTTCTAGGCAGGAACGCCCAGAATGAGCTCCATTGCCATGGACACCGGAAATGTGTTCTCCTCTGCTTCTGCCTGGACAGCCATACTTTGAGGCATTGTGTTAGACGGGAGGTGGGTCAGATACATATATAAGCCCGAGACAACCGCTTCAATCCGGTGGTTCTCTTGTATTTTCGAGGGATTCTGTTCCGTGTTATACGCCTTGATTTTCGTACCGTTTCCATAGAATTAACAAAATCTAACAAGCCCGAGGAACTATTTCTAACGCGAAGTACATCGTGGATAAAATAGAATAAAATACCTGAAACACTTATCTCGTCTGTTTATTGTCGCACAAATTCTACAATACAGTCACGACAGCACTTAACACTTGTACACATTAAAACCTGCCCTAAGGACATCTTGTGTATTAGGGACTCCTGGAAATTAGGGACAGTTCACGCCTGATTGTTTTGAAATCCTATTACCTTTTGAGGCTGTTTGATAAATTGAAACGCAAGACACCACTCCAGCTCTGTAGGTAGTCAGTACAAGAACAGGAAGGCTTTATAGGTGGTTTATCAAATATTCTCGGGAAATTTGTATTGATCTATTTAATTTATAAAAACACTGTGGTTTCAGTAGTATTAGTAGTGTTTTTCTTTGTGCAAATTATACATTTAATTAAAGTGCAACATTAAGTACTATATTATCGCTCACTGTGTAGGGCGGTCGTTGTTGTCCAACAGCCAGCATCTACGGGGATTCGGTCTGTTGTGTCTAACACCTTTTTACTCCCCAGACCTGCTGGGGATTCATCGAAATTAATATTTATAAAGAGAGGAGCTACTTAGTAAAATGCATATCCGCTGTACGAATATGTTATAAGGGAATTCACGTTTTCGTCTAGTCCCTTTACCATAAGCCAAATCACACTTTGGGCGTTCCCAATAAAAATGCGCAACAATTCCTGCGTTTCGAATAAAATAACTGGGTAAAAAATGAAAGAAATGATAGAGAGATTTCGCCTGAATGTCAAATTTCTCTTGCACCAAAGAGCAATCGGGTTTTTAACAACCCGTTTGATATTTTAAAAACTTATTAAAAGTTGTAACAAATGGTTTCAAGTTTCATTTTCTTTTATATTCCGAGTATGAGCTGTTTTTGCGATATTTCTTCCATATTTTTCTATCATTTCTTTCATTTCTTTACCCGGTTCCCACGCAGTCGAAATTCAAAATTCTTGCGCATTTTATTCGAAACACCGAAAGTGTGATTTGGCTTATCTTCCCAGGATAGAAAGGGTCACAGTTCCTGTAATAAAAATGGCCACTGATCTCAACTTTAGAGGCTCTGGAGATTTCGGCGCACGTTCCAGGCAGGGTGGCCACCAACCCTGGAAATCAGGGAATTCAGGGAAAAATGAGTTGACATTTTCCAGTCAGTGAAAACTCAGGGAATTTAATTTTTGGAAAATTCCAGGTTTTCTAGGGTATTTTCCGCGTAATTTTTTTCTTTAACAAAATTAGATAGACGTAGCAAGAATTTGTTGAACGTTGTTGTTTTCTAAGCGTTAAAGAGAAATAGTGGGATACGGAGTCGACGACTATAGTTCTTGCTTTTATCATGTTGCATCGTCGTTTTCCTGAATATATATCGCCTATGGCCACTCCCTTTTAGCATGTATAGATTTATTAGTAATTACCTTTTGAATCATGTCAGAATTCATTGTATGGAAAACATCTGGAAAACTCGGGGAATTTTGTTTCGGATTATAGGAGGCCACCCTGCCAGGGCCTGAGGTTCAGGCTGGCTGGCCTTTTCTTGAAACGCATACTGAGAAGTATCCTGGCGAAACTGCCAAACTTGAGTAAAGAGGGGTTTTGCAATTGTAGAATCACTGTTGTTGTGGGCAATAATAGAGGAATTTCTATCCTGGACTAAGAAAACATCTATTTTTCTCAGTACCAAATTGATATTTGACAATAGAAATTGTGCGCCGTGATTTGTTATTGGGCAATTTATTTGAGACACGCTTTCTAAAATAACGCCATTGGTCCGAGTCGTGGGCCTGAATTAGCGAAATTTATATCAGTGATAAGTTGTATTATAGGAACTATGATTTGCTGTCATATGAAGACCGCAAGAGTCTTGTAGGTTTAATTTTCGTTTACGATGTTTAAGCAAATAAAAAAAAATAAAAAACCGGTTTGCTGTTTTTTAAGAGAAGTAGAGAAGCTAAGAGGCATAGAAGTCGATTAAGAAATACATCGAAATTACTTTGAAATAGAAGATATATCGCACTTTTTGTGTTAGAAAACCATTTTAAAATGAATCACACTTTGGGGGTTCCGAATAAAGGCGCAAGAATTTTGAGTTTCGATTGCAAGGGAACCGGGTAAAAATGAATATTGCACTAGCACACATAGCACATATTTAACAAAGATAAAAATACTAAAAAAGCGCTGAAAGTCCAATATCACTAAAACTAAAAATGCCACTATATAGCATATTCAAATGATATGCGCTGGAGTATACGCTCGATCGAAAGATCCAAAAATGTCACAATGTCGCAGTTAATAGATTAGAATTTCAATTTTAATTGCAATTCAACAAATGGATTGTAGTTAACTTAAAAACTGCATTTAACGATCAGTGAAAATGGCGATCAGTGATCGAACGTTAAAAATACGCATTAAATGCTATAAAGTGTACTCCGGTTTTTTATGCCCCAACCCTTCGGATTGGGGCCTATAGGTTTGGGGTGTCCGTCTGTCTGTCCGTCATCGCTTTATACCCCTATGAATTTGGGGGGCGGTTGGGGCCTGCTTGTGTTTCACAAATACTTACTTGTTATTAAAGGGAATCAATGATCTTAGTAAGTTGCCTTAAATAAACACTAAATGCTAAGAAATGCACTCCAGTTTGTAAGAAGTGATTACAGAACCTCATTGATGCTATTGAAATGTTACCTTTTGTGAAAAAGTGCAGTCATAAGGAACCACCGTAAAATAAAATGACCGAAAATAAAAAAGGTGTTTCTGTTGTATCCAAAAAATTACCAATAAAATAAGAATATTGCATGGGGCGGTTTAGTCCTGGAGCAACTAGATTCTAGGGGCGGTTTAGTCCTACTTTGCAAAATTGGGGGCGGTTTAGTCCTGCGCCGGTTTGATTCTGGTGCGGTTTGGCCCGTTTACCGCGGATTCATACTTAGACTTTAGCCGAAAAGTTTTTTTTTTTGCGTTTCGACCGAATTCGGTTGGGATAAGGGTATGAAGAAATAGTAGAAAAAAAAGAAAAAATCCCATTTTGCCAGAAACATGTTCATAAGTTGGCTGTTAATATGTAAAATAGGTTTTAACAGATCATATGATTGCTTTTTTAAAATTCGAAAGTGTGCATGTTGAAAGAAAATTAGGATTTTGATATTTTTTCCAGATCATTTCATTATCATTTAACCCCAGAAATTTGTAGTTGAAATGACACCTCCATCCGAAAGTACAGATTGATTTATTATACAAACATTCACTGAAAGTCCATGTACAGAAGGCCCTTTTTTGCGCATTTTACTGTGCAGCATACCTTTTATTTCTTCGTTGGAAAAGAAAAGTAAAATAGCACCCGCATGCAGCTGTCTGAGGTTTGTTCACATTCTGGGGTATAAATATCGTGTGACCAAAGCCATGTGACCAAAAATTGAGGTTACTTGTATGTGCTGTCTGTAAATATATAAAATCGTATAACTGATACATGCAGAATAAGCATAATGTTTTCTATACATAAGTATTATTTAACTTATAATTTCTTCCATGCCTTTTGAAATATC
This sequence comes from Protula sp. h YS-2021, assembly GCA_949752745.1. NCBI lineage: Eukaryota > Metazoa > Annelida > Polychaeta > Sabellida > Serpulidae > Protula > Protula sp. h YS-2021. The sequence continues at coordinate 52,677,109 of OX457026.1, read as the reverse complement.
AATTCGGAAAAAGTTATTGGTGTATAAATACAAAATTTATTTTCATATTTTTATGCGACAAAGCGTGCTCTCTCTCTGCGTAACACAGAAGTTGCATATAAATGCCTTGGAACTTTGAGGGCCTTTAGCTAACACCCATAAATACTTTTAAGTCGTTTTATCTCGCACAATTGCTACAGCGGTGCCTCAGAGAGACTGCAGTTGACTTGTGTAAGCGTTTCATGACGAGGAATTGAACCGGTAAGCCGATCTCTCAGCAGCGAGGTGCTTCTTGTAGGTAAAGCGCAAAACGGCTGGATAAAAATAGTTCCTGTACTTTTTTCGCGGAATCCCCACTAGGGCAGCGGAACAAAAGGGCTTAATAATAAAAATAAGTCCGAACCACCGTAGATGTTAGTGGTTGGACAACAATGTGTGTGAGTCAGTTGGCTCTTTCGGGAATTTCTCATAGGGCTGTTTTTCGGGATATCGGCCCCAACAAGGTTCCGGCGCCGGAGAACCCTGAACAAACTCGGCCCCAAACGAATCCGGCCCCAAATCAGATTACGCCGGGAGTTTGAAATGAAATGCAATAAAATGAATTAACTAACAGCAATTTATTCAAATCCCAACACCGTTCAAATGTGATCTTTTCACACAACTTTTTTCAAACAATTGCTTTGAGAAAGCAATTTAATTATCCGCCGGGAACCGGACGGATATAGTTTTCATTCCGTCCGTCTGTCTGTCCGTCTGTCCGTCTGTGCAATTTCAGTCTCACGCGCCTACAGCCCGCATTAGTGGGTGGATTGATTTAAGATTTTACCCAGGGGTGCTCCTAAGCATCCCGCAGTGCAGTGACCAGGATTCGACGGGATCGGAGCAAAATTGCCAAAATGGCAAAACTTTAAAAAATTGCAGAAACTGAATAAGGACTTTGCATAACACACATCAGTCTCACGCGCCTACAGCCCGCATTAGTGGGTGGATTGATTTAAGATTTTACCCATGGCTGCTCCTAAGCATCCCGCAGTGCAGTGACCAGGATTCGACCGGATCCGAGCAAAATTGTCAAAATGACAAAACTTAAAAAAATGGAAGAAATGAATTAGGAATGAGCATAACACATATCGGTCTCACGCGCCTACAGGCCGCATTAGTGAGTGGATTGATTTAAGATTTTACCCATGGCTGCTCCTTAGCATCCCGCAGTGCAGTGACCAGGATTCGACCGGATCCGAGCAAAATTGCCAACATGGCAAAACTTTAAAAAATTGCAGAAACTGAATAAGGACTTTGCATAACACACATCAGTCTCACGCGCCTACAGCCCGCATTAGTGGGTGGATTGATTTAAGATTTTACCCATGGCTGCTCCTAAGCATCCCGCAGTGCAGTGACCAGGATTCGACCAGATCCGACTAAAATTGTCAAAATGACAAAACTTTAAAAAATGGAAGAAATGAATTAGGAATGAGCATAACACATATCGGTCTCACGCGCCTACAGGCCGCATTAGTGGGTGGATTGATTTAAGATTTTACCCATGGCTGCTCCTAAGCATCCCGCAGTGCAGTGACCAGGATTCGACCGGATCCGAGCAAAATTGTCAAAATGAAAAAACTTTAAAATTTGAAGAAACTGAATTAGGAATGAGCATAACACATATCGGTCTCACGCGCCTACAGCCCGCATTAGAGGTTGGATTGATTTAGGATTTTACCAAGGGCTGCTCCTAAGCAGAACCGGACGGATATAGTTTTCATTCTGTCCGTCTGTCTGTCAACTACCACAAGTTCGGCAGAAATATATTTTTCAAAACGTGCCTTCTCAGCCATATGCAGCCTTATCTGTTCATCTGTGGAAGGATTTATTTAAATTGTGCGAACTTAATGCAGTCATGCGGCAAAGGGACGACTTGCCCTTCGCGCAATTATTGAATCGGCTCAGGACAAACTCGTGCACAAAGGATAACTATTCCTTTCTTCGCAGCAGAACAATTACTTACGATTTTTCCAATCCAGAATACCCTTTGCAAGCTTTGCACATTTTTTCCACCAATGATGCAAAGGATGAACACAACCGCAGACTACTTGAGTCGATCGATGCTGAATTGATCCGAATTCCTGCCGTGGACCAATCGCTCAAACGTACTCAAAACTCGAACACTTCTTTCAAGATTGGCAACCTTCAAAAAAATTTAGAGTTGAAAGTTGGTTGCAGAATAATGCTTGTTATGAATGTCGATGTTGCAGATGGCCTTTGTAATGGGTCCGTTGGAACAGTAGTTGAAATAATAATGACTGAAGCAGGTGTGGTCTCTTGCTTGTGGATTCAATTTGACACTGTCACAGTGGGAAGAAATATCAGATCTCACATAAAGCATCCACTGTTCCAAACTGCGACTAGGATTGAACGTCATGAGGCACTTCTGCCTAATAATGTGTCACAAAATATCAGAAGAATTCAATTCCCCGTGTGCCTATCTTTTGTGACAACAATTCATAAAGTCCAGGGCCTAACTCTTGACAGAGTGGTGGTATCACTGCAACACTGGACTAAATGTGGAATGGCTTATGTTGCTTTAAGCCGAGCCAGAACTATCGATGGCCTGTCAATCATCTACTTTGATGAAAAGAAAATCAAGTGCGATCCTCTAGTTGTCAATGAAATGAAGCGTCTGCATGATACATCTGTAATAGGCCGATTCTCTTCTACATTCTGCGAGGGGCAGTATGCAGTTTCTTTAAACACCAGATCGCTTGTAGCACATCATATCGACATTTGTGCTGATCAGCGACTTGTAAATGGAGCCATTATAGCTGTGAGTGAAACATGGTTGACATCACATCACTTCAACAGCAATTTCTACATTCCGTCACATGATGTTTTCCGAAACGATGGCTTCACTAAAGGCGGTGTTGCATTATATACCGATACGTTACTGAAAGGTAGAAAAATTACCGTTGACACAACGCTTCAAGCTCTTTGTGTGAACATAAGGTTTCCACAAGAAACCTCTGATACTGTAATTTGTGTCATCTACAAGTCGCCAATCTATCCGGTAAACAAGTTCTGTAAATATCTTCGGGAACTTCTCGTCCAACTACCATTGAAAAGAACAATCGTGCTTGGTGACTTCAACATAAACATTTCACAGAAACAGTCGCCATTACTATATCTTATGAATTCATTTCATCTTCTGCCAACCTCGTTTGAAGCAACAATGCCATCTGGTCGATGTATTGATATTATCTTCACACCAAATCAGTCATGTACCACTGGCTCTACAAACCTCTACTTCACTGACCACAAGGCTGTATGGCGTTCTTTGGAACAGTTGTTCACAGGAACCTCATAATCAGGTATACAATTTGCGCGAACCCGGCGGATTCATGCTTCTCGAGCATCTAGTTAAGTGCAAAAAAGTGGATTTTAATTACAAAGATGAAAACAAATACAGTTGTTTTAACTTGATCGCGAGTCCTGTGGCTCTGTCAAGGCTGCCTACGGAGATGAGATGTTTGTAAAAGCCCAAGTTGAATCGGGATGGAATTAACAATCAAAAGTGATGAAAGAGTGATTGAAGTTGGCGGTCAACATCTTGACTACAGTTTGAAGCGAAGTGCAATTAACGGTCAGAAGTGATGACAGAATGATTGAAGTGGTCAGTCGCCGTCTTGACAGCAATTTGAAGCGAAGTGCAATTAACGATCGGAGAACTTATGAAAGAGCGAATGGACTCCTTCATGACGACCTCAAATGCAATCGCATTCTGAGTGCAGATTACGATAACGAACCCATAAAAGGGTAATTGAACTAGATAAATAGTCTTGATTGCAATTAAAGTCGTGTCACACTTTTGTTCTAGTTAAAAGAATTGGCGATTGCATTTAGTTTTCGTAACAATAGCGTCATAGTGCGCTTTTATATTAATTTGTTTTGAAAATCCGAATATTTAGGAAAATGGTGATTAAATTCATGGCATCATTTATTATCTAAGTTGACAGACTAAGAAAAATGTTTCGCATTTTTATCACGCTGCGGCCGGGTTCTCCTGCGTTTTGGGGACGGGTTCTCCTGAAGTTTGGGGCCGAGTCCGTTTGGGACCGGGTTGGTTTGGAGCCGGGTTCGTTTTGGGCCGAGTTCGCTTGGGGCCGGGTTCTCTTGTATTCTGTTTTTGGCTGCAAGTTCATAGCGTGTAAGTACAAATAACTGGCATCAAAATCTAATTTTCGAAATGTAAGAAACTGCAATAGTCGAGGAAAACATCAAGATAATCGTTTACGCGTTTATTCACGATGACATCGACAACGGTGATCTGAAAAACGAAAACAAAGACGATGATTTGTAATTATGAAACATATTGCATCAGTATTCATCATAACGTTTTACAGAAATGTTACATCTGAAAATAGTTACTCCTTTGCGACATACACAGTCATATTTTAAAGCGTTACATACATAAATATGAAATAATATGATATAATTCTTAAGGTAAAACAGCGTTGAAGTCTTATCAACAACAGTCCTGTCTTATGCTCTATGGTACAGAGCGAAGAAACGAAATATTGTGATTTCAACGCCGACAAATCAATAAATTTAAAATATCAAGATCCATTTTGGCCGAGGTGCTCGAAAATAAAATACTAATATATCAATGCGGCTGAGTGTTGTGAGTCTGTTCCGGGACAGACTCCCACCAAGTGGCAGTACTTTTTGTTTGTATGCATCGTCGTTTTTCGAGTAACAGTACTGCATTTTGTCTGCACCTCAGTGACATTTGTAGCAAAAGTTCATTCTTGTTTGCACCGAAGTGGAAAGTCCATCATTAACATTCTGATTGATTCATTTTAATTGACGCTTTATGGCATTATTTTTCAGACTGAATAGTTAGAAGGTTGTCGGTCACTTGAAGGAGATGTCGGATTCTAAACCCTCGGTGTTAGTGCTTGGAGGTCAGTAATACCTCTGCGAATAGTAAACATAAAATCGTTTTATTTGTCACAGTTGTATCTGAATTTCTGTGCAATTTTGTAATTTTGTGTACCATTTGTTTGAAAAACAAAAAAAAAAAAAAAAAAACACGCTCAGTTGCTCTTGATAAACTGAATTGCAGGGGCCTAACCCATTAATTCGTACCACGTGGGACCGACCAGTTTGGTTCAAATTGTCCAGAAATACGAAAAATCCGCGAGGTGGGTGTATCTGGTGTCCTATGAAAGCCCGCCGTTTATGTGAACAGATGGCGCGCTCGCTCCTTTCAGCGCGGTTTTCCCGGTTCTCACTTCAAATGCCGTGTTATTTTTTCCTTGTCAGGCTGTGGCTTCATTGGCAGGCATCTCGTGCACTACCTAGTCACAAATAAAATCACAGACAAGGTGTGTATTTGTTACTGATTTAACAATATGTGTGAAGCTGTTTGGAGTGTGAGTTCTCAAAAATGTTTCTTTTTTATCGCAGAAATGTGTCAACGTAAAATATACTCTTGAGACATAAACACAGATATAAATACAACTGTAAAAAAAATTGTAAAAAAAGTTCATTTCTTCTGAGTTGTTGGATAATGTCACGTAATCCATATATAACGCCATTTTAGCGTTTATCAGACAAAATCTTATCAGTTATGTCTTTTTTTCAGATAAGAGTGGTTGACAAAGTGATGCCGACTTTAGCCTGGCTCAATCCTGCCCATGCTGTATGTTCTGTGTTTTTCTTTCTCAGTTTAATAATTTTAAATTTTCCATGGTCTGTTGAAGTGTAGGTTGGCGGTTAGTGTTAATTCATCGTGTAAATGATTTTAAATTTTATCGTCAAAATTGGCGTTCAGTGGACTCGTTTTTTTCATTCTTTGTCCGCCTTTTGAAATACGTGTTACATGTTGGTATCATTAGGAGGAAATAATGCAGATGCATGGATGCCATTTTATAATTACAAGCGGTTAAATGTGTCCATTATACTGACGGGCCTGCGAAATATTCACCACGGTTTTTTTACTTGTCAAACATTGAAGGAGCCTTTGCTTTGGAGAAAGTTTGGATGGTTTAAGCATCTGAAGGTTCCCGAACCTTCTTGATTCGATATAAACAAGTACCAACAGATCATTGACTTCTGTTGATTTTTGAACAATTAGAGACAAAGTGGTTGGACATTCAAGAGCAAAGTATGTGAAAGCAGCAAGTACGTAAGCGGTGTTACAGTTTGAGAATAGAAAATGTAACCTGTTTTATTTTATGAGTAGCATGGGAGGAATGCATTCTTTGCATGGACGGCATTCTAATGCGGGTAGGGTTGTCCTAGTTAATAGACTCATTTCTGCGTAGACAGGACAGTATATGGTTCAACTGTCACAGTTTCCAACATAATGGGAAAATGTGAGAAAAACTTTCATTCAAGTAAAACGGGAACCTTTTGTGTTCTGGTAGTGTTGTTTTGTAAAGAAAACTGGTATATTTATTATTGTATTCAAAGACTAGTAATCTACGAAAGGTTTGACGTATTTTGTTTGTGTACAATTGTGATAACTGCTATCGAACGCTCAATTAGCGTATCGCACTGGGCTGTGAAGTAGGTGAACTGTGACAGACCTAATTATCGATAAGAAAAAGACAAAAACAAACTAAAAGGTAAAAAGCAATTACTACTGTTCTGAAGTTGCAAGAACGCAGAATGACATGTGCTTCTTGTTTATGGTTGGCTTTGTACTCGTTCTGCCTTAAGTCACTTCACGCTTTTCTTTACTCACAGTCAAGTAAAAGCACATCCTTTGTGTGGAAGGAAGAACCTTTCACAGTAATAAAAAAAATTTGAAAAATCGGAATTGACTCTATCAAGTATGTGCAAAGAATTGCGGAAATGTTACATTGAAATGAGGCTGTTTCTTTTTCAACTTTTCCTTGCCCTTTTAGGATAAGAACACGGCACACACCCAAACATGTGTATGCTTTCGTCTGGTGCCTCTGCATGATACCGCAGGTCTGCTTACCCTGAAATTCTGCCCTCGTTAATTACTGGACACTGCTAACAATCTACTTGCGTGGAAGGTTAACTTCAACCAGTCGTTGCATAGAATTATGTGCTCGTGGCTCTCCCATGACGTCCTCGTGACGTTCCCGTGACGCCTCTTACCAAATCTTTCTCCAAGAAGCAAAGCTCATATTTACATCTTTTGCATAAGATGTTATATATATATATATAATGTATATATTATACAGTCATACTGGCATGTTTGTTTGCAGGAAACATTTTCGCAAGTTGAATTTAAGCATGCTGATCTAATCAATCCAAGTGAGTGGCGCATCAATTCTTAAAGGTGTCAAAATCTATGTAATCAGCCCTCTAATAGGCCAGAAGGATCTTTAGGACCGCCCTCTGTCCCTCCGTCTTTCTGTGTTTTAACCTTACAGTCTTTCCGTTCCTCCGAAATTGTCGCACCTAGCGGCTTTACAAATTGGGATCGTAAAACATGTTGGAGTTATGCAAGATTTTGGAATTTGCCAAATATTTATAGAGTGCCCAAAGGTGAGAAATAAATCCTGACTTGGGAGAATTTACTTTTGAAATATTTGCATCTGGTGTATGATAGTGCTTGGATGCATCACTGACATTTTAACTAGTGGGTTGGGGGTTGGGGGGTGGGGTTGGGGCTTTTCATATTGATATCTATCCTCTTTGGCTTTTGGGTTTTTGCGCATGCCAGTTCTTCTACATCAACAAAACAGGGTTTGGAATTTATGTACAATGTTTTGAAATACCGTGTAAACATATAGATATATGAGATGAAATCAGCAAGTCAACTTGGTTTGAGCTACTGCAGGCAGAACTAATTTGGACTTATTTCTACCTGAAGACTTGTCAAATAGTTTCAAAAAGGATTGGAAATTTCGGTCATTATACATGGTAAATTGCAGACGTGAATCGTCTTATTGTTATGGACAACGAACAAACAGTAGCTGAAAAGTATTTTTTTTTGTGTGTGAAAATGGGAGTACTGCTTGCGAGCAGTAACGTTTGGAAGACGCAAGTTCTCTGACCTGTGTCTTTTGCTTCAATGATAGTTATCTTATTGTTTAGTTTTAATTGGCTTTTAGAATTACTAATGGTACTGTCAGTTGTACGACGTGTAATTTCCTGTCAGAATCGCAGAGATAATCCAACAAAATAAAAAAGTAATGCAAACGAGAGATTTACCGTATTTTACCGTATTTATCGTTGAGTTCTCTTCGCCCACGGGCCATGTTGGAGCGCCCAAGCAAATTTCTGTTTCTGAAGTAAAACTAAAGTTGTAAATCAAATCATAAAATTTCATAAGAAACTTTGCGCATAATGTAGCTGTAGCAAACTGCTCTTGTGGCAGTAATACCATTTGGAGAATAATTTGTGTTTAGATTCCGTTGCCAACGCTTTTCGCACAGCTGGTGGGAGCGCGTATGATTACGTCATCAACTGTGCCGGGGAGACGAAACTGGATCAGGAAGATCCAGTAAGCAATTTAGTGTACTAAGGCATAGTTATGCGCATACAGATCAGATCGATTAATGGGTTAATCACGTGGTAGTTAATCACACAAACATGTTACTGGCATACTGTTGAAAAATCACTCGCCCTTTATCCGCATAAAAATATTCCGTAAACCGCTTATAGGCATAGCATTTTGTTTGTAAAATGCCCACAATGAAAACAATGGGCGGCAAAATACACATACACGAGAAGTGCCCGCCTTATGCAGTATGAAGAAATTTTGAATGCGTTTTAAGAAACAGGAATCGTTTGAGATATTAAAAAGAATAAAGATATTAATTTTTATTATTTTTTTTTTTCGAAAACGAAAACGCTAAGAGATTATGTTGCTTCATGATTGCAGGTATATAAGCATGGCATATACACGCTGAGTTGTAACTGTGCAAACCAAGCGGCTAAGATGAAAGTCAAGTGCTACGTAGAATTGTCTGACGCCCGAATGAAAGCTTCCGAAAAGGTGTAAATTTAGCGCATGTGATGGGCATTAACTGTGAACTCTAAAACTGTCAGTTGTAGACAGCTGTAAGGAAGGGCGTAGGGTTTCTAGAAATGTGTATTTTGTACGTGTGAGTGTGATGTAGCAAGGGACAGGGAGGAAATTGTTAGAAGAAGTCAGTAGGGAAGTGGATGGTGGAGGGGAGGGGGTAATGGTGGATATTTTCAGTTTGTTTTCCTGTTGTCTTAGGCGTTTAGTGGTGCTCTCCTGTTTGGTTGCTGGGCGGTGGGGAAAGGGGGCGGGACACTTGTGGCTGTAATCAAATAATTTCAGTTAAGAAAAAAAAGCTTGCAGAAGTAAAAAAAAAAAGCAGTTGTAGCACACGACTAGGGCAGCTCGTGGCACATTGCAGGTGGCGATACCAGAAGATGTGGAGTGCGAGCCGTGGACAGACGTAGCTCAGTACAAGCTGCGCGTAGAGGACTACCTACACAGTCTGCCCGATCTCAATTACGTCATCGTGAGGCCTGCTCTAGTGTACGGTGTCGCCGACAAAACCGGGCTCAGTGAGTTCTCGGGCTGCCACGCCAGGGCTCTCAGTCTCGAGGGAGAATAAAGAATTAAAATTTTCTTCATTAAATGTAATCGGGCGAAATAAGACTGAAGTTAAAAAAGTAAATAAATTGTCGAAAATTGTAGCATAATATATTGCCACCTTGGATTTAATTATTTCATTGACAGTAAGTTTATGCTATCGAGTGATGGATTCGAAGATTTAAAGATGTTCAGCTGTTCAAGACGGTAGAGTGGGGCAGATGGTAAGGGATAAATCATATTGTGCGCGTGGATTCAATCGACGGGCCGGGATCAGACGTCTTATGTATGAATTCCTCTGTTTCAGCCCGACGCTTGGTTATAGCAGGTGTCTACAAACATTTACAGGAAAAGCTTCAGGTTTTCTTTTTTATTCTTTGCATTCGTTTTTATGCGACTCGGTAGCGTTAGTTCTTTAGGTGTTTATTATCGTATGCATGTGCGTGCATGTCGTACTTGAAGACTACAAATACTGCCAAATAGTGCTTAAAATTTTCACCTCACCTCGAGCCACAATTGTGGTGCCGGTCAGAAAACAGAACGCATCACAACTCGGAATTTTCTCGTCGTATTTTGGGTAGATGCTGTGGTCGAAGGAGCTACACATGAACACGGTACACGTGCACGATGTGGCCAGGGCTGTGTGGCACGTGTGCCTATACGGCCAGAGCGGGGAGATCTACAACCTAGCCGACAAGGGCAACACCTGTACGGGTCTCACTGCCTTATCCACACCTTAAAGAGCTGTTCTATACAAGTAAAAATGTGCAAGAAAGAAAATACTGGGCCAGTTTATATCAATGTTTTGTTTTGGGCCTCATCATTTGGTGTTGTATCGTGAAAAATTCCAAATAGTTGAAGGATAACTTGACAAAAAGTGGAGTTTTAGTGCAGAGCGGATTCACAGCAGATGCTGTATAAAAACTGCTTTAAACGAGCTCATTTTGAGAGCTGACGGTTAAAAGCTAACAGAAATTGTGCCGAAACGGACGTAAGTAGTAAATTTTCACAATTGTTACTGCCTCGCTTCACCGTACAATAGTCATCTTTTGGGTGAGTGGGTAAGAAAATCAAACTTTAAAATTGAATTTAAATGACTCCGGAATAATAGTAGCACTTGGTTAGGGACACTGGTTTTTTTGTGTTCCTGTCAAGGTCAAGGCAAAATTGGTGATGTCGTCTCGGATATTTTCAACATTAATTATGACTACGTCAGCTCCGTTGCTGTCAACATTGCAAAAGTAAGACAATTAGAAGCTAAGTAACTACTTCTAAATCCATAATTTTTGTGATACAGTATGATTAGAAAACTCGAACTTCGCCTAACTAAATCGAAAATATCATTATGTCGAATATTTCAGTGATCGGATATCTTTATTCACAGATTACATGGCTTAGGGACAGTATACCTCGAATACAGAGTTATCGAGTTTAAGTTATCGAGTATGCGAGTATCGCGCTGTGCATAGCAATCGAATGTCAGGGCAGTTCATAGTAAATAAAAGGCTATATAAAATAAAATGTAAAAAAAAAATTGCAAAAAAAAAAAAAACAACTTATATTTGAAAAATAGTTTGCTATGAAAGTGATGAAAATATAATAGACTTATACTCGTTGAGAACGCAGTGTAGTGACTTGGAACTGAATAGTGCCGTGCGTATACTTCAGATAAGTTTGGAGGAGATGGCGGAAGATGTGAACGAGAAGCACGTGGTGGCGTGGGGGGAGGCCTGCCTACAGGACGCCATCAGCAACACGCCACTCACCCCCGTCGTGACCCAGGTGAGCCGCCCTGTCCGCCAGCGGTCCCACCAGCCTCCCCCCCCCCCTCCCTCCCACCACTCTGCTGCGTGGTAGTCAATGGGAATTGGTTAAATTCGATTTGTTACCCTAGCTTGGATATTGAAGTTGTTAATGATTTGCCGCTTCTACGCTGCGTTTCTCCTGGCTTACCCCCGCACACGCGTCACAAGTTGACGCTGTATGCAAATTTTCAGGCTGGATGGTTTTGATCAGTAGTTACAGTTTCTAAGTTAAAAGAAACTGTTAAATTGGAAAGTCAAGTCACAATTGATTATGCCTGCTGACCCGTAATCACGGTTAGTAAAATCTTTGGTAAAATAGTCGGCAAGATTTTGTATTTGTGATACTAAGAAGTTCCACGTCACTGAATTTCAAGCAGATGCACCTGAATATTAAATGTCAATCAGTTTATAAAGCAGCGGCAGTCGCACATGTTACAGGAGCATCTGGCAAAGAAGGACTTGTTTGTCGACGGTTCCAAAATTGAATCTATAGGATTTCAATACGAGAAGCCAGAACTTACGAAACAGTTACTAAAAGAGGTTTGTGTAAAAGTGTGTTCTTTTAATCAAGTCTTTCTGGAGTTTCGTTGATATGAAATAGCGGTGACAGTATTCAAAGCGACCACGTTTTACTTCATTGCAATATTCGGGTGTCATGAAGACCACTGAAAAGGTTATTGTCTAGAAGGAAAATGCTGCCGTAAAGAACATTCACACACGCACTAAAAAAAATCTTCCCCCCCCCCCCCAAAAAAAACAAAACAAAACAAAAAAAAAAAACAAAAACAAAAACCAAACTAAAAAGAAAAAAAAAAAACGGGGTGTGATTTTGTAATTACCGGTATTATCGGACGCCCTAAATATGCCCATACGTGGATAGCTCCGGATAAGTTGACTAGGTCAAAATTCAGAGTGAAATTGAACTAAAATGCAATGAATATATGAGCAAGTATAAAGAAATTATGAACAAGTAAACAAAATTAATTACTGATAAATAAATAAATAGATCATAAAAAAGATAAATGAAGAAATGAGTTAATGAAAGTATGTTTGTTCAACGATAGCACACATGTATGGAATGCCGTTTTAACATTTAATGCTCATTTTTGATATCAAAATACAATTAAAGATATCAATAAATCAATGTAGATATCGTTAATTTATATTTTTCTATCGATAATTGTATTTTGGATGGCAAAATTTCTTTTTTTTTGAGATGAAAAAATCAATTTTACAACCTTAAAAATCTTAAAAGGAGATACGTATTTATGTAAAATTTAACGAATTGTCAATTAAATTTTGGAGATGAAAACCTAAAGTATTGATATCTATCATAACAACACAATTTTTGAACTCAAGAATTGCTTCTTTTTTGTACAGTAAAAAATTAAAATAAAGATTCTGTATGCAAGGGCGAGTCATTATTTTATTCACAGATATGTTCTGAATTTTTTATATAAATATAGACTGATATTTTGATATCAAAAATTAATTTTTGAGATTAAAAATCATTTGCAGATTTCAAAATACAAATTAAAAAGTCTCATTATGAAATAATGAAATGTGTAATAAATTCTTGATATCAATAAAAAAGAAGATAAATTATTGAACTCAAAATTGATTATTTCTTAATACCTCTGAATATTTATCGATATCAAGAATTATTTTTTTTTTGAGATCAAGAATACATTTAGAGATATCCAAAATATAATTACAGATAGCAAAAATTAATTCTTGATATCATTAAGTCAGTTTTTGAGATCAAAAATTACTCCTCCACATGAGTAATTCCCTGTTAAATGTGAAAATGGCATTCCATACACACGCACCCTGTGCAAAAAGCTCAAACGGTTTAAAATGCACTTCTCGCTTGTTAAATGAACTGTATTAATATGGAACTGTTTTATTTGCAGGTTTTAGACGATTATGTTTCCATGAAACTGTTTCCTCGTAGCCTGTTGTCCTGATTGCAAGATCTCGTGTAGTGTGACGTCACTGGTATCAGATCACTTGCATCTGTGACTTCATAGCTCTTGATTTTAGGCATTTATCTTGAGAAGTAGCTTCTTTTTTCCATTTTTTTCTGCATTGAAGCGATGATACTTGTGACAATGTCGGTGTCCTGACTTACGTGATTTACCATGGCTTCCGCTTTTCTCAGCGTTGTTTTTAGGATGGTAATGTACGACTCATGCGCGCTGTTTGTTGTTTTGGTGTGTAACGAATCCTAGGCAGAAAAGTAGACCAAAAACCGACTCCATGAAATAGGTTTACAAAAGAAGTGAGCGTGTGGCACCATTTGAGATTACCTGCAATCTGTATAAATGCAATTTAGACAATTTAGTAAGACTTGTCCACACTCCAGTGCAAATTACTACCGAGTATTTTACTATTGAAATTGTACGTAAGTGATCCCGCATTGGGACTGAGATGGTTTTCCTTTACAGTCGGCAGTCGGCTTATTATGTGATACTGTTCAGTGTTAATGTCATCTGTGTTGTGGAGTTCGCTCTAGTTGTTCTGCGAAATTTTTACAGTTTTTTTCAGCTTGCTCAAAAGAAGGTGCTTTCATGTGCTTCCATTCTGAACGATTCTGCATTATTTTTCCACCAGGATATTATTGGAAAATGTAAATGTTGTTGTGTGTGCAATGAAGACAGCTAAATGTAGTCTTGATTTCGAGTTGTAATTCTATTTTGAATGCAGTCGAAAATAGCAGTGTGATTGGGAATTTTGCTTGTTGTGGGGGGGGGGGGGGGCGTGTCAGGGCAAAAATTTGCCTTTGTGTGCTTGTGGTCGGGATTCTAATATAAAATCGTGTATTTTCCGTAAGTTATATATATATATATATAGGTAATTTACGAATGTTTATTAGTCCCCCGCCGCCGCGTAGCGCGAAGTGGGGGACTTGAATTCGGGTCCGTCTATCCGTCTGTCAGTATTTCGGAGATGATGTCTTTTGTGCGATAGATCTCAGAAACTACTCGAGGGATTCCATTTAAACCTTGCATAGGGAAAGAATATAGGCTGTAGTTGGGCACTTGGGTATAGATTTTGCCCGGAAGCGAAAAAATGTGTCCTAGGACTGTCCAAAGTCCAAATATCTTACGCCGTCAACATGTGGGTGGGATGTCTTGTGCAATAGATCTCAAACGCTACCTGATGGATTCCATTTAAACCTTGCATAGGGACAGAATATAGGGTGTAGTTGTGCACCTGGGTATAGGTTTTGCCGGTCGCCGAAAAATGTCCTGGGGACTTTGTCGAAAAATCAAAATCCAAATGTCCCCGCCGCGTAGCGCGAAGGGGGGGGGGACTATTGAATTCGGTTCCGTCTGTCTGTCTGTTCATCTGTCTGTCGGTCTGTCTGTCCATCTGTCAACTTCAGACATTTTTTCACAAAGTTTTATCCGGACATATGTTATTTTTTAAACTTTTCCATTAAGATCCTGGCATTGCACGTGTGCGGGGGGACTTGTTTTTTACTTGTTTACGTATTGATTCAGAATGTTCACGGCAGTTCAGACTACTTCAAACTGATTCAAGCTAATCATTCGTCGTGTTTGTGAAGTCGCGAGGTTAGGACGCTGGGCTAAACTTGAAAACTTGTGTACTTTAGTTTTGTGGTTAACGGGCCAGAGTTTACAGACCAACATTTGTTTTTGCTGCCTGGACCGCGCGAATTTGAAAACGTGGTGTCTGTCTGCCGTCTAAGTGCGCCTTGGCGCTGTGATGTTGATGTGTGGACGGGTATTTCGTGTGTAACGGGAGAAAAACCGCAAATTATCGATAACGCTATAAAACAGTGGAAAGCGCTTTCTTGAGACTTTGGCGCGACGGGGACCTGGACACGGCGCCACGTGTGATCTGGACACGGCGCCACGTGTGACCTTGGCACGGCGCCACGTGTGATCTGAACTCTTCATGCTTGACACATTCCGCTCGCTGCGCTCTACATATTCTCAGACTTAAGATGGCCGGTGGCGTGTCCGCTGTTGATGATATCAATGTTTAGAAAAGGCCTGCTGGACGTAACCTTGCAGCCTGTAACCTGACATCAAGTGAACAAGGAAAAAGTAAACTGCATTCTTGTTAACAGTTCTTTTAAAGTGCAGCATTCTGCTAAGCAAAGTGTGGACAGGTGATTACATAAATGCCTTCTTAGTGCCAACAAATTTCTTGTTACTTTGTAGAGGATGAGGGTGTTCCCTATGTGACTGTTTGTTTAATGGTTGACACCGCAGGAAGTCACTGAGTGCTGTGCGGTGTAATTCGTGATACAATTTGTCAAGTGACGTCAATTTTACGTAATGGGCGGTGTGTGCTATGTGTGCACTGTACTTCACCAATTCATAACGCCACACCGATTTTCAACTGTGAAGAAAATCACCATAGTGCAGGGCCGGGCACTGCACGCCCATCTCCCACCCCCGCCCCTCACCCCGGATCCGAGAAAACATGCGGAGCGCGGCGGAGAGAAATAGTTTTCGAAAAAAGCTCCACAGCTGATTTATGTTAGGGAAATTGCTTGGCTCTTAATGTAATATTATTGATGAGGTTAGGGGAGGGGTTGATGGTACAGTGTCTGCATGTATAGTTATCCCGTTTGGTTTAATACTCGTGTGATTAAATATTCACATAAAATTACGCGCAAACTTGAAAGGAATAATGCTGAATGCCATGTTGCACTTAGCTGGCTTCTCTTTTGGGGGGGGGGGGGGGCGGGGGGTGATTAGGTTTTCTTTTGCATAAACGTTTCTTTTTGAGAATTTCAGCTGGTGGGGTTTCCGTGGTAAGTGGCTCGCACCCTGTACGACGTGCAGACGCTTCATAGTCCGAATATTTATTCCCGAATCGATTCATTAACACGATGTTAAACTGTTGTATTGTGTGATGCGTTGTTGGTATTTGCTGTAACCGTTTAAATGCTAATCCGTTGTTAAATGTCACGTCACGTGTTCTTTCTCCTATGCTGTGATTAAACTGCGATGTCTCGAATATTTCACCTCATCTGCGTTTTATTTCATCTCTGAGTTATTCTGCAGTTCTTTTGCGGGTTTGTTTCGGGGGTCGGAGCACTTAAATTCAATCGATTTATATTGAAAATGATATTTGTATTAAAACGATCGTTATAGAAAAATCGATTAAATACAAAAAAACCTGTCTCATTTTTCAAAAAGAGTGTTGAAGCTTGGAAAGGTCGCCAAATTAGCTTATTGTGATGAAAGGCTTGGGGTGCTGAGCATGCTGTATTTAGGTTAACCTAGTATGTGGGTCTATGGCAGGGCTTCAGAGTGTGACGTAGGGATGGGGTGAGGTGTGGGGTGGGGAGGGAGCGTGGATGGGAGTGGCACGATGCATACCTAGTGCACAGCAGTGATCACGCGAATAATGTGGTTTATAATCGCGAAAGGGATGGTACTGGGCAGTTAAACAATAATTTTGCGGTTTCAGCTAAAAGAAGAAGGATAAAGAGATAGAAAGAAGGAAATAAAAAGAAAAAAAAATGAAAGAGACGCAATGAAGAGAAAATACACTGGGAAGTCTAAAGGCAAGAAATAATGGTAGATTTTTGTGCTTGAGGAACTTAGCGTTGTTTCTGGGCAGCAGAGACGTGGGGGAGTGCGGAAGGAGTATTAGTAGCTTATAGAAACTCATTTTTTCTGGCGTGAGATTTCCGGAATGGCCTTATGTGCACTCAAACCTTAGAAAGCATTGATGTGGGAATGTTGGAATAGTGTGATTAAGTTATCATAAGTTTGATTTAATTTCGCATTACTTACAAATATTGACACCTTCTGTAAATGAGCTGTAATTCAATTCACCGACAACATTTGCACTACCAATAAATCTTAACCGTAAAGTGCCTTAACACAATACATTGAATATAGATTGATTATCCAGACTGGAATGTCAACAAGGTTTCCGTCGTGGAAATCATTACCAGTGTCACGTAATCGTTTTCTTTGTGACACCATATTTTCGGGCCACGCATTGACAAACAATCGCAGCGGGGGGGGGGGGGGGGTAGCAGGCGTGAGTGGAGGGGCATTACCAGGTGATGATGGTGGGCGAGAGGGGGGACAGGTCGAAAATAAAAATCCGTACAATAATCTCGAAATGTCGCTGTTTGAGATGCTCCACAGGCGTCGTCGAAGTGATGCTCCTCCCCCTCCCCCCCCCCTCGCCTCCCCCATTGCGTAGAGATTTGTGAGTGATGAAAATTCAGGGGCAATGTTCACCTTCACTGTTCATGGATTCTACACGTGAAAAGTGTTTTACACCAAACGATCATGAGTAAGGTCAAAATTGTAGCGAGAATGTTCACTCAAGAGGTTTTTAAGGGTCTTCACTCATAGCGGGCTTAAGCATGTGAAATAAAAGATTGTAAATGATGCTCACTCATGAGAGAGAGAGAGAGAGAGAGAGAGAGAGAGAGAGAGAGAGAGAGAGAGAGAGAGAGAGAGAGAGAGGGGGGGGGAGGGGGAGAGAGAGAGTATCTGCACTGTAGTTACCACTGGGATATCTGCAAATTGGGCGGAAACCGGTTCAAATACCGATATGAAGCGATTAAGGTTATCTGGAGAAATGAAAGGGCCAACGCGTGTGCCTCCTGAAAACGCAATGAAAGACGACAGCGTAAAGACAATGGAAGCGAGGCTGCTTTTGCATTTTGACAACTGACACAAAAACAATATATAATAGACAAGTACGGAACCTTAGGGTCTGTGAAAAGGGGAATGGGTGTTGCTACAGTAACTGCTCCACCTCAAGGCTGTTGTAACGGCTCCTGTCTTAATTATGTTACTTGATTTTCTTTGTTGATTTCATGTAGCACTCATTTGCACCTTGTGAATTATGCGGTGGGTAGCTTGTCCTTGGTCACTTATTAGCTTAATCTCCAACGGCATTTTTTTGTTTCTAGTGGCGTCAAGTTCTTGGATGTTGTTGCGGGATTAAGGGGTAAAATCAAGCTTAAAGCGATTGATCAAAATCAGGGCAAGGGCATAACCTGCGTGAAAATGCAGATTTTAATAATTTCGATCAGGGCTTTGCGGACATCTTGGAACAGCCCTTGTCAGCTATGTTCCAAAGAAGTAAAGCCGTTCTGCGATGAATTCAGAATATTTTCCTCTTTAACTAAAATGTTGGCATTTTGCTATGCGTTTCCTATGTGAACACTATGTGTTTGTGAGTGTTTGGAAGTATGGTGTGTTAATAACTTCTCAATCATTTGTGCCCATTCCATAACTGCGCGAGGGCGGGAGGGCTTTCTAAATGAGACCTACTTTGGACCGCCATTGTTGAATTAAGTTCTTTGAAAGATAATCCTGGATATTAAGTCTGTGTTTATTTTCTTTTCTTCCTATGCTAATAATCCATAAAATGATAATGAATAGAAGTCTATATATAAATTTACACCAGCAGGCACGTTCTTCAGCAAGGCTTTGAATTTAAAGCTCCGCCAGATAGGACGTTTTGTAGACAAACAAAGCGGGATTTTTTGCTGTTGGGACACAATCATTGTGGCGCATATTGATTTCTGGAACAACAGCGGATATATTTGACCTCCTTTCTTTATCATACAAAGACAAGCACTTATTTTCACGTAATAATCGGAAAAAGAATGTTAATAGCCGCTGAAGCTTTAAGTTCGCTTGACCTGAATCTGTTTCCCGAGCGAGAGAAGACCACTTTAAAAAGTTTAACATGGAGTAAAAACAACTTGTGTATGATCAATGTACTTGTGAATGGGGGATAGCGGGGACGTTTGTAGTAAATTTGCGTGATTAAATACAATTGTCAGACCTCTTGTATCGTCAAGTGTCACTCGATTGGATACTCTGGAGAAAATCCAGATATTTTTATATACAATTTATGAAGCATATAATTGCTATGAAATGCAGAGCAAATGCGATACTTGTGCGATAATGAGAAAGGACTAACTCGTTTTTATTTCTTAAATAATTTTTATCAGGTGTAAAATACCCATTCAGTGCGGCCTCCGTTGATCTGAAACAGGTGAGCTGGAAACCAAAACGTGGAAGTTGTGTGTAAGTAGCTTTATCTGTCAGCATGTCTTCATACGTACAGCAGAACGGAGTACATGAGCAGGAGAAAAGAGAATGCCAGGAGTCTGTGTTGCTAACAACAACGCTCTACCCCATGGATATACCACCCGATACCCTCCCTCCGGTCAGGGATAACTTCCCCAAACCAACAAAGAAACAACAGCCGAAAAGCTATTCCAGCAAAATAGCTTTGAAAAGGGACAAGCTATGTGACACTGCCAGTCTGGAAAATAAGCACACTGTCACGGATAGTATTTTAAGTGAAGATAAAAATGCAAAAGTAATATCGCCTTTCTGTTTTGACAAGGATAGTGCAGTTGAAAGTAATAGCAAAAGTTACAGGGCAGTACATGGCTTGAGGTATTTACAAAATTACAAGTCAATGCTAAAACAACGAGGAGTTCGTTATCAGGAGATATTCGGACACACACCAAGAAAGCCCGAAGAAAGGACGGGTTTAGTAAAAATCCCAACTTTAAATCGCGAATCCAGCAAAGAGAAACAAAGCCTGAATAGTGCACTATCCGAACCATATCCAGAACAACTGAAGCGGTCGTATGACCGGAAACTGCCTGATATTTATCCAAGAGACAGCGACCATATACTCAAGGATGAGGAAAATGGACATGACATTGCCCTGCGATCCACCGAAACTTCAGTCGCACACTTTACGCGCCGTGACACGGACGAGGAATCATTGGACAGACATAATCACGTGACCACTTCAGGAAGAGGCGGGGATGACGTATTTGATGCTTTGGGAAGAACACTAAACGATAACCTAAATGATGTCATCTGGAAAGACTCTTTGAATACGGTCCCCATGTCGCACAAACGTTCGCCGAGGCGTAAAGGAAAGCTTGGGGACATCATCACTCCCCAGCATATGGAGAAACTATTAGAATCGAACGAGGCACTGTTGAAATTTGAAGAAGGCATAGGATACCCTTACGAGAAATAGTTTTATACGAATTTTACAAAGCATTTGTGATAAATTTGATAAACATTCAAAACATTTTGTAATTAAAATGTGTTGCAACTGAACTGAACTGTTCGACGTAACAGGTCTTGTAAGTTTGTACAGTCAAGCCGCGTTATAAGTCTCCCCGTTGTAAGTCCCAATTCGCTTTAATTCCCAACTTTGCAAAGTCCCGTTTTTTTCCCTTATTTAATTGCCGAGTTGTAGGTCCAAATTCGCTTTTGTCCAAGTCCACGAGTTTCTGTAACAAATGGTCATTTTTTGTTAATTTATACCGCGTTTTAAGTCTCAACAGGGCAGCTCGATAAAATCAAGGATATTGTAAATTACACGATTTCCTCATCTAGATCAAAGCATCTACAATTACGTA
Source organism: Protula sp. h YS-2021 (assembly GCA_949752745.1). NCBI lineage: Eukaryota > Metazoa > Annelida > Polychaeta > Sabellida > Serpulidae > Protula > Protula sp. h YS-2021. The sequence goes on along the minus strand of OX457026.1, from coordinate 52,656,354 downwards.
AACATAGCTATGAGGTATTTATTTATTTATTTATTCAAGACGTGTATTCCAGCGAATAGCGCATTGTCTTGGTGATAAGGCCATTTGGGATTAAATCGTTCTCAGTTTATAAAGATAGCAATTAGAGTTTTATTTCATTATTAATTGTCGATAATGATTTGTGAATGGAGAAAATAGCAAAATTATAATGGATCGTAAAAGAAAAAGGACTGTTCTTGGTTGCGATAAAAATAGAACTTATAAATTATGCAAAGGAACATCCTAGCGAGTCGCATCAGGATATTGCTAATCATTTCTCTGGAAAATGGGATCTCGAAATGAATCGGAGATCCGTGAGTAGAATAATCAGCGAAAAGGAAAAATGGATAGAAAATGAAGTTAATGTATCATCACCATCTCGCAAAAAATTGCGAATTTCAAAACATACCGAACTCGACTTCATGTTCTTTCAGTCAAGAGTTAACAGTGGACTGTAAAATTCATTATTTTATTTACAGATTTAAAGGACTTAAATTTACACTTAATTAAAAATCCATAAATATTTTTATTCGTCGTTTTAAATAAATGATAAAGAAATAAGTTGTACCATGTTTGCTTAAAATATAAATAATGTGTATCATCTATTTAAGTTCAAATTATTGTGGATTTTGCCCACAAAAAAGCCCACCAATTTGCATTGAAGGACTCGATATTCGTTATAAGTCCCGACTCGTTATAAGTCCCAAAATTCGTCGGTCCCAACTTGGGACTTATAACGCGGCTTGACTGTATTTAGGTTTATTGTTTTCTTTTCAAAGCCTCACGTAGATTGTACCATGCACTCCTGTACCAACTGGTTAACATGCGTGTCCATAACTTTTTGAAACGACCCCTAAATGTGGAGTGCTAATTTTGAAATACCTCCTTTTATTGCCAAACGTAGAGTGAAGTTCTGAAAAAGAAACTCTGAAAGAGAAACTTTTGTGTGAAACTCGGAGTACTGAATGAACATTACCCCCTTTTGAACGGGACTGACACTCCTCGACGACAGCGCCTGACCTTAAAATTACCCATTTATCCGCGTTTGTTTTGGACACGCATGGTAACACATATGATACCCCCGCCCCCCCCCCCCCCCCTCACGATTTCATTTCATTCCAAAAAAAATACGTCATTCACCACCACTGCTGTGGCTTTATTTCAGTGGCGATGTTAAAGCCACAACCAATTGCAGTGTTTTGGGATATTCCACACAGTGCACACGTGAAGGCTTCTATCTACACCAGCCAGCTTGCACAAACGCAGAATGAATTTGATAGCTCCCCACATCAGGATTATTTTGGATGGGATGGGGCTCCCCAGTGGACTTGTAAGCCCCTTCCCCCTCCTACCCTGTTCCCCATCATTGCATTCGGCAGGGTGACGTTTCTAGCATTTGGGCACATGGTGAGGAGGCTAAAGTTACCCGTACCCGTCACCCCCTCCCGCAGGAGTAATTGTGGGTCGGGGTGGGGGCTCCCAAGTTTTTATGCCTGTGGTTCACTCGTTAGACCTTTGTCTGAATTTAGTAATTCATTTGATAGATAAAACGTGGCGTGTTTCTTAATAGACTGATAAATATTTTTTTCTATAACGGTTAAATAACCCAAGGCAAAATAGCATTCTATTCTAGTCAAAATTCCTCTTTAATGTAGAATGTGATTGATATTTGAACTCTTAATAAACAATTTCTCAAATTAAAACTAGACAGCACAGTTGAGTACGCACATAACCCTTTGTTGCTATGATTGATGAAATATAAAATGGTCACCGATTGCACATTCTTGGCGTTTTTCTTATTTTGCATTGTATTTTTTTTTAGCTTAAGTATTTAGTGTCACAAGAAAACAGCGTCTCAGTATTTTACTGAACTGAAAAATTCGTAGTCTGCCAAAAATGGATAAATGACTGTTTTCCGTAAACCCAATGCGATTACGCTACAATTTGCAGATAATGACTTTTTTTAATCAACATAGAGTATTGTTGCCTGGTAAGTAAATGTTGAGGTCAAAATTTTCGTAACTGGTTAATTACTTTATATCGATTCGAAATATGTTAATACATGCTTAGTTATATGGCTTACCTCGCGCTTTTGACTACAAATGACTGCAATATCGATGGAGTTTTTGCGTTCCAGTCAACATTGAATACTGATAGACTTTCGAATCGACCAACTTCAGATTACAGCATTTACTCATTTTACCTAAGACATTGTAACAGACATGAGTGCTGTAATTTAGCCAATCAATATTTTATAGTTATTTGTGAAATAACGAAAAACATGCACATTTCGTGTCAAGAGTGCCTGCGATTTCCTGTTTAGACAAAGTATTTATATTTTTAATAATTTTAAAGAGGTTGAGACTGATGTTAAAAGCCTAAATCTAAATGATAAATTAATTAAATTTTATTTCAGTTTACCAAATCTGCAAATTATAGCACCAAAATGTTATTCTTTGATTCTTATGCTTTAATTTTTTTATGTAAAATAAGACAAATGTTTGACTCTAGGAATATTAGCTTGTCTATGAATTGGAGGAATATTTCGGGCTAGCACTAACACTAAACCGTTGACAAAAAGTACTCGGTTATTATTCACCTGCAAAATAAGCCAGTAAATATAAACAAATAATCAAGGGCTGAGTCATTGGGCGATAGTTTTTTTCTGGTCATTGAGACGAAAACTTTATTTTTACGGAGTCGTGCTGGCATTGTAGTAATAGCTATTGTGACCGAAGATAGAAAATGTCTTTCTCCAGAAAGTCAGTTGATAATACCAAAATAATATTTGTACACTGCATAAAAAATGCTGAGACTATATAATCGTCACTTGGTAGGGAACTGCCTGGCAAGTCTTATTACAATGAGGCACTTATTTATTTACCAAGTAAACACATTAGATCGTCGCAAGACATAAATAAAGGCCGAAAACCAGGCTCAGGAATTAATAATAGTTTTAAATAACTTATCAAACTGCTCAAAGACAAATTATTAAATGATTTAAAAGATAATAATTGTCTTGCGTCACGACTGAAGTTTTTACAGCTGTTTTTCTTTGATATTAAGTGAACCCGCCAGAGCTGAATTGGGCCATATTAGAAATTTTTGGATCTAAAAGTTGGCTTTAATTTTTAAGCGTGGTTGAAATAACACGTAGCTGCTGTACTCTTAAACTGCTGAAAGTTGTCATAATTGACCGATAATTAGAGCATTGGAGTATCGAGTTTTGAATGTATCTTGTAGATGTTTTACATCCCAAGTAAGCACTTCAACAGTAATTGCGGTGACGTCCACCAGAGCAAACGACACCATTAACTGTGCTTATGATCTGGTTATGATTGGTGGCGACCTTTGGTGGCGTCTTACCAACGTCTTTGACACAACGTTGAATAGATGTTGCATTAGCGACGTTGTTTAGACGTTACTTTTGGTTGCAATCAAAATGCAACTTTTCTCGAAGTCTAATCAACGTCTTTGGTAAAACTATGAATGGATGTCGGAAAGCTGGAGTTGAATATACGTCGAAAATCGACGTTGAACAGACGTTGAGCTAGTAATAAACAAACAATGTCCTTTTTAGCGCTCACTGGAAATAGTAGCCATGACAGGTCACTTCGAAATTAGAACATATTGAGGACATATAATAGTTTTTCTCAAATACGTTTAAAAAACGTTCATAGAAATTAACTTCATAATATCCTGCGTGACTGGATGACTCCAGGTTGGGGGTACTGTGGTGAGGTGACCACACTCTGATTCTGGCTGCCTAGACAACCATTCTAGCAGTTTCCAGACGTCTGTACAACATCGCCTTCCTGACCTGTATACAATCGGGAGATTTTGTTGTGTCGCCTTCTATTTGCAATTTTACTGAACTACCAAAACCTATTTTATCCTTGGATAAATGATAGGAGCCTCTCCGCAGGTGGCAGCATATTATAAATCACTCCCTGAATTTGAATAGGCAAACAGCGGGTTGCGGTTATTTCTCAGCGGCCACGGCACCTGAGGCAAGACCTATTCAAAATTGTGACATTTTGATTGTGATTTAGGATGAAAAGCAGCAGTTCATCTACTCTCATCAGGATAACGATTAACATAAAACGAAAACTGTTAATGAAATGCCTTTGAGGGGGGGGGGGTGGGGGGGGGGGGGGGTGGCATTTAGTATCATATGTTGCTATGTGTGTCAAAAAGGAGATTATTTCGAATTTAGAACCTGCATTTAGAGATCGTTTTAAAACCTCATGGACACACATGGTAACCAATTTGTATGCAAGTGCCCCCCCCCCCCCCACCCTTCTCCTTGAAATTAATAAGCACAAGCTTTTGACAACACCAATCAATGTCGCGTGACGTATTTAAAATTTAAGAAAATAAGGCTTAACTGCTTACCTCAAAATTACATTGTTCAGTTAAATTTGTCTACATCGTGTCAAGTTATTATTTTTGTTGATTTAAGATGGACATTTTTGAGTAAAACGACAAAGACTGATTTTTTCGTCGAGATGTTGACCCCTCTGCATCCAAAGTTCACCTGAAAGTTCTGTAAGTTAATTTGATTTATTTACCCTGTGTTTATTTTTGCCACGTGTTAATTCAGTAACTGTAACGGTAGCTTATATTATGTATATTATGTAACGATTAATTGGTGATTCTTTGTACCGCGAACCGCTTGAGTCGCCTGATAGGCTAGAATCGAGTAAATAAGTGAATAAAGCGCGTTATCGAGGTCGTGTCTATCCTGGAATTCCTATAAAGGGAGCATTATTTCCAGCTTAGCACTCCGCGTTTAGGGATCGTCTTAAAAAGTCATCAACACGCATGACAACCAGTTCGCACTTCCGTGACCCCCCGTGGGTTCGCCCCTCACAAAAAGCCTGTAAATTTTGATTTTGAACAGGTTTGCTTATTCAGGCGGTAATGATCACCTTGGCGGGTCAAAAAGATGAGCTATAAATTTGCAAAATTACCCAAATAGCAGGGTTGGCATGGTCAAAATCTCAGGTGGATTTATCTGGGAGATTTATCCGGATAAATCCGTCCCGGTCAATTCTCCAAAAGTGGCTTTTTTGGCAAATAGTCAATTTTTGTTAATGGTTTTACAGTTCGTTTTAATTTAAGTATGAAGGTCCAAACATTCAGTATAAACTTCTCAATAATTAGTCAGTCAGAGATAGGAAAACCTAGTGATTGGAAAAATTCAAAGTGAACTAAAATTAGCTCGAGTGACTGACCTATTTTAAAATCACCCTGCCCAAACTTTCGAGTTAGCCCATTTGGTTTTTTTTGCGCCCAGAAAAAGGAACAAGGTTCCTACAGACGGTTCATGATCTAATGATTCATGATGAGGTCATTCGTATCATGCCCATATACAGGACATCTTTGCCACAGTTAAATATGAAACGTCTGACCGGGTGGCTAGTTTGCTGCTCAGAAATGGAACCAGTTCCTTAATAGGCAAGCTCGATATCCTAGACGTGATTCCGTAAGCAAGAATATCATTTGTTAGGTTTTAAAGTGCAGGAAAAATACTTCTATGGCTCAGTTTTACCTATGGATTGTAGAATAAGTTTTCGAAGGTCATAAAACGGTGTAAAAATTCCAAAATATCGCACACGTTTTATATTATTATACATTTATCGGACCTGCAGCCTATTTTGAAAGGTCTCCATTGTTGCAGCGTTCCTTAAAATTCCAAAACTGTTCTAGTCATCCAAACAATAGTGTGGAAGGGTAGCGAGCTTTTCTGCAAAGTGTATCATAAAATTTCAGGACAACAAGGATCGTATCAGAAAATGAACTGTTTCCCCAAAACAGGACTATATGCAAAGCAACCCTTTTCGCAGTAGCTTAATGATACCACACTACTAGAATCGAACTCAGGACCCAGGGATTATCAATTTGTGATTGTTTACGTTTGTGTACTGATGTGAACAAAAGCTTATGTATACCCCAGTTATGAGAAACAAGTGGTTTGTGGATTATGGTCTGATAGGTTTAAAAATATAACATTGTTATTCTAGAATTCCTACCGTTATTGTCGTTTATCTTTTCTCAGATCTGTTCAAAAACAAAAGGGTGGTTTGCATATAAATAATTCAACATAACTTTTTCATAAACAACCATGTTTATGTCCATTTTACTATGGCTATATGTTACAGTGGTTCATTCTTTTATAGGCAATGCATGCATTTATTTCGGTTGTTCACGTGAGATAATTAGATACTACAGTCTGTGACCTTTTATCTATTTCAAAGGTCGAACTGCAAAAGCAAACCAAACCCACTCAGACAAGGACCCTTCAATTATTCCTCCAGATCTGGACATATGCTGTTTATTGCAACCACTTTGATACTTAGCAGTCTTTCATCACCAACTAGTGCGGTTTACAAACACTCAAAGGATCATTTTGAAGATGTTTTAAGGAAGTTTTGCAACAGCAGGGGACTTGCTTTATTAATTTATTGCTCATTATTCCTGTCAAGCCTTATCTTATAATAATATATTGACACGTATTTCCGCTGAGGCCTTTCTACATTGTTTTAAAGACCAACCTGACTAAGCACATTTTTAGCCCACTACACTTGCTTGGTTATAAAAATATGTATCGCAAGTATGACCAGAATGTCAAATGTTGTTGCTGCACTAAATGTGTCTCAATCTTAAATTTGTTAGTTATGATAATTATCATTAGGTTTGCTTAAATTTGTTTTGATCATAAACTAAATTTGTTGTTTTCTAATATTCAATAAAGAGAAGGTAACTGGAATAAGTGTGAAGTTTAATAACTTTAAACATAGCAATGGTAGAACATCTACTTTGTTAATACCGTCTTCATCCTACAATTTTGCCCCCAAACCTTTAGCAATGGCAGACTATTTAAAATTTCGTCCAACCTTTTCTAAGAATTTGTTCGTGTTAAAAATGGTAAAAAATACACCCCTTCTTTTATATACAGTCATAAGTCTACTGTTATGCTTTCTGAAGGAAGCTCTACGGGATATATTTCTCATTCCATCAGAATTGGTGCTTCAACATGCTGTCTACAAAAGGTTTGACCGAATCGCAGATTGCAGAAATAGGAAGGTGGGGCCTTAATGCTGTTGTTAATTATCTCTGTGTAATGCATTTTTCGTGTAATAGTTTTTCTTCAAGCCGAGTCTCTGGGGTTTTCTGTTTCGAGGTTTTCCATTCTTTCGTTTCCCCACAAGCATTATTCAATTATTTTTTATGAACAGTAGTCACGAGATTGTGCTATGCATCCGCATTAAATTGTCTAAGCATTATGTGTATTCATTTGCTAATGAATACATTATATATTATAACATATAATGAACAGATATTCTGAAGAAAAGTAAACCTTAATTTGAGACATTTAAACGGACGGCTGAAATAAAAAAAAATTGATTCACAATGTCTGTGCAGGATATGTTGTCAAAGTACATAGATCCCGCTTTCGTAGAATACCCACTTTTCTTTATGGTATGCTTTATAACTAGCATGCTTAAAAACTGAAACAATTAGTAATTAAAAACGTGAATCATATCAAATTGATTTTAAATGCGGAGTTTGAAATAATGAAGCAGGTAGTCACAAAAGAAAATTTGGACTGTAACTTAACATCTTATCTAATCTCGGCTTAATCCACGAAATACTTTTAGATAGAGAAACGAAAAATAAAAACGACACTTTATTATTAAAAGAAAAATAAAAAACCTAACGACCAAACATATATAGAATGGGCCTCACGAAAACTAAAATGTATAACCGAACCTTTAGATAAGTGAAAACAATGTAATATATTTGTACTGCCTAAACCATAATCCCATAATAAGAAAATTTTGGTGTGCTATATAAATTTATTACTTCATTCTATGCATGTATCTTGAGGGGGTTAGTATTGCTTAAATTCACCACAGTCAGATAAGTATACAGCAAAACATCAAGGTTACAATAAGCACATATCACAATTAATTAATATAGTTATGAAAAAAGCCGAGTTACAAAACCCGCTACACCAACAGGAGAAGAACAAACGAAGGGTTACACAATACGTGCAATAACAACTCAAAATCAGAAATAATTTTAAAAGGACTTATCTAGCAAAAATGTGAAAGGAAAAAAAACTTAATTGCAAAAAGTTCATTGAAAATTAACTCGTAAAATTTATTTGATATTTGATCGAAATTCAGGAGTATCATTGTAATCGGTAACAGCTACCGAACAGATATTTAATCGCACCTTAAAAATCTTTTAACATTGTTTTTATGTTTGACGGCAGAGGTTAGTAAATGGACTATTTAATTGAAAAATCTGGTGTTTTGAGTATGCTTTCTGCCTTTTTTAAAAGATAGCATTTTATTGCTATCTTAAATTTTTCAAAGGCAAATTCTTTATTGAAAAACATATAAGAAATAATCTCAAATAAACTCAAAGAGTGTAGAACAAATAGGAAACACAACGGACTATTAATGTAGCGTTTAAACGAATACAAAAAGCTTCGCACACCACATAAGAGTCAAGCGAAAAAAAAATTAATTAGTTTCGTAGGATAGCAGTTAGAAAGTGTAAGGTTAGCTACTAAGACGTGTATTTGTGTGATGCAGTTAGTGAAGTGCCATAGGTGTCTTCTGGTATCTCGAGTAGTACTTCACTAAACTCGAGACGTCATCATGAAATGAGAGGATTGGTGACTCCTCACTTAACACCGCTAAGCGTCTGATAGAAAAATGAATGGTGGTGGCGGTACTTTTGTGGAGACGACATGGCAGCTGGGCATATTGTGGTAATCATGAAGTGACGAAGAGAAGAAAAACGTGAACAAACTTGCATTTATATAGCCTAATATGCAGCCTGTTGAACAGACCCCATGATTCTACAATAATAACGCCATATGTTCCCAATCTAGTCAAATAAGCAGTCTGTATACCTGAAATGTGTATACTATTTGTAAATTAATATTTCAAACTTTTCAAGCTATCCGAAGTGCTCATATTGTAAGACTAAACCATAGTTGGTATGTCATGCATTGTCTTTGAATCACGATTATAAACCATGGACAGACTTCTGATGACGTCAATTTTCAATTTGCATAAGCGATATCTTAAGACTCTGAATTCTATTTCTTTGTGTCCCTATTAGGTATTCACAACATCGATAAGCCATTAAGTGCCAAAAGTGCAACATTGTGCACATTTTGCAATGCTGCATACACTTATGCAGCTGCTATACAGGACATTAATCCTTATGGTTATTTAACTAAATATTTTTTCGATCGAGTTTTTTTTACCAAGCCCATCATCACCATCGCTTTTATTACTCTTTTCATAATATATTTGTGACAATCTATGACATTTTTTGTCACTTGAATCATCTATTTCAAAATAATCCGTTAACTGAATTTTTATCTCTTAAAATATTTCACTATTAAAATCTGTGGTTTCTATGCCATTCGGTAGTACACGCGCTTAATGATGTTGTGTTTATCTTCTCTAAGGTGCTTGATATAATGAGTGTAGGCGATCAATTTAGCATGCATTACTGAATATTTATATTATAATATTCAATATAATATATAATTTTATATATTAACATATATAATAATAATATCGGTACAACCCTTGAAGTTATTTCGGAAAGTTTAAGTCATTGCTCAAGGTATGTTTAAGCTTTACTTACCTATAAAAAGTTTTACCCCATTCATTCATTGCTGTGCGTCTTGCAGATGATAAACTTTAAAATAAATTTTAGACTTTCATTCATTTAGATCTCTTTTACGTTTCATTAATGTTTCATGTGAGGTCAGGGGACTCAAAATGAAACAGATTATGAGCCAAGCATAGTTGTGGATTAAGCAAACAATGTATTTGATTTGTAGTTTTTAGCACCTTATAATACTTAAATGAAGGATGAAGGATGCAGTATGAAGGACTTAAATTAAATAAATAGCAAGGTTGATATAGTTAATATTTAATTTAATTAACTGACACTTGAACAGTTTATTATGCTTTGAACACACTTGTAATTGCGTTGATATCTGCCTGTAATTTAATTACCGACTATGATGTTTTGCCTCTCTTGACATCTTGACAAGAGTCATACTTAAAAGTGTTACTATTTTGATATCCGGTTATGATCCTGGTAAATAGTTACTTCTTATGTACTTTAAGCAAGAGTGGGTTTTGGCATTCTTTGTACAAGCTAAGCTCTACATATATTAGAACGTACTTATGCAATGTGAACGCGATCACTTGAAAGAGGTAGCTCTCTTTGCAAGTAAGTTCGAGGATTGGAAACTGATGGTTGATGGTGCAGCCTAAACACTTTGTTTTGTTGTTTACCTTATACTGTGTACTATGTATTTGTGCATGGTAAGGTTATTTATATTTTACATTACCTACATTCATAAAACACGGAATGACTATCCAGACTGCGCTAAGCAACCATTTCGTTTAATCCTTTCATATATTTGTCAACATAAGTTTTAATTACTGCTTAAATAGTTTGATATTCTCAATTGCTGACACCAGGATTATTGTTGCATTTAATATCTATGCATTCTCCTGTGAAGTCTTGAGCATTATCTTGATATACATTGCCATAGAGTTTTATGTTAGCAGTAAGGTAGTGTGCCTCAATTACATCCTCTTTGGTGTCTGGTGTAACTGATAAATTATTCTAAATTGATTGCCTGTAAATGAGTTTCTTCTCTTAAATATCAGCATTGGCTAGTATAAGTATAGAATCAGCGGTTCATGGTCTCTTGCTATTGTAATAAAGCTCCAACTTGTTGCTCATATAGATTCTGATAGATGGTGCTAAAATATGCAAATAACAAACAAGATAATTAATTATAGTTAAACCTGCAGGGGTTCTCACATATTTTTTTTCACAAAAGACGCTGTGCATAACATTTATTGCTATTTTATTATTATTACACTTATGTGATGTAGAAAACGGGAAGATTATTCTGGCTTTCAGTTCATATCAAAGATGTAAAATAATATATGGACATCCAACTAACAAAAAGCATCAAACGACATAGTAGTGACGTAATAGTCACACTTGCAGAGCATCCGTTTCGACGATTAGAGCAATTTTTTCTAAGGTTTTGCTTTATGCTAACATGGAGAAAGGATGAAAGGAATCATCTCATTATCTCAATGTAACTTTCGTTAAGACTGGCTTTATTACAAAGGACACAAGAAACATAACACTTTGAGGTGTGCATTAACACAATATGTAATTTTATTCCACATATTCACTCATGTCACAGCGCCGTTGAATCACTGATTTTGTTTTATAAGGTATCACAAGGGGAGCACTGATGGTACAACACTGTCTAAAATGCTGGATGATATTTAAAGCAAACATTGAGCTTCAAATTTCAAAATTTAAAACGAATTGGTAGGTGACTAATGATGTATTAATTCGATACTTGTAATCTTTAAATATTATCTAAGTGAACATTGTTGAATAAAGTACGCGTTAAACATATTTGGACATCTCTACTGCTCTGTTTTTATCTTGAGCTTGAAAGTGTAGTAAGCTAAGTTGACATAACAATGCTATTCAATTGCGTTTGTATTGAACTGGAAGGTGTCTATATATCAGTAGGCATAACAAGGGTGACGTTGCAAAAGCCAAATTTTATATCAGTAGGCATGGCAGAGGTAGCTTTTGACAAAACCAACTATATATTAGTAGGCATGGCAAGGGTGACTGTTGACAGTTGTTAGCTTCACATGTTTACGGATGATATTTGAGATGAATAGAAGTTTCTACAACTAATAATCATAGTAGAGATATAAAAATTAAACAAGTTGTTAATTGTTTATTTGCTTAAAACGCATTAGTTATTTTATATTTGTTCAACTCAGCAATTCGATTACTCGTTGTAGTGCCACAAGTGCAAAGTATAATACAATGAAATTTGTTTTAAAGCAGAAATGTGATGCCCATTGTGTAGCTACTTGTTCTCGTAAACTGTTTGCTAGAAAGTGTGATTCTCATAGATAAACCACATCTAACGACAGGCTGTATGTTGTTCGTGAATAAGAAATCCGACATTTGTAATACAAATTTAAATTAAAGATATGGCTAAGTCAACCAGACATTTCTTACTGAACCGCTGTTCTCAGAATAGAGATGAGTAATAATAATAATAGGTAATAATAAGTAATAACAATAGATAATAATAAGTAAGCTACTGTCGTACTGATAATTTAATACAAAGGGAAGCCCACGGATAACAGTCATTGTTCAAGCTCCCTACACCAGGAGCCTGCCATTATAAAGAACAACACAAATAAGATCGTCACTAAGCTCGGGCAGGACACTCGATGCACCTATTTCAAGGGATCTATTGTAAATTTTCCAACTTTAGGATTCATTGGTATACAGCGATTTAAATTTTGATGCTTTATGTTTTAGTAACGTATCAATAATTCCGAAAACATTGTTAAATTGTTTTACAAACGCTAATTTCAAATCAGTAAGATTATTTTTGAGCAACGAAAGTTTCTTATGCCTTTCACAGATCCAATGGTTTAAGTATTTAACCTCAAACCAAGTAGCATCTGCATGTGCATCTATTTACTTTCCTAGGTTAATATACATCTATTAAGGCATACATTTCAGTAAAAATTTGATTGAATGTGGCTGCATTAAAATTCGAGTGTCTTCTCGTTCCATGATTAGTTTTTTTTCTGTCCTTTTGCCCTTGGTGTCGTGCATTTGTTTCAGTGCGTGAAGGAAATAAAATAATATCCAAAGAACATCAATCGTTTATTGACATATTTATACAACCAGTTATCCAATAATATTCCAAAATTTTCAAACAACCTCACTGCAATACTTAAATACATTACATTATTCAATAAACGCTCTTCAGTGGTGTTTTATTAAGGTTGTTTTGGATTAAAAGGGTGGAATACATACATGTAAAATAAGTTAAAATAAACATTTTTGTGAAGTTCAGTTTACGATTCGTTGTACTGTTTTAGAACGTCATGTCTACACGTTCTCAGTGCCACGCAATCACCATGGTTAAATGTGGTAAACATCTGTGATCATATGTTTTAGTACATGTGTTAACATCGTCGAACTTGAGTATAAGTCTGTAGTAATCATATGATGAACATGCGGTAACACATAGCAAACACATAGATTGAATACATGATTGGACAATATATGGCATAACACATATTAACGATGCATGGTAACGGCACGTTGATAATATTTTATATATAAAAAATAAGTATATATAAACAAATATCTGTTAATAAAATGGTCCCTTTGAACAGAATAGTTTAATTTTTACTGCACAAAAGAGCTGCAGTTTTTGAGCTCAAAAATTGCGTTATTACAATTGATATCAATAATTGAATTTTTCAAATCTAAAATGTTATTCGTTATAAATTTTATGTAAATTGTGCCTCTCTTAAGATTTATAAAATTGATTTGTGAAATTGATTTTTCGATCTCAAAAATAAATTTTGGTCATCTAAAATACAATTATTGATAGCAAACGATAAATTAATTAGATCTATACTAATTTATTGATATCTTTAATTATATCTTGATATCAAAAATTACTATTAGATGTTAAAAGGGCATTCCATGCAAAATGACTGTTTGATAGCAAAATCTCAATTTTTCTACCTCAAAAATCACTTTTCAATACCAGAATATCAGAGTCTATTTTTGATATCTGAAATTCAGAAGCAAATGTCTGAATGAAATAATGACTAGATCCTGCATGCAGAATTTTTCTTTTTTTGTACCACATATAAATGAGGCATTGTTTTAACTAAAAATTGTATTGTTATTATTGATATGATTAATTCAATTTTATATCGCCAAATTTTCGTTAAATTTTATTTAAATGTGTGCTTCTATAAGATTTTTCACATGTGTAAAAACGATTTCTTTGTCTCGATTTCTGCCAATGAGATCAATGAGATCTGTTTGAATTATTGATATCTTTGATTATATTTTGACATAAAAAATAAGCATTAAATATTAAAAGGGCATTCAACAGTGCCATATCAAGAAGCCAAGCGGTTTCATTGCCGAAAGCGCATACGTGACAATGTTTAAGAAGCACTTTAGGGATCGTAGATGATGAAGCTTGTGCTTTTTTTGCCTTTCTGTTGATGGGGACTGATACTTGAGAGCTGTGTTATCATGCGTGGAGAAAGAGGGTTAATTTTGGGGCCAGACGCGCCATTTCCGTTAAATAGGGAGTTAATTTTCATTCAGGACTGTGCGTTTCCCACATGAAAGGGTTCGTTCACAACTACACTTCGCGTCAAACAAATAGCAGACGTCTCAATGTATTGCACACACACTTAGCAAAATGGATGTCTATTTTTGGTCCTATGATAGCGGTAACTGCCTTCTGGCTGCGCCTGCACTTCTAAATGTACAGCTGGGTGAAAACGGGTATTTTTATTACTGAAATTTGACATTTCAGCTCAGAGGGTGGAATATGTCAGGGTGTCCCCTTTTGGTTACATAAGTGGTGTTTCCAGACTTGGCACTCGCCTTTTGGGGTCATTTTAAAAAACTCATGGATACACATGGAAACCTGTTTGTACGTGAGTGCCCCCCCCCCCCCCGGCATGGATTGTTTTACCACCCCTTTAACCTATATACCCCAGAAACTATATACAAAATGTACATATAAAGTATCGCTGCCGCACTGTCTCTAATAAAGAGCAAGGCTCTCCTGTTATTCAAAGTCAAATGTGAAACTCTTTCACTAAATAATATGCTACACAAAAAATCTTCCCAGAAAATTCTCAGTTTCTCTAACATTTTTTCTCAAAAAGTGTTGCATGAAATACCGAATCAAAAGTTCTTCGGTGTTTTGTAAGGCGATTGATAATTATTCGTTAATCATCGATAAACTCATATAACACACTGATTATGATATATATATATATATATATATATATATATATATATATATATATATATATATATATATATATATATATATATATATATATATATATATATATATATATATATATATATATATATATATTAAGCCATTGTCTCTAATGAGGCGTTATTGTCAGCCCTGAAGTGTTGCGCACACCAGTACACCGGTTCTAAAGCATAGACTAATAAAATGTACACATATACAGATGCAACATGCATGTTATTTACCATTTGATATAATATGGTTCACAAATTCATTAGCTGGCCGATGACTCCCAGACGATGGAACAATCAATAACTTGTGTACCATATTATATCAAATGGTCAAGTTTCACATACGTTCTCCAGTTAACCAATACCAACATTATAGAATAATACGTTTATTTCGTAGCTTAACTCCGTAGAGTTTCCACCATAGCTGCCAGTCACAATATAAGCCATCGGAATGGCTAATCTAGTAAGCGTACCGATAATATCGGGAGAATTGGGGCTCAACCCTTCTTAGCTTCAGTGACAGTAGCCGCAACAGTGTTGACCGTCGTAGCTCGAGTGCGGCTAACCCCGCTGCTGAAGTCGGTGGTGGACGTGGTCTTGGTTCGTGCAAACTCGAAGCAGCACAAGAAACACTTCATGAATCCGCGCCGAAACTTCCTATAAAGGCAAGTATGAAAAAGACATGTTTAATCGCCTGGTAAGTTTTGCGGGTAATTTTATTAAATGTGCACTGTCGGAACCCTTGGGACTGAAAGGTAACTTCACAATAGTTGTTTATAATGTCGTCACAATTAAAGGTACCGTGAGAAATTGTGTGGAAATCTTGTGTTCTTCATCTCTACTCATTCTCCAATAAAAAGGAATTACAGCAAATTTTGACTTGGCAAAAAGGTTTGAGTGCAACACACAACAACCCAAAAGTAAGAATTATACTATTACTACTACTACCACCAGTACTACTGCCACTACTACTGCCACTACTACTGCCACTACTACTGCCACTACTACTACTACTACTACTACTACTACTACTACTACTGCCACTACTACTACTACTACTACTACTACTACTACTACTACTACTACTAGTACTACTACTACTACTACTACTAGTACCACTACTACTACTACTACTACTACTAGGAAAATGGAGCAGAAAGATATTAAAGTTAATGGATGACGGCGTAATAAGTGCTTACTTGGACATAAAAGCATAGAGGAGTGGATTGAGTGCGCTGTTTGCCATGGTAACAAGGATAAATGTAGGGTGAACGTAGTTGAAGGTTTCTGTGTTCATTTGAGAACTCAGCCAATCCTCGGCATAGTTATCCAACAAGACCAGGACCAGAAATGGCGTCCAGCAAACGACGAACACTATCCAGACCGTGATGAGCATCCGGATAACAGCCAGTCTGGAGCGGACGTCCTTGCTCTCTTTCTTCTTTTCCTGACTGTTAATTTACGATCCATGACAGCAATTTAGCTCAAAATGAAATGCATTCAAAATGGCATTACAGCTAAAAATGGTTGCGACGACAAAATTATGTGGTGGAAAAATCTAACAAAGGTAAAATTTCGCAGATGACTAAGACGAGCTTCGGCTTGATATTACGGTTGCCTATAACTGTATATGGTGGCGGTATTACTAGATTAAAACGGCCGGATGACGCAGTGCTTGTCTGCGGAAGGTTTGTGCCCAACATGAGCTATCAGTGGAAAAGTTAAGAAGGAATGTTGAAAGAAAACATAGAATTAAATGATATAAACACTTACTCTTTTTCATTCTTCATGTCTTTGACCTTTTTGATGCTTTTCATCAGTGCCATAGATGTCCGTATATATGCATAGCCCATGATGATAGCAGGGATCGCAAAGACCACACAGGAAATAAAGAGATACAGAGGCCCCGCCCAATCGTCCTCGGCGCCTCGGCGACGGATCTCACACTCGCCACGATATTTGTCCTACAGTTGTTAAAAAGCATATTCTGGTTCAGTTACTGATAACAAAAGGACGCTATATTTGAATGAATAAAATCAATGTTGGTCTGTTCTTACGTGGCTCTTCTGTGTCTTTGTGTTTGTGCTAAGCTGGAAAAAAGTAATATATATGGAAAACCCATGAATCGTATTGGTGAAAGAAACTTAAATAAAAACATAGAGATGGCTGCGAGAATCAAAATAACTTTAGAAAGAGCAAAAGGTTGCCTAATTTAGCCTTTTACTCGCATATGGAATTCATATTTTGTTATTTTTACACAGGCCAGCTGATCAAAAGAATACATTTTATATTTTAAAGTATTTCAGAGAGAGAAAAACAATGATTAAAAAAATTGTTTTAATTTTCCCCTTCAAAACGGAAGCCATAACTTATATGCTCAAATCACATGAAAACAGAGGGCATGGCACGGATGCTCAAATCACATAAAAACTGAGGGCATGGCATGGATGCTCAAATCACATGAAAACAGAGGACTGGCATGGATGCTCAAATCACATGAAAAAAGAGGCTATGGTTACACGTGGTTTGGGTAGATTTAAGAAAATGATTTAAGTAAATTTATAAATTTTTTATTTTATGGCTAAGAGTCTCCAGGGATCGCTCAGTATGTTAAAAATATAAAAAAAAATACCAAGTGGTATTCGGAAACTCACCGTTTGCACAGCAACCGGAGAAGCCATAGCAAATGCAAGAGGCCAGATTATCGCTATGATCACCTTGGCCCTTTTCGGCGTGCTCATGTATTGTGCCTTCATTGGATAACAGATGACGAAAAATCTGTAGCAGATATATAAATGCTACAATTTCTTGGATACTATAAGTTAAAAAATACATTAATTTTACTGCCTTTCGCTAGTTATTATCACTATTTCTATGCATCAAATGTCCAGTCTCGGGCGGGTTCTCAGGCCGAAGTCGCACATGAATTTCAGTTATTGACTATGTTTTATTGTTATTGTTGTCGATTTGAAGGAAAAGAAAAGAAACACAGCAAACAGTTGTACTTTACCTCTCTAGACTCATGGCTGTGAGGGAGAAGATTGATGCCATAAAGAACGCATAATAAAGATAATACAGCATCTTACACAACTCGGCGCTAAGCTTCCAAAACGAATCGTTTAGGAGAAGATAAACCTGAAAATTAACAAAGTAATGTTTAAAGTCCGGGAAGGAATGCCTTGCTTCTCCTGACAATTTTTAAATAACAATTGAAGGATTCCGCTCTTCTCTTTTAAACTCAGTTGGGGCTGTAATTTTTTATGTTTTGTTGTATCAGTTGTATATAACAAGAGGGTTTGCTCTTTAAGTAAAGGCGAGGGAAAAGGCGCGAATGCCAAAAAAAAAAAGAGTTACGATACATTTGTCCTCTGAAAGACTGATTTAGACACTTTTTCTAAGCTGGCTCATCTACTCTCCCTCCCCTCTCTCTGGAAGGGGGCATCCCACAGTCATATGTTTTGTCGTTAAAACTTACATTATTATGTGCAATAAAACCTTATTAGAAGACGAAAAAAGAAAAACAGACGGTGTTAGCCTGGGATCTGAGATTTGAGCAACCCAGTGGGAGTGGGGTGACAAGCTTTAGTTTCCCGAACAATTTTGTTAGAGCTGTTAAAATGGTTGTTCTAATCAAGAGACATTTTTCTTACCAACAGCAATTAAAAATAAACCGTTGATTTAAGACTTCAAACCTTTTCAGTTTTACCTAAAAAGTAATTTTGGGGCAAGACGCCAGGGTGCCAATTTCGTAAAAAGGAGGGTAATTATCATTCAGTACTTCACGTTTCCCACAAAAAGGCGTTGATTGTGAACTGCACTACGCATCCAGATAACAAAAAATTGCTCCGTGCTTTTTTATACACGCATGGTAATGCATATGATACCGAGTGGCTTCCCAGGGTTATCACTTAGCCGCTTGGGGCATCACTGCCCCGTCTTTGGCTTGCTCATTCAGGTGTTGGGACCTACCTGGAATGGAACCACGACAGAGCACACCAAAAGGTCAGCAACCGCTAGACTGGCGATAAACATATTCGTCACGCTGATTGGCCGAATAAAAATGACCACAACTGTCACTATGACCAGTAAATTGCCTTGGAAGACAAAAAAAAAAAAACATACAAACAATTTATATTATACTTTTGTGAAACACTGATCACTATGTTTGCCAAATTTTGTCTCCGACGAAGCTTTTTTTGTGTGAAACAAAATGTTCACAATTTTTTTCGAACGTACTCTAGCAAAGATACAGCCGTTCAACAGTAATCATCCAACTCCGAAAACCTTACTTTCGTAATCCTGCCAGGTTTAAGCAGACTTCCTAATTGAACTAAGAAATCATATCCTTGAATTTTAGTCGACAAATTATGTACAGGGCAATTTAAGAAATATTTGAAGACAAACTGAAGTAAACAAATTAAAGAAAGAGATGCCGTTAAAAAGTCGACATTGTGTTGGTTTATATTTAGATATCGGGCTTGATTTTTTGATATTATCTGCCTTTGAATCGTTATTATTGTCATTGGTTTTTTTTTACAGGAAGCATCACTGTGCATTGAGTAATGTGTTGAGTTACAGGTATTAAAAATTGAATTAGACATATCCCTAAATTGACAACAACTATATTTGCCTGTTAAAAATACGTAAATCTTAAAATGAACCACTGACATCTCTAATCTAATTTTATATCTACAACTGTTCGCTTATGGATATCATTTTTAATTTAGAAATATCTTAAGTTAAAGTTTAATTTAGTTTGGGGTCTCTCTGAATAATGTAATGAAATCAATTAAATGTTCTCTAAGCAATCACGGAATTTGTTTAGAGAAATGGTTTATATCTGAAAGTAATTACAGGGGTTTCTAACTATTTAGAGAGTCAATAAATTGTTCAGAGATGTTTCTGCAATATCTGCAGTCATATTACAAATATCTTTGGGAGTTATTTTTATTAGAGCTTTACTTTTCTTTAGGCACTTAAGGAGTTGCGCATGTTTGAGGACGAGAATTTTGAATTTGTCTTTTACGTCAGTCTTTTAAATGCATACGGGGATGATCAGGCAATGCAGGTAGTCTTTTAGCATTCTGGCAGGGTGGAGTTAGGGCGTGTCCTCAAGGTCGAAATGGTTCAATCGCAATTAATTGAAGGCATCATAGGAAGTGTCAATAAAATGCGATATTGCGTGACAGGAATTGTGGAGCCTTTGAAGTTTTTTTTTAAGGAATGAACCTTTTTATCAATTCTGTCTAAGTAAACACAGAGCAAACGGTGCACAGAGAAGAATTGCAGATATTTGGGCTGACAAGTAATGAATTCATGTATACAAGGCTATTAGCCAAGTATATCATTTAATACTGGTACTTTTACTTTTATTTGTGAATTAAGTTTTAACACAATATTACTCATATTTGGGAGATGAGCTCACTGGACGTTGAATGTGATCAATGCTTGAAAATCATCTGAAACGCCTGGCCTTGTTTCAGAAGAAAAAAAAATTATTTCTAATAATTAAATCAGGGAATAAAACATTTTAACAAAAATTTTACGAAGTAAAAATAATATATTCTATGCTAACAACGGGAACAAATCTGTATTCCCGTCTATTTTGATATTAATTTTAATATTTGAATAAAAATTTTATGCTTTAATTGAATGAAAACAACAATGACTGAAGTTTAAAAATGTGCACACAGAATTCTCAGTGCGGCTGGTTTACTTTCTTTGATAGCTGTGACATGTGTTCTAAATGCACTGCACTCACAACCATAAAATTTGATGAAAAGGGCGGCATTAAAATAAATAAAATTTTACATTCCACGTTTAACTGAGGAAGGGGGTGGGGGAGGGGTGGGTAAAAGCTACAAGAGTGTCCGTGTTTCTTTAAAAAGGGGCATTTTTGGCGTTTTTTTTGAAATTTCGTGGACACGCATGCAAAGGATTATTACATAAGTGTCCCCAACCCCGAAACAGGGGAGAGGGAGTGGTCCAACTATCTATAAAACTAGAATTCTTTGTTGGTTTTTTTTTAGTTGTTCCTATTATTCATGTAGTTAAACTTTTGAAATCTTTTCCGGAGAGTATTCTACAAAGTCTAATCGTGTGTTGATACAAAAGTTCAAATACTGAAGTTGAATACTGAGGGATGAATGTGAAGAAAGGGCACAGCAGGTAGGAGAAGGGACATTTCGTGGGCTTGATGCTTCACGTACCAATTGTGCCTGCGACCATGATGGTACAATAGATAGTCATCGTGGCCACATCATGGTCACTCCATGCCACGTGCACGATCTCGGCTGCCCACCTGTCGTACGCAGCTTCCTTCTCCTCCTCTGTGTCGCCCGGGCATATGCCGTAGCATCTGCAGAACATGCAATCTATGTCCACCGTTTCGGCAAGGTAGCTGTAATCTGGATTGAACCGGAACATCATACAATCTAGCCCTTCTCCGAAATCCACTCCTGTAAAAATAGCAATATTGTTTGCACCTAAGAAGTATTGACATCACTGGTCATAAAAGTCAGTCAACCTCCCAATGGTGGAGAGTTAAACTTATAGCTATGTATATACTTTATAAAAACAATTAACCAGCCCAATAGTGCACGTTCCTTTTCACCAAACTATCAAAAGCAGTACTCAGTATCAAACACTCGTCTTTTAAGGATGCAAAGACAAATATTATTCATCATAAATGTGTTCACCACATGATGAAATATATATTGAACATGTGTTGACCATATAAACATATGCTTACCACAAATCGTTATCATATGTTATCTCATATATCGTTATAATTCATAGCATATGGTGACTTTATACCATTTTTGGTGCCCGCATGTCTAATGTATGTTGACAGCATGTTGTTCATCGCAAACAAGATGGCTTAGCATAGAAAGCATATGTTCACCACACGGTGAACATATGTTCACCACATGGTCAACATATGTTCACCACATGGTTAACATATGTTCACCACATGCTATATACAAAAGGTCTATTCACATTACTTAAGCCTGAAATCAAGATAGCAAAAATAAATTGATATCAAAACATGAATATTTGAGATCAAAAATTAATTCTAGATATCAATAATTACCTAATCAATGTGAAAATAGCTTTACATACTTCCTGGCATCAATTCGTTCCTGTTACTCATAACTAAAAGAAGACAATTGGGGTGGGGGGCATAGAAACCTGAGCCTTTTTGAAGATAACGGGGGTCAGGAAACAATTTTGGAGGATCATGTAAGACCATTTGAAGCCTTCCTGTGGCAATATCCTTTTATAACGTTGGTGTATAATTTGAGTATTTGCATGTACACTTTTGATGTATTTGATTCATTCTTAACAACTCATTTTCGAACATGCAATGACGTAATTATGGGCAAAGGTCTTTTTTGATAGATGCCAACGATAAAGAGAGCTATAAGTAATAATACAGAATTTTAAAATGTTGTTAGACCATATGCCTGTACGATTTGCAGCTGAATGTTGGATGTCAATAAATGGCTTCAATTGCCATCTAAAACCTAATTTGAGGTATCTTAATTTAATTTTGAATATCTAAAATAGAATTATTTATGTCTGAAATTGAATTTTAAATGTAAAAAATAAGAAAATAAAGAAAATGTTTGATTTCCAAATAAAATTTTAGATAAAATAGAATTGGATATAACTAAAAAGCAGTTTTTGATATCTTAAACATTAATTTTAGACCTGTAATTCTATTTTATATATCAAACGTAATTTTAGAAATCATTTGATTTCTAATGAGATCAAATATTTGATATTTTCTTAAATATTTGATTTAAATAATTGAATTTTAGATTTTTAAAATTCAATTTTAAAAGAGATCTTTAAACAATTATTGACATACCATATACGGTCATAAATATGCAACCAGCATTCCATACAATAGCATATTAGACATCAAAAATAAATTAATAAAACAACCAGTAAGTAGATACTTATTATTATTGTTATTATTATTATTATTATTATTATTATTAGTGTATCGCATTATTAAGAAGACTCAACACTCACCCCACTTCTCCTCCAGCTGCCATACCCTATCACAGTCAAGGGGATCAACGCTACTTCTGGGAAGAGATGTTACTTCACTATCATTGTAGCTCTCTGTGACGTCAGCTAAGTCAGTATCTTCAATTGTGAAATCTGTCGGTTCTTCAGTGACCGTGACGACAATGAACGCATTGTTGTCGGTAGTAACACTGCTTATTGACTCACTTTGCCCTGCAGACATAATGATAATGTATAACAAAGCAAATAAAACGTCATCAACTGTAAGAAAGTGAACAATTATATATAAAACTCGGAATGTTTAAGGCAGAAATAATTTACTACTACTATTGCTGCTATCTCTGCTACTATTACCACTACTACTGCTATTACTATAACTGCTATTACTACCTCCACTATTATTTCTACTACTACCATGTAGTATTTATGCTCTCTCTGCTACATCTGCTACTACATATTTTACTGCACCCACTGATTTTACTACTACTACGACGTCTACCATAATCAGCATAATAGGTTTATTGCCACCTCTACAAGTACTACTGCTACATCCACTACGGAAATAATACAAAACAACTACTCAGTTGCAACAACTTCTACTGCTAATGCTGCTTATGATATTAGTTTAACACCAATCACTTCTATTATTACTATCTTTACTTCTGTAAGCTCTTGTACAATTAATTCCGCTACAAATTCAAATAATATCAAATATGTTATTAGAAGTTGCATGGGTTAACTTCTAACTGCGACCGTTAAGCAGAGGCGCTGAGATAAGTTCCTGTGTCTCTGTGCTGTTAAAGTACATATTGGAAGTGCAATGTTAATAATTTTCTAAAACATTAGACTTGTAGTCAAAAATGTTCTCAGAATGTTTAAGATTTTAAAAAAGGGATTCACTTTTAACCATGGATTGAAAATTCACTTAAGGCTTTTTAGATTTCAAAGTTTGAAACATACGTTTTAGCTATTTTGAAGTCCAGGACTAACAGTGAGTTAGCATTTCATGAAGGAACTATCTGACCGATTCCAACCCTACACAGAGCCGGGTGACTTACACTTTTTACTAGTTGTTCGACTGCCCACAGTCAGATAGCAGACAGACAGAAAGAAAGTAAAAGCAAGCATCATTACGCCTTTTCTTAAAATCTAACGCTTTGTCTCAAGATTTATAAAAATATTATGCATCTTTTTTGTTCCAAGAAAGCTGCTTTTAATACATTTACTTAACTTGTTGCGAAAAAATAATCTTTAAAGGTTAAAATAGCAAGCATGCTGCTAAGAGGAAGCCTTGAGAACTCATATATAACTCCAACATAACCAGGCGATGGTCTGCTTTTGCTACTAAATTCAACGATATAACATAGTTAAGAGAAAGGTTTTGTAGCACATCCAAATTTGATATTACTTTTGCATACGCAATTTAATTTTGAAATCAATCTCGTTAGCTTTATTACAAACCCACTTTAGGTAAATATATAATAGCCTAACAGAAATAAGAAAAACGTTACAGGCGCTAACTTAAAAAACGGAGTTTACAATATTCACCGTATGTACAGATTCACAAGTAATTATCACACGATCTTGGTAAAGCACATTTTAGTGCAGTATAGTTATGGAAGGCGCTTAGATTTTACAATGCTAATTCCTGTATGGTTATTCGAAGCTACTATCAAATTATTTAAGTCCTTTTTAAGTTGTTTAAATAACAACAGATGATTTGATGCCATTTCATTAACAGGACTAGTCAGTATTTTTCTCTAAACTTGTGCAATATATGTAACAATGTGCAATATATGTAACAGTATTCAGCGCAGCCTGTTTGAACACTTTTTTTTACGATTCGTTGTATATTTTTGCTCAGGCTAGGTTTACCGAGTACGCTGTTTTTGGAAGGATGTAGCAATAGTGTCAGTCTTATATAGTTACACAAGTAAATTTTTGCTTTACATGACTCAAATGCAGCCGGATCAAGGTTATTACTGAAACTTGAGACAAATAAATGGAGCAATATAAAATCTTACCCCAAATTCTGCCAACTAAAATTCCCAATGAAAAAATATATTTTACCAAAATCAATATCAATTCCATCTGTATGTTTTATAATCACACTTATTATTTATTCAGATAAAGTTTTTTCCTATTTAATACGCATTATCCATATTTATTTGCATTTGTTAATAGAATTATAAAATAATACTTTAGGCGGTTTTTACTTCTAGCAGTTTAGTTGTAGTAGTTTTAATGAAGGTAAGTTTAACAATGTTCATAGTTTTCTTGCGACCTGGAATGGATATCATGTGGAATCCGGGCAGAAGCTGTCTCAGAGTTGATTGATTAAGGGTGTGTCTTCTGATTGACTTTTTTTGCAATAGCGATGCTTTGCTGGATGCGTAAAAAGCTTTATAAATAACAGTTTGCGTAATAGATTACCGGGCTTGCCGTTGTTTTTATTTATAGCGAATTTTGTCAAACGATTTTTTCTACAGCATTATACAAGAAACGACCATCGTGATCTAGCACCAAGCTGTTTTTAATGACGCACAGTGAGTCATTGGATAATTATTGTCAACGCAAATTCTCTTTTGGTGGGCTTTATTTTTCGTATGTTGTCTTTGATATGTAACTGTTTCATGCAAATTTTAAGTATTATCAAATGTACTCCCAGTATCAGTCACAGTTGATTAGAATTTCTCGTGAGTGAAAAATGTAGTTGACAAAGAAGGAATTTCCAGCTATATGTTATTTACTAGCTTTATAACATATAATATAAGCGGTATTGATTGAAACTTATGTTTCAATTTAATATTGCTAAATTGATGATAAAACAGTGCACCTTGCTTTCTTTCGCATGATTTTCATTTAACTATTTATCTGCATATACAAAACATTTATAACAGTTAAATTCTTATTCGAAGCTAAATTTGCCTGAATACCCACAAATACAACTAAACAACCACCAGTTTCTATTCCGGCAGAGCTACCTTACATGGTAACTGTTAAAATTCATGTGTCTGTCTTAGCAGTGATTAAATGATGAATGCAGTTTATTTTCTATCAAACAAGTGCTCAAATTATATATATATTATGTATATATTCAAAGAAAAAAGGCAAAACTTAATTTCCTGTGTGAAACTGACAGTGCCAAATTTTTTCACTAGTACTGAAATACACCAAATTGTTGCTTTATGCATGCAGCTTTGCACCAAAGTCGTTTGAAACATAACATAAGTGAAACTAGTAAATATTTTTAAAAGTGCAAACATACTAAATCGTGCACGGAAACTCTTTCAATATTAGTAAGGTGTCAGAGGAAATGATGTGCATATGACTTTTTAAGAGCCACAATGTCATACACAGTATTATTATACTCATTTTGGATTCAGACCAAAGCATCTCAAATTTTTTCGTTTTATTATACTAGGATCTTAATGTTTGATATTTCGTATATCGTTATAGACTGCGACCAGTGCACAAGGTATATTGTTATAGACTGTATAGAATATCATGTATAGAGTATAGTGGTGAAAACATAGGATTAGTAGTGACGAGCCTCGAAGGCGACTGCGACCAGTGCACAAGGCTGAGCGAGGGGTTTCTGGTCAATCCAAGTGCGAGTGCAAGGTTTTATTTCATGAATTTTACTGCGAATATATTCTCTTATAAATTAAATATTTTTGCACTCTTCTTCCATGTTTTCCATCCCTAAATTACGATGTGAGGCCGAGATCACGTACGCACTTTCATGCGTAACCATTTGAAGTCTGAGGTAATTCTTTCAATTTGATGTAACAATAAACAACACACGCCAAATTGTCTTGTGAAATAGTACTGAGTGTCGATCAGAAAGAGCGACGTTTTTAGACATAAAAATACCAAAGTAATTTAGATTTTATATTTTGTTACATAGACCTTAATTTATACAATGTAAGTCCTCAGCTTATCTTATTTGATATCTTTCTAATAATGAATTTCTGTGCATTTTGAAAATTTACACATATATTTTTTATTTATTTTATTTGCTAGAGTTAATCGGCTGTGATACTAAATTTGTGTTACACTAAATATATTTTGCAACAGGCCACATATATTATATGAAGCCATCATCCTCCATTTTCTCTCAATTGAACTCGACTGCAGGAATAAGTTAATATTTAATAAGGCATCATTCTGGTGTCTCAATAATTGACGTGATCATCTGAGCTAATAAGTTACAAAAAGGAAATCGATTGATAGAATAGAAATACGCCAAAGTGGCGATACAAAATAAAAAAACTAAAATAAAATAAATAACTCAACTTGCAACATTTCCTGTGGCCTTCAAATTTTGTCATTATTACACACGATTTTATGCGTGAAATAATTCTGTGAGCATGAATGAAAACTTTAACACTTATACGGGCATGCATATATTCATTAGCCACAGTAATGCCTTTATGTTGACGTTGATTACTGCCTGTTTCCGTTAATATATAGCTTGCGCTAGGCTGGCAAATGTTCTTCCTGCAATCAGTCCAAGGCTGAATCAAGTGGTCAGAACAATGATGGGGAGGCATTAAATTTATTTTATGGGGGACAAGAAATGGAATGTCATTCTTCCAGAATGAGGTGAAATATGCATTGCTACTTGGGTCATTTGGTGCACCAACAAGAGTGCGAACTAATTGTTCTGACAAGAAACACAAAGGATGCTAAACACTTGTGCTACAATACGATTCATATTGCTGTTTATGGTGCATTTCTTAACATATTACAAAGTTTGTCCTCATGAAATATGTTTTTATTGTCTGTTATTAGACGTTTCATTTCTGTTAAAAATGTTATTTAACGACTTTGTAGACTATATTTGCATGGAAAATCAAAACCTCTGGCAAATAGTTGTTACACCTTTTGTGTAGCTTGAAGACATCATGATTTCCATAAATACTACTCTATGCTTGCTTCTTTACGTTAGAAATAAGCATGCTACATATTTCAAATATTAGAATGTTCAGATGATTTCGAAATTTGTGCCTCACAACTTGCATAATGATTCTCTTGATAAATTTGTGATTTTGTTTCATAAGTTGATAAATTGTGATAAAGTTGTAATTTTAGTGTTTATAAGCCCAAGTCTATGATTATTAAACGGACAATATTTAGGAGCTGTGGGCTTGGCAAAGTTAAACTTATGATGGATTTTCCGTTTGCTGAAAAATCTAAATATAAATTAATTAAAGCACTTTTATAACAAACGCACCAAACTAGTGTTTTTGTGCAAAAAGAAGAACCATAAATTAGATATCTTGATACATGATACATTAGAAAATGTGTTGATTGCCTCATTTTAATAATATTTCTCTCATCGGAAAATACAATGGTACCCTTAACCAGGCTTTGAAATTAAAATGAACCACAATTTGTCTCGTTGATCTGATTACATATTTGACATTTTGCGATTTGCAAAATAGGAATCATTGTTATTCCTTCAAAACAAAATAA
Source organism: Protula sp. h YS-2021 (assembly GCA_949752745.1). Lineage (NCBI taxonomy): Eukaryota > Metazoa > Annelida > Polychaeta > Sabellida > Serpulidae > Protula > Protula sp. h YS-2021. The sequence continues at coordinate 52,627,872 of OX457026.1, read as the reverse complement.
CGAACTGAGTAGTTTACATTTGTGCATTATGCGATTTCACATCAAATCATAATGCTTAAAGTACTGATGCATTGTGAGTGACTTCGACAGGGATTAATTAATATATACGTGTTTGTGTTTTATACAGAAGAAGAACACTATTATCAGTACCATATTTTCTTTCACGACTCGACGACTATAACTCACTTAAAAAATACTTTTGAAACTGAGCTTCCGTTGTATAGTGAATAATAATAGCGAATAAAATAAAATAAAAACTCAGCCAGCCGGGTTTAAAAATTGGAAAGGAAGAAGTGATTTATGATACAGCACTTTCTTCATTGTAGCGGAAACACCACGAAATAACCGCATATTTTTAATCATATTCAAGTTTATAGGAAATAAATATTCTAGTAAAGATTTTGAGCGCGGCCTAATTATGAGGGTAAAAAGGTTCAAGTTTCTTCAAAACTAGTAGCGAGAGAAAAAATATTGTCTTTTTCCACAACTTTCAGAAAGGGTACATAGGTTTCATGTTTGCCTTTCAGAAACCGCGCGCTTTGCAAACATCGCCAATGAAGTGAAGCAGAGGAAAACATCACCCGCATTTTCAAAAAGATTCCCTTGTGGAGTGATAAGTCATAACAAAGTATTTCAAACTCAGTAAAAGTACAAAGATCTCATTTTTCTAAAGTAAAACACACATTTAATCACACATTATATGCGACATAACGAGAAAGATGAATACTGGGCAGTATTACTGTGTATACTGGTCTGATGACATTATATTTTATTATTGCTTTTATTGATGATAACACACTCTTTCTATTGATAATAGATAATATTGTTGATAATAGGGTCTTTATCTCTTAATAAAGTGTGAAATCTTAAGTATAACACCTTCTTCCTGTTGACAATCTTTATATATAATATTGCTATAATAATGATAGTAATAATAATAATAATAATGATAATAATAATAATAGTAATAATAATAATAATATCAGAGAAATAAGAAGACGTTTTCAATATCGACAGCGTAAAACATCAAAATTCTAATTTCTTCTCAACATGCGTACTTTTAAATTAAAAAAGCCAACATATGATCTTTTAAAAACTTTTAAAAATTAATTTTGCCCGACATGTTTCTTTGTATTTCGCTGGAAAACTATAAAAGCTCGATACTATTAACTAAAAGTTTAAAAGTTAATGTAGAATTTAAATTGAGGGCCAAATAAAGGAAAGTGAAGTCATTTGAAAATCTGCTTAAATGGCATCGCTCCGAAGTAAACAGCAACGCTAAAAACACCACTGTAAAATAAACATCACCGCAAGGACCTCAACAGCACCACTGTAAAATAAACAGCGTCGCTGTAAAGTAAACAGCTCCACTGTGAAGTAAGCACTTAAAAACTAGTCTAAGAACAGGTGTAATGGAAGTTCACTGCAATAATGATAAAACTAAGAGTCGTTTTCATATTGTATTTTACTGTCTACAAATCTCAAAACAAATATACAAAAGCTCTGACATTCCATATAATTACTTAGTCTGAAAATGATAAAATTAGCTCTGCATAGAAACCTTTTTTATTGTACAAAACCCCATATCCTTTGCAATTTTGTGAAATTCATGAATTTATTTTGTGGTTTCTATTGGTAATATATTTGTTTCTTTCAGACTAGGATCTTTTTTAGAAATAGCTAACTTGTTTCAGTTGCCATGAGTGCGACATGTTCCCATCGATGGCTATTACTGCACGTGTAACTTTAAGTGGTCCAAACTGTTTTTTTTATTCTGAAACGCTCAATCGATTAACAATTTTTCACATTGAAGCTTTATCAAAACTACGATAATGTCAAAAGTATTGATAGTGGATGCCCAATCTTTCATGATTCTCGTTGTAAGTAGCAGACGTCGTATCAAACCGATGTGCATTTGTAAAATCTGAACGCTGTAGCTTAAGTAAAATCATTTAAAATGCAACACAGTAAACACTATTGTGCATTTATTTCCCTGCTGACCAATAGTTTAATAATGCACATGGTTGATCACATTGTTAAATAATTTTCTCTTGTCTTATTAACTGCAGTACAGCAAGTGTTTACATTTAAAAGGGAACATAAGTACATAACAAATGTAGTCATTCAAAAATAAAGTTAGTTGGTGATATCTTTTATCAAAGTCGTAAAATGCTATTTTTACCCATATATAATTACTCCTTTTATAATATATAAAATAACATTATGACACCAAGATTTGAAACAGAGAAAGGCAGTATCTCCGTTCATCAAATAAATATGACACATTACATTATGAGTGTTAGTGTGCCCTTTACTACATTATTTGAGGATAAATATGATTATGAAAAAGATACAACAAAGACACAAACAGATCTCACTACCTAACGTAAATTATGTTTAAATTACAAGACATAGAGGCAAAACTTATCATATGGAACCGCCGAGAATGAAAATAAAGTCCTCTTGTAAGATCTAACCCGAAAATAGGCTGAGTTATTATTTCACCTGTCACTTAAGGATTTGTTATTTGATATTCTGTATTACGATTTTATAAATGTTATTCTATCTCATGATACAAGACAAGGCGCTCTCTTCCGCCATACTCTGATATATAACTTTGATGCAATACATTCCGACATTATCCGTGAAAACATAAAAATCTAAAATAATATCACGGGGTTGAAAACCTGTAGCTACAGGGATTAGTCAAGTGACGCGACCCTGTTTACACCTGTCAGATAATCTGCCCGTTTGACCTCGGGAGCCTTGTCATCCTTATCTTCCTCCTTTCATAACTTTCAGCCTGTTGAGGTTTCGATGGAAGTGGGGCTTCGATACAACTGATGAAATAGACAGGGCATGTCGAATTGATGCCACGCAGTCAAACGTTTGAGTTGGAAGGTAGTGACTAGCATTAAGTATATACTATTAGAAACTGACTGAAGTAGAGTCCCATCGGAGCACATTAAATCAAGTAAGTAATTGAGTAAATCTGACTGTGTTTATATAAACATGCTGTATTGTCTGTTCCGTCCTACTGTTTAGCTGGTACTTGAACGGGTGCTTTGGCCGGTATTTTGATACTGGATACAACGCCTGTAGATCGGGTACGGCTAAAGGTACTGCTGGTGCCACTTGTAGAGGTCAGTCGTCGCACTGGAGCCAAGCAACACAAGAAACATTTGGCGAATCCTTTCCTGAATTGCCTAAAATGAGAAGTAGATGTGATAATGTACGTGCGCACAGCAAATCGGCAATACTAACACCATGATAATAACATCCTGTAATTAAAAAAATTTATAAACTTGAAATGCGCATTTATATAGCGAAATAAATAGCACTGTACCTGGACATGAATGCGTAGAGAAGCGGATTCAGGGCACTATTTGCCATAGTAACCAAGTGCAAAGCCGGGTACAGGTGATTGTATATCCTCACTTCAAGCCCATCAAACAACCAGTCATGTGCGTACCGTTCGATGACGGTCAGAAACAAGTACGGTGCCCAGCACAGGATGAACACAATCCAAACGGCTATCAACATACGTATGACGGCGATTCTAGAGCGGACATCTTTGCTCTCGTTCTTCGAGTCGTCTCTAAAGAAATTAAAAAAATAATTAAGCTACAATTATGATTTTGAGCTTTAACAGAACAAAGGGGGTATTTGCAGCTGTTCAGTTCATGAATGTCAACTAAGAAATTAAATCTTTCTAGATCAGCCATATGACATTAATGCACTGTCATTTTATTAAAAACAAAATATAACATAAAATATTAATTCTCAAAGATAAAAGGTAGAAGAATTGAATACTTGATCTCGTTTTTCATTGCCTTTGCCTTTTGGATGCTTTTCCAAAGCGCAAACGCTGTCCGAATATAAGCAAAGCCCATGACAGCCGCTGGCAGAGCGAAGACAGCGAACGTGATGTATAAGAAGAGTGGTCCCGACCAATCATCGTCTGCGTAGTCGCGCTTGAGGCGGCACCGTCCTGCTTTCTTTTCCTAAATAGTAGTAATACTGTTGGTCAAAATAGAGGTAATAGCAATAGTAGCAGAAGTAGCAACAATACTATCACTACTACAGTGGAACCTCTGAAATCGGACCACCCTTGGGACCGGATAAAATGTGCCCTATTTCAGAGGTGGTCCCATTTGGGAGACTTGATCCCACTTGGGTAAAATTTAGCTGGTTGACCGCACATTGATCTTTGAGACTAATGTCTTTTCTTTTTCTATTAACCTTTTCTCTGCTTTCCATTTTGAGAAAGTTTTAACAATTTTTTTTCTTATTTAAATTACCTTTTATGTGCTTAAATTGACATTTAATTGTCATTATGAATTCGGTGGCATTTGGGTCGGCTTAAATACTAAAGGAATAGGCACTACATAAATTAAGATGTCTCGGGTTTGTATATTGTCAGCCGCTATTGTTTAGACAAGGTACAAAGGCATAGATAACAAAACTAAGCCCCTGTCTGATTACACACTTGCTACCATAATCCCTAGCAACAATATCTAGGACGGCAACATGCTCAGTGTTGTAAGTAATGTGCTGCAAAAATACAGTGGATTCCCCACTGGCTGACAGTGGTCCGATCTCAGGCATTTTGAGGACTCGGGACCGAAAAAAACGGCCCGAAGTGGTCCGATCCGGGGTGGTCCCAATTGGGAGTTTCCTTAACCATTAAAGTCTATGGAGCGCATTCGGAACCGCAGAAAATGTGCCCTAATTCAGAGGTGGTCCTAAGAGGGAGGTGGTTCGATGCCGAGGTTCCACTGTATTTATAGTGGTTGTCATTCTAGTAATAAGAGTAAAAATAAAAATAAAAAATATAATAAAAATTAGAAATAAAACAAAATAATAATAAAATTATGGGCATAATCCGTGTGTAATGTAATTTAGTTTATTTATACATTGGATTCATCATTTTAATCCATATGCTTCCATTAATGTTCATACGCAAATTACAAACGCAGTGACGGTTGAAACTTTTTATATTTAAAGCATTCAAGAACAAACATTTCAATGGAAACTTTGCAATAAGGGTATTTGGTAACATTCTGAAGTCGTATGTATCCGTATCCATACGGTTCAGTTTCCAAAATCGTGTGTGCCTTTCTCTGCACTGACCAGTCATGGCATCGACATACTGAGCCGAATTATCCTCTGCCAGTCCACAATCTTGGTGTACGTGCTCGAACTCGATATGATCAAATGTGTTCAATAGGGCTCATGCCGGATGAGTGTGGAGGTCTTCGTAGCGTCTGGAGCTCACTAATGCGCAACGGATTTGCACAAATTTCAGCCATGCGAGAGCGCGTTGTGGTCCACGAGTGTTGTGCAGTAAAGTATGATTTCGCCTTCTAAAACGGTTTCTGCACAACGTCATATGGGTAAGTTGCCATCGATGACTAGCAGAGGTGATTTTGTCACTAAATAAAATAGAGCCCCCCACCATCGTACTCCCACACCAAATCTATCAATTTCACGAGCAAAAAGTGGTGCGAATCGTTCTCCACTCCCCTGTATAGTCAATGTCGGCTGTCTTTTCTTAATAACAGAAACCGCGACTCGTCGTAAACTTGACGCGATGCCAAGAGGTTAACGGTCATCGTTCTCCCAATGGTTGGTCCTCCAGTCTCCAGTCTCCTCCAGAGAAGTCGTCGCCTTTGGTTCAACACTTATTCTACACTCGTTCAGTCAGTTTAGTACAGCTTGTGTACTGATATGGTTCTTATGTCTGAATGGTGACGCTCTCTTCGTGGCCACTGCAAACCGGTATAAGGAAACGTTTTGACCCCCAAAATAAATCGACCCCCCGTTCGATTTGTTTTAAAACAAAAAGACCCCCCCCCCCCCTGAAATGTTTTAAACCTCTTATTTTTTCTTGATTTCTTTATTTCTTTCCACATATGGCCACCTTATTAGTTTATTTAATTGAAATAAAAACTATATCCATGTATAAAAATTTATTTAGCAACTAACATCTACATTTTCAAACAGGTATCCAGACAGAAGGGCCTTGGACAAAAGGGCCTTGGACATAAGGGCCTTTCCCAAAACGGCCTTCCCCAAAAAGGCCTTTCCCAAAACGGCCTAAATGAAAAGTTGGACAAAAGGGCCTTCAGAACTTTTTTCTGGGATTTTGTGTTTTAATTATTTAATAAAATCTGTAATAAAATAAAAGAATTAAAAACAGGCTTCATTGTGGTTTTAAAGATAACTGCCCTGATGTTTTGTTTCAATTAACCCCAATCGCTGTCTTGAAATTTTCGAAGCACTGTGCCACAGGTTAATCCCTGTTTGTACCAATTGTTGCCTTGATGTTTTACTCATTGCAAAGACTCTTTCAATTACTTCCCATCACTGTCTTTAGATGCCGGATTTCGGAGTCATTGTACCAAAAAAGATAATCTTTGTCCTTTGTTTCGTTCCTCTGCACTGTGCTGTTTAAACACACATATAAGCCGGATGATGTTGGCGTGTCAGTGTCTTGCCGGTATATGAGTTCTGAATTTGAGGTCTTTATTTGAACTGTGACCAACAACAATGGATAAAAGACAAAGAAAAAAAACTGTCTCGATGAATCAGGCAATAAAATCAATAAACTTTGTTTTTGGAGTTATTACACAAAAAGTAAAAATAATGTTGAGAACCATATCCAAAAAAAAAATTCTCAAGGCCCTTTTGTCCAACTTTTCAGTTAGGGCCGTTCTGGGAAAGGCCCTTTTGGAAAAGGCCGTTTTGGGAAAGGCCCTTATGTCCAAGGCCCTTTTGTCCAGGGCCCTTCTGTCCCGGATTCTTTCAAACACGAAAACACTTCCAACACCACTAACATACAGTCACCAAAAATGTGTCCAAGCTCAATAATTGTATTTCAAAAGCTCAAAATAATAATTTTCTACATCAAGAGGTGGAAAATGCTTAAAATAGTATTTAAAAACCATATGCACCTTTTTTACTTCCATTTTATATTTAAACATGATTATTTGGAGGGGGTCATTTTATTATAGGGGAGGTCTGTTTGTTGTGGCGGGCTTTCCAAAAACAAATCGACCGGGGGGGGGGGTCTGTTTGTTTTAAAGCAAATCGACCGGGGGGTCGATTTGTTTGGGGTCAAAACGTTTCATTGCACCGGAAGCGATCACGAAGGCATATTATTTGAATAGCTCGAGCTTGCGTCGGTGTTCTTACCCTTAAGTAGCCGTGGGCGGCCTCTGACGGCGCCCGTCTATTGGTGACGTTGCTTAAGAGGAAAAATCGCTATGCGACATCTCTTTGCGTTCTGGCGACTGCCGCTTTTGATATGTTGGTACGAAGCACGCCAGTTGCTTCTTCATCCTTCATTTTCTCTAAGTCTGGACAATTTGGGGCTTTTTTCGTTCGAATTTCGTTTGCCGCAATTAATGTTGCTCTTATTTGGACCCTAAATGCACGTGCTTTAAAAGACTCAAAATTACATGACCATTGCACCAGTTCGGAAAAGAAGTCAGACTCGATGGCTTTAATTTCTGTGAAATCAATATTGTGCTTTCGTGTCAAACAAACTGTGATACTGTTACATTATATTTGCAATTGATGAACAGCCATTTCATTTCGTTGTAATTAATATTGAGTGAAAGCTACATCATTGCGATTTATAAATTGTGTTAATATATTATTGATAGACGTATTTTTGCACATTCACTTACAGACTGTATGGCGACAGGGCTGGCCATTGCAAACGCTAGTGGCCACACAATTGCAATTATGATCCTAGCTCTTTTCGGTGTACTCATATACTGCGCTTTCATTGGATAACAAATAACGAAGAACCTAAACGACAGAACAACTACAGTGACAAGCTTTAAATATACAAAATCTACAAAATCAAACAAATAAAATCAGATTTAGATCTAATTTAATTACAGATAAACAACGTGTCGCATTCGGAACGGCTGCTATGAATTTAAAACTCTTTCAAATGCATTCACTCAGATTTTATATAAACGTTTATTAGCCCTGGACCCTTATTTTTAATTGGTGATGTAAAGATAAGTTAACGATAAAGAAAATTATATAAAAAGTCAGAACGGAAGAATATATAAAACTGTTATCATATTGCCAATCAAATAAAAGTATAGAAATATGGAATATGTGTTAAGTAAGGGGATGGAGGCGCCACTGAGGTGGCATTCTACTGCTGCAGTCACGAAAGACGGGTAATACTCATAACGACACTCAGTATCCTCACTTCACAGCCTCGCCTGTACTCGGACACGTTCCTGTATTCGAACCTGTATACTCACCTTTCTAAGCTCATAGCTGTTAGGGAAAAGACGGATGCCATAAAGAAAGCGTAGAAACCATAGAAGGAGATCTTACATATCGCATAGCCCAACTTCCAATAACGCATGATATAGCGATACATCTAAATAAACACAAAGGTTTTTTCGTGTACATTTTACGATTTTGCAAATAACAATATTTAGCAAAGCAATAAACTCATTTACGATCTATTTTCACAGAAGTAAAAACATCTATAGCAACTACATACGGATATGGTTTTTGCTTCTGATGCATCTAAAATTTGATTTGTACCAATCTGGGTATTTTGCATTATCACATACAGCGGAAGGATTTCAGTCTGGATTATTTGAGCAGCATAATCAAGAGTAAAGGGGCATTCTTAGTTGCTGGGCGGTTGTTGGGTTTTCACTATGGGATCTATATTAAGCTTTCTGCTATGCATTTTTGTAAATTCACAACTTTGATGTATTTAATGTATTTATTGCGAACTTCAGCTGCTTAAGTGTAGTTTTTCATCGTGTTGTCTTATCGGTTTATTGGCTATTGTTTGTTTCATTTCTGGTGCATCTGACAGATATCAAGTGCACGGAACACCTTGAAACTCCATATGGAGCTTCAATTACTCACCTGCAGTGGAACGCAGAGAGAACACACCAATAAATCGGCCACGGCGAGACTGGCGATGAACATATTGGTCACACTCACTGGTCGGAATATCGCTATGACCGTGGCAAGCACAAGGATGTTTCCTAGACAGTACAATATCTACGGCACTATACATGCCCAGCACTACCATTAGGGATACAATAGAGCCATTACACATACTGGCAGTTTTATAAATCTCATAAGTTATTTTATTACTATTGAAATACACGACTCGTGTTATCAGTTTCTTTTTTATTTTGAAACTCTAGTGGACAGGTTTTAAGTTGAATTTGTGTTCTCGATGACGTGTTGTTTAGGTAATTTAAGATAACATTTCGAATGTTCTCTCCTTATGTGTAGAAATCAATCGGACATTCCCTGCAAGGTGCGACTTATTACATACTTATAATCAAGATCAACTTTCTCTAGAAGGCACAAAAAAGACACATGTTCGCCGTTATATTTATTAGGTAATTAAGGAAAACTGATGGATTTACAAATTACGATTCATACGATCTTTTTTATTCAATCTGAAACTCCTTACTTGCTGGGGATTTTTTTGTCACGTCACAGAGATAGGATAACTGCATCAAACAAACCATTTTGGGTATATAGGTAAGAGCGACATAATTGCAACTCCGAATATTGAAAGAGAGAAACTTCAAGCACAGATGGTTTCCTGGAAGGGAAACCAGGAGTAAGCACGTCATGAGTTTGTTTCTCACCAGGATATTATCTGTGTGAGAAGTTTCAGTTTTAACCCATAGTTCAACTGAAATATTAAATGTGTGTATTATAAGCCAAATTTTGCAGACTGCATGGATGTGCATCAGTGGCCAGCTTTGTTCAAAAGCCCATGCATATTGATTATTTAATAAAAAGCCTCAAATGTGAAATAACTTCTGGTGACGTAAAAAGCCATAGCTATGTAGATATAGACTTTTAGTTTTAAAATTTAAAATAGAAGAAAACTGTGATATCTGGCCACCCGGATAAAATATCGGAATTTGTACATATTAACGGATGCCAATGGAATCATGTTGAAAGTTTGAGATTTGCACCATATCTCACGAAAAAATAGGGATAACTTTGGATCATGTCCTAAACAGCTGGGTTCCGAGGAATGGATTAGTTTTTCACGGGAATCATTATTTACTTTTCCTGTGCAGGCACCGTTTAGCACAAGTGGCTAGGAATTTTTCCAGAATGCTACAACAGAATGCTAGAACAGTACTCTAGATGATTTTATTGATGAATTTATTTTTGGATACACTTAAATGTTGAACAATTAGTCTGAGAAAAACGTAGCTATAACGGGTGTGTTCTAATCGTGCATAATTCTACATATCATGAACAGAGTAAAAAAATTGTGATGTTTGACCTGTTTGATAAACAAAGCTAGAATAAAAAGAGTCAGTCGCGTACCTATAATTGTAAATGTCCAGAAATAAAAAAATAACTAAAAGTGTATGCAGAATTGCAAATATTTTTTGGCATTCAAAGGTTTCTCAAACTTATGAACACCCAAAACGGACACACACTCGAACACACAGAGAGAGACTCTTCAGAGTCCTCATGATGTTGTTTGTGAAATTGAAAATTGACGTCATAGGGGGTTTCGTGGCTTAGAATTCTCATGTAAAGACAATGGGTGACGTCACAATTATGGTTTAACTATCATGAACTCTTTCGGCAACTCTGTCCGTTTAGTTTACAGCACTCCCAGAAATGCAGAGGAAACGTTGACTTCACGAAAGCCTTACCTAGTGTGCCCACGAGCAGGACAACGCTGTATGTAGTTACGTAGGATATGGTGTACGTGTTCCAGTGTACCTCTGCCCCCATGACAATGTCGTTGTAGATGGCCTCCAGCTCCTCCTCTGTACTGTTGGGACATACCTTGAAACACCTGAATCGTATTTTCTAAGTTTTCTTAACCCGGAAACCATTAGTCCCGATGTGCGTACTGAACCAATTAATCAACTAATAAATTAAAGACACTAATCAATTAAAGACACCATTACACTTCTCTAATGTTAAAAACGGATTTGAAGTATCTAAAAATGTAACATGTAATTTTTGGTTTTTAACCACATTTCACGTGACCGGCTCGGCGTACCAACCTACACATTTTCCAATCCGTCGTGTAGTTGGCGTATATATGGGCGTGCGTGGTGTACATGCGCCGCATACACATGTAGCCCTCGCCCAGTGGTGCAACTGTTAAAAAAATAACATGAGAAATGTCACAGGCATAACGCTGCAGCCGTTGCGTAAAAAAACTAACCAATAATGTATAATAATTACACTTTTCATTAACAATACTTGACTTAAATTGGGCCAGCCAGCAGCCCAGCAAACATTAAGACTTCAGAATGACGCAAGGCCGGCGTCGTGACCCGACGTTTCTGACGTCGGACTGACGTGTTGGTTTTAGTTGTATATGAAATGGAAACGACGTCGGGTTTTCAACGTCAGAATGACGTCGGGTTCCGACCTGAAACTGACGTCGGGTTTACCAGCTTGAAACGACCAGTCTTAGACACGTCTTACAAAAATAGTCTAGAGTTATATAATTAATAGATAATTAATCATTCAACTGCTGTTGTGAAATACATACGAAAGCATTTTCCATGTAAATTTTTACAATCTAGGAAGAAAAATACCGACGCGCTATCAAAATTCTAAAATTTTTTCTTCCTCTTTTTCAAACTGACTTCCATTTCGGGTGAGCGATATTAAATGTTCATCGCTTTTTGGTCGTTTTTGGCACGTTGGAATGACGTTAGAAAACCGACGTTTCCTCGTAGTCGGAATAAAGTCGGGTTTTTGGGAAATAGGTCGTGACGTAATTCTACCCATTTTACAACCTTACTTTATTCACAATATGGTTGTGAAGTGGTTGCGACCAAAATCCAACCTTTTTTTCAACCATAAAAGACGTCGGTTGTTTGCTGGGAGTAAGAGACCGAATAACTGTACCGCAGCAAATTCCATTAACTGCTCATGTAGCAAACATAACCTTTGAAAATTAATGTAGAAATTTTACTTTTATATTATGCAGATTCTTGTAAAAATTGTTTACGTAATTTAGCCAAATCAGCTCATTTCCCCTGAGCGGTGTGCAGCCAACTTTTGTGACTACTGGAGCGTGTGGTTGAAATGTTGTGATGTAAGCTTGCAATTTAAAGTGGTCGTGTGAGATATATACAAATCCAGCTCTGCAAAAGGCCTAGATAGATTTAGGCGGACGGGATCAAGGTTTAACTCTCGTCTAGGAGAGGATCTTAAAATGTAAAGCATTCAGATGCATCTATTCAGTGTGTGTGTATAGCTTAATAGTCACAAGTTGGAGATTTAATTTTCCCTTCCAACCCTATTCTTCTATGTATGGTTGGCGTGATTTTTCGTTTTCTTCTGCAAATGGGGGTTTTTGGTTCTTCTGAAAATGGCTTAGTCTATAGCATAAGGGTATTAATATACGCTGACAAGGTATACTTTATATTCAATAATTGTATATTGAGTTTATGTGAGTATAATATTCAAGCCTGTTATTAAAATTGATCCCACGGTTATTTTATTAAGGCTTGATCCCGATTGCCGTTGTGACATTAAATATTCACCCCCATGAAATGTTCACCGGGGGTGTGTGGGTGAGAATTTCATTATGATATCTTCATCCCCTGTATGAAATATGCATCCCCCATAGAATACTGTTTAAAATAACAAAAAAAAAACAAAAAAAAAAAAAAACACCTTTTTAAATAAAATCCACACTTTTATTGCTGTTATGCATGCATTTGTATAATCTGTGCCAACTGAAGAGTATCTAATCATACAACTGCCATTTTTACTACCAGCAACAGCCATTAGTCATGTAGCAACATTCACTTTCTTCTTTACTTGCTTCTCCTTATGAACAACTGGCTAAACATGAACAACTGGCTGGAAATAGGCACACATATTTGAAATATAAATGTTTTTATCGCTTAAATCGAACGAGTCAATGCCAAATATGTACTGGTCGGGTTCGTATCTCAACCACTTTGATAACCCATCAGGGTGTGTGCCACACGGACCGAACACATAAACGGGGGTACCCACTAAGCTAGCAAATGCCCACTTCGGTTCCCCATTCCCCATTTCTGTTCATGCCACTGTTCTCGGGATAATCCTCCTTCTGGGCTATGCTGCTAATCCTGTTGGAATTAGAGCGCATGTCATCACATATCAGCCCCCTCATTAGTCGATGATCCTGTCAAGAAATGGCTAAAGGTACGGAAAAGGCAGTTTCCACCCCCTGATGGGTGTCATCTGGGCAGATCTTGTCGTGAGCGTTGCCACGGATGGATCCGGTGAGCGTAGTTTCGTGAGCACACGTAGATGTGCTCCTGCAGCGTGGCTTTTCTGCCAATCTGGTCCCATGGGGTTGAAGTTCATTGCATCTGCTTCTTCTCGATTTGTTACCTCTAAAGGGGAGTCTTCCATGCGATCCTGTGTAGCGTCTCCGGAGGTTCCTGGGGTGCGGTCGGAGACCTTGAGTCATCCATGGTGGCAGAAGTCAGATCCTCGACACCGGCAACTCTGTCCTCTTCTTTACTTTCTCCGTCTGCGGCGTGGAACGGCTTCACAAGAGAAAAGCTCACAAGTGCTTTTCGACCCTCAAGTCTTAGAGTCCCGTCATTTTTTACCAGAACATCTGGGAGTCATCTTGTCACCCTTCCGAGCGTTCCGGTGGGCATTATTCAACTTTCAATTGCAATTCCTCTGCTGATTGCAATCATATAGTCATTAGTAACTTCTTGTTATCATTACGATTTAATACTTATTGATTGCTGATTGCAAAATGCAATCCTAGATCTATTGTTCTGTAAGTTCAATGGATCTCTGTCGCCAGTTGTTAGACGTGACCGATTTCGTGTTTATCTAAAAAACCACTATTTATCATTTTTATATTAATCTGAAAATATATTTTTACAAGATTTTAACTATTTTCTGCATTTATTTAATAAAGGGGGTGACGATTTAATGTGTAAAACGAGAAGCTCATTCCGCTAGCGAAATGTTAAACACTTGACAAAAATTAAAGCGCAAAAATACTTCCTTCAATGGATTATTTCTTGAATAATATATTGCAAACAACACAGCTTAAATACGTCTTATAAGCCGAGTAGTGTTTGGTTTCTGTTGACTTAAGGTTTTATTGACTGATCTAGCATACTCCATGTTAGCTATTTACGCAGTGAGAGCTCACACAAAGCTCACTGTGCAACTGTGTGTGATGTGGGTTAAATGCTACGCATTTACTTGCAAAAAATACACTCTTTTCACATGGCGTTTTAACACAGAAAACGAAATAAAAGACGAAAATAAAAGTGACATGCACATGTTCAGATCAAACTCTTCATAAGTCCCAAGTTTCATGGTCGTAGGGCCCATAGTGTCAGAGGAGAAGAAGACACAAAAAATCGGAAAAAGTGTCAAGAAGAAAAAAAAGGACGAATTTTGCTCGCACAAATTCATATAACTCTTGCAAAGCCAAAGGCTTGTCAAGTGTTAATTAACCGGGGTGTGTTTTTCATGCTATGAAATATTCACCCCTGGAGTGCATATTTCATAAGAAGGGGGTAGGGGGTGGATATTTCATAATGTAATATCCACCCAACCCCCGGTGAGTTTTACATATGAAATATGCACCGGGGGTGAGTTTTTGGGGGGTGAAGATTTCATGCCACATCCGCATAAATATACTTTATGCACTGATATGCAGAATCTATGCCTTTTTAGGAATTGTCTTCATGTATTCATAAACAAAATACTGGAAAACATTTTTTAAGGAAAGTCGGACAGGCGGAAATTTGCACAGATGCAACTTGAATGTCCGAAAAAAATGAACAAGAATGTCCAGAGTCATTGTGACAAGCAGATCGTTTTTTATCGACAAATATGATTAAACAGTGAGAAATAAACGCAAGGAGGAATTCCATTATCTTGGCGTGATTCCTGAAAATTCCGGGATCCCGTGGGAAAAATCAAATGGAATCTTGATAATATACCAAATATTGTTCTAAATATGCTGGGCTCCTTACAGAAAAAATCCTGATATTTCACTGGAATTCAGACCTGGATGCTGTTTCGAGATCTCGGTAAATTTGATCGGGTATGCGAGCATTTTTGGTGAAATTCGACCAGGATCCTATCAGACATACAAATTCAGGTCTGTATCTGAATTGTGATTTTCATTAGCTAATTAATTTTTGCTTTCAAGTAATTTTGAAAAAATAAAAAGTAATAATAATAATAAAGCCCCCCCCCCCACTCCGTCTGAAATCATATAATTTCATTAGTATATTTTTAAAAAATCCTCCACCAAGTTTCAGGCAAATAAAGATAAGTCGAGGTCTGCCCACGTATTTTTTTTCTGTTTTTGTTTTTGTTTTTTTTTTGTTTTGTTTTGTTTTTGTTTTGTTTTTCTTTGATTGTAATTCAGTTATGGCTGAAAACTTACTGATTGCTGGCATTGCTATTCTGTATAGCGGTATAATTGTGCAAAAATTGCGTTTCAACAGGTGTTTCGTATCGATTTGGTATTTATGTACAATTGATATGCCAGAAAAGATTTAATTCTTTCACGAACCACTTTTTATGTTACCCAAGTCAATACCATTTTCTGCACGTGGTTTTTATATGGCGGTATATTTGTACAAAAAATCAAAACGTACATGTTGCATATTTTATTTTTTTCTCTCGTTCATTTGAATGGCCTCGTGGCAATTTCCTTAGCCGCGCAACATTTACATTTCATGTATTATTTGACTATTTATTTCTCGCTCATTAATTTCGCCATAATTTTTCGCGCACCATAATTAAACGCCTTGTGTTTAAAGAAGGTTTGTCTGAACATGCGTTTCATCACGAGTTTGTAAAGCCACCTCTGATTGGTTCTTTAAAAACTTTGGAACAATAAAAACCACTTGCAGAAATTAATAGTGATTTGGATAACATAAAAAGTGGTTCGCGAAGGAATTAAGCATCTTTTTTGGTCTATTAATTGTAAATAAATACCAGAGCGATAAAAATAAAGGTTGGAGCGCGAACCCCGTGATTTTTTTTCACAAATATACCGCCATATTTTTATTAGTCTCGAAATAAATTATTGAATTGGCATTGACATGCATTACTTTTACGCTCCCCGTTATTATTATTATTATTATTATTATTATTATTATTATTATTATTATTATTATTATTATTATTACCATTATTTTTATTATTATTATTATTATTATTATTATTATTATTATTATTATTATTATTATTATTATTATTATTATTATTATTATTATTATTATTATTATTATTATTATTATTATTATTATTATTATTATTATTATTGTTATTATTATTATTATTTTGCACTCCAAAATTAAGAATTCTATTCAAAAAGATGTGATATCCAACAATCAAAACGCATAACAAAGCGCATGTTCACAGATGTTCTTTAAAGACAGATTTTATGTGTGATTATATCGCCTGAAAAAAACACGGCGAAGAAAAGAGCGCGAATAAATAGTAAATAAAATGTGTAAAATAAATATGTTGCGCGAGAAAAAAATTTACAACCTGTAGGTTTTATATAGCGGTTTTTTGGACGAATAAACTGCCATAATTCTGTTCAACTGAATATTAATAATGAGTTGATAGTTTGAAAAAAAAGGCATAAGTGTCTGTGCCAGGCTCCTGCTCTCCCACACCATAACGTCAATGTTGTTGAAATCGTTAACATACATTGTTTCATATGGCATCTGAAAATGATATAGTGTGGCAATGTGTTCACCATGTGGTAACCACAGTCACGATAATTTAACACTATTCACAGATAAAAACGTTATCAACCTCGCGATACCACATATTTTATATGCTTTATATGATTTGACTATGTAGCAAATGCGTGTCATGCTTAGCAGAGTTAACATGTTACCCGCATGGCTAACATGTGTTGACTATTTCACCAAATTTATAATGCATGTGGTAACATATGTTCAACATAGGGATGCATATGTTATGTGATTTTCGTGATAAATATTAACTAGAAAATATAAGTTTGTGTCTTTTGGATAAATATTTAATGAATATAGATATAGTGATACATTAACTTCAGCTTCTCCTGTAAATATGTTATGACAAATTGCTGCTGCCAACTGAACCCTGTAAATGTTTTGCGCAAAGTGCAAAACACTCTTTCTGGGCCGCGAGCCCTTTCTCTTCTCCTCCTTAGTCCGATGAATGAATTGTTCAGTTACTAAAGTGTTTATGTTAGAAAAAAATCAGTCTCCGTATAAAATCCTTTGCTCATGGTAAATGGAAGACACGAAGGATCAAAGGCACATATAACCACAAACGCGCTCATTTCCGTCATCTTTATTCTTACTTTTTATACGACGCCTTCCATGTACAGCATACGAAAAAAAATGTGGTTAAATTTGTCACGTAGACCATTTGTCGTAAAATTAATTTACGCGAAGTCTCAGCTCCCCCCCCCCCCAACCCTCTCCCTCGCCCGGCCCCGCACCCTTGCCTGTTGCCCACAGCGCGAATAACAGACAAGCTTACGAATTACTATACTTACGGTCAACTGGGTTTGGCTTCTTGTCATCTTCATCGTCGGTTTTAATGCCAGTGACGTCACTGCTAAAATCCGCAGTTATATCTGGAGCAGGTGATGTTATCATGTAATTATCTGCGCCTCCCTCATCGGTCGCTGAAATAACATAAAGAGGGATTTTTATCAGATTACTAAGTTATTCAAATTTTATTCATTTATAAAACTTTTTTTTTTCACAACAGTTTGAGACAATTACAACTTTAAGCTACATAAAAATCCTAAGAAAAAAATAATTAACTTATTTATTTTTCAACAAGAAATTTATGTTGATATTTTGTTTTGATTTACTTTAATTTTAATCAAATCACTTTTAATCAGTACCCACCTAATAACTGTTGAATTCCCCACACAACAAAAATAAAAACTTTCATTTTAATTTTGTAATTAGAATAAAGCTCTTTTTGATTTCTAATCTTTTAAAACATGCTATTCCACTGGTTTCGCTAAGTAAGTAATTAAATGCGATATTTCGTCTTTTAAAGTAACATTTATACTGTGTTATGTTTTAATTGCACATATTTTGCGTGTGCGCCTGTTGAGGTTACCAGAACGAAACTGACTGGTCCATGAAGTCGCCGCGCAGTCATGAGTGTTGAAGATCACTGGAGATACGCTAATAATTATCATAAACACGGTCAGTAATCTGCCCTAAAACAGGTGTGGCCAGCTGAGTAGACGGTGCTGCCCAAGCTTGATTATTCTCAAGTTTACACAGCAATTACTCCGCTGGAGACGAACAACTTCAGAAATAAAAGGCAATGTGTGTTATTGAGACGCATTCAATCAGGAATGAAACACCAGCATAAGAGCGATCGCGACATTACTTAGCAAATGCACCGCAAGAATGAATTTTCAAGCAATTTCCGCTTCTGGAGTTGGCCAACGCCCAAATCCTTCTGTAACACAGTGTTATTTGAAACTTTACACTCAACAAAGATGATTAAATAGCATTGTTGCAAAGCAGTTTGCTTACACTGATGGTATACTAGCCAAAAGTGAAATTTTGTAATATCATTTAAGTTTCAGACATTTCGTTTTCAAAACGGTTCTGATGGATAATGGGTATAGGTTTGTCCTGTGAACATTATTTGCTACATTGAATATAAATTGCAGTTTAGAAAGCTCATTTTACCACGATGAGTATAACTAAAAAGCCGTCATACGACTGCTAATCGCATAGGGACTAAGCCAGCTAAAATATTATCACGATACCCTTTTCCTACCAAAGGGTCCTTGAGACAGGATATTGCTGTTCAGAACTTGAAGCTGTTCGTGTTACGGTGTATTTATTGCCTTTCTAGACAAGCCCTTGTTGATAATACTCACATTTAAAAGGATTAGTTTTAGATGTTGCTCATATACAAGACCTGTTTCAGCAGAAGCAATCACATTAGGGGTGTTCGGCCACCTGGGTGTCCGGTTACCAATGGTCACCATGGGCGACATGAAATAGCTCCGGAGTTTAGACAATTTCCTCTAAAAATAATTAGCATGCCCAGAAGTCATTATTAGCAGACCATTTGATTACTGGGGTGGAGCCTGTATTTACGAATGGAGGTGGGACGGACAGCGTGTACTTAAAAATAAGCTAAAACAGCTACTAGATAAATACGTTAAAAATCAGACAAAATCCCAATGTCAGATATATTAATACATTTAGTTTATTCGAAAGACCTTCTCATGAAGTCTGTGATGATCTGTGATGGTCTGTGATGGTCTGTGATGGTCTCTAACGGTCTGTGATGGTCTCTGACGGTCTCAGTATACTTTGTTCCAAAGCACAATTCCACACAACACTGTTCTTTAAAACACAATCAAAACTCAATACCCCACTTTCACACTTCAAATTTTCCCATTTGTTTGGGTGAATAGAAGAAAGTCACAAAATAAACCTTGTTTTTGGCAATTGTGGAGAAAAGCTCCCTTTGCCTAGATTTTTATCATACCAAAGAGAAAATCCGCTATGGGAAATATGTAATACCTCCAGAGATTCCCACTACTGGTAAAATTTATTTAGCTTGTTAATTTGTCAGTAACTGTGAGTACTTGCGGCACAGCCAGTGTCCAGTGAAGTATTTCCTAGTCACTAATTCTAGCCATAGCTAACCCCCATGCAATCACCTAAACCAGTGTGACAGTTTCGATTTCCTCAGTCATGCCCCCAAAAAGTGGCTATATCCCTTGTTAATCACTCTGTCATCCCCAGTTATCACATTAAAGAATATGTTTCTGATATTACCGGCCCATCCCACCCCCTAAAAAATAAGATATTTTACACGAGAGTTTTCCCAGCGTGTAGCAAAAAAATCCTTGTGTGGATCTTTTCTCCACATTTGCTACTAAATAAACTGCTAAATAAATATGTTAAAAATCAGTAGAGTAGAAACGACGGGCATGTTTCTGGCACAACCCCCTTTCCCTCAGCATTGGTCGGTGCTTCAGACCTCCCCAGGATTGTCCGGCGCTTCAGACCCCACCCCAAGGATTGGCCGGTGCTACAGACCCCCCCCCCCCCCGGCATTG
The DNA here is from genome assembly GCA_949752745.1 of Protula sp. h YS-2021. Classification (NCBI taxonomy): domain Eukaryota; kingdom Metazoa; phylum Annelida; class Polychaeta; order Sabellida; family Serpulidae; genus Protula; species Protula sp. h YS-2021. Next base: position 52,607,747 of record OX457026.1, on the reverse strand, counting down.
GCCGGTGCTTCGGACCCCCCTGGGAGGTAATATGTGGTCATTAGATAGTTTTACGTTTCAGAAAATTCTGATCATTTTTCATTTTCGGAACCCCACCCCCAGGTGGGAAATTGTGATTTTTGCATATGTACATGTTTTAAGCAATTCTGAACATTTTTTTACCTTCTGACCCGCCCCCCCCCCCGATGGAAAATTGTGGTATTAGCATATTTACACATATCAGACAGATCTGAACAACTTTAGTGTTTGGACCCCCCCCCTTCCCCCCAGCACTGGCCGGTACTTCGGACCTCCTTCCCATGAAAGTAAGGTATAAAAGACAGACCTGTCTTTTACAACCATTTCTTCAACAGATTTCTGAATAACAAGTTGTCTTTGTAACTAAAATGGATTGACAAATAGTGGTAGCTAACTTCAAGATCAATGCTACCTTAAGCGTAGCAGTTGAAGATGACCAGTATAGTCGATTCATCAGAATTAAACGAAATGAAAACTAGATTGGATTATCTGCTTCTCCCTGGAAGACAGTGAATGATAACTTGGAGAAGCTTTGCATGATTAACTTCAAACTGTACTTAACAAAATTAAAGCGTTTAGAAGTGATTACGTTCAACGACATGCGCTATATCAGCTTTGCTTTGTACACAGCTCTCAATTTGAAGGGTAAGATTATACTTCCTAAGTCAACTTCAATGATGAGGAGTGGGCAACGCTGCTGGACGCAATGCCACAAATAAACAGCGTGCTAAGTGAGGAGTCATCATCAACATCCACTATTTTTCTTAGTGAGACCTCTACGGAATGCCGTGTCATTCAATCTTTTCTGAGTGAACATGAAGAACTGAATTTACTAGGGAATACCTATGACAATTATTCAGCATTTATCAACGCCAATGCAATTCATTCAGCTGACCTCATGCTAGTTGTGGCTGCTAGAATTACTTTACATTATGATGATAATGTTTCACTGTCAACGGATATATCAGAGCTTGTTACGTTCAATAATGGACGAGCTGGGGTTAATATAGATATTTGTAAAATGTTTGAAGAGCATTAAAGTTTGTCTGTATTGTAATGTACAACATAATTTTTTCATACGTAAAGTTATTCGTATTGGCATGCCAATAAAAGTTTTGTTATTTGAATGATTGTTTCCATTCAAGTTAATGAGGCAAGACTACTTAACGAATACTTGGTGCATTTGCAAGACCTAATCAGTTAGACAAACTACTGAAACGAAACAACCTGTAACATATTCCAAAGTGAAAAATTGGCTACAAGACCAAGATGTCTTTAGTTTAATTCAACCAGAGAAATATAGATTTAAACGACAACGTATCATCACCCGTAGTATTGATGGTATGTGGGATGTGGACTTGGTAGATGTAGCTGACATTGCACAACATAATGAAGACAATCACTTTCTGCTCATTGTCATTGATGTATTTTCCAAAAAACTTGTGGGTACAAGCTATTCCAAACAAAAGTCGTACGAGTGTAATTCAGATAATGAAGCAGAATTTAAGAATAGATGGGTAAAGCAATTTCCAAAGAAAGAAGGCATTCATGCATATGCTACTAAGAATGAGACGAAAGCCACCTTTGCTGAACTTTTAAAGATATGATGTATCGCTATTTTCTACATCCGCAAACGTATAGGTACACAGATATTTTGCAAGACGTAGCCCACAATTATAATCATATACCTCATGGATGCTTACCAAAAGGATTATCACCGGTAGATATTACCAAGAACATTGAATCTAAAGTGTGGAAACAAATGTATATTGATAAATTGAAGTTAAAATCATAGAAAAAGCTAAAATCCTAGCAGTTTAACAGTGGTCAACGTGTTTGCATTTCACACATGAAATATGTATTTCAAAGAGATCACCATATAAAATGGACACAAGAAGTGTAAATTGTCAAACATCGTTGTAAAAAGCAAGGAATACACTTATATGGTGTCAAAGACTTCTAAGACGAAGATATTGATGGCCATTTATATGAAGAAAAATTACAAGCTTTTACAAAAGACATTCAATCCATATATAAAATTGAAAAAGGTTTGGAGATGCGAAGAAGACTAGGCGTGAAAGAATCATTTGTCAAGTGGTTAGACCAGTTATATGTTTGATTTCTTGGCCAGCAAATAGTGGAAAACATCTCTTGTGAAATCAATCATTGAGCAAAACGTTATTCGAGCATTTCCTGAATAAGTTTATGGCTGTATGCTGCAAATCAACGTTTGTGCAAAGACATGAAAGGAGTGACACTTAATCCAGATATTCCGGAGGATATTGAAAAGCGTTTCAACACAATTTTATAATAACTTACTCATTATTGATGATCTCACGAACAAATGTCACAGTGATGAACGATGACCAGATTGTGTAGTGTCGGAAGAAGTCATAAAAATCTAAGTATTTTCACCGTACACAATTTATTTCACCACGGAAAGGCAATGTGTAATATTAGTTTAAATACATATTGCATTATGCTCTTTCAAAATCCAAGGGATAGTCAACAGATTAGTACATTGACTCGGCAAATGTATCCAGAGAATTCTCCATTTCTCATTGAGGCATATCAAAATGCTACAAACAAACCTCAGGGTTATTTATTTATTGATTTAATACCAAAGACAGAAGATACGTTTCGTATTCGTAAGGTATTCTATAAAGGATACACATTATCTTTATGTGAATAAAACAGTGTATGAAGAAGAATTACAACAGTCTGGTATTAAACTTCAAAATGTCTAAAACGATTCAAGAAAATCAACTATTTGGCTTCGTTTATTAGCACATAGCAGTGTTAAACGACGTAAAACCTTATCCTTATCAAGCAGGTGTGAAACATGGATTTTATACACTTTATGTGTACTGTAGTATTTGACAGCCACAAGTATTTGGAGATTTACTACGTTTTGTTCCCATTGAAAGTGATGATGGTGATATTAATTTGAAAAGTGACGAAGAAGCTCATTACGTACCCGTTAACACATCATGATAGAAATCAATATTAATGATGACACAGTTCATGATGTTTTATTTCAAACTGGAAAAGTGATCTGTAATCTTCATTTTCGACAAAAAGCATCATGAAAGCATTATAAAAGCATATAGACACGATCCATCCGCATACCGCAATCATTTTCTTTATCAAGTGGATGAGGAATTGCCAGGATTTAAAGGTCCACAGGTCCGCATACAAAATGGACATGGTATTGGTTCGTTCTTAGGAGCATTTTCTCTTAAAGCTGAATGGTGAGAAAAGCTCCATCATAAAACGGGAAGATTGGACTTTCGACTTAACACCTCATTATAATGTGATGACAATAACGCCCTTATCAGGCATGGAAACCTGAGGCTCGAAATGAATTTTGCCAATCCTTTGTAAAATACAGTCAATGTCATAGTCTATGCTGAATTTGACAACATCATTGAAGTAAGTACAAATCATGGTATTCAATTTGATTATCAATCATGAACACGAAGCAGATAGATATCATATTGACCCATGATGTCATGGCAAAAGACTTATTCCACGGAGTGTTCCCTGTGGACCAACTGCCTTACAGCAAGTGGCCTATGTCATCAACACAGACAATCATGATGAACCTAGCGAACATTGGGTTGCCGTATACTTTGATAAAGTTGAGGAATATTTTGATTCTTATGGACTTGCACCTATAGATAACCGATTTTATAGAATTTTTAAGCAATGTGTGTGTACATAATTCCATGCCATTACAACAGCCCATTTCCAATGCTTGTGGTTTTTGTTGTGTATATTATATATTACATAGAGCTCGAAGTCATAGTATGTTTGATTTTGTAGATGTGCTAAATAGAAGTAATAGAGATTTTGTAGTGAAAGACTTTGTCTATAGACATTATAAACCGTTGTTCTGTTAAACAAATTTTTAAGTGATGTATATGTTTATTTGGTTACTAAATGGTTACTAATGTCCCACTAGTGTCATATCATTCTAATAAGGTTATTGGCGTAGTATTAATTCACCGATAAACCACTCAAATAGAGGGAACCTGGCGTGGTGTTAATTCACCCGTGAACCTTTCATGTTCATATTTTTTTCATTCTTAAGAAAGGGTTCCTTGCGAAGTTTTAATTCGCCGTAATTTTTTTTATTCTTACGAAAGGGACCCTGTCGAGATGTTAACTTACCATAAACCTTACATAATATATCATATGTCAGTGATAGAAAAGTGTTTTTCCTTTGTGATCCTATCCACTTATACATTGATATAGTTAACATTTTTCTTTGCAGTTATGTACTATAGTCAAGTATTGTTTGAGAAAAAAATAAAAAGTTGAAAAACATCATACGTGTTTTTCTTACATTAAAACCACAAATATTTATACTTACTGAGAACTACAATTATCATGACCACCACATTAAAATATTTACAGTTATCGAGAAGAAAACAAAAATACTTCAAATACATATTATATTAATGCATGTAACACATTAGCCCACTCGCAAGAACTTAAATTAATATAAGTGTCATAAATGTTATCACCAAGTTTGTAAATATCATGAAAGCTAACATAACATTGATCAAATTCAATCACTTTCACATCAACATGGTTTGATAACGTCAATTCATTAAAACCTTTCATATCTTTCATGGCTTCCATATTGACCACATGAGTCCACATATTAGGTGTAAATTTATTTGAACCACATCTTAATTGTACATGTCCTTTTGGTTCAACGTTAAGTTCTAGCCAAGCATCATAAACTTTACTCCAATGTTCTGCACTGAGGGCGATGAAATCATGGCATCCGATAAGCTCGCCACACTGTTGAAACGTATACACCGTCACGTTCAATGACTTTCGCAATAAGATCTTCTGGGACTTGTAGATGACATCCTGGTATTAGTAAGGATTCAAAATAATCCTTTACCATGGCTTAATCTTCAGGAGACAGGATAATGAAAGGTCCACAGTAATAAATAGTCAGTTCACCAAAATAATCTAGAGATAGTTGTGTATTTGAATTGAATGAGTTCTATTGAAGCATATTCTGAATGATACAGCATTTATATCCATCAGTCTGCTGAAACACGTGATCTACTGACGTCATGTGCTTTTTCAATATTTGCCATGATTCTTTCAATGACAACAAAATTCCCTTCTTGGTAGGATATAACCTCCCAGAAGCATGATCCGTGATATATTCACGAATGTTAACTATCACTTGCCGTTGCTATTTTACCAGTTTAATATATTTTTCTCCATTGATGGGTATCATAACCAGTACATCATCTAAACTCATCTTCTTCAAAGACTTTATAGAAGCTTTACGCTCAGGTCCTTGCTTGACTTTAGGCTCTGCTTTAACCTCCATTTTTCGCTCTTTACACGGAGGCATGGTAGCTGGTAACTCATCTCTTTTCATCTTTCTAAGCTGTGGCCGCCTTTGAAGCTGTTGGACTTGGAGTGACTTCAACTTTGCTATGGACATTTCTTTATACTTTGCTGTAAGTACTTTCTCAGACTTTGCTATAGGCTTTTCTGTAGGTATTGTCTCAGACTTTTCTGTAGACATTGCAGTAGATGGTAGTAACCATCATCCAACACCCTTATCATCAAGTGGTGAAAGACCAACTTTCTCAATCTTCTCTGAAAAACTTCGAACCTTATGACTTCGAATGATGTTTCCCACAACATGTGATTGCTCTTCCTTGAATAAGCTTTCTTTGTATTGAGCATGTGTCATACGCCTCTAACAGGTGCGTCCGGATACTTTTTCTTCATGTAATTGTAGTGGTAACCATACATGAGAGTATTGCTGAGATCTAGAATAGTAAACCAATCTGAATGGGATTGTTCAACGACAGATCCGATTTGAGGCAGTGTACTATTGTCAAGTCTTCATTGAAAATGTGGCATTTGTGAAATGTAGACTTGATCACCACCTTTCTGAAACGTTTCTTATTGTGAATCAATTACACATTGGTTCGTTCCCGAACATTTTCCATGGTTTTGCCAAATATGGCATTATTCATCAATTTGTGAAAGTCTTTCTCAAACGTTTTTTGCCACTTTTCTCTTCTCTGTGCTAACATCTATGTATTTAGATAGCCATATAATCTGTTGGAACATAATGACTCGATGCACCTTTGTCACTTTCAATCCAAGAAATACATATTGCTGTAAATTTGATAATGTATCACATGCTTTTTCTTGTCACTAAGATAAGGAATCAACTTTTCAATAGGTTTACATTTCAATCCAAACTGTGTTCTCAGGTTCTGACTTACTGAGAGAATTTACTAATTCGAACAGTTTTCTTCTCAGGAGCCCCTGGATAGTCACTATGTTGATCATGACTTTCATCCGGGTATGTGAGATCTCCCTATAAAATATATCGTGTCTCAGCACCTTCACTTACACTTAGATTCTGCATCTTCTAAACATGCGAATCCACAATCGGGCAAAATCTGTGACATACTCCACCCATAGAGATTGTTGGCATCAAAGTACATGATGTAATTTGTTGACTTGGTCACATCATAGTCTTGAATGTAGGGACTGTTGGTTTCGCATACTTGTGTGTTATCACTGAAATACCCTCGCAGACCTTGCTCTACTATTTTATACATGTCAGTTTCATCTATCAATTCCAATTTAACCTTTGTATATTTTGGTATAGCGTCCCATGTCAAATCTGGTGCTGTATTGTAATGAGCAAGACCCAATTCATGCGTGCTAAGACACATATTTGTAAAATTTCAAACACATCTGCTAACAGCAATACATCTGCTTTTAGCTAGAGGTTATGATACTCTCCAAAGATATTGCAGTGGAAGTCATTCAAGACCCGTTGTGCATGAGTATAATCCTCATCCCTAATTCCTTCCTCAGACAATTAGCTGTAAAAGTCTTCTTGTGGTAGAAGCTTGGTTTCTGCAAACTTGGAGAGTTCACTAACAGCGTCATAGGGATATACTCCTTTTCTCAAAAGTAACTCTTGCTGCTGTAATCACGACATGAGCAGTCATATTCTGAAACTTCTTTTTGCCTTCAGCCAATTGGCTGCCAATTTTTGCAAGGATGGTACCATGAGTTGGCTTGAGTCGATGAATTTCAGACTACTCATGGTAATCGCATTGTACTGTTCCACATTGTTGGAAATGACTGACAGCTTCAACTCTTTGAGTTCTCCTATACTCTCCATAGGAAGATGGCTATCATATGCTGGTAGATTGTGGAGTAGGATAGGAATGATGAATGAATCCCACTTTTTTGCTTATCTTTTCTCAAGCAAAACTAGATTGTATTCATGATGGGCTCCACAGTATTGGATCATCTCATGGCAAATGTAACTTGAGTAGCTTGAGTAGCTAATTTATAGAGTGTTAGCTAAAGGTCACATATGAAATATACATTTAACAAATGCACATTTTTATCACGCAATGAGCAATTTAAAGGGTAATTTAATTTGCTGGGCCAAGTAATTACTTTTCTATCAAGAATTCCACAAGCTTCTCTTTTTCCCCTTTAACCTTTTCGGGAGGTTTCCCCACATCGCCGACGACAAGACTGGAGCTAAGAGACTTAAACTTGATATACGTACAGATGATTCATATGTTGTGTGAAAAAAGGTCGACCTATTATACCATCATCCAAGTTTCGTGGCGTCATGTATATTTAAAAGCTAGATATCTCGTAAATGCTTGCATTTACAGGTGACAGCAAAACAATTGACGAGAGTACTTTTATGCAAGAAACATGGTGAAATTTCTGTCCCTTGACGGCGAAACAACGTCATTTTAAATGATTACATTTTTGACGATTTTAACGCGCGATTTTAGTTCATTATTTATAAAACGCCTTGAAGAATTCGATTTCATTTGAGAGCTAACTAGAATTTACAAATGTCTGAACCTCTCCATCTGTACAACACACAATGACTCGTAAAACGGTAACGGTGCCTGAAGCACTAAAACTGCCTAAGGCAGTCCGATTATTTGCGGCATACAGGCTAATAACATAACATCAGGGCAGTGGCCTTAATAAAACTGCAACTATACCACATTCCATATAAGCCTATACAAAACCGTACCATCACTAGTGGCTTGTGTACTCTTTGCCATCTATTCATCTAGACATGTATTTTACTGCGCCTTTTGCAATGTAGCATACACTGATTATGCAGACAGCATGCTGTAGCTTAAATTTGTTGTTATTTTAAAGCGGTTGAGTTTACCAATTTAAATAAAAATTGAAAAATGGCGCTTATTGATTAGAATAACGTTACTATATACCTTTTAAGATTAAGGTGTGATTTTAAATAATATGGCTCAAGTGAAGATGACAGTGTTTGCCACGCATTCCGTCAGATCTACTGTTTTTAGTCTGTAAACTTAGATTAAATACTACTTCCGTTTTCATTCGATCATCATAAAATTTCGTGTAAGTAGGGTTCACTCCGGGATGGCGAAGGGCAGGAACACGCCTGTTTTATTGTGGCGATTCGCTCTTTTCGCCAACTTGGCGAACTGGAACTTACTGGAAAAGTTCCTGTTGTTTTTTTCTAAATTTCATTGAGTTTTGGCTTGAGTACAGTCAAGGTTACAGCAAAAAGTTCTATTTTAATATTTCCGATAATCTATTGAATTGACAGCAACTCTTTTTTCTCAAGACGTTTGATACTGCTGACATTGTGACATCACTATAAGCAAAGAGTTTTTAATTCTAAATTTTTTAAATGTTCAAGATTGTAAGTTTTGTGGTAACAAGTGTACTTTTTGCTACTTGGTGCCGAAAACAGTCTAGTTCTTCAAGGATCACGAAATGATTATATAAATTACACACATAGACTAATGCAAAAATTTCTTTCCCTTTGTAAGCCAACTTCTTGTCAAGCAATGAGATGAGTACGAAACAAGTAAAGAATGGCTGTATTGGCGAAATAATAACCCCGGAGAAGACTTAATCGTTTGATTACATAACTGTATGAATGCGTGTGTTTACCCGTGAAATACTTTCTTGATCATTACGTAGCACTGTGCATGATATAAAGAAAAGATATCATTTGACGTAATAGCTTAATAGCCGTTAGCCCACAACACTCTTTATATTCAGTGAAATAGTCGTTATTAGCTACGATTATGGAAAATATTTTAAATGGTCATAACATGTAAATGACTGCAGTTTGTATTTTTTCTTTGGTACCCGTTCACTGCTTGCATAAAGTATTGATAAACTTTTCTCACGCATAATTAAGACATTTTCCTATCTATGCTTGCAATTGTAATTATGTTTAACTGTTCTGGAACCGTGCTAACTGTATAAAACTATCGGTAGCCGGTTTACGAGCTTTGGATCAACCCAAGACTAAATAATCTTCAGATAATTATTTATTTTGCGATTATTAAAATGAATTTTGGATTTATTCTAAGATTTTTTATGCACTCTTTTATGCAAGACTACAGCCGAAGTAACAGAATTTAGAATAGAGGGCAATGGTTTTATGATCGTTTCTCTAGCTCATGGTGTTCAGCCCTCTAGTCGTGTATGATTTTTTGTCAGTGGTTCGAATTGTTGTGATGCCAATTAAGTTACAGTAGGAAAGGTTCTGACAAATGATTTACTTTTACTGATCTGTTAAGTAATGTTAAGGCATTTACTAAAGCAAGTGTTATTAATGAGTTAGATGTGCCTGCCTTGCAGTGTGTACATATTTGGACAACTGATAGAAATACCGCAAGTATTTCACTCTTCATTTTCACTGTGCTAAAAAACTCTTTATCCATTCTCATGGGATCCAAACCCAAGTCCAAACCCGAAAATTATATAGTAACAAGAGGCATCTATTGACATGAAACAATGAATTGTCTAAACAAAAAACTTCACTACACGATTAAACTTCATCAGTGTCCACAATGTAATTGTCTGCTAATAAAAAATAGAAATATTAATAGAAATGTAAAGTAATAAAAGATATGTAGAGTGACATCTTTAATGACATAATATATATATCAATGCATATTAAATCCATTTGTAAACCATGTAATAAAATCTACCTTAAACCAGGTGGAATCCACAACAAACTTCGCTCACAGCAAATGAATCATGTCAAAATCAAAGGTTAGTTTCATATTTTTACGATAGTTCAATGTTTCCTTTTTTCTGTGTTCTGTTTCTTATTTCTTTCCTTTCCTCAATATCAAGTCAGAAATTTACAAAAAATGGTATAATAACAATAACAAACAGCTGAAGACATGTAAAATCTCATCAAAATGAGAGAGTCGAAAAAAGACTAAAATAGAAATCTGAGGGATGCCGTAAGACTTCAAAACATTTGCAATGTGTTACTTATGTCATTCACATAATTTATAACTTGACCTAGTTTATTTCTATATTTTGTGAGGACTCTTAAAACATAGATTCGTAGATCAGCGTGAAAAGTCGGGATTTTCTGACAATGGAATAAATTATTTTTCACCTTTTATCTTTACCTTATTAATTTTGGTCTACTTATGTACTGTGTCTGGTGTTTTATATTCCTTAAGGCAAGTGTATGCCTAATCCTTAGATATTTGAATTTACTGCGTTTCATTAATCATGTGGTATGTAGTATGGCACGGCAATGGATTGAGGACAAATATAAAATTCAAGTATTAAAGTTCTGTTGAGATTTGATATTAGAGACCTTTTGCGAGAAGTTAAGTTTTCAGATTTTACCACTTAGAAGACATCTAAAATAAGAAGCAAAAAGTATTTTGTATGCTGTAACTTTTTACAATAAAAAGTAAACATTCACTTGTTTTGAAAAGATGTATAAATAAGTTATGCATGCATAGGTTATGGCACAAATCGAATCATATACTAATAGCTTTCAGATGAATCAGCAGTATGTATTGATCGGTCGAAAGAAATATGTCCGAATTCAGATGGCAGTATACATCATTATTGAGAGTTACAGTTTCTGATTTAAATGTGAAAAATGTATTTAGTATTTCTATAAGGGATTCAAGAAAAGGAGCAATACAAAAGTGAATGATTAATATGAAATTTATTAGGATTAGTTTGCATAACAAAGAATTATTCGACGAGCTAAAACTTGAAACAACTTTTGTACACTGCACGACAAGCTGAATTTTGACTTCTTGCAAAAGACCTCTATTATTCAATCGTGCATGGCGCATATTAACTGGATGGGTGTATTCTAATAAATAGGTTCCAGAATAAACATAGTGTTCGGGTTTAAAACAGGGAGAAATATGGGAGGAATACATTCGATATCTAGAGCTGTTGCTATGGATTTTGGGACAACTCATAGCGGATATGCACATTCTGTAGGAGAAGGAAAACCAGTTCAAATTAATCTGCCATGGGACGGTGTTGACGGGAAAGTAACCAGAGTACCAACGGATATCTTGTTGAGTGAAAATGCCGGAACTGGTGAATTTCGGAAAGTTGAATTCGGTGTAAAAGCAGAAGAAGAGTACTACAACATAAAAGAAGAGAATCCCAAGGATGAAAGCCATTTGCTTTTTCAAAAAATCAAACTTCAAATTTTGCAGTTAAAGGTAAGGTTCATAACTATCCAGCAATTGTTGCATCAGTTAAAATAAAGATTTGACCATTTCAATTTTAATGTTACAATAACAGTTTTGATGTTACAATAACATGATGTAGGGATAGATCATGGGGCGGGGTGTTTTGTTTTGGATTTGGACAAGCGGCTTTCCACAGGGGTCTTGGATAGCCAAACACAGCAGCAATAAACCTCTTTTTTTTTCTTTTAGACAATTTCCTGTACTGTGACTCTGCCTGTGTGCTACTTGACAAACTTCGTTACGCTGATTCAAAAGGGTTTCGTCACAAAGCCTTTCACATTGGCTTATGCCTATGGCGTTCGAGTGAATGTGGTGCAGTTAGATGATAGAAAATGTACTGATCATTTCTTAAAATGGGATGGTATTGTCATTTGGGTACTTGTTATAATATCACTAACAACATCAATGATAAGCAGTCAGATGAGTTAATATAGTCCATATTTTTAGGAATGAGGTGGGGTGGACCCGGCACATCTCAGCGACGTCACGTTGACGTTGCCAAGCTCAGGGCTGCCCAGTACAAAGTAATGCCACACGATAGCACAATTATGATTTCAATATGGTATCATTATTAAACCTCTGCAGTTACTCACGTATCTCCGTACGAAACCCTTAAAATTATGCACTCTGGACAATCAGGAATCCAAGCATACTGCTGACAACCAAATATGTATCAAAACTCGCTGGTATATCTTGACATATCGCCAATCTATCTGCGCGTTGATAGGAGAGAAGGTAGAATAGGGCCAAAGAAGAAGGGGTTTGTTGCATGATTAATGCAACTTCCTATTACAGGCAAGTCAGAGACAGAATAATCAATGCAAAACTCAGCGTTTGGCATCCATCGTTTGCTCGCAACCCCCACTCCCTCTGCGACAAGTGCAGGTCTGCGGAAGGATTAGAACTATCCGAGGAGCAGAACACATGCATTGACTATGAACACCTCTCTCAGATGGAGTGGGAGGCGATAGAGACAAACAGTACGAGGAACAGTTGGCACAAAAAAGCTGCGTGAGGAACGCCTCTGTCATTATCTTCAGCGGCTGTAGCATCAGAGGATAATCAGCTGAGCCAGGCTGGGAAAAAGCGACACAAAAGCGAAACTGAATCGCTTTTTTTCTTCTTCAGAGACAGCGGCTGAGGTAGAGCTAGTTAGAGGACAGAGAGGCATTGAGAGACGCATGGCTCTTGTCGTAACAATCCTGTCGCCATCCATCCACAAGGAGTACTGTGTCTAAGGGTGAAAAGTAGCAGTGAGAAGGGTTAGTCTGCGCAACTCGCCTGCTTTAGTTGTCCAGGGGGGACAGACATCCCTCTGTCACAAAGTTTGGAGCCGCAGATGTCTATCCCAGTGAGGGTCAGTGCGAAATCGAGCCAGGTGTTACTCTGAAACCAGCATGGGTACGAGAAAATGCAGCGATGAGAACTTTGCAAGAACAAGCACAAGCCTCTCTCCATGCGCCCATCACGATTAAGGCAACGCGCGCTAGGGCAACATCATCAGGGCCGCAACCGGGAGATACTCAGGCTAGCAACGAGGAATCGATGGGCCTTTCCTTGTCGGGACGTATTTCTGTGCTGCATCCTAGGGGCAGAGAAACAAAGTTGCGAGCCAGTTCCCCTCTCCTATTCACCTTAGAGACATTAATAAATCATTTTTACCAGTGGAAGATGACCAAGAGCCGTACGACGACAAAGAGCTCTCCCATTTAGCGTCAGGGGGCGAGGAGATGAACTTCAAGAAGGAGAAGTCAAAGCATTGATTCAACCTATCCGACGCCTAGCGATCACCGAAAAAATGACAGCAGTATTGGAGGGACGTAGCTGCGGCTAGAACCCTCTCAATCCGCACCCAGTCTTCCCCATCCTACCGTATCCGGATATCTCTCCGCCGCTGCTGGCGGCAGAGACGACTCGAATTTTGCCGGATGACATACCATTCAGAGACGTAATAAAAATGCACGATTGGCAGGGATACAAACAAGCAAACCCTACCTAGACAAAGAGCAGCCTCCCATTCGGCTGACATTTCTGGTTGTGGCAAATTGTTCTGGAGTCACCATATCGATGGCTGCCAGGCAGAGAGAATTTCTGAAAATGGACTTGGGTGAGGGCAAGATCATGGCGCGGCTCCACCCATCTAAGCAACTGGGGATCAAATCTGCAACGTATAGATCTGCAGATATTTTTATTCCAATCGAGCCGCTACATCCACCCATCAAAAGATGAGTGAATGCCTAGAGCAATAAAGAAACTCGGATATCTCCATTGTGGAAACAAGACGCTAAACATTACCTCAATGCAGGATCATACGCTAAAAGCAATGAAGGAGGCGCTCGCCCAAAGGGGGATAGCCGACTTTGGTGCTGAAACTAATAAAGCGCGTTTCCGTTGCCACTCAAAATAGCGGCAAATCAACTAACCTCCATGGAACAGTTGAGAAGGGACGCGTTCTTGCTGCATCACCAGTCCTCGGTCAAAACATATAGGGGGTTAAGACATTCAAGCATCTTGAGTAAACCTGAACCTCCTTGACGTAAAGAGGATCTACCTGGGAAAACAGAGTTTTATACCAGGAAATAGCGCTGATGTCTCGTCCTAGACGCTCCTGTACGAGAACCACAGAGTGGAGAGGTCTGCACCTCAGTCACGCCACCACTCTTCTTCAGCCAAGAGACAGAGGTAACAAGATGACAGTGCCACCAGCCACCATACCTCACAGTAATACAGGTAGCAACGAACCATGGCGCCTCGTGGAAATGAAAGACTTTTCTCTAGGCGATGCAGTTCTTTATCGCAACATATAAGGTAGCCAGAGGAAAATCTGGGTAGAAATGAGGGCCCCGTGTCGGGCAATCAATTGGCTCCGACAGCGCTATTCCCTCTTATTCAAGACAGACAACAGGGGCAGATGCATTACAGTGCCTATGTTCAAAAGCCCCCAAAACACATAGCCATCTCCTACAGTCAGGACTCCAAGCAGGATGATGTTCTGCAAGATATGGTGCGAGAGATTCTAAGCAAAGGGGCTATACAGGAAATTCCAGACTCCGAACAATGCTTTCTCAGTCGGGTAGTCTGATTCACAAGAGAGCGGAGGCTAGAGATTGGTCAAACAATTGTGAGAGCTGAACCCATTTTTTCGTTTGATCAGCTTTCAGCTTGACACAGTTGAGTAATGATGGCAGTTGAAGCACGTCAATAGATTTATCAGATGCCTCCCTCTAAATCCTACATAAACTGGAAAAGCTGTATATACAGTGCTTTCCAATAAGGAAGAAAAGGTTCTGGTTGCTGGCACTTCCATTCGGCCTATCCACAGTCCCGTACGTATTCTCGAAAGTGATGAAGGTGCTAAAATCATAGTCCAGACTCCAGGGTATGTTCTTATTTCTATACCTGGACGACTGGTTCCTAACCCTCAGCGAGGAGGACCAGGCCAGATTCCAATCACTCCTTTTAATAAATCAGGCGCTTTGCACAGATCTTACTGTCAATTTGGCAATATCAGAACTTGTGCCCAAGCAGTAGATGGCCTTTCTGGGAGAAAAAAGGAGCTTGCAGTTAGCCAGAGCCTACCCGGCAAAAGAGAGACGGGACAGAATTGTCTTAGGTATTCGAGACCTCATGCCTCATCAGCCCATGAAGCTTACCCGGAGCTACTGGTAGTCACAGAAAAGACAGTCCAACTTGGCACACTTCACCACAGACGATTTCAAAGGGCAGTAAAATCTGTTGTAGCCCGAGGAATGGGTCCTCACAGGCTAGTGGTCATCCCCTCAAAATCGATCGAAGACAAGCATCTGCCTATCTCAGGGTTATCCATTCACGTCTCCCACTCTCGTGCTGTCAATTCAGTCAGACGCCTCGTCCAAAGGGTAGGGTTTCTAGTTCAAAAGAAAGCTGTGGAACGATAGCCGGGCCACAGCTTGAAATTCAAACATATGAATTGGCTAGAACTAATCACTGTGTTGTTAGCAATCACCAACGTCTTCACAATCTGGAAAAGAGGCCAGTAAACGTGATGCTGGGAAATTCAACAGCAAGCAAGGAGGCACCTATTTAGCCGAGCAGTTCACAGGGGGGAAATCCTTTGCATAGCGAGAGATCATAGGATCTGGCTCTCAGCAGACCACTTAGCTGGAAAACTAAATGTGATGCCAGACCTGGCCTCCAGAGTAGGCAGAGTAGTACAGAGTGGTGTTTAAACCTAGGCTACTTTCAGTGGATAGTGGCTCGGTCTCCTTCGGTTCCCCCCTACCTGGATTTATTTGCCTATTCCATAACCCACCAGCTTCCCAGATATGTCTCCCCCTGTAGAGCCCCAAAACCTGGGAGACAGACGCCCTCAAATATCAGTGACCGGAGCAAGTGCTATATGTCTTTACACCGCAGACCATGTTAAAACTGGTGCTCCTCAGAGCCCTGGTGTTCCCTAGAAGCAAGCTCATCTGATAGCACCATGGCATCCAGAAGCTCCGTGATTCACTCTACTGTCACGGAACAATGTAGAAACGTGCCTTCGAATCCCTTGCCATCCGGAGCTTCTATATCAACCACACTGAGAGCACTTTCACCCCACCCCTCATCTCCTAGACCCAAGGGTGTGGTACCTATCCCATGTTCTTGAAAGATCAAGGGTTTTCAGATGTGGTAATAAAAGAAAATGACTCAGGTACATAGGCTATCCACTTCTAAGATGTATCGATTACAGTAGAGTTTTTGGACTTTTTTCGGAGTTTTTAATTTCTTGCTTGAAGCGTTAAACTAAGACCATCCTCTATGGAAGCTTATAGGTCAACGATTGCAGCAATGCTCAATCCGATTTCAGGCTACGATCTAGTTTTAAACTAGTGTCACTATCTTCCAGGTCAAACGTGGTTAAATGGGATCTAGAATTGGTTCTCCGGTTTTTAACCGATAGGGTAAACTTTGATGAAACAACCATATCCCCCAGAAGGGGTACCCTAAAATTTACCTTCCTTCTAGCGCCAGAATCAGGTAAAAGAAGAACAGGAGTTCCTTGGATACAGTGGTCCTTAAGCCCAGATCATCCTTCATGGGTAAGACCCACGTAGCTACTAAAGGGGCAGCGACATTCGAAGAGATAAAGTTTGTATCCGTTCCCACTCCCACATCACAGGAAGAGCCACCTACTCCTCTCTGTTCTGTGCGTGCCCTTTGGAAATGCATGCAGTTATCCGAGGATCATAGATTTCCAAGTCAGAAAGCACTTATCATTTCATTTAGATCAGAGACATTTCGAAACAGACTGTATCTAATTACATCAAGCGGTTAACCATACCCTAAAGCTAAAATGAACCATGAGTTTCTGGCTCAGTGTGAAGTTAAAGCCAATTTTTGAGCGCCTTACACAATGATTCATTAGAGGATATACCACGCATAGGATCTTAGTCATTCCCAACCACTTTTATAAAAAATTTGATCTAAAATAATTCACCCAAAATGAAATAATGGGACTTTATTCTTCAGACAATCCCCCAAGCCAAGTACCAGAAGGGGAAAGCAACTCAAAGGCAGTTAGCATTCAAAGACATTAGTGCTGTTACTGGCCTAGGTGGCTCCGTACGTTCAAGTCGTCGGTTGGCTTAGGAAAGTAGCTACAGACATTTTTCCTATTTCTCATCTATTGCCGTACGGCAATAACATAATAAAATTCTCACTGCAATGCATGCTAATTTGAGTTAGAAAAATCTGTGATTTATTTGTGTTTCAATTGACAATTAATTCATTTTAAGCTACTACATTTTGAGTTGATCTCTAGCGCTGATTAGTGCACGCACAGACTCTTTATTTCTAGAGATCATCTAATTCAACTTCAATGAAAGACATTATTTTATGTAAGAAACATGACTATTTCTGGTCATAGCGGTAACGTTACAATATTGTCTTAGTCGGGTCAGTTCAACTGTGGTTGTTTGTGCATACATATGTACTTATCTAAGTAAGCAAATAAGCAAATGGGTAGAGCCATTTGGGGTAATAGCTCTTCCCACTTGGCTATACCCATTAGCCACTTGGAGCCCTATGAGTAGAGCCACTCCAAATCAATGGCTCCACTCATGTGGTCTGAGCTACTTGGTGAGTTATGGCAACACCTGAGCTAACCTCGGATACCTCTCCACCCATGTGAGTTTTTAACTGTGGTTCTTTCACTATAATTCATTTTACCTCTTAGTATATATGATATTGTGCATCGACATTGTTAACTCGTTATTAAAGACTCATTAAAAACCTCAAAGGTACTTTGATGTCTTTTACTTCGCTCATACAGTCCATATATCAGTAAAAGTGTAGTTCGCACTGAAAGAACTTTTCTACATGAGGCATGCCAAAGGGAGTTTTACCCAAAGCCGGTTTCTAATCCCGTCGAAAGGTGGACTTTTTGGGAAGTAAAGCTATCGTTTTATTCCGTAAAATGTTTTAGAAAAAAAGCGTAGTTCGAATTCTCCACCTTTAGACCTTTGATTACCCGCCCTTATCATTCCCACTTTAAACCCATTTAGACGGGGGTGTAACTCAGATAGAAAAGGAATGTGGGTAATGTGTTGTCACTCAGTCTTAAACGCCCGAGTGTCTCTGGTATTGCCTAATAAGGCAATTTTTGCAATGTTTGTTTACATTGTACGTCTACACGGGTAGAAAAGTTCAATTCACAAATTATACTGCGATTCCCGCAAATGAGGATAATCCGTGTCAACGTGGAGAACGCGAACTACGCTTTCACTCGTAAGTTTTTTTACGAAATAAAAAGATACTTTTGTCATTATTACAGCAGTATATTTTTCACTGAAAATAATGTAATCTAAACTACCGGATCCTCAGTATCATCAACAGACCCTCAGTGTTACCACTTTGATTTTTTTAAAAGTAAGCATTTATTCTGTTTCGGAAAGTATCCTTTTTGTGATTGTTAGAATGTTTATTTTCACACAAATGGTTATCAAACATTTGAAACGTCCTTATTATTCCTCTAGTTTCAATTTTTTCACCAAAAACTATACATATTGTGATTGTTAGAATGGTTTATTTCCACTTAAAATACTTACACTAAATTTTAGAACGAAAGTGAAACTTTCATGAAAACGTCATTGCCGCTCACACTGCTGCTTTGGTCAAGCCGCCATAACGTGAAAGACAAATTGCGTATTTAGTCCCTCTCACCCCCTCTTCCATCCTTCCCCTTCGACGCCAAGAAGAGAAATTTCACCTTTTTTGAAAACATTTTATGAATAGGCATATGTATTTATATATGTTCATGGAAAAAGCGGTAAGAGACTGAGATAAACATATTGGGTGGGGCAGGGGCGTGGAATACAAGATAAAAAGTTCCTTTGCCACCCTTGGTGTCGTCGCTAAACGGTGTGACAGGAGATATGCTGCGCCCACAAAGCCTGATGCCACCAAAGTAGTCGTCGCGAGATGGGGTGACAGGAGAGTAAAAGACACCACAACCCTATTCCGCTTTCAAGTGATTTCAACTCGGTATAGGTACCCAGAGGCAAATCCTAGTTTGACTGGTTTTCTGTCCCTGCGACTATTTCTAATTATTTCGAAATGCTACACGTATATATCAGCAAATTTTCTTGTTTTCTGCCCACGACAATAGTTGCCTCTATTTGTAATACAGTACAATCTATAAGGACAAATTTTACAGATTTGTTTTGTCTCTGGCACTGGTATCCTGTTACATGGCAACAAGAACAAAATTTAAAATAATCATGCCCCTCTCCCTTTTCATCAGATTTTAAAGAGTGATAAATAGTGTGCTATAATATGCGCATTCAGTCGATAACAGAAAAAGAAAATTTCAGCATAAGCTCACACGATCAAGAATATCCTTTTAAAGTCCCAGCTTCAGCAAAAACGTGGCTAAAGCGACTATTAAATGTAGGTCCTAGACTTTTAATATGAGTATTTTGAAATAAAGGTCGATGAAAGCGGAAATCAGCACCTACTGGCTATTACTGTTTTGGCATTTTGAGATGTATATAACAGAACTTTTAGATATGATTTCTGGATAAGACCTCCCCCTGGTGACAGATCGATCTCTGATTGAATCTGTTGAGTAATTTCTTAATGGACTATCTAGAAATGTCATGAGGTTTCTGGATGATGACCGCCCTAAGGTGGGAAATTGAGACTTTTGGCATAGTTTTACGTTTTGGGCAATTCTGTTCATCTTTCATTTTCGCCCCCCTCTTTAAGGCGGGAAATTGAGATTTTTGCATAGTTTTACGTTACAGACGATTCTGATCATCTTTCACTTTCGGACCCCTCCCCCACCTCAAGCCTATATAGTACATATGGCAGACATGCCAGCTTCAGCGCATAACTTTAACCATTCTTTCAGCACAAGTGATAGCGAATTGATAACGTGACCATCCCAAATGAAGAAGCGAAAAGTGGATGGTGTCATGCATTACTGCCAAACTTAGATGAATTTGAGAGACATGTATGTGAAAAACTGATTGCCTTTCGTAAAGAAATAGGACTTGTTACTTGCCGTGTTTGCTTCCATGTCTTCAGCAATGCTTAACAATATGCAGATCATACATGCGATGATACACCAAAGCAAAACATACGTATAAAAAGACAAGCTGGTGAGTGAGATCAACCTGCAAAGAAACAAAAGGAGACAAAAACAGAGACACAAACTAGGCACAAACGAAGAAACAAACAAAGAAGGATGTAATGCAAGTGGGTAAAGATAGAAGAACAAGCATTGGTGGACATGCACATCAAGAAGTGTATGACCCTGAAAACGAATCCCACTTGTTACTGGAAATGCGACAGCAAGAAAATCACATCTCATACGACATTTATAAGATAGATTAGACAATTGA
The DNA here is from genome assembly GCA_949752745.1 of Protula sp. h YS-2021. Classification (NCBI taxonomy): domain Eukaryota; kingdom Metazoa; phylum Annelida; class Polychaeta; order Sabellida; family Serpulidae; genus Protula; species Protula sp. h YS-2021. The sequence continues at coordinate 52,587,277 of OX457026.1, read as the reverse complement.
ATAAAAATGGTACATTGTCGTTTCAGCTCGATTAAAAAAACTAACAAATGAATAGGGACTGCTGGTAGAACGTATGGATAACACTCATCTGAGCATTCAGACTATTAGAGTATTTAATGAAAGAGAGATATTGATAACGATTTGCCAAATGCATTCAAGGATTTCAAGGATTTGTTCAACTAGTTTGATGAGCATGAACGTCAAAGATCCTAATGGGTGTTGGATAAGATTTTTCAGACTGAAATTCATGACAGTGACACTGAAATCAGCTTAATGCTCATCATTAATTAAGAACGTAAGTCGACTCATAAAGCATCGTACAAAACATCATGGCGTTTATTGCTTCAATTGTCTGCATGGGTTTATGCGACAAGAACTTTTAGACGTCGTGAAGTTTGTGGGAAGTGTGGAGCATAGCGATTGTATTCCATCAATCATCCGATTCAAGAGCATTGCAAATCAACAAAAGCCACCCTTTGTCATTTATTATGACTTTGAATGTTTACAGAAAAACAGGAGGGTGATCGTTATCAACATCACAAGGCTAATTGTTTTTCCAATGTTGTCGTCAGCGAATATGAGAAGCGTGCTCCTGTGCTTTACCGTGGAGACAATGTTGTCCACAAATTTCTGCAGCAAATATGTTGGATGAATGTGATCACATTGTAAATCGATTGAGCGATCCAAAAGCCATTGAATGCCTGCTAGGGATATGAAACAGGTTCTCAAGTTATTCATTGCTACTTTTTCCATAAGTTGATTCGAGTTGATCGTTTGCGAAATCATGCTCACATCAGTGGAAAATTCCGTTGAGCAGCCCATAGTGAATGCAACCTACATTTTCACTTAAGAAAGGATCAGCAAGGAAAGTGGGATTCATTCATTTGTCATATTCCACAACTTTCGAGGATATGACAGTCATCTGCTTATGGAGAGTATAGAAAATTCAAACATTTGAGGCTATCAATCATTCCCAACAATGTTGAAAAGTAAATCGCGATTACCATGGGCAACATGAAATTCATCAACTTTTACTAATTCATGGGAGCATCCTTGTAAAAAATTGGTAGTAAACTTAGCAGCTGAACGCAAAAGGTAAGTTTGATAATATGACTGCTCATGTGCATGACAATCAACAGCTAGGGTTGCTTTTGAAAAAAGGGAGTGTATCCCTATGACTATGTTGGATGAACCCTCCAAGTTTGCAGAAACCAAGCTTGTACCACAAGAAGACTTTTACAGTTAATTGTCTTGCAAATGTAAAGCGGTGTGTGAACAAGGTAAAGCTTTTTAAAAAAGTTTTTGTCTCCTCGTTGACCGAGTGTTGTGGATCTCCTCGGAAGGGATGCAGCCAGCAAAGGCCGTAAACGGCAAATAAATATTAAATCTGTAAAACTGGCAAACACAACAATGAGAATAAGATGAGCGGTTTAGAGTTTTTTTCTTTTTATTGCCTTACTAGTTTCGGTCGGAGAGACCTTCTTCAGAGGCCGTGTGATTTCAGGTTAAATTCCTCCCCTGAGCTACCCAAAAAACGGTGTCTTCAGTTTAGCATTGTGACGTAATAACTGTCCCTGTCCCGCTTTGTGATTGTTTCGTCACAAGTGTCGTTGTAGTTGTGCATAGAAACATATAAGCATTTTCTAAGAAATCTTAGTTGCATCGAAATATAAATGTACCGTGATTTTTTAGTTTACTGAATCTTGAAAAAAGAATTGTAATAAGTAATAATTATATATAATTTTGTTTAATGAAAAAGATATTTAAAATGGGTATTTATAGTCTAAAAATGTTACTGTCTGGCAGAATGAGGCTATCATGTCACAATTTACCTTCACACCAACTCTTAAAAACTGTGATTTTAAAGATATATCACATAAGCTACAACCAAGAAGCAGACCACCCACCCCAGTGCAGGATGAAATATTACCCCCGGTGGTAACGAAACTTACAAAAAACCATGGCGAATACACAATGGTTCTAAGACGAACACACTTGAAACCCAAACAGTATTTTTGCACTTCAGACGCCGTCTCATACCCCAGATTCTTCAAAAAAATAACCAGACGACAGGATCTTGACACCCCAAAAAAGGATGACTATAGGGACAAACTTGCACGGTCAATGATGAAAGGGGAAAGAATCGTGAGATACGAAACCTCAAAAGACCACACTACTGTCACCACACAGCTGACATATACAGAAATTGAAGGTCCACCCGAGGGTTTACTAGCCCCTGATGACCCACGCATCACCAAAATAACGCCGGTAATCCAAGTAAACAATGCGCAAAAAGAAGGAAAAATGGATGGAGAAACCAATAATCACATAGACATCCTACGCATGGACTTAATGTTGTCATCTGATGATGAATCTACCAGTGATTAAAGAACAAACACCACGAGGACATGCAATCGTATATACCACAAGTGCCAGACAGTAACATTTTTAGACTATAAATACCCATTTTAAATATCTTTTTCATTAAACAAAATTATATATAATTATTACTTATTACAATTCTTTTTTTCAAGATTCAGTAAACTAAAAAATCACGGTACATTTATATTTCGATGCAACTAAGATTTCTTAGAAAATGCTTATATGTATCTATGCACAACTACAACGACACTTGTGACGAAACAATCACAAAGCGGGACAGGGACAGTTATTACGTCACAATGCTAAACTGAAGACACCGTTTTTTGGGTAGCTCAGGGGAGGAATTTGACTTGAAATCACACGGCCTCTGAAGAAGGTCTCTCCGACCGAAACTAGTAAGGCAATAAAAAGAAAAAAACTCTAAACCGCTCATCTTATTCTCATTGTTGTGTTTGCCAGTTTTACAGATTTAATAGTTAATTGTCTTAAGAAGGAATTAGTAATAGCTTAGTAATAACTGCAATAACTTTCGAGGGTATCATGATTGCCGTATATCAAATAGTAGAGTATGGTCTGCGAGAGGTATTTCAGTCATTACGCACAAATATGCAAAAGCCAACAACCCCTTCATACCAGACCATAATGTGACCAAGTCAACAAACTACATCATGTACTTTGACGGTAAGCATCTTTATGGGTAGAGCATGTCACAGAGTTTGCCAGAATGTGGATTTGCATGGGTGGAAAATCCAGAATCTCTGTACTACACGAATGTAAGTGCAGATGCTGAAACAGGATATATTTTAGAGGTAGCTCTCACATACTCGAATGAAATTCATGATCAGCATAGTGACTCTCCAGAGGCCCCTTAGAAGAAAATGTTCGAATTAGTGAATTGTCCGAATACAGTCAGAACCTGAGAAAGCACTTGGAATTGAAATGCAAACCTACGGAAAGGTTGATTCCCAATCTCAATGAATAGGAAAAGCATGTGATACATTATCGAAATTTGCAGCAATCTGTACCTCTTGGATTGAAAGCGACAAAGTTGCATCGAGCCATTATGTTCCAGCAGAGTAAATGGCTAGCTAAATACATGGATATCAATACAAAAGAAGAGAAAAGTGGCAAAAAATCCCTTTCGGAAAGACTTTATTAATGAACAATGCCATATTTGGCAAAACCATGGAAAATATGAGGAAAAAATCAAAGTTGAATTGGTTCACAATGATAAACGTTTTGGAAAGGTGGTGGTTAAGCCTACATTTTATACATTCCACATTCTCATTGAGGATTTGACAACAGTACACTCCCATAAATCGGATCTGTTGTTGAACAAGCCCATTCAGATTGGGTTACTATTCTAGATCTCAGCAAAACCCTCATGTATTATTAACACTACAATTACATGAAGAAGTATCAAGACGCAAAATTAGTGTTCAGCGACACAGACAGTTTGCGTTATGACATACCGACCAGAGACATTTACAAAGATATGCAAAAGTATAGTCATCTTTTTGATACATGTGATTAAACATGGGATCATTTCCTACATTCTACTGAACAAGAAACTGTTGGGGGAAAATGAAAGATGAAACTGGGGGAGTACCGATTGAGGAGTTTATAGGACTTCTATGAAGGATGTGCAGTTTACTGTATGTTGGACAAGCGAAACAGACTGCTCATTGCATTTCGCGCGCCTGTCAGAGGAGAATGACACATGCTCAGTACAAGAATAGTTTGTTTAGAGCAGAGCAATTATATATCGTGGGAAACATCATTCGAAGTCATAACATCAAAGCTTTTCACAGAAGATTGTGAAGGTTGGTCTGTCACCATTTGATGACAAGCGCTATGTGCTGGATAATGGTTACACAAAATTAGGTCAGTTAAAAGGTGCCCTCCTTCAGACATAACAATCATTTTGTATCAAACTATTGAAGAGTGAACATGTCTGCAGTGAGTGAACAACAACTGACATCTACGACAATACCTACAGCAAAGTCTGAGACAATACCTAGAGCAAAGCCTAAGACAAGGCCCATGGCAAAGCCTGAGTTGAAGCCACTATCACTACAATAGTGTCAAAGGCGACTACAGTTTAGAAAGATGAAGAGTTGAGTGTCCGCCTGAAGCTACCATGTCACCGTGTAAAATGAAAAAAATGTAGCTTAAGGCATGGCCTAAATCAAGCGAGGACCTGAACGTGAAGCTGTTGCCACTTCAAAGTCTATGAAGGACATGAGTGTAGATGACCTACCGTTTATGATACCCATTAATGGGGAAAATTTATTAAACTGGTGAAATATCAACAGGGAGTAATGGTTAACATTCGTGAATGTATCACGGATCATGCTTCTGGGAGGTTATATCCTAACAAGAAGGGAATGTTGTTATCATTGAAGGAATGGCAAATGCCGAAGAAGCAAATGACGTTATGACGTTACTGGATCACGTGCTTCAGCAGACTGATGCAAGTAAATGCCGTGAGATTCAAAAGATGGTTTAATAGAACTCGCTCGCTTATCATCATGAACTCAAACGTGCAACTATCTCTTGATTACTTTGGTAAACTGATGATCTATTACTGATGAACTCTCATTATCCTACCTCCTGAGGATCAAGCCGTGGTGAAGGATTATTTTGAATCCTTACAAATACCAGGATTTCATCTACAAGTCTCAGATCTTAAATGATAGTCATTCAGCGAAATGCTGAATGCTGCATATAGTTTCAATAGTATGACCACCTTACGCTACGATTTCATCACACTCAATGCAGAACATTGGAGGCTAGGTTTTGATGTTTGGCAAGAACTTGAAACTCAGCGTTGAAACAAAGAGGTAAGTACAATTTATACATGATTCAAAACGTATTGACTTTACTCCTGATATGTGGATTATGATAAAGACTATGAAAAGTTTATATGAAGAACACTATCAAACCAGGTTGATGTGAAAGTAATTTGGTTGGATCAATGTTATGTCAGTTTTCATAACATTTACAAACGGGGTGATAACATTTATGATACTTATATCACCTTAAGTTGTTGTGAGTGGGCGAATATGTTACGTGTATTAGAATAATATGTATTTGAAATATTTTTTGCTCTCAGTCATTAATTGTAATTTTTTATTCCCAATAATTGTAAATATTTGTGATTTGCTAAATTGCTTTTGAATCAATTGCAAGTATTTGTTATTGATTATGTTAAATAAAACCCACACATGATGCTTTTCACTTTTATGTTTTTCTCAAACAGTACTTGGTTATAATACATGATAATATATGTGTTATATAATATATAGTTTACGGGTGAGCTAACACCTGTTCAGGAACCTTCGCTAAGAATGAAAAAGGGGTGTATGGGTGGATTAAGACCTCGCTAGGGACCCTGCATTTAAAGTAAGGTTTACGAGTGAATTAACACCTCGTCAGGGGACCCTCCTTAAGAATGAAAAGGGATTTGCGGGTGAATTAACACCACGTCGGTGATCCCTAGGGACTTATTAGAATGATATGACACCAGTATGGCATAAGTAATCATTTACAAAATATACATTTAGATAAATATATCATAAAAAACTATTTCCATTCTCACCATTCAATTTATCAAAAGATTTGTAAAGAGTTTCAAAAGCGTCAAGATATTTTCTTTGAACAATCTTAAGCTTGAGAGGTTTGTGCAGGACTTGTTCGACATCAGTGCAAAATTGCACGAAGCTATTATCAAAGTGTTCAAAATTGTATGGATTTCTCAAACTGTTCATAACTGGTTTCATTATGAACCATTCAAATTACAATACATTTTGGTAATTGACCCAAAAAGATATTACCTTTCACAAACGATTGAAGTCCAGCGAGAATGACTTTTCTTTTCTGGAAAACATGGCAGGAGTTTTCATCAATGCCTCCGCATGTCATTGCTGAATACCTGGTCTAGCCCTCACTTTGTGAATAGTTAAACACGCATCTTTCACTTCTACCTTAAAGGTATCATTTACAGCCAATGTAAACGCAATTTCATACACATGCCATTGGGAAGATAACAATCCTGCTCAAACAAATCCACTCTTCTGACATCTGTAAGCATAAACTCACGGCTCAGGCGCGTATGTAAAGACGATTATGTAAACCATTATTTTCTGCTTCAACTATTATTCCAACCTCATTATTTAAATGAAAACCAGTTATATACTGTACATAGTTGGCTAATTTTACCGCAAGAAAATTAATCGACCCAGCAGTGTCCTTATAGATGAGAAGCACGAAGCGTTCAAAATTAAGACTTTCTTCCGAATCATAGTTACTATGTGAAATCAATAGATCATTCAGAAATTATTCAATATTGAACCATAAACGATTAAACAAAATCATTGGTAGCTGTTCTATATCTACATCACAACCTGTACCATCAGTCTTGACAATGGCGAATGCAACATGAAGTCCACTATTCTTTAATTCTAAATATTCTTCTGTACTAGCAGGAATATAAACTTCCATTGGAGCGCCATTTCTAATGGCAGTGAATGGTTTGTAATCTACACCATACCTTTTTTTCTACAGCAGTCTATCTTGGTGGTATACGAAACCATTCCAATGGAGAAAGACTACATTCACAAGAATGATCATGTAGGATTGACATTGTGTTTTTTGCAAATATATCTCTTGATATTGTTCCTTTCACTTTCTTTCGCCTTCTAACAACTTTCTTTGGTATACTTCGTTTATCAATAGCACCCACAACGTGAGCTACACTGCCAGTCACGTCTTTAACCACATTCTTTGTAGCCTTCTTAAGACGTGGCGCAACAATTTTAGTCCCTGCCTTAATAGGTGGGATAGCTTTGCGAGGAAATGCTGTCAAGGACGAACCAATGCCGTTTCCATATTGTATGCGTGCACTTTAAATCCTAGCAAATCGCCACCCACTTAATAAAGGAAACAGTTGCAGTATGGAGATGGATCGTTTCTATATGCTTTCGTAATGTTTTCATAATACCCTTTGTCGAAAATGAAGCTTACAGATCACTTTTCGAGTTTGAAATGCAACAATATCATCTATGTCATCCTTAACATTGATTTCTATCCAGTCAAATTTTTATCTTCTTAACAGGTACGTATTGGGGTTCTTCATACTTTTCATAATAATATCACCATCATCACGTTGAATGGGAACGGAACAGAATGTAGTAAAGGAACATAATAATCTTCAACTTCTTGTGGTTCGCAAATACAACAGTACACAGAAATTGTATGCTTTATGTTCAGCAGGACCAGGTTGTCTATGATATTGATTTGCTATAAATCATGAAATCTCAGCTAATCAAGTAGAAAAAAAAAACAATTTCATAATCATTTTCCAAAGTAAAGAATCTCTTCGTCTAATTTTATCATACTTTAATCGAATAGAGTTTCATTAATAGATATTGCTAATTCTTCATTTACTACATCACGTATTTCAGACATGAATCTATTGTAACCATATGGGATGCCAAGCTTATAAAACGTAGCATCTAATGATGACCGATAATGAATATAATAGTCAATTCCTTGTCACACTATCGTCCATGTGTGTGGGTATTGAATCTCAGCTAAGGCCACTTCATAGTATCTTTCAAATATAATGTACGAGGTAACTAAATGTGATAATTAGATGCTTTATTAGTTGGATAATAGTTCATTCTAACGTTACCAGACAAAATAATGAATAATGTAAATACTTGCTGATTCCATGATAATTAAATCGCATATGAACGTTGACGGACTGGATGTGTATATACATTACTATGTGCATGACGCGCGCCGTTCACACTGCGAGCATTACGTACGCTGTTGGCATTGTGTACGCTGCGTGGATGGTCCACATTGTTGCTCTCTTTTACTTCTCCTTGACAACAAGCACTTGCACAACTTATTTTTACAGGAATGTGAGTTGCATTTTCATTTTCTTGACAAAAGCAACACAATTCTTTAAACCACGAAACCATCTTAAAAATGTATCCATCCCTCTGGAAAATATCTTTGTTGACGCTGTTTGATTTCTTTTGTAATATCTTCTGGAGTTGTCTTTTTGCCAAGCAGTTTATGGAATATTAGCATGTACAATTTCCTTAATAAACTGCTTCCAACCTCGAGGTGGTACTTGTCGTTGTTTTTTTTTTCTTGTACCAACCAATGCTTCTTTCAATAAATCAATAATGTTGGAATTTTCAATTGCATCTCCAGTTTTCAACACACGTTCATTCATATCTGTCTATCTCGTATGCCATAGTTTTTAAGTTCTGCCAGAAATTGTGTTACTTTCACATGATATATAGGCAGAAATTGTTTAGAAATGATAACTGTTTTGTTGTGATTGAATTGTTCGTAAATGGCGACTAACAAGTTGAGACATTTCTGTAGCAGTTTCACGATTTCGTTTCTTTTATAAAAGTTTATTCACTTCAGCTTTAATTCCATCATTTAAAGGTTGATTTGATAATAACGTTCTATATTCGGATTCAGGAATAAGAACCATTTTCAGTACATGCTTTATTTTGTTGATAATGAAGTTGTTACAATGCAGTTGTTACAATAAATCCACCCTTTTGTTTAATCAACTTCTTTTTACGCTTAAGGACAATTTTCTTATCAGCCAATTGTCGAATGGTCTGTTGTTCACGCTTTAATTTTTTATACATATGTGACTGCAATGGTAAGTACCCACTAGCTACTTGCTAATAAATGAAGAAATGGTTGATTCTCTTGAATTCGTCTGACATCTGACGTTCAATGTTAACTGTTGTAATTCTTCTTCACACACAATTTTATTCACATAAAGGTAATGTGTATCACTTGGAAGAATTCCTGTGCGAATGCAATAGTAACTTATCTTCTGCCTTTGGTTTCAAAGCAATACATAAACAACCACAAGGTTTGCTTGTAGCATTTTGATATGCTTCAATTAAAAACTGAGATTTCCTTGGATTTATTTGCCAAGCCAATGTACTGATCTGTTGACTATCTCTTGGATTTTTAAAGAGACTAATATAATGAGTATTTAAACTAATATTATGCATTTCCTTTTCTTGATGAAACAGATTGCGCACGATTTAAAATAATGCTTAGATTCTATGGCTGCTTCCAAAACTAAACAATATGGTCATGCATTCGTTACTATGACACTTGGTCACGAGATCACCAATAACGAGTAAGTTATTCTCTTTCGGATTGAAACGCTTTTCAATATCCTCTTGAATATCTTGATGAAATGTCACTCCTTTCATGCCTTTGCACAAGGGTTGATCTGTAGCAAAGAGCAATAAAATATTATTGGGAAGTTTATGAATGACATTTTGTTCAATGAGCGCTTTCATAAGAGACGTTTTTCCACTCTCTTTTGGTCCAGAAACCAGAAATGTAAACAGATGCTTCATAGCGCTTGAATATCGGATTCCCTTACCCAACTAAATTTCTTTCGCCAGCCTAACCCCTTGACAAACAATTCTTTCACATCTCATCTTTTTCGTGTCTTCAAAATCTTTTCACTTTTGTATTCGGATTGAATGTTTTTTGTAACAACTTGCAATTCTTCTTCATAGAATTGACTATCAATATTTTTGTCTAAGAAGTCTTTAACACGATACAAGTGTATTCCTTGCTTCTTGCATTGATGTGTGACAATGAACACTTCTTGTGTCCATTTCTTATGATAATCCCTTTGAAATACACATTGTATGTGTGAAATGCGAACATATTAAACCTGTAGGATTTTGGCTTTTTCGTTGATTTCAATTTCAATTTATCAATATACATATGTTTCCACATTTTGAATTCAATTTTCTTGGTATTTCTACGGTGATAATGCATTTGGTAAGAATCCATGAGGAATCCATGAATATAATTGTAGACTAAGTCTTGCAAAATATCTGTATACCGATATGTTTGCCGATGTATAAAATAGCGATACATTATTCCTTTGAGAGTAAGTATGACCCTTTCAGGAAAGCTGGCTTTCGTCTCATTCTTGGCAGTATAAGCATGAATGCCTTCTTTCTTCAGAAATTGCTCTACTCATCTGTTCTTAAATTCTATTCCAGTATCTGACCTCAGTGTTCTACGTCTTCTTGTTGTTTGTTGAAAAATCTTTTGGAAGGCTTGAATGACACCCGCATGAATTTGTTTGGAATCAGTTGTACTCATAAGTGGATGGAAAAGACATCAATGGCGATTAGTAGAAAGAGATTGCCTTCATTTTACTTGGGGATTTGCCAAAATTCCCTAGTGTATTGAATTTGTGCGAAAATTTTAGCCACAGTTGTGGCATGTTTTTTTTTCGCTTTTGAGTTTGTCCGTGGAACTAGTCAGAGGATGTTAGGGCTAGAAAGATGAAATTCGGATATGATGAACTTCAGTATGTCTAGTTGATCCTATTGTGTTTTTTTCAAATTGGCCTAATTTTTTAATTAAAAACGGCAAAACAAATTTGCGAGACAGACGGCAAGAAGCTGAGAGCAGTAGTTACACTTGGGGATTTGCCATATTGAATTTGCATGAAAATTTTAGCACCAGTTATGGCATTTTTTCCGTTTTTTCGTTTGTCCGTGGAACTAGCCAGAGGACGTTAGGGCTAGAAAGATAAAATTTTGATTTTTAAATTAAAAAAAAAAAAAAAAAAACAAATTTGCGAAACATGCGGCAAGAAGCTGCGAGCAGTAGTTTAAACTGGTTTGATATCAGTCTCGCTGTATTGATCACCCAACTCGCAATGAAAGCCATCATGAGTGTGCAAATTTAAGCTGGCTGCAGCGTTTGGGTTTTTCCCAATTGCTAAAGAGTGATGAAATTTGGCTCACTGATAGAGGGTTATTAGACGCCGTGAAAGCCACATTTTTTAGCCATAAGCTTAGAAAACGATTGGCATCCTCGGCTATAGTCAATGTCAAAAAACTGGAAGTGGGCCGCTATCTCGATAACGGTTAGAGATTTTGTGCTTTTGAGCTTAAAAGACGATCTGTAAGAGGTACCTCAGTGCCTTTGCATCCTCGGACATGATCAAAGTCAAAAATCCGAAAGTTGACTATTATCTTGAAAACGGTTAGAGATAGAACAACCTGGAGCTTATTTTCGGCCGTTTGTAACTGGTCTAGAGTCTAGAATCGCATTTTTTGTTACCCCCAGGTATAACTTTTGCAACTCGGGAGCAAAAATGGTCTAGTTATGTTCTGCAATGTTAGTTACATCTACTACGTCCACATCCCAAATATGATCAATGCCACGAGTAATGATGCGTTGTCTTTTAAGTCTGTATTTCAGTGGTTGAAGTAACATAAAGACATCTTGGTCTTGGAACCAATTTTTCACTTTGGAACATATCACAGGATTTTGTTTGTTTCAATAGTTTGCATAGCATATTAGTTCCTGCAAATGCTCCAGGGATTGCAGGTTTAAAGTAAGTATTTGTTAAGTAGTCTTTCCATATTGCAATATGAACTTGAAATGAAACCAATCATTCATGTAAGAAAACTTTTATTGACATGCAAATACAAATAACTTAACTATTGTTAATTAACTTAACTAATGAAAATTCAGAGGAAAACCGCTGAAAAGATTATGCTGTACACTACAATCCATAATATAACCTTTACTATTCTTCAAACATTTTGCAAATGTCCTTATTTACTTTAGCGCGTCAATTATTGAACGTGACAAACTCTGATGTATCCGTTGACAGTGAAACACCATCGTTTTATGTGTTTTATGTAGCATGAGGTCAGTTGCCCGAATTATATTGGCGTTGATGAATCCTGAATCAATGTCATACGTATTCTAAAAAAATCAGTTCTTCACATTCACTCAGAAAAGATTGAATGAAACGATTTGTTTTAATTGTCCTTCCAACAGCTTTCCAGTGTTTATGCATATTCTTCACTTCTAGTACCTAGCCGGATTCAAAATAAAGAAGCTTTGAAAACACAAAGTCAATACAGTTCACTTTGAATAGATGATCCAGTGTTTCTATGCGTCTGTGAAGAAGGAGTTGAGCTGTTGAAATGTTTCACTTTTTTTCTTCTATAAAACAATCCGTTAAATAATCCACCACGTGAAAGTACACCCCTGCATCAGTACAAAGAAAGTAAAATGCAGAATTAAAATCAATGTCCTCTGTATCTTCTATTCCAGTTCATAACACTATTCCATAAACTTGTGTATTTCAGTTCTGTTAAGATTGTAGTGCACCAAGTCTCAAAAGCATCTAAGTGCCAAAGCTGTTCTTTCTCAAATCCAAACTAAGTCAAATTCATCAACCATAAAGTGTACATAAATCAGTTTGAAAATAACATCCATGTTCAAAATTCAAAAGAGTTATTTAAAACCACGTCTCTAAGTCTCATTTGATTTCCGGTGAAACTGCAAAAATCTCAGTTTCCCGCCTTAGGTGGGGGATCATTGTCTAGAAATCTCATGACATTTCTAGATAGACCATTCAGAAACTGCTCAACAGGTTCAATCATGGCAACGTGGTTCAATTGAAGATGTTCTATCGTGGGGCCGTGGGAATGTTGGCTTACATGAACCGTAGGGATGTCGGATGATTGACAGTAATGTAGAACCGCGACAATAAACACATTTTTCAGAGATCGGTCGAGGATCTTCATCTAGATGTCTCATGACATTTCTAGATAGACCATTCAGAAATTACTCAACAGGTACAGAGATCGATTAGTCAACAGGGGTGGGTGTTGTCCAAAATTCATATCTAAAAGTCTGGTTACATACCTGCCATTTTGCGCAAAAAATGTAGAAAATGTTGACAGAAACTAATTTTCTCAAAACGTATCTCCTGCAAAGGTTTTACTAAATACGTTCTAAATTGTAATGAAAAGAAGGAAAATACATAAGTTATTAGCAAAAAGGTATATTTTGCTGTCATATGATTCATTGATAATTTTGAAATATAAATAAATATAGGAGCTGAGCAATGGGTGAAAATGTATAATTTGCTAAAATATAATGAAAAACAAGGAAGTAATTGAAGGAATGAATTTTAAATTGAATATTTGTGGCTATGATGTTCGGAGAGTGAACCAGCAACAGACCAGTTAGAGAAACAAATGAGCGAAGTTAAAAGGCAGAAACAACGCAACCATATTATGACAGATTCTCATAGATATCTATGTGTCTTCTAAATCCATTCATCCCAAGTGTATACATGGATGTATTCTACCTTCTAAGGCGTGTGCTTTTTCTGTGCCAGGACCCAACGAACAAGTTGATCGAATCAGTCCATGGAGAACACATACAGGCAGTGTGCGCATTTGCTCTGGCGCTCGACTTCATGCGTGAACACTACATGCAGACTTTTGGAAGGTATTCATATCTTACTCCAAATTCATTTTCGATATTTTAGATGTGCGGTATTTTTCTGATATTTCACTTAAATAGCTAAATTAACAACACTTCATATTTTTCTAAATATAACACTTGCAACTCTATTTAAAATTGTCATTCAACTGAATATATCTAGACACAGAACAAACAAAGCATTTTTCGGACCTGAGCATCTTTTGGTATTCACCTCTGTGACAGATTTCCGAGTAAATCGGAAGGCTGTCCAAGATCACCTTAGCCCTCCAAGTCTTTTCATGACATATGCGTTGCTTTCCATGCATGTTGAAGCATGCGGTTGCAGGTTTTTAACCTGGCCGTGCAGAAACAATTACTGCACACGCAACTGGCGTGTAACATGTCTGTTGCACGGGTACCTGAGTGCAGACATTCTGTTTTTTAAACGGCCGCGTTCTCACCCTTTCTGTGCAGAAACAATTTCCACAGAGCTTAATTTTTCAGGAGATCAAGTGCTTTTAGTCTGTCAAATGACTTTCTTTTGTGTTTATTGCGTATCTCCCCCTAAAACCTGGGGCGGCTTTTATTATATCTGTTGAACACAACACAACATCGGCACGGCAGTTGCGTGCTTTTTTCTGTCCATGCATTCTGTCCGTGTCTCTGTGTTTATTTTTGTTCATACGATTGTTTTGCAGCTGCCGTTGGATCGATCCGATGCTTTGAAAAGTATCACCGTATCTTTTCCGTGCCCGTAACACAGTTGAAATGCTATTTCTAATAAAATTTAGAATTAATTTCACTCGAGTACAAAAGTTTTATAGTTAGCTCCAAGTACTTCATGGTTAATCCTATGTTTACTCGTACCAGGATTCGATGTTCCCTTTTCATCCTTGCGCCTATGAAGAACTATAGTTTGTAGCACCAGTAACAGTTTTTATTTATAAAGGCCCGATAGAGGAATGAACATTGTAAATAGATGCTGAAGGTCAACAGCGCAGCAACAGATTGATTGGCCAACTGCGGTTTAAACATTGTGTTGTGGGTAGCCTAGTTGTCTGTGTCGTTAGCCTACCGCTTTCATTCACATCTTCAGTCGAATCATAAGCATTGTTATGCTACATGAAGTTCGAAACCGCTTAACTGAAAAGTTTGGCTGCTTTTAAATAGTTTGTCTAGTTTTAGTTATGAGTAACGCGGCGTCGCCCTCAACACGTAGGTAAACCAGAAATTTTACGAAAATCGAAGACATTTGCTAGATCTTCAGCTTCAGCAATGTTAAAGGGCTCACCACAATCCTTAGAGAAACTTGCAACTGTTGGTTTTGAACCTGTATAAAAAATTTCTGTTTTCTGTGTTTCACTCATGAACAAACATACTAAAGAGGCCATGCTGGAGGCCATGCTGTGGGCACGCATGTCTTAAGGACGATTCCCATGGCTACCACAGGGACTGTGCTACTCGCTACGCAAAACACCACTGCGAAGGTGCGTTACGTGTGCAGTCTCGGGGCATGCAGATTAGAGGTACAAGTCGCAGATGCCTGACATCGTCCACATCCTTCAGCGATTTCGAGTCTCTGGGCTCCTTAACGCCTCTCCGACAAAGGAGACGCATTCGGGTGCCCAGCCGGCGTCGCACACCTACACTCTCCGACGGTGAAACGGAACGCAGGACACGATCGAGACCAGAGCGAGGCTTACATGCCTTGACAAACTCCAGTTGCGGCAAACACAGCTATTTCCAGACGACATACTGGCGGAAATCAATGGCCGGCGTACCCAGGATCTCCAGGACCGCGCGTTACACGAGCGGTACCCGCAGGTCATGTCATGTCACTGAGCCTACAGCAGCAGTCACCAATGGAACGCACGGCGTCGTCACCACCCAGGATTAAGAGGCCGCAAAGCCAAGTGAGACGGGTTAAACCCAGAGAAGTCGGAGACAGAACCCAAACAGGTAATTGTGTTCCTAAGGGACGTGTTCGATTTTACATTCGGATATGCGGATATGGCATCAATTTAAGGACAAGTAATACGGGTAATTAGACCCTCTCATGCGCCTCTTCCACTGGGTGGCTAAGAACTCGTCTTCGAGCCCCTACAGGTGGACATGCTCGCAACTCGTCTCAGCATGTTTCATCAATGCCAGAACCGGAAGCCACAGCCAGCAATGCGCTGAGTTGTACGCGGAAAAGAGTTTGATGTTGTTACTAGCGGAACCAGAAAATCCAACGTCACCCTAGTTTCACTGCTACAACGATGGGCGACGGAGGCGCTGGGGACGTTGCCAATGCATGCACTGAGGCAACCACATTGACATCACTGGCACCCGCACCCACACGATGAACCTTTACCTGTGGTCCCTAACTGTGTAAAACGACAGGGGTTGCATGCAAGAGGTGCATGCCAAGTCCACCCGCTCGGTCGTCGGGTCACAGTGGAAGGTGTTCGAAGGGTGGTGCTGATAAAATCAATAGACCCAGTGGCAGCGACGGCGCCACTGATTCAGTGTTGAAGAACGCCACCCGTATCACCTTTTCGTTTGAAGACGTCACCGCTATTCAAGCTTATAGTGCAGTGAGGCTTAAAGGTAGCACTAGATTTCCTTCAAGGCCCTACCTTCCGGAACAAACAGAACACGCCACTGCGAGCGCACATTTAAGGTAACATTTAAGCAAGGAAAGAAGTGAGATATACGCATTAGACATCAGTTTTCATAGACGAGACTAATGGCATTGAGGAAATATTTTGCTTGCCATCAGGCGATGGTCGCTGCTCCTCGAGTGCCGCAAAATCACCGTCTTCATAGACAGCAAAGTGACTCTTGTTGAACCGCTTCAGGCAAGAAACACGATCATCTCGGATATTTTGGCGGATATTCTGATGCTGTGTGCCTCATATAACATTCAGCGAACTGCTTCGCATATCAGCATCCGAGTGAACAAACTCACGAGAAAAAATCTCAGTCTCCCTCATGCTACTTTTGCTCTCGTGCATTTCCCCTTGGCCGACTTAAGCATTCACATGAGGCCAGAATCCATGCCTTATGCTTTCCGTAATGGTCAGACAATTCGCGATACTGGACCACGAGAAAGCAGCCACTGTATGAAAAGCAAATGTTTACTCAAAACGTTCCTACTTTCATTTGATCTCACTTGACAATATTTTGCCTGATTCTGTGCTCGAGATGCTATTCAGTTTTTTGCCATCGTGGCTGAATGGAAGCTTTCAGCATGATAACGAGGCTTTGTTATATTTTGAGTTAAAACTTGCGTATGCGGTTAGACCTTATCATCTTCTAGACGCTTGTCAAATTTCGTTGTTCCGTATCAATTAGTGTGGGGGGAGTCCTGTTTATAACATCCAAAAGAAAACAAAACAGAAAAAAGAAAAAGGAAAGAAAAGCGGAAATGAGAATTACTACATACTTATCTTCATCCGGATACGAAGCTAACAAGTGGCAATAAGCATATTTTTCGGAAACAAATCTTGACCCATACAACTGGATCCGTTGTTGGTACTGAGAACTCGGTAGCGGCACTGCGAACTCAAAGTTGTTTTCGTTTTAAGTATTAGATTAAATCGCTATAATGAAAGTAAATCATTAAAACAACTAGACCTAATCCCGCTATGACACAGTTGAGAAAACCACAATATAAAATGTATGTGTAACATCAAGTCATCTAGGTAACTTTATGCAGCGTATTTTAGGCAATGTGGTCGAAATGGTCTCACTATCGCTCGATCTATACCCGTTTTCGAGATAATGGTCCGTTTCTTGTTCTTGACCTTGACGTTGACCGAGAAGGCGAAGATCACCAAGGCAACTTTTTTGTGATGTCTTTTAGGGTCAAAGGGTAGAAACCAAGCTCAAATTGCTCTAATTATTTATGGGATAACTACCAACTTCCGGTTTGTGATTTTGTGACCCTCACAGTCAGGATGTCATTCCCTCTCAAACTGTATATGTGTTCAAGCAGGGATCTGAGCCCTATTTTTCGTGATGAATAGCGACTTTTAGTGATGAATAGCGGTTTAATTTTTTTGCATCAATACGGTCTTGACTTTTGAGGTCAAATATGTTGGTTTGATGTGGGATCATTATTTTCTATGTCTGTGTAAAATGTTAATTTCCTGTGTTAAATAGCCTTGGAAAGGTTTTCCGGAGAACACGGAAATAAAAAAATTAAGGTTAGGTAAAGTCATTTACAGTAATAGCTAAACTTTGTGTTGTTATCAGTCTTCTCCATGCACACGTTCTAGGATCGGAAGCGATGGGAATTAGAACCTAAATAACTGCATCTCCGCCTGAACTTCGCCAAAATGCTCACTATTTAATAATGTTTGGTGGCTGTTGCACTTGTTGCTTGCCGATAGTTGTAGTTGTGTCAATAATTCTTACATTCAAGAATAACTTCTTTGATTATGGTATCTACTTTGTAGTACATGACATATTTTATGATTCAAGACCGATTGCCGTCTCCTAAACTCCTTGATTTCGAAGCGGAGTACTAAAGTGGTTCTTCTGAGAAAAAATCAACCATAGTAAAGTAAATGTAAAAAGCCGTTTCTGAGACAGTAGCTCAGTTGGATGCTCTAGACAGAGCTTAGTAAGGGCACTGCTTAGTAAGAACTCCAGTTGAGCACTGAAAAGTCTATCTCGGAGAAGGGCACTTAGTGGGTGTTCCAGAACCACGCAGCTACAGAAGTCTGCGGCAAATGCAAGGTAAAGGTTAACGGCAGGATTCGGATCAGTCTAATGGAGGTGAGCAGTTTCCAGATTTTCCCCAATCTAAGTAGGGAAGGAAGTTGGTGTTTTCAGAGTCTCCCACCCTCCGTGGTCCAGATATCTCAACGGTAGTTACCCGATAGTAGCACGGAGACGCCCCATACCTATTTCATCCCTTCCAGTCTTTCCACTGTCGACAGAGTAAACCACCTATCTCGATTCCTCGTCAGTAGCACCCGGACGTACCTGCTGACGGACCTGTCAACCAGGCTCGGAGAAACACATCCTTGCGAACAATGCTGACAGACCTGCAAGGCATCGGGACGACAGAAGAAATGCCGAAACCCAACTGCGGTACTTCCATCGATTTTTGTTTAGCGCCAAAAATCAGGAAGTTCGAGATATGCATAGACCTCCCATTTCTCAACGAGTTTCGTCACGCAACGTCGTTTCAGACAGATATGGCTCAAATGATAAAAGAGACCGTAAGATATATCATTTATATGTTAGAAATTAGAGAAAGTCAAACTTAGTTTAGTGCTTTATTTATTTAATTTAACAACAGCTCTCTACAATTTTACGACAAATTTCATAGTGTTGTCATGCATTTCAGACTGGAAAGCATCCTGTTCTGGCTTTCTGCTCAATCCAAAAACGAACATAAACGATTTCGAAGTTTTTGTCATTTAACCCTGGTGTTTCACTTTATAAAATGAGCTTTTATTACTTAAGGCGTAATTTGCGTTTTCACTTTTAGGTAGATTCTCCCACCCATCGGTCCGCTACCGATTGGGCGTGTTTGGTCTCCACGTGTCTGACATAAGGGACCTGACGCCACGACATAGTTTTCCAAGTTTTCAATTGGCAAACGGTGATAAATTTCTACGCCTTTTAAAAGCCAAATTATTAAACATTTGAAGATTTGAAAAAGCGTTAATGGTTGATAACGGTTCATTTAAAAACAGCTAAATCTAACATTCAAAATGAAAAAATATCTATCGGATAATCAGGGCCATCAGAGGCTTGTCAGCAGAACTAACCTCAGTACCACCACTTTATTTCTTTTTTTTGAAAAATATGCCTATCTGTATTGTTAAAAGGGTTTCCGGTATTTCCGGTAAAATGACTTATTCTTAGGCATCGGATCGATCAAACGGATAGAAGATTAAAACACCTAATTACACCTCTTAATAACTATTTTATTACATTGAAGAAGTCATGGATTGAGTTTACGTCACAAAAATAGTTTTTTTTAACTTGTTGTAGAAACAAACTATCAATTAATGTTGCTTATACGTAAAGTGCCAAGCTAATATAAAATCAGACAATATTCTAATATATGTAAACTATTCAGAGATATCCAATTTGTATTATGCTTTTTGAATGCCGAATGATGTGCCAATACCCTGTAGTCAATTTTATAAATTGTAAAGCCTCTTCTCTAGTCAAACATGTTTGGCACGTTGTTTTTTTAACCCACTCGGTTTGCCTATGGTTGACTGACCTATCGACCAATCCTCTTCTCCCTCCGTCGTAATAAAAAGCCTTCTGAACTACTACCAATTTAGAGCACGACTGACCACATTATACCGTCTGCCCCATCATATATTCTCATTTTCGTGCAATCATCCCACTTGTTACTTAATAGAAAATAGCCAAACATTAAACAGTGTCATATCTGCCAGTGTAATTAAAACCATCTTGTAGAAGTCAGGGGTCTTTTACGTTTTTTTGTCACCCATTTTAGTTTCATTCCCTATTTTGAACTGTCAGGAATAATACAATACCTTCGGACAAAATAGAGGCAGATTAATTAATAGCTTATATCTATATTGTACCCAAAGAACACTCAGGAGTACTTATCCATTCTCTCCCACCCTTTGCTCACAATAGTAATATTTTCATTGTTCACAATGAAAAAGAGCGCATAATAAAGCTGCAACTCATACAGCATAAACATCAACTTCATCTTTACCCAATAGGTCAGTCAATGCGAACAACGTTTAGTACCATCATCGTGGGTTGGTTTTTTATTTAGAAACATCGACACGATTATCAAAATTAACCAAAAACATTAAATTAAAATCTCTTACAATTATAGGTTTTACAATTACAGCTTCAAATAGCTCAAAGCTTTGTATTAGCTATATAGTTATATTGCATTAGTTATATTGTTAGCTATTTGGCATAACAATATCGAAAATAAATCGTTTATCTGACGCTCTAACAACAGTTATGTAGTTTATAAAACTATACCAAGCTGTGTTAATTGACTGAATTTTCTGCTCTTATTTTCTGACATCATTTTTTATGTTTTAATTTGACTTTTTCTGCTACTTAAAAATAGCATGAAAGATGGTATGGTTCTAGTTATTGATAAAAATTCTGCTCTTTTGCAGTACAAAATTAATCATGAAAGCGTTTTCTATTTATTGCACTTTATTACACCGAGCATTTTCATTGTTTTCGACAATTCGAAGTTTTTATTACAAGCAATGTGTTTTTACCAAGTTTCTAGCAAAGACCAAAGAAGGTAGATGTCTTTACAGTGAACAACAAAAACGTGAGTGATGTCTCGAACTATATTACACTTAAAACAGACTGCGTTTTCTAATGTGTCGAATTTCGAAACTATGTTGCTTGTTTGTGGACTATTTTCACGTTCTTTGTGAGATTTCCGTCCATTCGTTGCTTTTCAGAAATATAGATTCCTTTTGCCACCGCTGGATACAGCTAGAGATACTTGCTTTTACTTCATTAGATATCAGTAAATTAGTTTTGAGACGTGTTTAATATATTAAAATCTGGTTTTGTAGTTTTTCAATATTGGTTGAACAGTACGATTTAGAAAAATTCAAGATGGTATCTAGATGCTACTATTTTTCCATTATTTATGAATTGCTGCAAGCATTCCTGGGATGTGTATTCTATTTAATTTACAGTTAACTGTTTCTTTTAATAAATTTAGGCATTTGAATTCTCTATTTTTATTAATAAGACTGATTGACGTTGTTTAACTTATGAAGTTCATCAAAATAAAAGGCAGTGTTATCATTTTGATGTTCTTATTTACCAGATACATTCACCTAGAATATCAGTTAATGACTCGGGGCCTTTTTACTTGAATACCATTTGTGGAAACTTTCATGGTAAAATTTTTGATTGATTTATTCAAAGTTGTGGGATTTTTTGATAAAGATAGTATGATATGAAAAGATAGATTTGGTAGATATTAGACATAAATGCAAATATAAACACTGTATTTTGTATCGTCGGGGATTTCTTTCGCCACATAAATTGTTTTATGCTGTCACTGATTTCATCGCAAAACCATTTTGGATTGTTTGTGGTGTAATATTTGTAATGTATATTAGCTCAGGGAGTGCTAAATTAGTTATTTTACCTTTTATGGTGAGTTGTACCGGTTGTAGAGTGGCTTTTGATATTGAGAACCTCGGACTCCAGTTTTAATGTGCATGTTTTGATCATTTATAGTCACTTTTTATGTGCTAACCTGCTTTGAGTGCCTCAATTTGGTTTTAATCAAGAGGCAGTTGTAATTTTATTTCTTTGATGTCTCTCGCCATTTCTAATATTACTTCGTTGATGGGCATTTCGCCAAGTTTTTCTGTGTCTTTTTCAGTTGCTGCGCACGCACCGAGAGTTTCTATAGATAGCGTATTGGTTTCCGTTTGAGGCATAGGGTCTGCTTCTTTACATGTGCTTACTTTTGAACTGTCATTACTCTGAAAAGTTTTTGTAGCTGCTGTTACAGAAGGACTGCTTTTCTTTTCTTTTTTTTGCCTTTTTTCTTTTTTTTCCTTTTCAGGCATGTTTCTTTACATTTAAAGGGGTTCATGTCCCGCATTGTTTGCACTGATGCATTATACACAGTGTGCTGGTCGGCACCCATCCAATGTTAAAATTTCCTTTTTATATTATCTAGTCTAGCTTTTTATCTATGACATTTGTTATCCATATACAGTTTATTGTTTCATAGTCACCAGCCCAGATTTACTATTTTTCCACCTAAAAATGTTACAAAATTTCACAATTTTGATAATTTTTATAAAGCGTGTTTCCCTAGCTAGGGAACCAGATCAAGACGCCATGGCAGTGTGCTTACACGCAGTTTACCGTGCAAATAGCCTTTGAGCTTTTTGAATGCTGCATATCCTGTCGACCAATACCCTGTCGACCTATTTAATAAGTTTTATAGTCTCTTTCTTAGACACAAGTTTTTGGGTGTGTGCACGCAGTATGTCGTGCACATAGCATTCAGCTAATAATCGGGAGTTTATAAGTTTTTTAATAGCATTCAGATCATAATCGAGATTTTTTAAGGTATCCAAATTGTATGATGCGTTTTGGGTGCTGAGTGGCGTGCCAATGCCCTATCAGCCTATTTTACAGTTTTTTGTCCACTTTCCTAGTCAAAAAATTATTTGCAGGATGTTTGCACACATATTTCTCATTCATATAGCCTTTATTTGTGTTTGAGGTAATAATCACGATTGTTTAAGATATCCTTCTTGCATGGTGCTTTTTGGATGATGAATGTGGCAGGGTGTTTGTATGAAGTTTGTTATAAATGACTTGATGACTTAATCTAGCAGAGAAAAGAAAAAACTTATTGCCACCAGAGGATCCCCAGTGCGAATTTTCTCAAAGGAATCACTTATAATTGTTATAAAGGTTTATTTTGACCAAAAACAACTTAATCTGATATTAAAAAGGAATAAAATGGATAATTGTTTTTGTAAACTAAGCTTATTGTTATTTTTATTATTGTTGATCTTTACTTATAATGGTTTAATTTAACATTAATTTTTAATTGCTGTTTTCATATTCATAAATACACATCTCCCACATAACATACAAAGATTAAACTGCCACATTTTCAGTGCTTCTTACTAGATGATGAAATTGTTCATTCTGCGGTTGTTGCTTGAAATGAATGATTAATCAAGCAGAGTTACTGTTTCCCCACTTTTTAAGGGGAGACGACACGCTATAATATTGAGTGGAAAATGACAGAAACAAATTCTGCGTGAGAAACAAAAGCACGGACAGGCTGCTGGCACGCAACTGAGGGTGTGCTTTTGCTGTTCCGTACAACAGGTCTGTTGCACGGAACAAGAACAGCACGACACAAAAAAGCACACCATACTTGGTACTTGGTACGGTGGTGACCATACAAACGTGACCCATCACCGCGCCCGAACCCAGACTCAGGTTTCTAGCAGTTACCTTGCACCAAGGTCGAACCCAGCAATGGCGTGTGTCCAGTGTGCCCAGTACCGAGGATGACCTAGGCTTGGCACGTGACCGTTGTTACAAATAGTCTGTAGGGCTCCAAAGCGCCAAAATTAGCCGATAAAGCTGCTTCTTCTGCCTCCAGACCTTGCCAAGTAACCGGTCTCAGCTCTAGAGTTACAGGCGGTCTGCTAAGATGCATTGAGGTCACTAGGTCCCAAGGACTGCGAGGAACTTAAGATCAGTACAGACATCAGTAATCTGAAATGTTTTGTGCTCCTTAGTAGGTCCTGGATGGACAACGATCCCAATTTCCTATGGTATTTATCATCGTCTAAGATAATCTTATCTACTTGCATGTACATGCTTACTTCATGCATGAAGGTCGAATGATTAAAAGCTAAATTGCGGAATCTTGTATCCCATATTCGATATTTTAAAAAAAATAAGAAAAATAAGGTTTTCAGCTTTGTTACAAGATCCTAACAGAAACTCAGTAGCGTGAAAGCCTTTAAGACCAAAAAGTTGCCATGCTTTTCGTATTATTGCCACTGTTTTAGGAAAATTTATGAACGGGTGAAAATTATCTTCTACTACATTACATTCAGTGTAATTTTTGTCTAATTTAATTCCCCATTTTTCCAGATTTTTGTTGTTGGCTACTATGTCGTTTAATATATTGAACTGGAAGGAAAGTAGTTTGTTATCGCGACATGAATCTCTTGACATTTTGATACTTTTGCTAACTAGGGTAAGATCTGTTCTTCCACATTTTTAAGCTAGTCGGGGGTTGACTTATTTGTTTCACTAGTTCTTTATAAAAATCCCTTGACTTACAATTTGTTTCATTTAAACGCTGACTACTTGTAGTTCTAAATATGTAACCTCCTAAAGCACAGGATTGATTAGGTAAAATTTGTTGTTTAATTGCTTGTTGAATGCTAGTTAATGTTAGGTAATTAACTTTGATGTTATATTTCCTCATTAGTTCATCGCATGTAAGCCATCTATTACTTTTATTCATTAGATCTTGTATAAAAACGATTCCGTTTTGGAACCAGCTCTTATAGAATATGGGTTTGTTATCTATAAGTATATCTTGATTGTTCCAGAGTAATTGCTTAGACGTTGTCGAGGTTTGAAATATTGTTTTAAAAGCTTGTAAAATATCTTGATAAAAGGGAGGCATATAAGGGAGTTTTTTTACGTCAAAGTTGCAATGCATTAACAAACTTAGGCCACCAACCTTATCTAAGTAATAATTTACTACTTTTGACCATTTTTTTCGTTGCATTAATTTTGGTAACCAAGCAATTTTGAGAGCCATATTCTGTGATTGGATGCCAATTGCTTTTAGTCCACCCTCATCATAGTTCCTTATTATAGTGGTATGCTTAACTTTTGGTGTGGAATAACCCCATAAAAATAATGAAGTTTCTTTTTGTACTTGCTTTATGTAGCCTGCGTCACATCTAGTGTTAGAAAGGGAGTAAATTAAGTTAGATATTCCAAGTGACTTAGTTATTAGATTTTTTTTCTAACAGGCTGAGTCCTCTACAAGACCAAAATAGGTACTTTTCTCTCATTTTTGTAACCTTATCAATAATGTTCTTTTCTTGCATTTTTTAAGGTCATATTCAAGGAAGATTCCAAGCATGTTGAAACAATTTCGGGACACCTCTACATCATAAATGCCTTTTCTTCTTTCCAAGGTTCCAGCCATATAAGTAAAGTTTTATCTTTGTTGATTTTAAGGTCTGACTGGCTTGCAAAGTTTTCTAGCGTTTGGAAAAATTCTGGGATTGATTCAACATTACTCAAAATACCTGTTGTGTCATCGGCAAACTGAGTTAACTTAAATTCACTTTTTTCGATCTTCAAACCTATGGTTTTGTCGTTGTCTCGTGTCATTTGGGCCATGAACTCGACTGCGAAAACAAAGAGTATACAGGAGAGACCGCAACCCTGTCTCACACCCCTTTGTATCTCGAACCATCCGGTGCTATAGCCGTTATTCATTACGGTGCTAGAAATATCTGTGTAGCATAGCTTAATCGAAGATATGAGTTTCGTTCAAAAATTAAATTTTTTAAAATTTTCAGCATAAAGTTCCATCCCAAACTGTCAAAGGCCTTTTCAAAATCTATTTGAAGGAGCAAACCAGGGATTCCTTCATTATCAGTAAAGTCTAATAGATCTGAAATCAATCGAATATTTTCACAAATGTATCTTCCTTTTATAAATCCTGTTTGATCTTCATTTATTAGTTTATTTAAGTATGGGGAGATTCTATTAGCTAGACCTTTAGATAATATCTTGTAATCTGTATTTAATAGGGAGATTGGTCTCCAGTTGTTAATAATCTCAGGGTCTTTACCCCTTTTGTGCAGCAAGGCTATAGATGCTCTTCGAAGTGAGGGTGGTAGTGCTCCTTCTGAAAGGGATGTATTTATGACGTCAGTTAGTATGGGACTAATGTTATTCCAAAATTTGATATAAAATTCAGAAGACAGGCTATCGACGCCGGGGCTTTTGTTTGGTTTCATAGCTTTTAGGGCACTATAAAGTTCATCTATTTTTATCTTGTCTTCAATGCTTTGCTGTTCAAAAACACTAAGCTTGGGCATTCGTTTAAATTGTATAAGAAATGATGGGTCCGCAGACTTAATGCTCTGTGAGCTGTATAGCTTGCTGTAGAAGTCTTTAATATGAGACTGAATTTCTTTGCTTGACATGGTAATGGATATATCGATTGATTTTAACTTGGTGATTGTTTTTTGTCGTATTAAACAATCACAACAACAATCGTATTGCCATATTAAAAAAACGATGTGTTTTTTTTTCATTTTTTCTATAAATTTAAATCTAGATCAGATGTATTCTCCGTTGGTTTTATGTTCGATTAGAGTGTCTAACTGCTGCTTGCGAAGTTCGTATTCAATGAATTCGTCCTTACTAATTTCGTCATCAATTACTTTTTTGTCCAAAATTTCTATTTTTGATTTGGGCGATTGTTCCTCTTCCCGCATACTGCATTATTTCCAGTTTTAGGAAATCATGTCTGACTCTTATATCTCGGATATAAGACAATTTTTCCATTTATCAGTTGCTTCTTGAAGAAAACTGTTGTTTAGTTTCCAAAAATGACAGAGGTGAACTATTAGGCTAATACTTTTATGGTCAGTAAATGGACAGTATGAAATGTTCGTTTTCTTTGTGGCTTTCACTATATCCTGTGTGACCAAAAAGTAATCGAGCCGACAAAGGACTCTCGGTGACTTTTGAGACCATGTATACTGTTTTTTTTTTTTTGGGTTGTAGTAACGCCATATATCTGTTAAATTGAACGATTCTATAATGTTTTCCAGAATTGAAAGACTATTTGAATGGGGAACGGCCGCCAAATTTATCGATGGGCGAAAGCACCAAACTAAAGTCACCACCTACAATAAATTCATCACACTTTATGTCAGATAATATAGCCGTAAGGTTCGATAAAATTTTACTTGGTCAGCATCTTTGTTTGGGGAATAGATATTGAAAATACCCAGTATGATTAAGTTGACTTTAAGGATTATATATTGAATATTGCCGCAATCATAATTTCCTTGTCATTTTGTTGAACGAGTACTAATCCAGCGTCTAAGACGTGAAAAACAAAGATGCTTTCTACAAGCGTAGATTACATCTGGCGGTTGATTTTATTAAATATTTCGAACATCAGTCAAAATGATGAAAAACTCAAAATGAAAATATTAGCACAATTGAACCTCAGAAAACCGGACAGTGGTGGACTGGCAATATTTGTCTGGTATTTCGAGTAATCCGGATTTTCGAATGTTTGTATTTTTAACTCAGTTTGTGATGCTGTAAAATTAAAATACATGTAACCTTGGATGAATGAATTTATTGATAAACCTGAATCAGTTGCATATATATTTAATAACTCTGCTGGCAAATACCTTAACACTTTCGTTTTGTTTTTGTCCCCATTTTTTTTGTTCTCCAGTTATCTTCTGCAACCTAGAGATTAAGTGGATGCCGATTCGTCCCCACCCCCCTAGTGCAGTATTCAGTGGCAAAAAGATTATAGCGGGCAATTCTTTGTACATTTCCAACGTGAATGAACTCAGGATAGGTTATTACCATCATGTATCAAAGAATTAGCCGGAGATAAAGTACATACCGATCCGCCCCCAAGTGCGGTACTCATTGGCTTAAGGATTATTTCTTGACACTTTTTCTCAATAGTGATGGCAAGCACAGAGTCACATTTCGCAATTCACCAGACTGCATATTATACATAAGATAAACTTGTTGGGTTCCAAAGATAAATATTCGCCCCTTATTAGGATAGTCCGGTATTTTGAATATTTTATACAGAAAAACCTCAATTTGGGACTGGAAATGTCCGGTATTTGAAATTCCGACGTGTCCACTTTTCCAAGGTTTCGTTAATACACAAGTTGGTCGCTACCACATATCAGCGTTTAACTAACGTCTTTGACAAAACGTTGTTTAGACGTCCCAAAAAGCAACTTTCTCCGAATTTTAATCAGCGTCTCTCCCTTCCGCGACCACTCTTGAAAAATATTCATGACACTCGACTACATATGTATCCTGCTCCACCGTATGACCCAAGGGTGACGGTACTGTGATGGAAGGTGACCTCACTATGAATGTAGCTGTCTTGACAACGATTCTAGATTATTATTTTCCCAACGCCTATACAATGTTCTATAAAATGGTCTGTTCTGGATATGGCTCTCACCCCCTACCTATCCAACGTTAATACAACTTCCTAAAAGATATCACTTGCTATTTTACGCGCATCTTCAAGCTCTTGTTCTTCATATTCTGAAACCTTTTCTTGAAATTTTTCATCATATTCATCGTAGACTTCTTGGACCATATCATACCAAACAGAGTCTCTTTCTGATTCACTGTCTGAACTAAACTGCCTGAACTGCTCTCATCATCACAATTACCACAATGTTTCATATGTTTGAACAAACCTTCGTGACTGTTGTATAACGCACCACATTCTGTACAAGCATGTGAATTCTTTTCAGTCATGTTGCCGCTTTGACTTTCCATAGCAGACTCATCTAAAAATTCAGTGAGAGATGGTTTTACAGGGTTTTCCATCTCTATCTCCAATTCTTCTTCTGAAGTGTGAGCATCGTTTAAGTGCCTTTTAAGACTTTGTGGCCAATTGTAAGATTTCAAACAAATGTTGCATTGATACATCCTTTCGGTTCAACATATACTTTTCAAACGATGAAAAGTCTTTAAAAATAGCTTTATATACGACGACAACAACTTGTTGAACAACATGTTGAACATGTTCAACTTGTTGAACAGCATGTTAAACTTGTAATATGTTCCAAAAACAATATGAACACGTCTTTGAATGGGCTGCTCATTCGAACACATGGTTGAACGGGCTTGCCATTCGAACATATGTTTGAATGGCACGGTCTTCGCACATGACCAACCAAAGAAAAAAATAAACAAATAAACATAACAAACAATTTCACTTACCCAAATTTTCACTTCCAACAACAACAACTACCACCATTGTTACTTCCAACAACAACTACCACCATTGTCACTCACAACTGCCACGAAGGGGTGGTTACTAAAATAAAAATTTGGAATGAAATTAATTATTCTTATAGCCAGATATGCAAATAGTCTGTGACAGCTTCATGCAAAACCTAAAAATAAAACTAGATCAAACGGTGAAATTTTGATTAAAATTGGATGTAAAAATTATGCTTATAGCCACATATGCAAATAGCCTATGACAACTTTGTGTAAAAAATAGACATAAAACTGGATCGAACGGTAAAATTTTGATGAAAATCGGTGAAACATGACGAAAGTTATCTACTTTTTTTTTTTGGTTAAAATTTTGGGATGTAAAAATTATGAAAATATATGAAAATAGCCTATGATCACTTTATGCAAAAACTAGATATAAAACTGAATCAAATGGTAAAATCTTCCACTCTAAAAATAGATGCTGTAAAATTTTCCCCACTCTAAACATAGAAGTCCTCACTGTGGTTACGTCGCCTATTATGACGTCATAGTATGGCCTGTGAGGTAGTTCTCACTTCCTCACTATGGTTACCGAGCCTATTATGACGTCATAGTATGGTCTAGGGTTATACGTCACGACGATTGACAGGTGATAGACAGAAAGTGGGCAGGGTTTCATTGTCTTCATTGATTTTATTGGCTTATCATTGGCCACGTGATTCATGACGTCACGATGATTGACAGGCTTAATTGACTTAATTGATTTAATTCGCTTTTCGTCATACAGCACCTTGATGGTTAAGGTCAAATCGCAAAAAGTTTTGTTTAAGAAAAACAATGATTTATCTCGAAAACGGTAAGATATAGAGCAATTTTCACCTCATTTGCGATCTCTATCCGCTACGTAAGGTGTAACTTCCTTTGTCCTTGACCTCCAGGTCACTTTCGAGCCCAAACGGAAGTTGGGCTTTTTCTTGAAAACGGTAAGAGACAGAACAATTAGTCTACAAACATCGCCGCCAAGACCGCTGAAGCCAGACCAACCAAACTTGGCACATGTATGGAGTGTCATCTGAAGTGGTGCGCCTGATAAAAAATTTTGAACCTTGACCTTACCGATATAGTTGGTAGTAATGGGGAGGATGTTCTACATTCAGACATGAAAATTGTTAATAAATAGCAATATCATCTACCTTCCTTTTAAGTTATTATTCCAAGTGGGGTCTAATTCGCTGTGCGAATTTCGGTCTAGTTTTACTTCTGTGGTTTGTTTAAAAATAAAGTTTCTTCATAGAATTTTTGTGCCGGAAGTTTGTTTGGCGGAAGCCAGTGATACGTGTGAGTACACAGGTAAACCGTACTAGTACAGCACAGCCTGCAGATATTGAAGTGGTGTGATTTACAGTAATTGACCAACACTCATCAAGAGTCGATATGTGTTTGAAAATGGAAGTTACTTTTCTCACATGTTACGAAAGAGATGAAAAATAAAATTAAATTATTGAATTCAATATTGAATAGACATATTAATCGGAAAATAAAGAAACACAATACACAGTGAAGTTACTAAAGAAAACTAAGAGCATAATTGGACATTTCACGATAAAACAATTGTTCAATCGTGTCTGTAGACATCGGCGGTAGACATCGTGTTTGTCAAAGAAATCAGCCGGCAGTTTTTCTTTGCCGAGCAGCGGAAGCAGATGATTTGGCATTAAAGGTGTCGCATCTTGCGGATTTTTGGAGCATCTGGTCATTGGTCGGTTGTTTACAATTGACTCCACTTCGAAAAACAATGTTGACAAGTGTTCATCATCAAGGACTGTGTTACGAATAATAGCGTTAAGTATCTTGCGCACTGTTCGTATCTCGCGCTTCCAGACGCCGCCAATGTGTGATGCGCAAGGGGGATTGAATATCCACCGAAACTTTTTCTGTTGCAAATGCTTATGCAGAATATGGCTGGTATTCCATCGATGCATGGCCTCGAACAGCTCTTTGGAATTACCAACAAAGTTTGTGCCATTGTCCGTGCGGATGATTTCAGGTATTCCTCTTCTAGAACTGAATCGTTGCAGTGCATTCACAAACGAATCTTCATCAAGCGAATGCAACACTTTGACGTGGATCGCACGAATAACAAGGCACGTAAAAATACAGCAATATCTTTTCACTTTAGCGCGGCCCTGTTTCACAAGAAATAGCGCAAAGCAATCGATTCGTGGGCAAAAGGGGGCTTATTTGGCATTACCCTATCACTGGAAAGGTCTGACATCCGCTTATGCATCGGCTGGCCATAGAATCGTTTGCATATAACACAATGCGAATCACTTTGCGAATGAGTTATCGGACTTTTGTGATCCAGAATCGACAGAACGTATTCGGTGCCGCTATGCCTGGCTTTAGTTTCATGATAATACCTGATTATAAGTAGTGACAGGTGGCAATCTCGCAGAATCAGCTGATGTTTCATCTCGACAGCAACCAGGGCGTTTCGTAAGCGACCTCCGACGTGCAGTAACCCTTTGTCATTCAAAAAGGGTTCAAGGTAGAACAGCGTACTGCTTTCTTTTGACGCTGCATTGTGACAACAGAGCGTTCATTTTCTGTCTGAAACACTTCATCTGGACATACAACACAATGCGTTTTTTGGCGAGTTTCAGTCCATTTGGTGACTGCACATTAGCAGCGTTTGTTTTGTTTTTCAGCAAGTGTATGAATCATAATATGCATGCTACTGCTTTCTTTTGTCGATGCCAGTCACAATGGCGATTTATCAGTTTATCAATGACATCTGCTGTTTGCTTCTATTCAACAATACAGATAGCACTTGCACGTTTTACCTTGATGTCGCAATCCTTGATCGTTGACAAATCGATCTTCGATTCTGACCAGTCATATTCGTCTGCGTACAGAAATACAGGCCCATTCAACCATCTTTTGCTGATTTGATTTGGCGAAAGACCTCAAGAGGCATCATTGGTGGGATTGTTACACGAGCTGACATGTCTCCACTGATCACTGCATGCTGCTCACTGCTGCACATAGTCCAAGCATCGGAATACTGATTTATTTCAGTGGTGATAATCGTGATTTGCCAAAGAGAAATGAACAACAGACCTCACCTCTAGTATCAACGATATGAAGATACGTCCCCGTCCCATACGCCTCTTTACCTGTGTCACAGAAATGATTGAACTGTCTCACTTTGATATACTGCTTACTGACATTGACCATACATCTAGGTACTTTGATTTCCAACAGCAGTGGCAGCGACTCCAACCATCTGGTGAATTTCTTCACTGTGTCATTCGGTAAGTATCAACAGCTGCGTCTGGATCATCTCTGCTCCACCACTGGAATCGCAAGGCATCTCTGTGTTCTGGTGGAACTTTAACTTGGTGAAAAATCTCTTCGATGTCCGCCATGATACCAATCTTGTTTCCTCGGAACCTCAGCAATACACTGATTAAGGTGTTAGTCAGATCAGGGCCTTGCAACACTTCTTCATTAAGGGAAGTATTTTGGAATGACGCTGCACAGTCGAACACAATTCTTAGCTTCTCTGACTTCTTGGTGTTGAATACAGGATGATGCGGAATATACCAAGTTTGACCTGGCGTTGTCGACTCACCACTCCTTCCCCAGCAAATTGTTGATGCCTGCAGTGTAGTTAGAATGCATCACATTACCTTTTCTCAAGCGCCGGCCTAGATATCCAAGGCGTTTTTCTGCGAGGATTCGATTGTCAGGTAAATTTTATTTGTCCTGCTTGAATGGTATGCCAAGTTGATAGTGATTATTTTCAATTGATACTAAAGTATCCCACAACTCGCCTATCGTCTAAAGACATTTCATTGCATTCATCTTTTATTCTAAAACTACCAACTTTCCAGAATTTCTCGACTTGGTTGTTCGACTGCACAACAGTCTACATGAAAACATGCACCTGAAGATTGTTCTTGACTTCGTACAGGACCGTTTACCGTCAAACCGAGTGGTATTCATACTGCGTTTGGTTTGCCGGCATGACCTTGACGCACCTCAAGTGCAACTAATCCATCTGTATTGTCTTGCCCAATCAACAATGACACGCTTTCACTACCGTCTGCATATCGGTAAGTCATTCAAATGACTAAATTGACTAATATCATCTTTGCAAACAACACTTTCATCACACACACTTTAGAAAGACTAACTGCTGTGGCATTACCACTGCGGTTCTTCTGCGTGTTTGATGCAGTCAAACAAAATTCTTCTACAGGAACAATAGGAAGGGACACCTTAGCCTTCTCTGGCGTCTGCATACTGAAAGATTTGGGTGCACAGCCTGAGTTTTACAGTGTATCACGGATTGAAGTTTACTCACCGGCTGAGATCCTCCTTGCGCGTTGCCTTTCTTCAGCGCACTATGAAGCAGGCATGAGTCCTTCCCGGAAAAGCCGTCTAAGACCACACGTCTTGGAGAACCTCCATTCCTTTGAAACGTGTCGAGAACCACTCAAACAACTGAAGCAAATTTTCTTTCCTCTAACAAACTTCAGTCTCTCAGAAGCGGGCAATTTCGGAAACTTCTCACACTGGCTCAGGTAATGCGAGTCGCCACGCATGAAGCACTTTCGACTTGGCTGAACGGGTGCCTTGGCCTTGTTTGCGCCGACTTGAAAACTCAAGGACTTGTTTGGTTGCAATTTGCCTTTCAGGCGTTTTTGGTCAGCGCCTATGCCAAAAACTGGATCACTCACTTAGCGGGTCACAAGGGTAAGGAAATCCAAAAATACATCAATACCTGGGTATTGTCCACGGGCTTCATGATGCTCTATGGTTTTCTTCCTCTAGCAACTTTAAAGGTAGTTTGGCAGCCTCTTCATAAGCTTGGCTAGGCGCACTCGTGCATGGACCTCGTTCAGGTGCCCCATAGCTCGTAGCGTTTTTTGTACAGTTGCGAATGTCAACTAGAAAACCTTGTAGCACCTGTACATTATCGGACTTGATCGGAGGGTCTGAGGTGATCTTCGATATCCATGCTTCAGATATCACATAATCATTTCCAAACCGCTCTATCAACAGCTCTTTGGCCTTTCGATAGCCAAGGTAGCATACACGCGCATGGTTTTATCACGTTTAGTGCCCTGCCCTTGCATAGTTCATGAAGCTTGTTCAGTTTAGAAACATCACTCATTTGGGTAGAATCTACCCTACTGTGGAAACAGTTCATAAACATGTGGAAGCTTATCGGGACCCCATCAAAGGTAAGTAGCTCCGATGCGAGAAGAACGAACACTACTTGTGGAACCAGCCTGGGAAGCACTGTCACTTGGCTTTACTGTATATTCAAGAGGGGACTGAATCTTAGATCGTACCTCAGATTTAACGTCACTTGCCTTCTGTGATGGCTCCTCAAATTCAGCAGCCACACCCTCCGGAACCCATACGTGTTCATAATAATCTTGTAGCCGCTTTACTAGCTCCACCTTGTTCCCTTTCGTCGGTAAACCCTTTTCGACCAGTCCCTCTTTTAGCTTGCAGTGTTCGTTTTTCCAATATCCATTTTCAGCTTTAAATAATTGTGTACTAAATGTAAGGAATCGAAATCCAAAAAAAAAATGATTCGGCCAATCCATTTTGTAACGCTGTTTATTTTCTTACAATTTTTAATAGCTACACATGAACATGAACCAAACAGTAAAATTGCACAGATACAGAATTATTGACCTTTCGCGACTGAATGCTGAATGGCGCGAAAACCGCGGTTTACATACTCGGGTGATTGCTAAGCACGGACGAATGAACACAACACGAAAAATCATTCAATTACAAAACGCACGTGTGTGTAGAGGGTGGGGGACGAGAATAATGTTCATCCCGTGACAAAAATACTGAATGAATTCATGCAGTGACATTTCTTACAATATATTTTTGCCATTCCTTGAGAAAATCCTCACCCATAGAACTTCTTCAAGGAAGATTCAGTCTACTTACTAAATGTATTAAAATATTGTTAAATAGTACCTCGGTAAAACAATCTGCTTAAGTTGTCACCTTCTCAGTCCTTGCAGTGAACTTGTATTCTGCTCCTTAAATGTAATCTAGAATCCGACGAAATTTTGCTTATCACCAACTCTAGCAATTGCTAATACCAGGCGTAAATATTAAAAACGCCATGCTGTTTTCTGTCCTAATCAGCAATGATCCCAAACCAAAACTTAAACCTTTGCAATCCCCTCGCTTCTTTTATCAATTCATTGGGGATTTTCTCCGTATATGACAAAATTATGAGGGGCTCTTCTCCACAGCTGCACAAATGGGGGATTTTCTCTTGGATTCTGGTAGACTGGCTGGAATCCTTACTTCTTATTGAATGAACATGCATATTTGAAGCTATACAATTTTTTAAACTTTTGATTTTCATCTTCAGCGACATGACAGAGATGGACATTTTCTGGATTATCACCGTCCCAGCACAGTGGGAGCACAACCACAAAGTATTTATGGGAACATGCGCAGTAAAGGTTTGTTGACATTTATTGAAAAAGGCGTTCCACCAAGTAGATACGATTGAGG
This sequence comes from Protula sp. h YS-2021, assembly GCA_949752745.1. Lineage (NCBI taxonomy): Eukaryota > Metazoa > Annelida > Polychaeta > Sabellida > Serpulidae > Protula > Protula sp. h YS-2021. The sequence continues at coordinate 52,551,469 of OX457026.1, read as the reverse complement.
TCGGTCATCAAGGGCCCAGTAGTAAAAGTTCTTTTAGACGAGTTATTAACTGTAAATTCTATTCTACGGGTGTAAGACAAATGATAACAGAAAAATGGGAAGGGAACTGACTGTAAACGGAAAAATAGTGGAGTGTTAAAAGTGAAAAAAAATTGGTAAAATAATTTTAACACCATGAAAAGTTCATCAAAATATTTAATCTTTGTTGAAATAACAACCTCCGGCCCGTTAATGTAACAGTAGGAAAAAGAACTTTTGGTGTCATTGATTACCACCTTTCAATAAAATATTTAAATATTTCTTCAACAATTTGAAAAAAAACTGAAAAAAATAAAAATCTCGACATTTTGTTGCTTTCCAAGTTTCGACCTTTTGTCGCTCGACCTTCTGACGCTCGACCTTCCGCCGCTCGATCTTCTGACGCCCGACCTCTTGTCGCTCGACTTTTAGTCATGAATCTGAGCACAGGAATTACAGTGGAACCCTGAATATGGACACCCCTCTATTATGGACACCCCTCTATTCAGAATTAGGGACACTCTTTTTATCCCGTAAGTACGGTTACACATTTAAAACAACCCCTCTATTATGGACAGTCAAATTGCTGTCCATATTTCGTGCATTATCAAATCCTGTCACCTGGTTACCCGGTAGTGTTTTTTCTATTGTTATCCGTGGGTGTGAGTGGTGTGAAAAGAAAAAGGAACGAAGTTTCGCTAACTGATAAAGTTAAAATAATCAAAGCTAGTGATGAAAAAAGTGTGAGAAAAATAGCCAATGATTTCAGTTGTAGTTGTCAGATAGAACTCAAATTAGGCACACCCCGCCATTAGGGACAAAATTATTTAGTTAATTTCTGTCCCTCATAGTTTCACTGTATAAAGGCTCTGAAAGAGATACAAGGCGCGCTAGCTTATGGTGTTATGGCATTGAGTGGGCCTTCTTTCATGTTGAGTAACAATGCAAGGTGTTTTTTAAATGGACCAGGGAGCATTAAAATTATTTTACCATTTTAAATCAGTTTATTGAACAAGTGCAGTAAGCTCATGTGCAACTAGGTTATTTGTAACGAGAAATATTAAATGTTTTAGTTAAACTGAAACACTGGAGAACGTAACTGTTTCAGAGTAAAGTTATGAAAAATGTAATTTAGCATCTGAATAAATATTATATCCCCTTTTCATCCTTTTTAATTATTATTTTTGCTATTATTATCCAAAGAGGCTCAAAGTCTTTTTTCATTGGTTCTGAATCCAGTATTGCTGGTCCAATTGAGTTCGGGCCGAGTTGAGTCCTTTTACTAAACGTTCGTTTTTTGTAATGAGGCCAATATTTCGGAAAGGAATGGCGCTCAGTTGGGAATGCGGTAAATTAACGAGAAAATGCAAAGTGTTCACTCAAGTGATTTTGCATGCGGTAGTTGCCGAGAACGTTTCCATTCAACATGCGTTGTAGTGACCAGAGAACTTCGTATGACTTACGTTAAAAAACTGGGAAAAAAATCAATGTAAAAGAAACTGCTGTGTGTGAAATGTGCTAGAAAACTGCAAAAAAAAATCAACGCAAAAACCATAAGTTTCGATTTGAAAAATTAGAAGGGGTTGGGGTGTTACTGTGGCACATTCAGCTTAAGATTCTTCATTTAAAAACACATGAAAGAAATCATTCTTGTCTAATACAGTTTAATGTATCTACACGTATGACCAAAAAGTACCATTTTATACCTTTTATTATTTATATTAGAGAAAAAGGCAATTTCGTTAATAGATAACCACCTGCTTACACAAACATAAAGGATAGTGAGAGCAAACAAAAGGTTGTGTATTCAAAGGATTACGAGACTCAACTTTTATCGGGAATGTGCCAGGTGCAGTCCAAAATGAGTGGACTCATATCAGCCCGAGACTCAATCGAGACCCAACACCGGAGTCTGTGTAACGTCAATTTTCCGATGTAAATCCAATGCCATATTTTATGATGTGGTTTGGTCGAGTAGATATAGCAACCTCAAATCGACGTTGGATCGAGATCGGAATGTTCAGTGATGTATCGCATGCCAAAAGCTGTGTTACGTGAAATTTTGAAGTAACTGGCATCGTGGCATTACTTTTAACAAAGGTCTTTGCAGAATTCTAATTTTGCAAGTCTTCAGGATCATAATTTTTATGGTCACAACTAAAAGCTTTGTTACTCTGCAGCAAAAATGGTCTACTTAAATGTGTAATCACCTGACATTTTTTAAACTACCTTGGTGTAACATCAATTAGTTTTGATGTGAAAATCATTTTGATAGCTTAGAAAATCAAATCGGAGAGCATAACTTGCAACAGAAATATAATTTGACTATATTTTTTTCTCAGGCTCAGATGTTGACAGCTCTTACGGAGAGCAATTACACAATAGTCAGTGAATCCGAAGCGGCTTCCCATTTTTGTAGAAGTCTCAAGCCAGCTGAGTTCTCAGATGAACGTGAAGCCAAGGGCCATGAAAACGAAAAGGACTACATTGTTATTGATGCAGGAGGTACGATGATATCTGTAGTATATATACGAGAATAATATGGAGCAAAAGGACAATCGGATGTTAAAACGTCTTTCCTAATTTTTTCTTGCACTACAAACTGTTTTGACAATAGATAAATATCGATTAAAAGCCCCTTCTAGCGGCCAATCAGCTTTCGCGTTATCACAAGAAAAATGGCAAGCTTTTAGTAAGTGGACACATTATTATATCTTTTGACATGTTATTAAAGAAAACTAACTTTCTAGCTCCAATAAGACATGCCATGGTACAAGAAAATAAATGTTCTTCTGCGGTACCAATCAACAAAGATTTCTGATTAATAACTCGAGAAATACGATCCATAATACAAAGTCTTTGCTGTACCTAGGCATTTCCGTAAGGTCGTTGCATGCTTTTAGCCTGTCCGTGCAGAAACAATCTCTGCACACGCAACAGGCCTGTTGCATGGGTAAATGCGTGCAGACACCCTGTTTTTCAAACGGTCATGCTTTCACCCTTTCTGTGCAGACACAATTTCCGCACAGCTTATATTTTTTAGGAAATAAAGTGCCTGCCCGTGCTTTTAGCCTGTCAATTCACTTTATTTTATACTTATTAAGTATCTCCCCATAGAAACTAGGACATTTTATTATATCTGTTGAACACGACACAACATCGGCACGGCAACGTGTGCTTTTATCCTGTCTGTGCGAACGTTGTTTCTATATAAAAGATTAATCAACACGACACAACATCTGCACGCCAGTTGCGTGCTTTGAATGTACCCGTGCTTTAAGTCTGTTCAGCATGCATACGTTGTTTCTATGTAAAAGATAACCAATCCGACACAACAGCGGCATGGATGTTGCGTGCTTCAAACCTGTCAGTGCAAACATTATTTCTGTATAAAACATTAATCAACATGACACAACAAAAGCATGGTAGTTGCGTGCTTTTAGCCTGTCTGAACAAACTTTGTTTCTACTTTTCTGATTACTCTTTGAAAAGCAAAGAGTAATTGCACAACAACAACAAACTGCTTGCAAACACCCTGCCACAAATTTTGTGACTAGGAAAGAGGCTATAGAACTTGTACAATAGACTGGCAGGTTATTGGCACGGCATTCAGAATGCAAAAAGCATCATGCAGAGTTAATATCTCAAAAAATTCTAATTATTAATTTTTTAAGATATTAACTTTGTATGATGGTTAAAAATGGCTTAATTTAACATTGCATTGTAATTCCTGTTTTCGTATTCATAAATATATGTCTTCTACAGTACATATTTTGAGTGCTTCTAATCAAATGTTGAAATCGTTGAGGCGGCGATTATTGTTTGAAGTGAATGATTAATCAATACTAGAATTACTGTTGTTCCACTTTTTAATGGGAGAAAACACGTTATAATATTGATTGGAAAATACAGAAACAACTTCGGCACGGAATAACAAAAGTACGGACAGGCTGTTGGCACGCAACTGAGGGCGTGGATTCTTGTTCCGTGCAACAGGTCCGTTGCACTGAACAAGAAAAGCACGACACAACAAAAGCACGCAACAAAGTTGCGCCATAGGGCAAAATACCCGTCATGTGATTGAAGCAAAACTCTCACCTTGATTTCCCCTATGCTGTAATAAGAGTTCATGTTAAAGTCGTTTCAGATTTTTTTGTCAGAAAAGTCACAAGAGTAGGGGAAGTTGTCTCTCTTACATTGGGTTGGTTTAAAATTTGAAGTGGGCGTGTTTTTCTATACCCAACCTTACTTGGAAATTGCGCAGAGCAATTACCCACTACGTTATGACTTCTAGGGGGTTTTGAAAAAATTAAATATATGTGTTTGTGCATACAGATGCCTTGCAGCTGCTGTTGGATAGACTCGGTGCTTTGAAAAATATCATCCTATCTTTTCTGTGCCCGTGACACAGTTGAAATGTAATTTCTAATAAATTAATGTTGCTGGAGTATAAAAGTCATTGGCCAACCCCAAATACGCCATAGTTAAACCCACGTTTATCCCTTCTAAGATTTGGTATTCCCTTTCTATTTTTACGCCTGTGAAGAAAGAGGTAGCATTAGTGAAAATGTTGGATTTGGGGGCATAGCAAAGGTCATGCGTAGGAGTGGGCGTTGTAAAAGGTTGTTGGGAGTCTCGATCACCGGGGGCGACATGTGGGAGAATTCAAGTCATGAGGAGCTTCGCAGTAGCTGTTGATCGTTCAGCTGCGGTCTCAATAGATTATGGTGGGTAGTCTAGTTGTTTGGGTCGTTAGCGTGCCGCTTTTTGGCATATCTTCAGTCAAACAAGTCCACACGACAGAAAACTTTCGATCGGATCATTGTGATATTTGACTGTTTGTCACCGTTTGGAGTGTGAGTAACGCGAGTAATCTTCCGGATCAGGCTTGACGAAGTTTGAACAGGCAGCTTTGATGTCAACCCCGGAATAAATATATGAAAGTACTGTGGTGGAGAACAATGAGCTCGGCGGATAAAGGTGTTCGCGAGCCATCATGCAAGAACAGCGGCACCCCTTTGTATGATGAGAGGTGATGACGTTGTCGAAGCAAGACTAGGACAGTGATAGATCACCCAACAGCGCGACAAACAAAAGCCCAGGAAGGACAAGAAACGCTCAGCTGAACGGCAACGGAACTGTGTCGTGTGTCGTTGCATGAACTGGAGCAAGAGTCAGCAACCACAACACCGCTAACCTCGATCCAGCCACTAGATAGCATGGCAACAAAGTCATTCGAAGAGTCCGTTGTTCGGGCTGGAAGAGAGCGTACTCGCTAGGAACGTTTGGCAACACGACCAGGTGATACACCCAGCATGGGTGGATGATAGCCACCAGCAGAAAAGCCCATACAGGTCAACTTAGAGGAGATCCCCCGCAATACGCTACACCAGCAGCACCCCGAGCTTCCGTAGCAGCCTGTGGGGATGCATTTGCAGGAACCGAGCGCAACAGTCACAGGACCGGAGCAAGGCAACAGTTCCATAGCTGGGAGATAGAAGTCTCAGGCGGGCTACCTCACATAAGCTGGCCAGCACGAAAGGGGAGTCATCAACCACGTTCATTGACAAGATAGAATACTAGAGTACAGTAGTCAGCAGTCCATCAGCGCCATTCAGGCATATGCGGAATAGAGCGGGAAGACGCCGGCGTGTGATATCGTCTTCGTCCTCCAGCGGCTGCGAGTCCCCGGATTCACCGTTGCCTTGCCGACGAAGGAGACGCAGCCGTGTGCCCAGCCGGCACCGCACGCACAGTGGCACCGCACCGACAGTGGCTCAGAACGCAGAGGACGGCCGACAGCAGAACTGGTTGAAGTCACCACGGAAATCCAACACGTCCCCATGGAGGGGTACAATCAAAAGGAGTTGTTTCTCCGACGAGTCCCCCAGCAGGAAAAGAGAGGAAATGGGGTCAAATACCGCGATGGAGCCTCTGGACATTCCGTTTCGTGACCTCGTGGGAGCTGATTCAGAGGTTTTTGGATGACAAGGTAGGCATGTTCTATTTCAGAAATCTGACTCTAGCTTCAGACTGGCATGCGAAGGGGCACCACATGCAGCGACGGGTATTTTAAATGCCATCAGGTTGAAGGAGGCAGAATTTGAAGTGAAAGATTAGAACTTCGGAAAGACTCTAGACTTTGACAGAAATCATATCTAATCTAAGATGCGCGCCGCCCCCCCCCCCCGGCTTCTAGATAATCATGCCTTTGCATGCCTCGTCAACGTTGAGCCACTCGCGTACCCCAGAAACGCCCAGCTTGATTACTTGTAGTATTTTCCGACGATAACTTAACTATAAAGGACAGAGACTTCAGTTAACTCGAGGGCATCACTAGAACAGGACTGTCGGTGCTCTCATTTGCGGAGTACGTTAATCAGACTTTGGCAAGTGGAACCATGGAAAACGACGCCTCATAGTGAACAAGCTGGCTGGATGCTTAGTAAGCGGCACAAAGGATCTGATTAATCTGCACATAGTAGTATGTACCAGATCTTTCGGCATACAGCTGCGGATGGGTAATATCCTCGAACGGTGTAAACTCCCGCAGGGCAAGCTCTTTAAGCTGCGGCACACAGAATACGTGCTTCTCGACGGCCTGCTGAAGGAGCTCAATGGCAGACACATCCACGAGTGGTACAGACAAGCCACCCAACGACACCAGGCTTACAGCAGCGACCGCCAACGAGGGGGCGCATCGGGGATGCAAGACGCCTGCGCCAACCAGGATGAAGGAGCCGTAAAGCCAGAAGACCCAGAGCAGTGTGTTTCTTAAGGCCAGCCTAGTTACAACTACAGCTGGCAGAGACCAAGACCTTGTCGTAGGAGAACGTAACGTTGTCCGATATTAGGGGGAAAGTGCTGCATGCACACTCCTTGCTCGTAGGAGGCAAACTCACACACCTCTGGCAAAGATAGAAAGAATTTGGGGGCACCAACCAGGTGGTAGGTGGATAAGCTACGGCTACTCGCTCCCACTTCAGAATGTAAACGGCTAAGTGCTGTCATCAGTCTCACTCAAAAAGCACACCCGAGCCTCATGACCTCGTATGACAGGGAGCAGAAAAGACACTAGCACTCGAAGATACGCTCGATAAGTTGTTAAAAAATTGAGCCATAGACGAGATTCCTGGGAACCAGGCATGTTCCAAAGGGTTTTCTAAGCAATAGATAATAATAGATCACAAACATTAGTAAAAGAAAACATTAAACAGGAATTTGACAGCCCCAACATTCAAAATGAACATTTGCCACTGTATCCGCAAGGCGGTCAGTGGGGGTATGCGGGAGACATCGATCGACCTGTCAGACGTGCACCGACCTCCACATACCGATGTGGCCTCAAGTAAAGCGTGCAACCCTTTAGTCTGGAGCCTTAGGTTTTCACCAAAGCAATGCGTTCAGTGAAGTTGTGGGGATTATGCTGTAGTTTCAATACTTGGACGACTGTCTGAAGCTGGCCAAGGAAATGATGGCCAGTTAGACGGCAGTGTTGCTGACAAATGCGTCGAGCTAGAGTTGCTGGTAAACCTGGAGAAGCCCACACAGGTAATTGTGTTCCTTGACTTCACACTCGTGTGCGTGTTTCCATCACCAGACAGAATCCAGAAGATTCGAGACATGATCAGGACATGCTGATCAGGCGAGTGTCCACAACCCTAGCGGGGCGTTATCGGGGCTGTTAGCAGCAACTGAGAAAATTCACGATACCTCAATCACAACTTAAGATGAAATCGAAGCGTCAAAGGTAAGTTGGGGTGCACTTGCAAGGCAGGTTGTTTCAGAGGCAGTGACAGCAGCAGCTGTGAGGCATGCACGTCAATGTGTTAGAAATGCGAGCAGCAGGAAAAGCTCTGAAGATCCTAGGGTAAGAATTTCAGGGCAAAGCGGTACTGTGTCAGATAGACAACAGCACCATGGTAAGTTATATCAGAAACAAACAGTCATGGAGATGTGAAAATTAGCAATGCAACACCAGGTAACACTACTACCACAACACATCTCGGGGAACTTAAACGTGTTAGCAGACATGGCATCCAAGCACGAACAAGTAATTTAAGGGGAGTTTACGCTCTGCACATCTCTTTCACTGGGTGGTGCAGAACTCGTCTTCTGGTCCCCACAGGTAAATATGTTCGCAATGCAAGGTATGTCTGGCCATGGCAGAGCCAGAGGTCATAACCAGCGATGCGTTGCGCTGCGCAGTGCCGAAGAAAGTTCTGTATACATTTCCCCCAGTCAAGATCCTTGAGAAGGTAGCAGAACGGCTAGAGAGGGAATAGAGCTTTAGCTTAACTCTGATACCAACGAATCCGGCGTCACCATGTTTTGTTCCCTAAGTTGCAACGTGGGTGGCGCAGGCACCGAGAAGACTTCCGATGCACGGGCAGACACTGAGTCAACTATACTGGTCTCACTGGAACTCACAAACTAACTGAAAAACAGGAGTTTTCGGCACAGGCTGTGGCATGCATGTAAAAAGTGCACGCAAAGTCCACTCTTTCGGGCTATGGATCACAGTGAAAGATATTCGGGCGGTGGTGGCTGATAAAATTGGTAGATTCAGTGGCAGCATGATGTCACTGCTCGCCGACGTCCTCATATATCTGTTCGAGGTGAAGTGGCCACCAGAATAGTAAAGCGCTATCGGCCAGCATTAGGATCTGTGTTAAAGCTACGATCCGAAGTTTCTGTCTAATACAAAATTTTCCTTTATAGGAAAATATATAAACATTTAGTGACTTCTAGGTGTCACGAATAGAACTATTAGGTTCTAGGTAGGAGACAATAGTACATAGCGTACAGATCTCACGCGGTGGGTTCAGTCATGCTGAAAAGGGTGGAAGGACATGAAATTTCCTGTAACTGTGTAGGAGCACAGCGATAGGAAGAAGGTACTGGTGTCAGTAAGCCGACAGAAATAAAATAATGATCTGATTGTGGAGGTTTTGTATTAGTTGTCATACTGATTATGGAGGGCCCGAAGGGTGTGTCACCCAAATTGCCAGACCATTCACTTAATCAGGTTGATGTAAGGGCAGCTGTAACGCAGTTGTATGAACAAACTGTCCATTTTCACTCCCCATTAAACTAACGTTTTATTTCGTAAAACGAGCTTTTACGAGTAAAAGCGCAATTCGCGTTCTCCACTTTTAATGGGTTCCCTTCCAGTAGTATTTACCACGCAAAATAAAAAAGAACTTTTTGAGGTACCGTTCAAGATCACTTAACCCTTCCACCCATCCTTCGACCAATCAGAATGCCCGAGACGTCGTCTGCTAGTCTCGTAGAAACGACATTCCCTTTTTAGCCCCAAGCGGCGGTGAAACACGCCCAGGCTAGTTGGGGAAGGATGGGTTGGGTTAAAATCAAAGTTAAAAGTGGAGAACGCGAATTGCGCTTTTACTCGTAAAAGCTCGTTTTACGAAATAAAACGTTAGTTTTATTTCGCAAAAGCTTTGAATTCGCTTATCTCCACTTTTAATGGGACTTGAGTCCGGAGCAGGGGAGCCTGCCATTTTTGAACTGCCCAAAAAGGTCGCGAATTACACTATGGCTTGCAAAAGCTCGTTGTATAAACAAGGAGTGCTGTGCACTCGAAGCAAAAGAAGAAATAAAACTTGTCAGTGAAATTTCAATTCTTTTAATGATTTTCTAAATAAAGTCCGGAGGCGTACAATTCCGGTCTTTTTAACACAAGGTAATATCACAACAAAGTAAAAATATCACTGCAACTGTCAGTTGAGATGAGAAAGGCTTCCAACCATGCCATCATCTTTTGAGAACTATCACCATCCTCCTCCAACCGCCCACCGGATGGATCCCTACCTCAAGTTCTCACTATTCACTTGCTATGTATTGATGAACAATTAAGTTTATTTAGAAGTACTACAATGCGATCGTAAACCCATAGGATTTACGCAAATAAACTCTTTGACACTTCTACTAAAGTGACTGAAGTGCCTTACAAGACATGCTATTCAAAGTTGGAAAAAGAAAGAGAGTCCGTTGTCTAACTTTTCTTTCTCCCAATTTACTAATTTACCACGTTTATTCGAAATAAACTCGTAAAGATTGACTAGATAGTTCTAAAACTACTGTAAATCGTCATGAAATGAAATACAGACAAATTTCCAGCTAATTTGTAACTGTTTCCTATATGGGGCCGTTATGGTCCCATAATCCCATAATGACACTATAGTCCCTTATCCCATGGACCATAGACCGGTCTTTCGGTCCTCCGGATACAACGGGTGTACGGTCACTGGGTACGTTTGGGGCCGACACGGTCCCCCCTTTCTTTCTTAAAAACTTGAAGAAAGGAGCGCAAAATTTAAGAACCCGAGTAGACGTAAGATCGAAGACTGGGTTGTACTCATTACACAAACGATCATGAACACTTCGGAGTATATGAAATGCTTAATTAAATATAACCGTCCAGCGTTTGCCCGTAGCTTAATATAAGCACGGAGCCGAAATGGTCCGAAGGACCTTAGCGAAAAACGAAATGTCCAGAGTAATAAGGAGAGTCCTTCTTGCGGATTGTTACTTTCGTGGCTTGTTGTTGTTGTTACTGTTCCCGTTGCGGCCCTTGGAGAAGTTACCCTTCTGCTTGCCCTTGTTCTCGAACTTGGGGGAAGCAGTTCTACAACAGAAACCATCCGCCTGTAATGGTAGTTTCTGAAGCCACGAATGGTCCTAATGAATATAAACCAGACAATTCATCTTGAGAAAAATCTTTCAGATAGTATTTAACAAACGAATTGGGGGAAACCCAACAACCTGTTTTTAATATATCTGAAAGGGACACGTTACGTACAGCCCTGAGGGAATTAACTACTTGCCTTACCTGATGGGCTTTGACGCTCAGTTCCCCTAACGGATTCGGGTCGATTTGTGCATCGTCATAGGCTGCCAAAATGATCTTTTTAATATAATTTGAGATCGACTGCTTCGAAAGATCTTTGTTAAATTTCGGCATAAAAGAAATGACGAGTGCCTTCTGATTTTTTATCTGTAGGCCTCCGACATTTCTAAATACTGACGCAGTGCCTTGACGGGACACAAAGAGACCAGACCGTCGGAGTCGGGGTCATCTAGTAGGGATAGAAGGGTAATGTGATCGAATGTTCCCATCCCTTGGGTCATAATGTGGGTTTTTCCCATGAATCCAGCTCTGGGGACTAGGGTGACCTTCTCCCACGTACCCTTATCTTTATTTACCTTTCTGTCTAGGGCATGAATTTCGCTTCTTCTTTTGCCCGAAGCTAACGCCAATAAAAACGTGAATCTTAATGTTGCGTTCTTTGCTAAAATCACGTCTTTACTAAAAATGTCTGAGCGTTGAAGATACCGTAAGACTAAAGATAAATCCCACTGCGCTATGTTGGATGGGCAGGATGGGGAATTTACCTTACAATGTCTTACTAGTTGTGAGAGGGAGGTATCTTCGCCCGGGTCGTAGCCTGTGGATGCTTTGAGCCTTGACCCTATAACGGCCCTATAGCCCTCGCTGGAACCTACCTTTAATTTTTCTTCTGCGAAAAGGTGATCGAGGAAGTCCGCTACCATTTCTGGGCTAGCCTGAAACGGATCCAGCTTAGAAGTGCTACACCAAGCGGTAAATTTATTCCACTGAGACCTGTAAACCTTGGCCGTAGAGCCCTTGTGACTGTTTACTATTTTCTCCCTCACCTGTTTAGAGAAGCCCTTGTGCTTCAAAAAGGACTGGTCAGACACCAAAGGTGGAGGTTCAGTAAGCGACCGGAGAGGTGGAAGTGTTGCCAGTGGGGCTGTGACAGCAACTCGTTGTGGCATGAGATCTGTATCGACCTCACCATCTTGCAATGAAGTAGAAGGGCAAACCATGGGGCTTCCGGTGCCCACGGAGCAATGAGCAATAGAAACGGTGGTTTCAACTCGATTACTCTCTGTAGGACTTGCCCTAAGATTGCTTGCGGGGGAAAGGCATACAGTACCTCGTCCCGTGGCCATTGACAATTGAGGGCGTTCACTGCCCAGGCTGCTGGGTCCGGGCAGAGGGACACGTACCGGGGAAGTTGGGTGGTCATAGCGTTTGCAAACAGATCCAGAGTCGGGGCACCCCATGGAGACTGGTGTGTCACCAAATAAAACGACCGAGGGGATAGGCACTATTCGGTGTTGATACCTTGACCCTGTCTGGAAGCTAAGTCCGCTAAGACATTTGATTTCCCGGCCAGGTGACGGACGGAGACAGTCACCTGTTCCTCCCGGGCCCTTGTGAGAATCTGAAATGCGAGTTTGGATATGGACGTGATTTGGTACCCCTTGCTTGTTGAGGCACGCTATGGCTGTGGAATTGTCAAACCGAAAAAGAACTGCCTTGTTTCTGAGGTGGATGGTCAGTTTGGTCAAGGCAATCCAGACTACCCGAAGTTCCAGCCAGTTTATGTGATAAGTCTGGAGCGAGGGTGGCCACTTGCCCTTCCATACCTGACCGTTCCAGTAAATTCCCCACCCCGAGTGGGATGCATCGGTCTGAATCTCTATCTCTGGGGTGGGGGGCTGAAATGGCATTCCTTCGGACATAATTAGAACATCGCACCACCACTGTAGGACTTGCATCCTTGCTGCGGCTGAACGACCCTGATGCAATGCCCATCTTACCTGGCTTTGAAATGGCCTGTAATGGAGACGGCCCAAAGGGACTGTCTTCTCTGTTGCCACTAACAGGCCCAGAAGGGATTCCATAGCCTGTAATCTCAACTTTTTCCGGGGGAGATATCTGCTATGGCTTTCGCAATTCTCTGGCGGCGTTCTGTCGTAGGGAACGCCCTTGCCATTGTGAGATCCCAGAACTCCCATAGAAACGTAATGGACTGTTTGGGTTTTAGTTCGGACTTGGTCAGGTTTACTACCAAACCTACCTCTAGTGCCTTGCGAAATAAAGACATCGTCTGGTTCTCGGATACCTGTCTGTCTTGATTCGCCAGGAACCAGTCGTCTAGATACTGAAAGACTAACATCCCCTCTAGACGTTCCCATGTTTTCAGTACCTTCATCACCTTGGAGAAAACGTACGGGGCCGTAGCCAGACCGAAGGGAAGTGCCAGAAACCAAACACGTCTTTCCCCTACTTGAAAGGCTAGGAACTTTCTTGCCGAGCGGTGTAGAGGGATATGGAGGTAAGCATCGGAGCGATCTATGGAGGTACCCCACATCCCTTCCCGTAATGACCCTTTTATCACCTGGGCAGTATCCATTTGAAAGGTGACCACTCGGATAAAATCGTTTATGGGGGAGAGGTCGATTACTAGCCTCCAACCTCCGGATTTCTTGGGGACTAGAAAAACCCTGCTGAAAATCCCATTTGATTTTCTGGCATTTCCTCGATCGCCTGTTTTTGTGACAAGCTCAATAACATTTCCTGAAGAGCTAAGTCTTTTTCTGACCCCTTGGGGTAAGAGGTGACCAGTTGTTTTGGCGCATGGGCGGTTAGGAGAATAGGGCACCTGAGCCCGTTTCGGTCTCGCTTGAAAGGTAGGGAGTAACCTCTCTTTAGCCAACGTACTACCCTTCGAGACGCCCCCATCTCCGCCGATTGCCGCCAAAACTCTCCTAGTCTCCCTCCTACGGGCAAGGATGCATTTAAGGAGTGTAAACTTTCCAAGTCTTTTAAGTTTGTTAAAGTATCGCCAGGAGATGAGGGAATCTCGTGACGGTACTTTAATTGGTTGCTACCTGAACGACTGTGGAGACGGGCCCTCTGTCTTGCTGCCGGAGATGGGTTTCGGTCTCTTGACAGGGGGCTGTTGTGGTTGCGCACTCGGCTTGGCCTGTGCCGGCGAGGACTGCTGCGGTCGCTTCCTCTTCAGTGGACGCTTGAAGGAGGAGCGAGACATCCTGGACATCAGGGCGTAATCCTGAGACAGTGATCGACTTTCCTGGTTCACCCTCCTTATCTCGGGAGGGGGAAATAGCTCTCGTTCACCCAGGATAGGGGAGTGGCGCAGATCCCGTAAACCTTTGACACTAGACCAGCAGTGCTGGAGAGAGGCGTCTCGACGTAGGTAGACCATTGACGTCATCAAAAAGGTGGAGAGTTTGACTACGTCTCGGGTAGTTAAGGCCAGGCATTCCATCAGTTTAGAAGACACAGGATCACTGAGGCGCAGTTCTTCCCAACGGGACTTCAGTGCCTTGAGTGTGTGATCTTGAAATGACATAATATTCAGGATGTCACGAGAAGACGCCTCGATGGTCTTGGCGTCTTTCTTCACTAATGGAATGTCCGAGTCACTACGCACTGTAGGAATCCAGACTGTACGCTTCACAGGTTGTTCCAGTGCCTCTAGGGGTATTTTCTGATCCGCTGACCGATATGGGCCTGGTCGTACTAGACAGTGTTTAGATAGGTGGAAACGTGACAGTGTGCGACCCTCACCGGCGTCCATCTTCTTAAATTCCTTCGCGCGGACCGTGACAGCATGAGTAATGCCCTCGCTGGTGGCTAGTGCAATGAAGGAGTCCTGTTGTGGTGGAGCGGCCTGAGATGTCATACGAATGGGCGGATCCTCTTTATCTAAACTTGGGGAGCCACAAGAGACCTCTGCTAAGCGGGCTATCTCTTAAATGGCATCCCTGAACGGTACGTCTTCCGGTGCGATCATGGAAGCAGAACTCGAGGGGGTTGCATCCTCGACCGATGGGGCAAGGTCTGGGGGAGAGGGAGTTCGGATGGGGCGTCTGCCAGCCGCCGCTGGGTCTCTCCAAAGTCTTTGCCCTTGGCCAGGGGAACGCACCTGCTCCATTGCCCGTAAAGGTAGATGAAAACGGGAATGGCCTGGCGCACCCTCGGGTTCTCCTTCCCCGTCTTCAACCTCCGACTCCTGTTCATCAGATGCTGTTTCTGGGAGTTGAGATTGTGGTAATTGTGACATTTGGGGTTCCCTTGATGGGGTGTAAATTTCTTTCTCCCTGTTGCTTGGGACTGCGGCTAAGGGAGAAGTTTCCATCGGCCCGATTGCCTCGTCATCCTCCAGCAATGCAGAGACTTGGCCCAAAAGGGGCACGCCCACGGACTCCTCCTCACTGATAGTGACCGTCTTGGGAATATCCACGTTAGAGTCCAGTGGGAGGTGATGTAAAGGCGAGCTGGACATCGCTGTCACTGACTGAACCTCCGGAGGAGGGCGAGAAACATTAGCCGAAGGTTTAGGCTTCTGTTTTTGACTAAGCAGATTCTCCTGCTTCTGTACTTGATTTTGTAAATCCAAAAGTTGTTTTTGCAGTTGCGACTGCATGGATAAGAACGCTGAAAATTCACTCGGGAGACGCTGTAGCTGGGGAGGGGGGATAAATCCTCTCGCGCGGGGAATGCCTAACTGGCCTGCAACCGCCGAAAGAACTGTTCCCGTATCCTTATGTGTCACAGTCACTTGTTCCACAGATGGAGACTTGAACGCCCCCTCCGGACTGCCGATGGGTTTCACTCTGGGAGATGATGCCCATGCCTCACGGAGGAGATCCCGTTCTTGCCCTTCCGGGATAGCCAATTCTGCTACAGTCTCAGAAAACGCACGTCCTTTACTCTTGGATTACTTATGTTTCTTAGCTGGCGTAGTAGCCTCCGATTCTGCACCAGTGTCAACGTGTACGGGGGTGGAGACCTGGCTTAGAATAACGGAGCTAGCCTTTTTCATGGTATCCTGAATGAATTCACGAGTAACAAACGAGGCTGAAGAGAGGAGTTTGCGCTTATCCCTCCTGCGTTCGTTCTTGGCCCTATTCCGTAACAGGGCTTCCAATCCTCTGGCGTAAGGTGTAGACACTCGTCGCACGGGTTGTCTTGCTCGCACAGAGGTATTCCGTTGTTCCGCCTACAGCGATCGCAGATGGAATGAGGGTTACACGAAGCTGGAGGATGAATACACTGAGGCAGCAACGGTGGAGAGTGTAGACTAGCCTCTGTCATATCTGAAATGCAAGCAGAGAAAAAACAACGGTGAGAATATGTAGTATAAAATACCTACAATACTACAATTCTCAGTGCTTTGCTTCAACTGCAAGCTTTAAACCTCCCAGCTGTGTTTACAATCGCTTAAACACCGCAATGACTCGATGGGTCTAAGAGATGACGAAAAAAGATGCTTCCTGGAACGGTAGCGTTCCAGGGCCGTAACGGGCTGGACCGTAATGGACCTTCCCGTGTCGGGTATGGGTCTGTTTTGCCTCAGGTGAAACCTTTAGACCATCGGACCATAACGGGCAGAAAACCCGTTTGACCAGAATGGTCTTCTCGCACCTGTGACCGTATGACCACAATGGGAAAACGGTCCTGGCAAGAAAAAAGACCCTCAGACGTCACAGAAAACGTCTCTTTTCGTCGGAAAACGCAGTCAGTCTTGCAGAACCTGCTCTACAAAGACTGAGAAGCGACCCATGGAGTAAAGCTTAAGCAAAAACTGGCCATTTCCGCGATGACACAGCTGGCTGGTAAAGCTTGGAGTCTGATCAGGCACAGCAGCTTGAAAAGATCCTACTCCTAGACGAATTGAGGTGGAACTGGTAAGTTCCTCGATCTGAAAGAAAGTGGAGAAAGAGGTGCACTTCTCGGGACCAAGAAAGTGTCTCCGTGATCATGCAAACTCAACCTAACTAGACCGAAGAACAAATTGTCGAATTATCTCACTTCGGCTCCATAAAATTATCCCAAAGCACAATAACAGATAACATAATCCATTAGGTAGTGAATTAGGTAAGAAATGAAGCAATTCGCACCTTAATCCAGTTCTCTTGCTGCAAAAAACCGGCAGCACACAGAATGGCGTGTTGTACAGACGCCACGCAAAAAGGGAATGTCGTTTCTACGAGACTAGCAGACGACGTCTCGGGCATTCTGATTGATCGAAGGATGGATGGAAGGGTTAAGTGATCTTGAACGGTACCTCAAAAAGTTCTTTTTTATTTTGCGTGGTAAATGCTACTGGAAGGAAACCCATCAAAAGTGGAGATAAGCGAATTCAAAGCTTTTGCGAAGTAAAAATGGGGTTTTGTGTTGAACAAATGTTGTAGCTGTGTAGTTAGATCGAACCAATACTTACAATAGCCAGTCCCACCATTTCCCTGGCCCTGCTATCCCAGGCGCCGGGTGAAAAGTGAACATGAAATCCCAGAATGGGTAAATAAGGGATTACCCATGACACATTTGGAGCTAACCATAAGATTTTGTACTCCAGTGAAATTAATTTTCTGGAAATACATTTGATATCTGCAAGCACAACTTACTGTATAAAAGTGATTTGAACTTGAAATGTGAAATATCTCTGCATGAGGCAGTTAAAATGTGTCAAGGGGTGGGGATTTTTTATTAGAGCGTAATTGTTAGGCTGATGTTCATCGTTTTCGTCATGTGACCTTAGACTTAAAAAGTGTAGGACAATGTTCAGCTCGAGAAGTTACCAATTATGTAACTCTGTAGAGGGGAATGACTAAATGAGGTCAAAATTGCTCTAACGATTTCCGAGATAACATATGTCATGTGACTTTTTACACCGTCACGCTCCAGTGAACAGAGATAACAAATTCCCAATTGGAAAATTAGGTCAAAATCTCTGTTTGTAACGGTTTCCGAGACAATCGAGATTCTAAGCTAAAAAATGAACTTAGAATTGCCCTCGGGCCGTTTTCGAGATGAATAGATTTTCTTATACACCGTTTTTTTTAGAACTTTGACAACCACTAACATGAATTCTCCCAGTTCCCACCTCTTTCACACGTCAAATGTAAAGGCGGCCAGAGGTCCTGTTCCCAAGGAGTCCTGTCCTAAAATTAGACTTACCCTATTTATCCCAGCAAACAACCGACGTCTTTTTTTGGTTGAAAAAAGGTTGGATTTTGGTCGCAACCACTTCACAGCTATATTCTGTATAAAATAAGGTTATAAAATGGGTAGAATTACGTCACGACCTATTTCCCCCAAACCCGACCTTATTCCGACGTCGAGTCGACGTCGTTTTCTGAAGTCATTCCGACGTTGCAAAAACGACAAAAAAGCGATGAACATTTATTATCGCTCACCGGAAATGGAAGTCATTTTGAAAAAGAAGAAGAAAAAACGTAATTTTTACATAAACATTTTAGAATTTTGATGGCGCGTCTGTATTTTTCTTCCTAGATTGTGAAAATTTACATAGAAAATGCTTTGGTATTTATTTTACACCAGCAGTTGAATGATTAATTATCTATTAGTTATATAACTCTAGATTCTATTTTTGTAAGACGTGTCTAAGACTGGCCGTTTCAAGGTGTTAAAGCCGACCCCAGTTTCAGGTCGCAATCCGACGTCGGTTCCAATTTCATATATATATATATATATATATATATATATATATATATATATATATATATATATATATATATATGTGTGTGTGTGTGTGTGTGTGTGTATGTGTATGTATGTATATATGTATAGAAAAACCTGGTTGATACGAAAAGATTTAAACAACCACAGTTGTAATTGTCAACTAAATCTCTTAGATGCCAATTTCGACTAAATGCCGATCGGCTAAAAATTGTATTCAGGGTGTAGCACCTGCTCTTTTAGCTCTAAGAGTCTGAGTTTCTTTCAATAGTGATTGCACACAGGGGCAGCTCCGTTAGTGCTTTATTACTTTAATACCAGTTGTCATGCAAACATGCATTTTTATTTAAATTAAAGGTGGAACAGTGGATGTCTCTATTACAATAACGACCGAAAACCAAGAATGTGAGCATCACGAATCAACAGGGGGAATATATGGTGGCGAAACCATCACGGAATATTTTAAAGAAAGGCTCTATCAGAATGAAACCATTTTGTCTTTTGTCAAAGACTGCCTGGAAGAGAAAGATTACGCGGCACTCAGTAAGTGGTCGGCTCTTATGGCAAACTTCGAGGCTGCCAAGAGAAATTTCGACGGAAGGAAGGGTGTCAGGATTGAAATCCCAGATGGTCTTGAAGACATGTTCAATGAAAAGACTGGAGAGACGTTTTCTGAGGTGGTTAGTGAAGATGAAGATATGAAAGTAGAAATGCAATCTTTAATTTTAACCAAGCGTTTGATGAAATTTATTTTTGACAAACTGCTAGATGATTTAGAAAGCTTTTTGCATAATACAATTGAAGGGTACAAACCAACAACTTTCAAACTGATGTATTTAGTTGGGGGGTTTGGAAAGAATCAGTACCTCAGAAAACGACTCCAGGACTTTGCACGTGAAAAAGGAAGTAAGTTGCTTTTTCCCAACGATGCTAGTAACAGCGTCATGATAGGGGCTGTAAAGTATGCGTACAGCAGGCGTACACAAAAAACGTATGTGTCAAAATGTACCTTTGCATTCGGGCATCCAATCACTGCCATCCCCGGAACTCACGATGGCAGGGAAAGGCTGCACGGTGACAGGCAAATTTTGTCTCTCAAAAAACTTGTTGGGAAAGGACAGCGGATTGAACAATCAATGATTGTTCGCCAGTTAAGCAAACCATACAAAAGAAAAACTGGTAGACAAATAATAGAAATCTTTGTTTGCTCAGATGACAAAAAAGAAAATCCTGCCGATGCAAAACGCCTGTTTGAATTCGAATGCACAGGGCACGAGACCCACACCATCACTATTTTTTTCACTGCTGAAGAAATACGGGTTATGGTTTCTGACAATGATACGGGGAGATCCACAGTGAAAAGGATGTCTCACCAGAATTTCCAGGAAAAGTACTTGTCAACATGTGTAATTCAATAAATTCAATAACTGTCCAACAGCAGACTTCTATGGCAGTCTGGTCTGTTTGGTATAACACGATTTGACTCCACATTTTTGGTTATAATCCTTCGGAAAACTGTTTCCACACAGATAACACAAATGACAGGGCATTATCTAAAGTGCTCGATTTGTTAAATTCTTTATTTTGTACTGAAACTTGGTGTGTGTCCGGAATATGGAATTGTCTAGTTTACTGAAATTTCTTCATTATTGAAATGAGTGGACAATACAAATAACTGAATAATTTGCTTTTATTGTGTTTAGAATCGGGGATGGGAACAGGGTTGGGGTGGGGGGGGGGAGCGTAGTAGTAGCACGCATTCGTAGAACCCGGCAAAGGTTCTATGTTCAAATCCCATCGAGAACCCAATTATTCAAGTTTTCGCTTGTAAAGTTTACAAAGTGTATAGTATATTTATATTTATTTTATTTATATATATATATTCTGCCCCCCCCCCCTCCTCCCGCAGGAGTAATCGATGCGTATAGAAAAATTTACACTGCATTAATTAATCTATTAGCTACAGCTATTTTATTGTAACATCTGTACGCCAGCTGAAGGAAGGTCACTTCTTATGTTACATCAATAGTTCTCGGAACAAGGGGGGGGGGTGCCACTTGGCATCAATGTGTCACCATGCATTTCCAAAATTCGCGGAGAAAGGAGGGGGGTACTCCACGTTCCTCACAACAGGGGGGTTATTCGGAATTTCTACTAATCGTTTGGTTAAAAAGGCGTATTATTTCAAAATTAGCAATCCGCTTTGGTGGTCGTTTGGAGAGTCATGGACACGCATGGTAACCCTTTGGTACGTGAGTGCCACCCGGGCAATAATTATGCTCATAATGATCAGCTATTACATTATATGATTATATGATTATTATATCATTAAATGATCAGCTATTATAGTAATTCCGGTCTGAGTTCGGTTTCCGGCGTAACAGTATATCTTGCTCCCGGTACGGCTTCCCCACCGCCCCGGGGGAAGATAGACTATGCTATCTGTTCCCCCGCCTCCCCCCCCCCCCCCTGGGGGAAGTTAGACTGGGCTAACTGTATATTCTGTAAAACTGTATATTCTGCTATCCGAACATCCTCTTTGTTATAAATTTATGCATTTTCCGACAACAGAATACATTGATTTGTTATATTTTAACTACTATTTTAATAATGTTTGACAAAAATCAATGCTACTAGAGATACACCACGAAGAAACTAAGAACATAAAAATAACTGATAATGGAGTGAGATAAATAATCATATTTTTCAACTCAATTTTAAATGGTGTTTATTTGTAGAGCAACAATAACTGCACACCACTGTTCCCTAATATATTCTCCTGATAGGTCGCTGTTATGCAACAGCCTACCTCTACGGCAGTTCGGTCAGCTGTGTATAACACCTTTTTACTTCACAGACCCACTGGAGATTCAGCGCAAATAGTACTCATAAAAAGGTCTAGCAAATGTTTTCAATCTGTCCCTCACTTTGTCATTTTAGCCATGTGAGGTTCTATATTTTTTGGTATTCGGAATACACCTCCACTTTGATGAACTGGAGCGTTGCTCTAAAACAAATGAACTCTAAGAGATTTACCTGTTATGTATAAACACAGAGCGGATGAATAGTTCAAAAAGTAGTCTCTCACTTTATAAGTACTATTTTCGTGGAATCCCCAGTGGATCTGCGGAGTAAAAAGGTGTTAGACACAACAGACTCAACCGCCGTAGAGGTCGGCTGTTGGACAACAACGAGACTGATAACAACCACCCCCCCCCCTCCCCCCAACACACACACAAACAAACATCCCTGGGATTCTTTTTGCGTTATCGATTATTTTATTGTGTATATACATTTGATTACTTTATCGTATGTTATTGATTACTGTATTTATTACTCAATACTTCATTGTATTAAATATGGACTTGATTTTGATTGATTAAATGACCACATTCTATTGTACGCCTGCACTTAAGACAATTTGCTGTATGTGAATTTGTGACATATTAACCTGTGAACTGATTTTATGTGTAATTAAGTTTTGTTTAGCCGAGCATGCTATCATTGGTGGGCTGTTTTCATCACTTGTGAGTTATCCGTCGTCCGTTGTGTATACTCCTGATTTTTTTTTTCAAATGCTACTCTAAGACTTCCTACATTTCTGGTTCGATTGTTTTGAAATGTGAATGCTCTCTGGGTAATCCTGAACAGCTTGTACTTTTCGATGATTCACCAAATTGCGTCAAGATGTTGACTAACTTTAAGACAACACAAAAATACTACCCTTCCTGCAAACCGGGTCCGCTTATATTGAAATTTGACAGGAATCAATAAAACCTCAAGTCAACAAAAACTCGGCTTATAACACGTATTCAAGCTGTGTTGTTTGCTAATATATTTAGCTGGTATTAAGTTATCAATCTATGGAGTTTTTTCTTGACAGTGGTCCGATTTTTTATGTCGTCTTCTTCTCTGGCACTATGGACCCTAGGACAACGAAACTTTGGACTTGTGTAGAACTTGTGAATGATGATGATAATAATAGTAATAATAATAATAATAATAATAATAATAATAATAATAATAATAATAATAATAATAATAATAATAATAATAATTGTATGCATGTTGTGTAATACTTTATATTATTCAAGAAATAACCCATTGAAGGAAGTATTTTTGCTTTTTAATTTTTGTGAAGTGCTTAACATTTCGCTAGCAAAATGCGATGTTAGTTGAAAATGCAATTCAGTTTGGATCTGTGGTATTTCATATATTGTTAAAGATAATTGAAATCTAAAATTGAAAATTGAAATCTAAAAAATTCAATTGCATTTCTTTCTCTGGGGATCGATATATTGTCCAGGATAAACGTATGATTTATTGACGGATTTTAAGTTGCACTTCAGTTACATTTGAGATGTGTGATCTATGGAAATAAAATGATTGCAGTTTTGCAATAGTATTCCGTTCTCCAAGAGCGGAACATTTATCCAATAAAGCATCTTGCCGAGAATCTTCCACGTCCTACCCGCCTTTACCGTTGCAGTCATTCTGCGGACAGCGCGCATTCTTACGGAATGTTGAACGCACTGGTTGTTAAAATGGACAGTTGCTATTTTTAGAACTTTGGTTGTATAATTATTGTGTTTGAATTGCAATTGACGATTTTAGAACCTTTGTATTTTTAGTTTGGTGAAAGATGCATAAGACATTGGCAATTAATTATTCGGTAGTAATGTGAAGTCATAATAATATAAATAATAATAATAGTAATAGTGAGTTTTTATGAACCGACTTTCCAGACAACCTGCTCAAACCGGTTTACAATGTGCGCATACATGTATATAACTACTGATTACAATTTTTTGAACCCAGGATTATTATATAGTGTCTCTGAAATTCCTATCTTTAAATTTGGTGGAAATAATATAGATCAGCAGTGTTTAGTGTGTGTGATATTTTATATATAAATAAAATGTACAGAATTCAAAACTCTTATTTTATTTGCACGAAAACAATAAAAACTCATAAAAGCCAAAGACAAATAAGTTATAAAGAAAAATACCATGCGAAAGTAATTAAAAATATCTAAAACATCATAAAAAGACACGCAAATTATAAAGAAAAATATTCTCAGATGGATCAAGCCCATTGGCTGAACAGGGGCAGAAAATACCAGGCGGGGGATAGACTAGTCTAGCCCTCCCCCGGTGGATAAGATAGCCTGGTCTATTTTCATCCTAGGGGTACGCTGTACAGGGTGCAATATATACTGTTGCACCAGCACCTTCATTGCCTGGATTTAAAAATTAACCATTCAATTGATTAAAATTAGTTTTTCATGTAATCCATTTTTGCTGATCATATTATAAAACTTGAAATTGATACCAAAAAGATCATTTTCATTTCCTAGACTCTACATTCAGTTCAAAAACTGGTGACAGTTATTTTCTAGCAGAACTATTAAACGTGTTCACAAGTTTCTCCAACAAGTGCCCAATATACCTTAAATAAAAGAAATCTAGGTTTGTGGTTTAAGTCTCTGTCATTTTAAAGTCGAAAGCCGAGCTACACCTGTTGTACAGCTGTCCATTTATGTTTGAGAAGACTTCCAGAACACATTTCTGGTCCGCCTCAAAAGAACCTAATACATTACACAGATACATGTTTTTAACGAGTACTTTATGCCATTGCAGAAGGGAAGAATTGATAAAAAAATAACGGTTATTCATGGTTTGTGAGGGTAAGAGGCCAGAATGTGCCTGTTTCTCGACCATTGTTGCAGGAAAAAGCCAAATATTTTGCAAAACAATTAAACTTTGGCCTTAAAGCATCAAACAGGTGGCTCAAAAATTTTCGTAGAAGGTTTAGCATCAAATTTCAAGCAACTTTCTTGAAGTTATTTGTGATTTATTTTTACACAATATGACACCTCATCTTGACCCCTCGATATACCGGACACGTCCCTAAACCACACAAATTAGCTCGGTCCCAAAGGTGTCTATTTCAAACAGATTTTACTGTATCTCAACAAGCTTAATATCGCACCTAAGAGCGTATTCCGAACGCGATGCTGTGTTAAGAATTCTGATTTTACCACACAGAGCTTAGAGAGTTTTACATGAGGTGACAAGAAATCTCGCCTTGTAGTAAATATGTCGTTTCTTTTTACGGTGTATTATGCAAACAATACACTGGCATATTTGAGTGAAGACTAAAACAAAATTCAACAAACTGAAAAGTGTTGAATGGTTAACATTATTTTTGTTTGCCAATGACATATAAATTGCTAGTTAATTATTTTTAAAGAACAATGAAAATTCATTTAAAAATAGACGTTTTCGCTACAGAGTGCACTTGGGGCCACAAAAATACGATTCTGAACTCTAAAAATTCAGAACTGACCATGAACGAGGAGGTGAAGGTCACCTAGATACCTCTTCCCTTATCTTCTCTTTTAGGCCCAAACGGTTGAAAACAAGCTTAAAATCGCACTACCTCTAAACGTGTTGTTTTTTTTTTTGTTTTGTTGTTTTTTTTTGTTATGTGGCAGGGAAGAGCACACCATTCAAAGATGTGTTGGAATGACAAGCTCCCCATTTAAACATGGGTTGGAATGACAGGCTTCCCATTCAAACATGTGCTCGAATGGCCATCTTATTCAAAGATGTGCTCGAATGGCCAGCCGATTCAAAGACGTGATCAGCCCACACTGCGAATGTGTGTGTCAGTAGCTCTAATCTGAGCTGTTTCTACATGTGCGACGAGAAATCTACGTCAGTCGATCCAAAACCCTCACACAGCGTGGGAATAAGTGCATCAAAGACCTTAGAGTGTGGGAACAATCAATAAATTTGAGAAGGAATAAGTCCATGAAAGAAAAATCAATACATTTGAGAAGGAATGACATTTTCCCACGCCAATGACTGACATCTTCCCACGCCGAGTTTCATTAGTAGGGATCCACCCCGTGTGGGAAAATTTTGCACATTTGAGTTTTTGAACACATATTACGTCTAGGTGAATACATATTGCCCGATGATATGTGGGACCCCCCACCCCCAGAATCATTTTCAGATTGTTGCATATTTACACGTTTCAGACAATTCTGAACATTTTTGGTTTTTGCACCCCCTAGGGCCATTTTTAGATTTTTGTATATTTGTACGTTTCCGATAATTCTGAACATTTTTGTTTCACAATTTCACAACATCTATCTTCAGACATCTCCTGGGAACTTGAACATCAAATTTTGGCGAGAAATCAACATTTTGGTGGGAAATCGAAAACCTGGGTGGTATAAATGGATAAGCGAGAACACATTTCGCCATATCAGTTCAAGCAATTGATGCAATTGATTTAAGCAATGGCAGATAGTTCAGTATGGGATACACCAGTCCTCTGCCATGAATGCAGTTGGCATTTCCATCCATGGAATTGTTTAAACCAGATACATGTACTCAAGCTGAGATGAAAACTGTAGTGAAACATGCTCGAGAAGAGCTTGTTCAGGAGAAAGTAGCAAAGAGACGAAAGACATCGTCCAAACAGCTTTGCCTGGGTGGTTGTCAGTCAGTAAGACACACGTGCACCAGTCATGTATCGAGGAGACAATGATATGAAAGCTTTTTAGACCACATGCTCAACTAGCGTGATCGTATTGTGTGTGGTTTAGAGCAGCCAAAGGAGATGGTGACGACTCGTGAGGACCGAGAGAATTTCAAGAACGCTGTCGATTGCTACCTTTATCATGAGTCCCTAGGAGCGGATCGTGTGAGAGATCATGACTATATCAATGGCAGATACCGCTGAGCAGCGCATAATGAATGCAACTTGCAATACACCACCGCCACCACCATCAAGAAATAGAAAGTGGAGACGACGTCACCACCACCACAGTCGTGGGAGGGAATGCTTTCTCAAGGGAATGGAAAGTACATTAAAATTATGAAACAAAGCAATGAACGAGTGGTGAACATTCGTAAGTACCTGAGAGATGAGGGGTCTGGAAGAAACCGTCCTGCGAAAAAGAGTATTTTGCTGACATGACCTGAATGAAAAATGTTATAGAAGCAGGTGAAAGAAGTGAATAAAAGGCTTCGAAGACAAGAAGACACCTCATAAAGTGTTCGTACTACCATCATGAAGGCATTAGTGTTTAACGGTGGTGCTTACTTTGCCGTGAATGACTTGAATGAAGTTATTATAAATTCTGCCTATCGGTATAAACCTGAAATGTGGAAAGACTTTAAAAACATAACGTTGACAGTACCTGAGTTTAAACGCAAACTTGAAAATAATGTTAAAGTGTTAGTGATTAGTGATTAGTGATTTATTAAACATACGTGTCAGATTCTGGAAAACTCTTTTACAGGATTATCCAGAGGATTATAATGGAATTATGCCAGATACTCCATTCACAGGATTAGTTGACTTTGATATGAGTATTTGGCGCGCAGTCTTACGATTCCTAGAGGCCATACAGCATCCACTCTTCACCATCATCCGAGCATAAGAATGCCTTCGCAGACAAGGAGACAGCTCATAGTTGATCTGACTGTTGAACGAGATGAAGGACTTTTTATCGGATTATGAACTCATTAATGATCACTTCTCATATCTGAGAAACGTATGTGATGACATTGTGCTAAGACATTTTGGAAAGTATATCATTCAATCGCCTGATGAACAATCCGTGTTGAAGGACCATCTAGAGAAGCTGAGGGTACCTGGCTTTCTCTTTATGTGACTGAGAACTGTCTAGACGTGTTTGTACGATTCCACCAGTGTGACTAGCTTACAGAACGCTACGACTACATCACACTTGAATTCAAAGAGAACTTGAAAGTGCAACTCAGGCGGGTACCAAGTCCATTGAGCTGACACATCCCATGTGGGTTATGTGATGGGCATAGACATGAATGAACACGGATATGAATTGAAACTGTCTGAACATGAAAATGTTAAAATAATAAAGTTTGGTAATGGCCAATGTTATGCGAGTTTTCTATCATTTACAAACGTGGGTATAATGTCTATGCTACATATATTAATTTAGATTGTAATGAATGGCATTCATTTATCAATGTATTGAACGCGTTTGTAAAAAATATGTGTTATAAAAGTTTAATGTAAACAATTGTTTTATGTATTTAAAGTTGCATAGAACGGTCTTGTTTTTGTTTATAATAAATGAAATTGACAATTGCCACAACTTAACTAATACAACTAATGCAATACCAATAAAACAATGGTTTATAATGTCTATATACAAAAGCCTTTACCACAAAATCACCATCACGTCTTTTCAATACATCAATGATTTCAAAAGGACTATGTCCTCGAGCTCTAATATAATACACACAATAAAACCCACATGTAGATGATATCGTTGTTTGTAATGAAAATGAATTATAAATGAAATTAAACTTTAAAAACTTATCTATACGACTGTATATAGGTAAAAGTCCATAGGAGTCAAATTACAAGGGTCTATGTCAAAATACACTGCCACCCAATGTTCTCCTGGCTCATCATGATCGTCTGTATTGATGACATAGACACCGCGTTGTAACGATGGTAACTGGTCCATGGAAAACACGCCTTGAAACAAGTCTTTTGTCATGGCATCATGGCTCAATATGGCATCTATCTGCTTCGTGTTCATGACTGGTAGTCGAATTGAATGCTGCGATTTGCACTTATTTCAATGATATTATCAGATTCAGCACAGACTACAGCATTGACTGTATTTTGCAAGGCACCGCCAAAAGTCATCTCTAGCCGCTAATTCCCATGTTAAGTCCCATGTTAAGCCGAAAGAAAATAAACCATAACCTCTAGGCCAATCTTCCCATTTTATGATGGAACTTTTCTCACCATTCAATTTATCAAAAGATTTGTAAAGAGTTTAAAAAGCGTCAATATATTTGTTCCGATCAATGTTAAGCTTGAGAGGTTCAATAGGACTCAGTGTAAAATTGCATGTAGTTAAAATTAAAATGTTCAAATTGCATGGATTTCTCAATGCTGTTCCAGCAAAGGATTCATTATGAACCAGTTCAATGACAATAGGTTTTGGTAATTGACCCAAAAAGATGTTCTCTTTCACAAAAGATTGAAATCCGGCTGGAATGGCTAAAATTTTACATTCTTTTCTGGTAATAGGAAACTTGGCAGGAGTTTTTATCAATGCGTCTGTATTTCTTAACTGAATACCTGGACTAACCGTCACTTTGCGAATGGTTAAAAACGCATCTTTCACTTCTACCTTAAATTTATTATTTGCAGCCATTAATACATATTCATCTTTTTGTCTATGTAAATGGAATTTCATACTGACGCCATGGGGAAGATAGCGATCCTGCTGAAACAAATCTACCCTTAAAGCACCTGTAAGCATAAACTCACAGCTTAGACGCGTATGCAAATAACGATTATGTAAATCATTATTTCCTACGTCACCTATATCACCACCGTCAGGATTTACATGAAACCCTGATACATACTGTTCATGATTGGGTCTTTTCACCTCATGACTATTCATTGATCCAGCAGTTTCTTTATAGATAAGACGCATAGGGCGCTCAGGATTGAGACTTTCTTGGGATATAATGCTGGTATAAACATGAGTATTGTTACTGTGTGAAATTGATCGATCATTCAAAAATAATTCAATATTGGACGATAACCCCTTAAACAAGTCATAGATGCATGATACGTTATCATCTGCACCACACGCTGCTCCATCACCCTTTACAATGCAGCATACAATATGAAGTCTACTGTTCCTTAAATCTAAATATTCTTCTGTACTTGCAGGAATACGAAATTCGATTGGAGCACCTCTCTAATGGTTATGAGTGGTTGATAGTCTACATTATAACTTTTTTCTACAGCAGTTTGCGTTAAGGGTATGTGAAACCAATCCAATGGAGAAAGATTACATTAACATGAATGATTACGAATTAAAGACATTTTTTTGTTCAAAAGATATCTTTCTTATGTTTTGTTGTTATCCCTCTACCTGCCTTTCGCCTTCTGACACGTTTTGTCGGTTCCATTTTCTTTTGTCCTCCTAACACATCACCAATCACATGCTGTGCTACTCGACCCGTAACATCTTTCGCGACTTTTTAAGATGTGGTGTAACGAGTTGAGCACCTGCCTTAAGTAGTGGAATAGCTTTGCGAGCCAATGATCCCAGTACTGAACCAATACCATATCCATATTGTAAATGTGCTCCTTTGAATCCAGGTAATTCCCCACCCACTTGATGAAGAAAATGGCTGCGGTATGCAGATGGATCATGTGTGTATACTTTCATAACGCTTTTTGTCGAAAATGAAGTTTAAATATCACTTTCCCAGTTTGAAATGAAACATTATGACCTGTGTCATCCTTAATATTCATTTCTATCGTGTCAAATTTTGATGTGTTTGCAGGGACGTAATGAGGTTCTTTATAGGTTTTCATAATAATCATCACCTTTAATGGGAACATAACGTAGTACAGGAACATAATAATCTCCAACTGCTTGTGGCTCGCAAATACTGCAGTACACATAAAGTGTATAAAATCCATGTTTTACATCTGCTTGATGTTCAGCAGGACCGGATTCTTTATAAAATTTATCTTGTATAAATCCTGAAGTCCCAGCTAATCTAGTAGAAAAGACATATTTATTTGTCAAAATAAGATAAACTTTTCGACTTATTTTATCATACTTTAACTGAATAGGGTTTACATTAATAGATTTTTGTAATTCTTCATTTATTGCACTGCATATTTCAGGTATGGATCTTTAGTAACCATATGGAATGGTAACCTGATAAAATGCATCTAAAATGAACGATAATAAAGAGTATAGTCTATTCCTTGCCCATGTGTGTGGGTATTGAATTTCAGCTGAGGCCACTTCATGTTTTCCTTTCAAATATAATGTACGAGGTAAACGAATTTAATAATTAGAAGGTTTATTAGTAGGATAATACTTCATGCTACCATTACTGGGTTAGGTAATGTAAAATCTCCATGACTTCATGATGGTTAAGTCCTTTATGTGATGTGGATAGACTGGATTGCATACACATTTCATCATGTTTGGCATACGTCATCCACACTATCTATATAATCTACATTACTGTCTACTACTTCTCCTTCCTTGACAACAAACACATACACACCTGATTTTTACAAGAATATTATTTTTGTTTTCATTTTTTGCAACAGCAACACCATAACTCTTTAAACCATGTTAAAAGTTTCCCATCCTTCTGGAAACAGCCTTTGTTGACGCTGTTTTATTTCTTTTGTAATATCTTCACGAGTTGTCTTTTCGCCAAAAACAGTGTTTGGAATATTAGCGTCTACAATTTCCTCAATAAACTGCTTCAAATCATGTGGTGATTCTCGTCGCTCTTTTCTTCTTGTAGCAACCAATGCTTCTTTCAGCAATGTTTGAATTTGTGATGACATGACCCGTTTTTAAAACAAGTTCATTTTTATCTGTCCATGTTTCTTAAGTTCTGCCAGAAGTTGTGCTACTTTTTACAAGACAAATACGTTGAAATTGGTTTAGAAACTGTTGCGACTTTTCTGATTTCTCTGCATTAGACGATACAACAGACTTTTGTTGTTGTTGTTGTGACTGAATTGTTCGTAAATGACCAAGAAGTTGAGACATTTCTATTGCCTTTTCACGAGTTTGTTTCTCACGTAAAAGTTTATTCAACCATCTTTTCTCATTTTTCTAACAACATTTTATATTGGTATTCAGTAATGAGGACCATTTTCAAAGTATGTTTCATTTTAACAGCAACTGAGCTAAGATGTAATGCAAATTTAGCAATAGCTCCAATGAATTCTCCTTTCTGATTGACTAATTTCTTTTTTCTTTGAAGTGCTATCTTCTTATCTGCAAGAGTGCGTAGGGTATGACGCTCACGCTTGAATTCCTTATACCGTTTTGAGCTTAAGGGTAAATGTCCTCGCAATATATTCAAACAAATTTCAAACAAGCTAGTTAATTCCTCCTTGGTTGCTTGCTATAGGACCATTTTGCCTTTGCCTTTGGTTTTAAAGCAATGAATAAATAGCATCTTGATAGGCTTCTATGAGAAATTGAGATTTTCCAGGATATATTAGCCGCGCTAATGTACTTATTTGTTGACTGTCTCTAGGATTTTTAAACAGAATGATGTAATGCGTATTCAAACTAGTATTTCGCATTTCTCTACCATGATGGAATAAATTATGCACAATAAAATGATACTCAGATTTTGATGACTACTGCCAACATTAAAGAGACGAGTCATGCGCTCATCACTATGACATTTGGTCATTAAGTCGCCAATGATGAGTAAGTTTGGTTTTTCAGGTTAAAGCGCTCTTCAATATCGTCTGGAATGTCTTGATAAAAATCCACACCTTTCATTCCCTTGTACAAAGGCTGATCTGCTGCATAGAGCCATAAAATGGTTTTCCGAGAGGGTTTACTTAACTTTTGTTCTAGAATTTCCTTGACCAGGGAAGTTTTACCATTGCCTGTAGGTCCAGAGACCAAACGTGTGAATGGATGCTTCATTTTTGAATGTCTGTTTCTTTCATCTAAATGTTAAACTTCTTTGGCCAACCTAATCACTTGATAAATAATTTTTTAACACCTCGTCTTTTTCGCGTTTTCAAGACCTTTTCAATTCTGTAGGTGGATTTAATATCTTTTGTCACTTTCTGCAGTTCTTCTTCATAGAAATATCCATCAATATCTTCGTCCAAAAAGTCTTTCACACGATACGATGTGTGACAATGAAGACTTCTTGCGTCCACTTTACATGATGATTCCGTTGAAACACGTATTTCATGTGGGAAATGCGAACATGTTCACCTTTGTAGGTTTTTTTCTACTTCTTTGGTTTCAATTTCAATTTGTCCACACACATATACTTCCACACTTTAGATTCATTTTCCTTTCGAATGTCTGCAGGAGCCTCCTTATTAATAAAGGAGCCATGAGGCCTATGGTTGTAATTATACACCAAGTCTGGAAGGATGCCCAGTTTGAAGTCAATCTTCCACAAGGATGGTGCTAAAGTAAGCCATTTCTCTCCACGTTTGAGTCGAAGAAATGGTCCAAATACTCCATACTCCACAGCAATGTTTAAGTTCACACTAATTTTAAAGCTACTTGTTTTCTCCATGGCTGCACATTGAATGCTGACTTGGTCCCCTCCACCCGCTCTTTATATATGATGTATGTTTGTAAAAATTGTGGAGTCAGCTCCTTTACTGTTCTTCAAACATTTTCCAAATGTCTTTATTCACGTCAACTTTGTTGAATAGGATAAGTTCTGATATATCCGTTGACAATGAAACATCATCATCATAATGCAAAATAATTCTAGCAGCCACAACTAGCATGAGGTCAGCTGCCCAAATTGTATTGATAAATGCTAAATCAATGTCATAAGTGTTCCCTGGTAAATGCTGTTCTTCACATTCACTCAGAAAAGATTGAATAAAACGATTCCTGGAATTGCCATTCCAACAGCTTTTCAGTGTTTATGCATATTCTTCACTTGTAAAATCCAATCCGATTACAAATAAGCTTTGAAAGCACACAGTCAGCATAGTTGACCTGGAAGACATCACCCAATGTTTCTATACATCTGTGAAGAAGTGATGTTGACATTGTTCGCTCAAGTAATCCACCACGCGAAAGCTGATATGGCGAAATGAGTTCTCACTCATCCATTTATACCATCCAGGTTTTCGATTTTCCTCCAAGATGTTGATTTCCCGCTAACATTTTGATGTTCCCAGGAGATGTCTAAAAATAGATGTTGTAGAATTTCCCCATCTAAACATAGATGTTGTAAAATTTTCCAGAGAGGGGTCCTCACATATTATGGTGTAAGGTTAGGGTATGGGTTACGCCGCCTGGGGGGGGGGGGGGGAGTCTGGCGTCATTATGAGGTCACAAGTGGTCCAGAACTGTCATTTTCCCCTACTTAGAAACGAATTTTTTGTTGGGGGTAGGTGGGGTTGGGGTGGGAAGGTTTCGGACGCTTGGGATTGCGATGTTTGCACAAAATAAGAATGACAAATGATCACGTTATCGCCCTCATGAAGTGGACATCATGGCAGCAGGAAAGAAAAAAACTGGAAATAAAATGTTTTGAATTTACCAACGTGCTTTTTTGACAAATTAACTTCATATGCTCGCTCAACGTCTGAAGGTGTTTTACTGGAAAGTTTTCCATAATCTCCTAGGCATGCTAATTTAGATACCTGGTAATCGGGAGGCTGTTCCACCTGAAGGCTGCCTACCGAAACAGTGTCTCACCATTTTTGAAACCTAAGAATGGTGTCACATAGTGTGCATATCACCCGGGGCTGTCTATAAGTAACTTTATTCTCTGGTGTCATGTAACGTCCCTCCCTTGATGAAGATACCTCAAATGCGAGAGTAATATTCCAAATAGAGTTAAGACCTTTCGATGTTAATTTAGAATTCATGAAATGGCACATTTTATTGCACATGTTCAAAACACGAACAAGCCTACCCCAGCAATCTACCCCGCTGATCTACCCACCAATCTACCCTGAAAATCTACTCCGCTAATGTACCCCGCCAATCTACCCAACCAATCTACCAACCAATTTACCCAACCAATCTACCCAACCAACCTACCCTACCAATCTACCCAACCAATGTACCAACCAATCTACCGAACCAATCTACCCAACCAATCTACCCGGCCAACCTACCCCACCAATCTACCCAACCAGTCTACCCCGCCAATCTACCCAACCAATCTACCACCCAATCTACCCAACCAATCTACCCCAATAATCTACCCGGCCAAGCCTTCCCCGCATATCGTCTTGCGGGACTACTAGGCCACAATCACCCTGTTTCTTATCCACTGCCAAGTCTCTAACAAAATACTCCGATGCCCTTAACAAAACAAGACTAAAAACAAGAACCCATTTCTCATAAGTGAAATATTAAACACTTGGCCAAACAACAACGTTTTTAAAAACCCTTTCTCCCTTCGAGTAGAATTTCAATAACTTTTCAGCTTGATTAGACTTTGGGATTTTCCCTTTAGTTTGTTTGTTTGTTTTTTCTGCAAACAAACCCATGTTTTTACAGATTTCGAAACCTTTCTAAGAAACTTTTTGTCAGTTCGAAACCTTCCTAAAGCAGCATCCCTTCCGCCACACACCTATCTACCCATACCCTCACCAAGAATTATGCGTAAATGAAGCTGATGTTGCAACCACGCGTCATGCTTGTAAAACCACACAAGCATGTCACCATGCATGCTGTTGGCACATGTGATAGGCTAGTGCAAATGCTGTTTGCCACCCTTACGCGTTGCTGTTGGTGATAAAAAAAATCACTGTGCTTCGCGTTTTGATTATGAAAATGGAAAACAAAGGTGAAATCAAAAAGTATGGCCAAGGGCCAGTATGGTCAGAGGAAGAGTAAAGACAAAATGATGAACCACAAAAGAGAGAGATAAATAGATAGGTAGATAGATAGATAGATATATATATATATAGATATATATATATATATATATATATATATATAGAGAGAGAGAGAGAGAGAGAGAGAGAGAGAGAGAGAGAGAGAGAGAGAGAGAGAGAGAGAGAGAGAGAAAGAGAGAGAGAGAGAGAGAGAGAGAGAGAGTGAGAGAAAGAGAGAGACGGTCCGAAATATTGACTCTGTACAACTTTAATATACTCTTTGCAAGTCTTTGATTTGTTAATAAAGCACACAATGCCCAGCGTGTCGTACACAAAGAAGGGTGCAGTGCAAGTAAGGTGTGACACCTGGTGCACCCCGCCTCATTTTAAGCATGTGTACAAGATCTCACCTGTGCCTCTGTTTTTTCCTTAAAAAAGGCTCGAAACTGGGTCAGTTACTGACAAAACAAATTAAAAAGTGTTCACATTTATTAGCGTGATAATAATGAAGTATACTTAAGAAGTTTTCGCAATTAAATGTGAACGTCTTCTTTAGAATGTGTACGGAAATCGTAAAAATCGGTAAATTAAACTGTTTTCATAAAAAATGAAAACTGAAAATGAAAATAAAAAGGTTAGCAAGCTCAGTCAATTTTACAAGAAACTTGAATGAGAAACATTGAATGAGAAAAATTTTTCTTTCTGGCCTTGGACAATACTCTTAAAACGTGCTGAAGGATGTGACGGATCAGTTTTCACCACCAAGGATGTTATTTTAAATGGATTCCGACAGTGAAACAGTAAACGATGGATGATTTTTTTCATTTTCTGCTAATTAAATGGCAAGGAAAACCTTAAAATGGGACAATGTTTTACATTAAAGGCAAACAGCTACGAGTATTTAGAAAATTGCCATTAGGCCCCGCATGAATATTTATGCCAGTGAACAGTGCTTTTCTCAGTGACAGAGCACGACTGACACATGAAAATAAGAGCCATAAATCAGAAATAGCCTAAAATGGCGTGATAGATGTTTTAGGTGGAGCAAAGTAGCCTCTCCAGTCATCAGCATGTATGGAAGTAATATCACCCATAGAAGGATGTCTGGCGAGGGTGAGTTTGCTGTAAGGAGAAAACTCCTTCCACAGAAATATGGGCGATCTAAGCATGACGAAATAAACCCTGATCGAAGGAGCCAGTGTCACCGGGCTGGGGGTTTATGGGGTTTTCTGTATGTGTAATGTGGACCAGGGTGGATCAGCTTCAGGAGAGGCAGGAGAGGGTAGGGATGGGGGCCGGATAATCTAGAGATTAGAAGCCATGAAAATCCGTCATATCAAAAGGACTTTTGTAGAAATTTTCCATAGGGTGTTCCTACTTGCTTTACCAGCTGGTTACCATGCGTGTCCATGACTTTTGAAAATGGCCCCTAAACGCTGATTTTGAAACAACATCCCCTTTTTATGGAATGCCATTTTCACATTTATTAGGGAATTATTGATATCAAGAATTAAATTTTGATCTCAAAAATTGATTTTTTGAGATCAAAAATTCAATTCTTGATAGCAAAAATGAAATATTTGAGAGCAAAATATCAATTTTGAGCTCAATAATTCATTTTCCTTTTATTGATATCAAGAATTTATTTCAGATATCATTATTTCAATTATTTCAGAAGGAAACTTTTTTTAATTGGTATTTTGAAATCTGCAAATGATCTTTTGATCTCAAAAATGTATTTTTGATATCAAAATATCAGTCTATTTTTTAAATAAAAAATTCAGAAGTACACATCTGTAAATTAAAAATGACTGGTCCTTGTATACAGAATCTTTCTTTAATTTTTTTTACTGTATAAAAAGAAGCAATTCTTGAGATCCAAAATTCTGTTGTTATTATTGATCTCAATAATTCAAGTTATCATCTCCAAAATTTAATTGACGATTCGTTAAATTTTATGTAAATGTGTGTCTCCCTTAAGATTTTTTAAGTTTGGAAATTTGATTTTTTGATCTCAAAAATAAATTTTTTGCCATCTAAAATTCGATTATTGATAGCAAACTATAAATAACTGAGATCTACATTGATTTCTTGATATCTTTAATTATATTTTGATATCAAAAATAAGCATTAAATGTTAAAACGGCATTCCATACTTTTTAAGCAAGCGCAGAGAAAAATTCCGAAATAACCTCCCGTTTTTGCGGTAATCTTGAGGAAACTCACTCCTCCCCTCCCTCCCTTTTAACGAAATTGGCATTCCTCGCGGACCGCGTTTTTTTTTTTTGGCAACACATTTCATACGAAGTACCACCCCCGGGCGTCAGTTAAATATCAAATTGGAGTCACGGCAAAACAGAGATGTTTTCGATCTCTAATCATGGGGAAACATTGAAGTGACGCTGACCAAGCAACGCTGTTTAGGCGTCTTTTCCGCAAAGTTCTAGATTCGATATTATTATTATTATTATTTTTTTTTTTTTGAAAATGAGCAAAACGAAAAGGTAATATATTTGAATTTAAGCAGCGGGTTTTCCCTATGCGCTTTGAAAATATACATTCAGTTGGTTCCTGTAGTATCTTAAGGAACCGGTTGCTTTTAAGGTAGGGGGTACTTTACCAGATTGGTGACCAGGACCCACTAGGGTTGTCTCTTTCGAGATATCTAAATAACACCGTTCTTTGCAGGTCTCTCCATGGCTGCACTTCCGGTGTCTATAAACCCCAGAGGAAAGTCTTTACAATTATCAACCAAACCCCGACTGTGATCCGACTCCGGGCTGCGACGTCTATACAACGGGGCTTCTCGGCGCATGTGTCTTGCCACACATGCTCTCTCCCATTAAAAAAAAACAGAGAGAGGGGGCAATTTTGAGGCCGGGCGCTGTGCTTGCGAAGTGCCAACTTCGTTAAAAAAGGGTGACAATTTTCTTTTAATACTCTGAGTTTCCGCCAAATATCAGAACTGCAGCTCAAGCAAGACAACAAAGGGGGACTTAAAAGTTGTATACACACTTCTCAATTGGAAATGTCTAGTTTACGATTTATGATTACGCCTTTACACGTAATGTATTGAAAAGAAGTATTTCTTTTTAACTTGGCATTCCGTGTTTATGGGGTGAAATTGACAGTGCATCTGCATTTGGTTAAAAAGGGGTGACCCGCATTGAATGGTCCGTTTAAATAATCATGGACGCACATGATAACCAGCCTGTGAGTGACGCCCCCCCCCCCCCCCGCCCCCCATCCTACCCTCTGACGGCTCTGTCTTTTACCAGTTGTTTTCTATTTTCATCCTTTCAAACGGAAATTAATTTCTGACGACGAATCGTAAAGCAAGCGTTATCGAGTCAAATGTTTATTACTCACAGGAAAAAGTCAGATTTATTTCTTAGAGAAAACTCATATAATTTTATTAATATCCGTATTGGCACTAAACCATGATACAAAACTAGTGTGACAGCTCCCTGCTTTGCTTGGAGCTGTGTAGAGAGACAGCGCATTTCCTATTTCTCTACCTTGCTTAAGGTGGAAGAGGCTGAATGCGGAAATAAACAAAGATTAACTTGCCTGTGATACAACCAAACAATCACCAGGAACCCATTGAATACCTATTTTTAGATTCTGACTTTTTTCACATATGCTGGGAATTTGAACTGTTTATTCTCGAGATATCAGAATTTTAAAGCTTTCTTTTCTTATTTAATTAAAACCTCCCCACCACTTTCAACACATTGTTGACAAGTTCCAGTTTAAGCGTATCTGCAATTAAATCAAAGTTGGGACGAATGAGGAATCTCAGGGACGAAACGCTTTCTGATGACGTCAGTTTTCAATTTGTATGAGCAACAGCTAAGGGACTCGGAAAAATC
The DNA here is from genome assembly GCA_949752745.1 of Protula sp. h YS-2021. Lineage (NCBI taxonomy): Eukaryota > Metazoa > Annelida > Polychaeta > Sabellida > Serpulidae > Protula > Protula sp. h YS-2021. Next base: position 52,512,814 of record OX457026.1, on the reverse strand, counting down.
TTTCTGTTCATTCGATTGTGTGTTCGTATTGGGTGTTCACAAACTCGATAAACCTTTTAATGCCAACAATGTGAGTGGGTGTATAATTTGGGGAGGGCAAGCTATACTAGGCTATTTCCCCCTTCCAATATATTTATCCCCCCACGGACTTTTTTGCCTGTAAATGTGATTTGATAATATTTGTTCGTGCAAATAAATGGACCCGATAAAACTGTATAAAACTATCTTGAAACTACTTTATTGACTAAATTCAACATTATTCAAATAAAAATAAAAAAGGCATCCTTGATCAGAAAGTTTTTGTTTTTCTCTTAATATCCTTTTTAGCATTTTTAGAGAGCCCAGATGGATACTCCTGATCGCTAAGATTATCATAAATAACATTCACATTATCCAAGAGGCACTTTGTTGTATCTTCCATTTAGAAAGTGATACCAGGTCGTGAAAAAGCTTCCAGTTTTTACTTACAGTCAGGAGTTAATCTGATGCCGCAATTTAAAATTACACGGGATTTTTTATCTAGCTGTTTTAATCTCCTGTTACGAAACATATATAAAAATTAAAAGAAAAGAGATGTGGATTCGTTTCACTTCAATAAAGCTGCGATGTGATTGCCATTGGTAAATACAACGGGGATTAAACAATCAGATGAACCTTACTAATTTAGGTGGTCAGAGAGGGCCTTTTATTGAACACCAGAAAAAAATAAATGGAGAAAGATAGGGAGAACTTGGCTTGTGGGGGAGGGGGGTGAACAGGGAGCAGAAAGAAAAAAAAACGAAAAAAAATGGGGGCGTTAGCCTGGGTGGGGGAGACGCTGAACAGGGGATAAAAAATACAAGATGCGCGGGCAAGATAAATAGTCTAGCTGCACAGGGGCAAGACATACTGTTACACTGGTAACAAATAATCTCTATTGACCGACCTAGCATCCAGGTATTTTATTCTCAAACGTTTGTATGTTGTTTTGTAACACTTTGCAACGCTTTGGTTCATCTGCATTTCATTTTGATGACCTTTCTTCTTAGTTGAGATTTTTATTACCGGGCCCTGACTGAATGCATGAGAGCCTCATGTTTCTTACTGGTGGCATTCTGGAAAAGATTCTTAGCCATTTTTGAAGTAATAGTAAAGGATGAGATTCTTGTGAAAAATTGATGTATTCCTCAGAACCCAGATCTTAGGGCATGATCCCAATGTTGTCCCGAATGTTTTCAGATATGGTGCAACTTTCGATTCAACAAGCTCCAACTGCTATCCATTAATATATATTTCGTATTTTCTCCTGGCGATATCACAATCGGATTCTTCAACTTATTTTCTCTGGGGTTTGTCCAATTAGCAGTCAGTTTTATTCTAAAGTTTCTACCTAAAAGTCTGTCTAGCCACGTCATCAGCATGGGTTTCTTATTTTGAGATGTTTTATGCATAGACCCTTGACCTGAGCTGCTCACTGATGCGCATCATTACAGTCTGTGAAATTGGTCTTACACACTTGCAATATTACAGTGGAACTATAGTTTAAAACTGACAAACTTCTCGCACAGATGGTTTGGTGGTGAGAACTAAATTCGTGGCGTAGTCACTCGTGGTTTCTCAGCCAGAGCATCACCCGTGCTTGAAGGTCCTATGTTTTAAGATATCTATAAACAATTAGTTAAAATTATAACAACATTTTATTGCCATGCATTTAACCATAGACTTTCTATATTATATAGCATTTATTTCTCCATGTACCCATGCAAACCAGCTGTACTTAAAACAGCTTTCTCGAATGGTGGATCCAGCTTGGATGGAGAGGAGGATCAGTCAGAATTATAATGCACAAATAATAAATTACAAATAACAATAGCAACGCCGAAAATCACTGTTTAAAACAACCTTTAGTTGTGGTGCCTTTAAGCTTAGATTTTTTCTATACTTCATTCGTTTTTTTTTTTTTTTCATTTTGCCATTTCGGGTTTTCTTAACTGCCAAAAATAAATAAAACAAAAATAAAAGAATTAAACGTTCCTATACGCGAAGACTGATCCGTCCATTTTTCACAATAATGTTAGAATATGACGTAAGATTAATGTTTATGACGTTGTTGTGATTTAAACATTTTGGCTTTTCATCCAATTCGGGATTTCGTTGGATATGGAAGTCTACATGGCATAATCCGGTTTGGTGAGAGTGGGCCGGAGCGTGGGTTTTTCCGCAGTTTCTGAATTTCTATGCGATGTCAATTTTTCGACGTCCGCACAAATCGTCAGTTTTTCGAAATTTATTCAAGATTGCATCAAAGATGCTACTTAAGCGTCGGAAAAAGTTGAGTTTTCGGCAACGAAAAGAAAGCCGCATCTAAACAGCGTTTTTATCCAACATACGTTAAAGACGTTGAATAAACGTGGAACTATGGTCGCAATAAATCACAAACCCATTTACAACCAAATTAATGTTGTGAAAGCGTTACAGCTAATTTTAATATTATTGCGATTTGGCCAGGATCACTAACGCTAACTGAAATTGACGTTTTATTGGTGTTTAATGGGATATAGCATGTCAAAAGCTGTGTTAAGTAGGGTTTTGATACAACTTGCAATCTGGCATGACGTTTAGCAAAGAGTTTAAAGAATTCTGAAATTTTTGTGGTCCCAAGTTTAATTTTCGCTACTCACTAGCGAAAACGTCTAGTTTAACATAATCTGCCAGTAATTTTGAGGAAAAGTACAGGGAAAATGACCCTTCTGGCTTATCCCCTGTTTTAGGTAATGCGATTGCTTGTAAAAACCGCTTTCAACGTGATTTTATGTACCTTTGTGCTAACATCAGGGTGAAATCACTCCATGGGAACCGTTTGGAATTAAAATGCCCTTAAAATCGAGTTAGCCATTAAACCTAACTGAGATTATGTTTTATCCCGATTAATTCCAAATTCATTGATGTGGGTTATTATTACTAGTTTTTAGTTTTTGACGCTGGAACAAGTGACTGCACTTAAGGCGGCCTGAAATGGAAGCCAGACTGCGGAGTAACTAGAATAATGATAAACAACTTGTGTCTGATTAACGTAATTACTTAGACTTAACAGCTTGGAGTCAGGCATGAAGTGTCTGCGGCTCTTGTTAGACCGTGTAGTGAACGAGCCTTGCAAAAGTTGCCTGTCAAAGCATCACAGATATGTTTTAACAGGCTTAAGGATTTACTTTATGCAAAGTAAAATATCTATCTAACCACCAACCACCTACATTCCTACCTACGCACTACATAGCTACCTACCCGAGTAATATTAAAGCTAATAAAGAATGATAATAAAACTATGTATATTTAAAACAAGCACGTTGAAACAGAAACGTCCAGAGAAACAATAAATCGGACCAGCTCGCCAAAGTGCAGGAACAAACATAGGAAATAGGATTGATCATGTGAGGACAACTGGCCCACAGTCTTTATTTTGTTGCAGTAAACAAAGCACGTTACAATCCTACCTTAATCTTGATTAGGCTATTTCTATGAAACACAAAAATGGGGCTACATTTACACTTGGTATCTTTTTTCATTAGAGATGCATAAAGAGCATGACAGCTTGCATATTGCAATGATGTGCTGGCAGTTAAAAATGTGTAAGAAATTACAAAAAAATATGCCCACTTTGACTGTCAGAATATATCTTATGAGAATGTGATAAGCTAGTTATATCCTGTTATGTTAAATTAATTTCTGTTGCCTAAAGACAAATTAACAACAGGTATATTACGAACTTGAAGCTTAATGCAGTGAGTGCAAAACATGTAAGAATTCTGCGCGTCATTAATGCGAAACACTGAACAGTTGGTAAAAAGTCCAGGCCATGTTGTCATACTTGTGTTGTTAGGTTTCATAAAAAATTGATGGGCAATGTAGTTCAATGCAGAACTGGGTCTTTTATAGTCTAGCTAAGAAATACCTTTAGAAGTGCAGCCATTAATCTAGGGCCCAAATATTGTAGCGCCAACAACAGAAAAAATATTGGCACTTTTTCTTAATGTAATGAGTAGTTTACATTTTTAACCATTGTGTTATCAAATGGTGTAGAAGGCCTGGGAAGTATTCACAGGAAATTGGGCACATTCATCCAAAGATCAAAGTCTTTTCAACGACAATATGACAATCTTTTACAGTGGAAGTTGTCTAGCAAATAATGAAATTATTGTGCTAATAAACCCATTTGAATCGTAAAACATAAATTGAAATGAATAGCAATGGAAGATAAATACAAATTATAAACAAAAATATAAAGCTGAGTCTAGAGTAACGCACGTCGAATAGAACTACTGAAACTTGGGCAGTGTTAGTCTCATGCATAAGTTTTTGATTGGGAAATTTGTAAACAACCACATCCAAAGACAAGACACCACCAGATTGCGGAGAAAGAAACACCTGTAGAAACATCACTATATCTAAGCCAATAACGTGTAAAGATTAAAAATATTGATAAGGGGTGTGATATTATGATATTTCTTATTCTTTTCTGATACTGCTGTCAAAATTTCGTTATTTGTTGCTTGATTCAAAGGATTTACACTTCTTACTTCCCCCCAAAAACAATAAGTATTAATACATTAAAGTACTTGTGACCTAAGTTCGACCAGCTAAACGCACACGAGTATTTTACGATATTACGATAATACGAGAAAGATGATATCACGGGTGTAAAATTGTGAATTGTAATAATTTACAGTAATTAAAAAAATATAGCGTTCATAAATATACAATGTATTTTATTGTGGCACTTGTGTAGGGCTCAAGAAAAGATCCGAAGTGATTCGACTGTAATATAAAATACTGCAATTAATTCTCTACAGATAAATTTACATTGTACAAGCGTAATTAAATATACATTGTATTTTATTATGGCACTTTGGTAAGGCTTAATGCAAGATCCGAAGTGCTTTTGAATATAAAATAAAATACTGGAACAAATTATCTACAGATGAAAAAAACCATATTTATTTAGCAGTTACTCTCCATTACGATAATGTTTTTATTGTTAACCGTAGTGATGACGTTTACAATGTAGTCATAGTTATTTCTGGGAAACAAAGCAGCAAAAGAAAAAAAAGCAGCTCCTTGGTTTTTAGCGATGTATTTATTGAATATTTTGAAAGTATTTTCAAATATTTTATATAAAAGCACCACGCCTTTAGGAGTTATGACAAAGAAAACAATCCTAAGCAAAATTTTAGCGCACTTTTATACTTGCAATCGTTTCACACAACTTCAAACTGAACGACTTTTCAAACCGGACTCTAATCTGAGAATAGCTGCATACAGGTGGAAATATTGTGTTAAGTCCAGATGTAGCAGCAATGAGGGATTGGTTGGGGTTTCATCCAGTCAAATCATAAGGGCTGCTGTAAAACGCCGAGGGGCAATTAACCATGTTTATAATTTCGTAAAAATTACTCTCGGAAAGAGCCGTGACGTGTTCTGTTAACACACTGACCGCAGTGATGGCGTTTAAAACACAGTCAAGGTTTTATGGAAACAAACACAGCAAAAGAACAAAAGAAAAAAAGCAGCCGCTTAGTTTTTGGCGGTGTATTTACTGAATGCTTTAAAAGTAATTTTAAATATTTAAATATAAAGTTATTAAAGAAAGGCCAGTCAAGGAGATGCTGTAAGAAAATTGTTATAACATAAATATTTACAGACACCAAACACGCAGATCGGATGTTTTGGTCTTTAATTGGCGCGTAATACTGAATATATATATATATATATATATATATATATATATATATATATATATATATATATATATATATATATATATATATATATATATATATATATATATATATATATATATATATATATATATATATATATAAATCTCTATTTAGATATTCAAATTTAAGTTAAACTATTGAGTTTTTTCGCTTTGAATAATTTTATCTGCATTTAATAAATAATGACAGCACAACTTTTAACTCGCGCTTTAATATGTTTTTAAATATCTAGTTTGCTTAATGCACCAGTCTTATTGCCTTATGGCCATTTATAACCAAAAAAGATTTTAAATATGAAAATAACACGAATATAAAATATTATTATTATTATTAATATTATTATTATTATTGGATTTAGTAGTATTATTATTTGAAGATTTTATGCTTGTGTTATTTAAATAAAACGGAAAGTTTATGTTATATAATGACTTGATTGAAAAAGTTATGCGAACGATGACAAACTTCATTTTCAGTTTAACTAGTACGTAAGTAGTTCATGTTATTCAATCATGTGCTTTGCTTTATGCATAATATTTAAGCAGTGTGGTTCATTTCTCAAGCACCAACCACTGTATGATTGCTGTTTGACAACAATATAACTAGAGCGGCTTCATGGAAGAGCGTGTTACCTGGACGATTACTGGCGCTCTTGTTACCATCTACAACCATTAAGAACTGCCACTACGTTACGAGGTCTAAGCGTTTCACTTGAAGCTTCAGAAACTTTTACGATAAAAACATATCAAGAATATTTTGTGATTCGAGCATCAAAGAGGCTTAATGTGCAGTGTAGTACTGCATAAGCAAGCAAACAAAACCAACCATAGGATTGACTATACGTATATTTTTATGCTTTCTACCAATACACTTTCTTACTTACTTACTTTGTATTACTTTACATACTTTCTTTTTGGTGATCTGATTTCAGGTAGCGGAAGTGATGGATTCAAATTATAACAGAACTGAATCTCCATGATGGTCTTAATTTTCTCTACTTTTATCATTGCGTTCTAGGATACGTAAGCCGCACATCTTTCTTTAGAAAACTCTTCGGGATATACAAATTTGGTCACCCTCTGTTGAATTCTCTCCCATTATTTACTCACTTTTCGCATTGTGGAAGAATATCATTTTGCAAGATATTCCTGTATTGTGGCTGTTCATCAAAACTTACAGTTCTTTTAAGCATTTGTTTGGCTTTTTGTTTTGCTTAAGAAGTGTACTCCTGCTAAACTTAATACATGAATACTAAATAAACAGAAAAACTAAAATTGTTGGTTGGAGAAGAAGCATTTTTATTTCTGAACGCGTTTAGTCATTGGACTATAGAAAGCTTAATGCAACAGTCTGCTTGCTGAAAATATTCTGCTAAAATCACTGTTCTCTCATTCCTGCAGATACAGTCAAGCTGGCTCAGTTTGTTATCAGACCTTACTATCTCTTTGATATCTGTCACAACCATGGGTATATCCACTTTGTGCCATTAACTATCCATTATTCTATCAGTTTAATGTAAGGTACGTATTTGGATTTGATAGGACTCCGCGAAAAGTTCGTTAGCCATTTTGACTGCATGTACGTGAGCATCTAGTAAGAATTTGATAAGAAAAAGTCTATTCGTACCATATAAATGAGGAGATTTAAACTAGTTTATGAGCTAATGAGAGAGATAAAAACTAGAGAAATTGTTGTTGCCCGAAACTTCAAGTCGATAGTCAAAAGCTCAGGTCAGTATAATTTTATAACGTTAAGAAACACAGTATCCTTTACAGATATCTTAAAAGATTGTAAACTAAAGTTATACATCACAAGAGCTTACGTTTTGGGATTTTAAGAAATATATACTATAATTATATTGTAAATGTATATGAGAAACGTGACCATACTATTCAACAGGCAGATAATGAGCACTTCGAACGGCTCATACCATAACCTAAACTGACAGCAGTAGAATCCTGAAAAGAAAGCATCAGGTATAATTTACGTTATATTTAAATCAGACTCGGAACAGTATGCATATATTATGAAAAAGACTTGTCATTGTAGACGCATTATAACAAACACATAATCAAAGAAGACCAGTCAACTGTTCGTAATGTTGAAAATAGAAAATATTCAGCTGTTCGTCGTTTTATAACGTAAATATTGTTTTTATTATAGAAGAAAAAGGAATATTACTTTATAAGAAATTTCACTGGAAGTTTACTGGACACTAGTAGTTGGAGTATATCAACATCAAAGTTTCTGCTGTTTGGTGTACGCACTGAGATCACGGGAAAGTTGTGCTCTGGACACCCATTACCATGGGAAATAAATTTTTATGCACAAAATTCATTAGCGCAAAAACACATCAAAAACAGTTTAAAAGTTTCCATCATAAGTTATTCATTTACGTTTATACATATTAATGTATTTATTAAATATCTGTACACTTTTTAAAAAAGCGCACATTATTCAAAGACGACCGATTCTAAAATTGCTACAAAGTTTCAATCAAATTTAAAAAAATAATCACATTTTGACATTTGTTAAAAACTTTTTTGCATTCTTTTACATTTAAATAAAGAATTTGTTTAAAATACAAGAAAAAAGTCACAAGAGTTAACGCTTACTTTGAACAAATCAATTGCATGGGGACTCTAATCAGATTTACAAATCTAAAAATGTCATGTTTTAAAGATATGTACGAAATGCTTGTTTTATCAATTTATATTAGTTTGCCGGAATTACATGAACACCTCTTTTCTTAAAACTCATTTTTGGTTAAATAGTAGTTACTGTTCCTATAACAAAAGATTTTACTTTTATATCAATTAATTCGTGCAATGATGTAATATTTACGCATTCAAACTCAGATTCCTGTTGTTGCATCTGTTATATGGTGTTGACATCATTATAAGCAGGCTTAATGACTAGCGAATACTCACGCCTTGTCGTCGCTTATTACTTTCTTACTTCTTGGACTGTCTTTCATTTCATTAAATGTCCGATCTTCCAATAATTCTCCTCAACATGCTACGAAGGCTCATTAAGCGACGGATATTAGAAACACCCAAAGAGACTTCTTCAAAGAGATGTGTTTTTCTCAAGTTGGATAATATAAGCTAGTTCTATATGTATCCCGCTGCAGCAATGCTTGTCACAAATATCATAACAGTGCAGACTTCAAGGACGCTATATGGTCCATTTGTAATATTCTTTGCCACTTATTTACTTGCATCAGGAGTGTCTTAACACACCGTAATTATCTAACCGTCACACAAGGTACAAGACAGAACTTTATGCAACCATCTTTTTTTAAATTCCTTTTAGTGACGTATCAAAACTTCTGGGGATGTTATTAAAGTAAAAGATTTCACATATATTTTACTTATATTTGGAGGTGAATATCAGTCATTCATTTAAGAACCATCAGTAAATTTTGATTTATATCTCTGGTAAAGGCATTGGCAAAGTTTTGATTCTAAAAGGTAGAAGGAAAAATCTTGCGAAAAAAACGATAAAATAAAGACTATCTCTATTCTGTTGTGTTAATCACCGCCATAAAATGCATATATCAGTTGCTTTATGTATCTTCCATTAAGATTATCACTGGCATTAAAATGATACATGGTAGGTCCCTTAAGCATTAAACTTTCTACTGTAATCATCTCTGAAATAAAGATACAAATCGTAAGCAGAATGATTGTGATAAATATCATTAAGCTGTCACATCCCATCCTATAAAACTGAGAACTATTTGTATACAATCAATAATTATAACAGTTTGCATTAGGAACTATGAGATACTGTCTAGTGCTTGGTCCAGATAAAAGGAAGCTACCAGAAAAAAGCAATAAATAGAAACGTTATATTTTTTGGCAAAACTCGTAAACTTTTCCAAATCGGTTCTTTTAAGAGCTGTTTTCAAATTTGTCGGATTTGGGGAGTGTGACCTGAAGCTGTCACTCTTTGGGGCCTTACAGATTACTGCAGATTACTTTGCAAAGATATAAACTTGTTTAAGAAAGCAAATGGTATAAGAAAATAATTACGTAAGGATGTGGAGCATCAACGGAAATGCTCGAAATATATTTGGCTTGAAAAAGTAATAAGTTGAAAAGAAAACAAAGGTTATATGTTGGTTTTGTCAAGTCGAATTTTCTTCGAAACAAACTCCAGGCCTTGACCAGGAAATTGTGTTAATAATGGGGTTTTCTTTGATCTGTATGAAAATGCACTGCATGAGGCTTTATTTTAATTTGAGCAAGGTGAGATAAAGAAAAAGTGCATGCACTTGTTTAGTTTATTTATTTTATCAAAAGATTTGCAGCTGATTTTGGAATAGGATAGAAGGTAAATTCATTTAAGAGCCACTACTAAGCCCCATTCGAATTTTTAAACTAATTTTTTATCAAATTCTTTTCTGCTTACTTCCAGTCAAAATATAAGTGTATCCAAGTTCTGTAACACAAGAAGAAATTCTATATCTTTGTGAATAATTTCCATTTTGCTTTTCATTAATACCTCTGCTGTATGTAACATCATTAGTTACAAAAATATTGCATTGTTAACGATGTCTAAAAGGATTCTCTTAAACAGTAATTCAAAAAGAAGCTGGATCACCTCAGCTTCAATCAGGAACCTGTTTAAATGATGATGGAATCTACACCTCTATCCGAGAACACCAAATGGACAAAAAGTGTCAAACAAAATAAAAAATACATGCTTCATTCATTTTTCATTCAATTATTTGTAGGTTTTACGGCATTATAAAGCTGATGTAGTAAAACTGACAGTGACATCCAAATATGCCCAGATCTGGATAAGAAACATGGACTATATATATAATACATCCGGATAGAAAATCATTTCCTGAGTTTAGAGTGCCAAAATACATCTATATTTTGATCAAAAACCAAAATTTCAAGCATAAAACGAATTAGTAAAAAATTACACAAAGCACTAAAACCAAGCTAAATGTGATCCTTGGATTATTTTTTTATATTTGTAAAAATCATGTGTTAAGACTATCAACATATATTTAGACTAAATTACAATGAAAAAAAAACAAACATAACTTTAGTAAGATTTTAATTTACAATATTTTGATCTTAAATCACGTTAAATCTGAGCAAGTGTTGCCATGTTGAGGTCTGGAGCTAAAGACATAGCATTTATGAAGCCTTTCATTTGAGACGCATAATTTTAAATTTGTTGCAATTGCATAATTATACATCTGAGCTTTAAGAAACAAGCATCTACGTTAGCGCAGTTGTACTTAGCTGTATAAATTGTATAACGCTTGTACGCTTTGCTTTCAAATGATGTGTTATTACTTTCCCTTGGGTATAACCCAGTACGATGCAGTGGGTTACATAGTTCTATCATTTAAATTTTATGTGGTGTAACTTTACACAACTTACATTTTTGGCAGACTTTTTAGGGATTGTTTCATGTGAATTCATTTGTACATACTGAAAACAGAAGATGTCTAAAATTGAGAAAGTCTTCAAATGAGGTAAGTATACCTAGCCGAATATATATATATATATATATATATATATATATATATATATATATATATATATATATATATATATATATATATATATATATATATATATATATATATATTGCTGTCTGTAATTTTTTGGTATCTCTAAATGTATTCTTTGTCTCAAAGACCATTCATCATATCAATAAATATATATATATATATATACACATGCTGAAAAGTCGGACGACTTATAACATTACTAAACAGTAGTAAATAAACAGAAATCAGGACATTTTCTCGCACTTTTGAATATCGATATTGTTTTATTTACTGTTTAAATTTTATGTTTTCCATGCCCTGTAAATACTGAAACAATCAAAAAGGGTGCATAAAGATCATTTAAGATGGCGAGTTTATTTGACAAAAACGAGTTTCTGACAACCCAGAAGTCGTTGATTGGACACCGAAAATCTAGCCACCCAAAAACTCGTCATCCTGATGACTTTTGGACGAGTTTTGAAAGGTGAAAATTTTTATTGAAGCCAGGATAATCTTAAAATGAAATAGAAAGTTATGATATTTCCCCAAAATAAATGTCATTTTAATAGAGATACAAGATTTACAGTACTCGATAGAAATGCATTAATTTAAGCATAAAATAACCTCTTATTACTATTTGAAATAATTAGAAGACAGTTATTGACGGTAAAAATATAGCAGTAGTTTGAAGCTGGCGATTCATAGACTGTCCAAACTGTTGTCTAAACTATTCGATGAATAATGACAATAACGTTTCTTACTGCAGCATGGTGGTGCTGAACTTTTTTTTTTGACAATGTCGTATGTCAGTTTCTGATTGGCTTCTGACTGATGTGTCAAAACCAACAGCAGAATTTTCAGTAACGAAATGCTAAGTATCAGTCAAAGTAACAACTGTAGATCAACTAATGCATTAAAATCATTGTGTTGTATTTTTTGAAAGCATGTTTATATACAGATGTTGCATATGAAATAAATTCATTTTGAAATTCCAACTTGGTGTTACAATGCGCTATAAAGAATGCGCGAAAAGAGGCAAAGAAGCAATCTGAACGAGTTTTACTAGAGTTCAAACCCAGTAATCATTGCGATGGATAGGCGTCGCACCAGACTTCGGATCAGCTTGGGGTTTTGATTGTTTATGGAAGGTGAAACAACGTCTACATTCCGACGTTGGATGGACTTCGGTTATCCGACCTCTAATCAATGTTGTGTAAAGGTTTCAAATGGAACCTATGCCTCGCCTATGTCGCGCCTCTAGGTAACCACACTATAATTGTTGCTGTCTTGACACCCAACGTGTCCTAGAAAGAACTTTATCAAAACGTTCTTGAAATTCTCATCTTTTACGTCATCGCTTCGATCTACCTTCAAAGCAATCCGTCATGGATAACAGAATCGCCGTCAAGAAAGCAACAATTATAGTGCGGTTACCCTCGAGTCGATTTCCTTGTTTATTTTTCAAAAGTGGGTGGGAAAAAACTTTCTTGAAAACGCTCTTGGAATTCTCATCTTTTACGTCATCGCTTCGATCTACTTTGAAGGAATCCGTCATGGATGCCATTGTAGGTAAGCGATACTACAAGGAGACTGTTTTTTGGTTGTTACACCAACGTCTATAAAACGTCCAGTTTTCACCGTTTGCAGCAAAGAATTTTATTAAATATTGCAGCAATTTAGGTTTTTGTTGCGACTAAAAGCAAAATCCAAACAACGTTGCTTACCCAACGATTATTCAACGTTGTGTCAAGGACGTTGGTTAGACGTTGGTCTGTTGTTAGGGGCCAATCACAATCAAAGTACAACCAGAGTTAATGTTGTGATTTGGTAGGATCGACGTCGCAACATCACATCGACGTTGGATCGACCTTAGAATGTTTACTAGGAACTATGCGCATAAACCAGAACCCCAGAAATTAGACCATAATAACATTGAGACTGGCTAAAGGTGGTCTTATTTCCATGCTGGTCGCTATTCTGTCATGGTCTCACACGGGCTTTGGGGTGTATATTATGAAAGAAGCTTTATTGATATCTACCTATTTCAGATTTCGTAGGTGGCGCAAATAATCCTATTTCAACATTTCATTTTAAAAATAATTTTTAAATAATTTACTTTAAAACGCAAATGCGGAACAATAATTATGTTTCCCTTGTATGACGGGAGAACTGTTAACTTTTGTCTACGTGTCCATCTGGAGGTCCACCTGTCGGTCCAGCCGTCTGCCCATGAGTAACCCTCACATGGTTCGCATTTTATGGTCAGATGTCACACATATCATTGTTTGGATTGTTCGAAGCAAACAATATACGCAAGAATTAGGCGGCCGTTCTACCGTGCCTGGGCACTTCTCACTTCAATTCATGACTGGTGTCAAAAAAGCAAATGCGCATCTTTAAATGTAGTGAATTGGAGTTGATTCTAAGTGAATAATACCTACCGGTAATTGAATTTAAAAAGGGAAAAAGGCTCTCAAATATTTATAAGCGGCTGATGTAGTTACAAATTTGTGGTTTGGTTTGTTTATTCCTTGTGAATGTACAGCTACTTTATTGCGTCAGGTGTCTTTTTAAGCAATGTGGAGCCGTACGTTCTTTGATGTTTTGTTACTCTGCCCGCCTAAGTGCCATATTTCGAAATAGCATGACAAAAAACTCGTAAATAACAAACAAATCACTCTTGCATGTTAACACAGTGTTTGTTAAGAAACAGTAATAAACCTGTTAGTTAGTTCTTCGTCAGGTTAGCAGGGAAGAACCTTTGCATTATTTATTTAAAAAAGAAACCGGGGCCGAACACTGCTGCCGTGGAAAGAAACAGCGTATTTTGTATTTCTATCTTATTTATCAATCAGTCTATAAATCGGCTTGCCCTGTGTCACCGAACAGAAGGTCCTGCTGTTGCTGGAGTAGTATCCCCCTGCCCCACTCAGCCACCCCCGCCGACCCCTGCTGCTGCCGGAATAATATCCCCCTGCCCCACTCAGCCATCCCCGCCGACCCCTGCTGCTGCCGGGGTAATATCCCCCTGCCCCACTCAGCCACCCCCGCCGACCCCTGCTGCTGCTGGAGTAATATCCCCCTGCCCCACTCAGTCATCCCCGCCGACCCCTGCTGCTGCCGGAGTAATATCCCCCTGCCCCACTCAGCCATCCCCGCCGACCCCTGCTGCTGCCGGGGTAATATCCCCCTGCCCCACTCAGCCATCCCCGCCGACCCCTGCTGCTGCCGGAGTAATATCCCCCTGCCCCACTCAGCCACCCCCGCCGACCCCTGCTGCTGCTGGAGTAATATCCCCCTGCCCCACTCAGTCATCCCCGCCGACCCCTGCTGCTGCCGGAGTAATATCCCCCTGCCCCACTCAGTCATCCCCGCCGACCCCTGCTGCTGCCGGGGTAATATCCCCCTGCCCCACTCAGCCATCCCCGCCGACCCCTGCTGCTGCCGGAGTAATATCCCCCTGCCCCACTCAGCCACCCCCGCCGACCCCTGCTGCTGCTGGAGTAATATCCCCCTGCCCCACTCAGTCAGCCCCGCCGACCCCTGCTGCTGCCGGAGTAATATCCCCCTGCCCCACTCAGCCATCCCCGCCGACCCCTGCTGCTGCCGGGGTAATATCCCCCTGCCCCACTCAGCCATCCCCGCCGACCCCTGCTGCTGCCGGAGTAATATCCCCCTGCCCCACTCAGCCACCCCCGCCGACCCCTGCTGCTGCTGGAGTAATATCCCCCTGCCCCACTCAGTCAGCCCCGCCGACCCCTGCTGCTGCCGGAGTAATATCCCCCTGCCCCACTCAGTCATCCCCGCCGACCCCTGCTGCTGCTGGAGTAATATCCCCCTGCCCCACTCAGCCATCCACGCCGACCTCTCTTGCTAAACGGAGCGTCTCGGAGTAGGAAACAAAAGCAACAGAGAAGTGGACTTCTCCCTTTAAGTGACGAGGATCCTCCTGTGATAGTCTACAGACTATAATAAATTCTTCCATTTTGTGTCAGACACGATTTCGTGCAAGGTAAAAGCTTTCCTTATAATAAATTACACCAAATAGTCGGAATCTTAAAAGTTTTCGTGTTACTGATATAGAATTCCCAGATAAATTAAAACAGAGTGTTGGCTCTAAGCAGATACGGTTGACAAGAACAAGTTCTGTCTGGGGTGCAAAAGCTGTGACGAAACAGGACTTTTTAGAAAGGTTTGTCTCTCATATTAGTCTCAAGCCTGCGGCGCTTAACAACTAAGCAACATATAAAAACTCACGTTTTGTTTACAAAAAACATGTAAAACCGTTGTATATTATGTATATATTTTATTAAACTAGACCCAATCCCGCTAGAGAGCCGATCGAAGACCCACTCGTAAAAAGAGCAAGAGAAAATGTATGCTTTACATGATGACCCTGGTCAAAGTTACTGAGGTGCCCTTTCGTAGCCTATTTTATGCCCAAAGGGTCGAAAATCTCTCACCGTTTCCGAGATAATGGTCAATTTTGCTCTAACGCTTTTCAAGAAACAAAGGCCACGTGATCTTTGACCTTGATCCTGATTGTCCAGATTCAGATCATATGGTTACTCTCTACTGAAACTGCATGTGTTCAAATAAGGATTTGAGAGCTATTTCTAGCCATTTTTCGTGACAAATAGGGTTTTAAAAAATATTGCAGATCATAGTCAAGTAAAAATTTAAGGATTTCAGAACGTCTCATTCTCTTCTGCCTGTGTGTCAAATTTCATCTTCCTACGTCATATAGCCTAGGAGGAGTTTTCTGGAAACAATCCGAGGCAAAAAAATATTTTAAAAAGAAGAATTGACAACCGGAATATCTAGAAAAGCGTAGCCATTTCCATACATTGTTTGCAAGTGGGAATTGTAAACCGTTGCACGTTCAAACAAAACAACGAGGCAAAATTTGGGCAAATATCGTGTCAACAAAACTGACAAAGTAAAAAAAACTGCCCTTAATTTCTAAGGGAAAAAGTAGGCCCGCTTTGGCCAATTATCTAAAAAAAAACATGAACCAATAAAAAGACTATTTAAACTGAAAATAAAAAAAAAAGCAATAACTATTGTGTGAGACACTAAACGCACTCTGCAAGCTGTTCCTTGACAAACATTAAAACCTTGTAATCGAAGTTTGAAAAATTTTCACGACAAAGAAAAAGAATTTGCTTCAAATTGGCCCTTTTTGCGTTTCAGTGTGACTTTTTGCGTGGTTAACATTTAGTAAACGTATCACAAGACTTAGGGTTTTTGTCTGACACGTATTTCAATCACAATTGTACAGCTTTTTATAGTTACTTCTGACAGGGCACGTGACCTTTAGCAACTAATACTCAGAAAGGCGCATAAATTCCAAGATTGCTACTTTGAATACGGAGGCATTCTGTGCCAATACCCATAAACACAGAAATCGCAGTTTCTTATAAAGTACATGTCTACTATTTGTCTAGCTGTATCAGATTCTTCATTAACATTCTGTAGATTGCGCAAGGTGAAAAAAGAGAAAATGGCATAAAACACTTGGATATCGAATCTTCTTAGTAAGCTGTGACTGTGAAAGCCGAACTCTCTTGGGCGATGTTTTCACTCAAATTCGAGATGACGGCGCAGCAGAAGCTATTTAAAAAGTAACACTCCCAGAAGATTCAGTGAAGCCCTTCAGATAAAAACTCTTCCCGTTGCTTTGCATTTTGTTTTTTTAAATGTTGTAGTCCGTAATATTATTTCCTATCACACTACTCAATAAACAGTCAAACGCCGATCAGCGTTGATTTGAAATTGCAACGTTTACCCGACCACACTACAACATTGATTCTGGTTGCAATTAATGTTGAAGAGACGTTGGATAAGCAGCCCAAAAGTTTCTCCGACCTATAATCAACGTCTTTGATGCAACGTTGAATGGACATCGAAAATCAACATTGAATTGACGTCGAAAATCAATGTTGTACAGATGTTAGACTAACAACCAAAACCAGCCTCCTCGCGTTATGGCTCAAATAGGACCTAAAATATTAAATTTTCACGTGCGGACAAGTTTTTCCCATCTATTTTGAAAAAAAACTCACGGAAATCGGATGAGGGTCTATACAACGTCTGGAGATAGACGTTGTTTCTACTTTCATGAACAACCAAAACTCGACCTTGACGTCGGGTGCGACGTCTATCCAACGTTGTACAACTTCGCAATGCTTACTGGATCCGGTAAACATTCCCACGTCAAATCAGCGTCAATTTGATGTTGCAACGTCGGCCCTACGAAACTGCAACGTCTCTAGTGCAACGTTAAATAGACGTTTAGTAAAGAAAGAAGTTTCGACGCTGCTTCTGATCACAACAAATATCCCACTTTCTCCCGAGGTCCAGTAAACATCTTTGGCATCGGAAGGCATTCTTTCGACTTTCATTTACAACCTTTTCGCAACGTTGATTAGACATTGGATAATCGGCAGCTACCATCGTCGACAGGTGGACGTGTCGACTATCCTGATCAACCAAAACTGGACAGGTCGATAAATGTTGACCCAGCGTCATAGCATTTATTATACGCCTAGAGGTCCGCGTACAAAGAAATGACAGAAAAAAAAGTAACATGCAGTTTTCATAGGCCAGATTGCATGGTGGCCCCCCTATAAGCATATTCATATAGCCCATTTTTTAAAAGCCGTGTCTGTCCTCAAAATTACCGCATCGCCCCTTTCTCCGCGTTTTTGGACAGTCCTCAGAATGTCTCAATTTTTAGAGGGTATCAAGGGGTCTTTGACAAGCCGGTGAAACTTTCGATTGTTTCTTTGGGAAAAAGTGTTTTTTTCATATATATTTGAAATGATGCTTTGCTTCTTTTGCATACAGAAAAGAAAGCTTTGAACATTTTAGTAAAATGACTTTTTGAACACTCATTACAAAACCTCAAAATAAAAGCTTTCGCTCATGCTACTTGCTGCCATGTGTTTCCAATGACACACGAAGAGAAAGCGGGTAATTTGGGAGTCCCGATGCGGTCCGCGCGGAGTTCCAATTTCTTAAAAGAGGGCATTTTTTATACAGCATTCGGGGTACCCTACAAATAAGCGTGGTTCTTTTCGGACTGCACTCTAAGAAAAGGGGGCAAAGCATTACGTAATACACTTTTTTAATGTGTCTTTATAGCCCTTTTTTATTTGCATTCAAAGCCACGCCTGTTCTCAGAAATGAATGACTGAGTACAACAAAATGTTTATTTTTTCTACAGAGGAACCTCAGTCAGGACAAACGTCGATACATCGGGCATCTTACTAAACCGGACAGCTTTTTTCAGTCCCGTTTAAATTTCCATAGACTTGTGTATTAACGAAACCGTGGAAAAGCAGACACCTCGCAATTCCGAATAACAACATTTCCAGTTCCTGACTGAGGTTTATCTATTGTATAATATGCAGTCTGGCAAATTGCGAGATGTGCCTCTGTGTTTGCCTTCACTATTGACAAAACATGTCAAGAAATAATCCTTAAGCACTGACGACCCGCACTTGGAGGGCGGGGGGGGGGGGGGGGGAGGAGCCGAATCGGCATGTACTTTATCTCTTGATGCTCCGGCTAATTTTTTGCCCGCTGTAATCCTTTTTGCCATTATATACTGCACTAGGGGCGGGTGGGGACGACTCGGCATCTACATGATCTCTTGATGCTCCAGTGTCACAGCCTTAGTGTATAAGGTTAGGTCGCAGAAGTCGACCAGCCAGGCAGCACGGTCTCATATAGCTGAACTTATTGGATACTCATGTGCAAAGAACTTGCCAGAAATGACAGAACTCTTGTATTCCTTAAGAGATGGTCCGTTTTTCATTAAGGGGATGATCAAATTGCGGCATGGTCAATTGGCGGATGGTCATTTGTCCGGATTGTTAAATGCCCTACACACCTGACATACAGACTGGTAACCATGCGAACAGAATGCCCATTCTCGATCCCCATTAAAATGGCCTTTGTTCTGTTCATACCAGTCCCTTTCGACTGCCATTGGATCGATCCGATGCTCTGAAATAGATTGAGCTAATGGCCTGACATTTCCGGGGTAACACGCACTTGCGCCAGTGCCCTCTTCCTATCCCTACAGATGCACTCGGAACTTCATTCCCTTCCCCTCCATGACGTTATCCGGCTGAAGCGACCCCGGCTAATGCACCTCCCTCCCCCCGTTTTTTCATTTTCAGAATTTTTCTTTTTATGCTTTTTTGGCATATCATTGGCAAAACATCGAAGAGCTTTTCAAGTGTACATTATTGCTCCTTTAAATAAGCGATTTTTATGTATAACCAATTTTACATTTCCTAAAAAACGGTAAACGAAACAGACCTCCCCGAAGGAACAGACCCCCTCTTTTTTGCAGTTGTAGGCACAGACCCCCCCCCCCCCCCTCAATTTTTTATTATTGCAAGAATGTTTCAGTATGTCTGTCAATCTATGCTCACTTTCTAATGAATACATTGAAGGATTCTCAGATAATTGCAATCGATAGTAATTGTAATCAAATTACAATTGCGCTCGCTCGTTGATCCAGATGAAACAACATCAATACATGCTTTTATTCCTTTTATCCATTTGCAAGAACCGCAATTGCAATCAAATTGCAATTGCGATCACTCTTTGACCCAAACAACATCAGTACATCCTTTCATCCCTTTCATCCTGATGAAAGGGCATTGGCACATATTTTTATTGTGATAAAAAGGTGTTATATTAATAATAAACACGCAATTTAAAATAACAATTTAAAATTGTAAAATACAGAAATAAAAAAAAAACATTTCGAAATATATATCTCAGGACAGAATATATATATAAAATAAGATGGTTTGTTCCGGGGGGGTCTGTTCCTACCAAACAAAGGGTGTCTGTTTCTGGGGGGGGGGGGGGCTGTTCTGGGGGGTTCTGTTCCTAAAAAAAAAATAACAATATTTTCAGAAGAAAAGACGAGGACGCATTATCCGGTGGCGTTTTAGCCTAGACCCCTCCGTAACACCATAGAATTCATTAAAACACCTGAAATCTTAAACTTATACCGATTTGGCCTGTATTGCTAAATGTGTTCCCGATGGGCGCATTTGCGTTACTCGTGTGCTCTCAGGTGTGCCCCTCGTGGGCCCCTTCCCTGGTACTGCCAAGCTGCGTTGAGTAACATGGATAACTCGCTGTTTGCACTACTACTCCCCTGAGTTACTCGAGTGCGAAAACCTTATCTACTGTAAAAAATACATCAAACAAACAAGCCGAGACAGCTCGTTTAATTGGTTCTTCCTGACTCTTTGGGGCGGGTCTGTTAGTTGCTACCTTTGCGGCATCCCCTCATGGCCTTGTCCTGAGCTCCAATGTGACTCGTGTAATATTTACTGTTGGTCCTACAACATAATCGACAGCATTTCAGCGTCTCAGCCTCATTGCTGTGCCGCAATATTTCTTCCATGGTTGCGCCGGTTACTGCCTTTAGCGAACACGCGGCTTGTCGCACTTCATGGGGGCGCATCTCGAGTCCCCCTTGTACCCCTTTTCCTTGCAGCGCCGCGTCGTATGCTGACACCACTGCCCTCCCGATCTCCGTGTTATTACGGAAAAGAACCGACTCCTTTGCGTACTTACGGACTGTGTGCTTGGCCGGTGGTGGTTTCTGCAAACGAAAATGTCGTGTTAATTCCCACTTGCAAACTTCGTTTGCAAATGGGAATAAGTTTGTAGTTTTTCTCGAAATTTCTGCCCTTTTTTTTTTCTTTTTTTTTTTCTCTTTTTTTTTCCGTCACGGAGGTTTCCAGAAAACTCCTCCTACGCTATTTGACGTAGGACGATGAAATTTGGCACAGTGATAGAGGGTGACGAGATGTCGTCAAATCCGTAAAATTTTTTGACCTTGACCTTGAAGGTCAAGGTCAAATTGAGGTCAAAGTTTTTCGGACCTCAAAGTGGTTTCCAGAAAACTCCTCCTACAGTTTTTGTCGTAAAAAGACGGCATGTGGCAGAGACATAGAGGGTAATGAGTTGTCGTCAAATCCGTAAAATTTTTTGACCTTGCACCTCAGAGGTCAAGGTCAAATTGAGGTCAAAATATATTTGGAAACACCTATTAATCACGAAAAGTACCCATAAAGGTGCTGAAATCCCACTGTGAATGCATAAAACGTACCCAGTAAAGGGAAAACTTTTATCACTAACCTTGACCTTGACGGCCAAGGTCAAAGGTCACGTGATTTCACGTGTCCTTAACGACAGGCCGACTCATCTCGAAAACGGTTAGAGATAGAGCGATTTTGAGCTCATTTTCGACCCTCTTGGCCTAAACAACGTTACATAAGAGGTACATCGGTGACCTTGACCTTCTGGGTCACGGTCAAGGTCAAAAACCGGAAGTTGACAATTATCTCGAAAATGGTTAGAGATAGAGCGATTTTGAGCTCATTTTCGACCCTTTTGGCCTAAACAACGTTACATAAGAGGTACCTCGGTGACCTTGACCTTCTGGGTCACGGTCAAGGTCAAAAACCGTAAGTTCACTATTATCTCGAAAACGGTTAGAGATAGAGCGATTTTGAGCTCATTTTCGACCCTTTGGGCTTAAACAACGTTACATAAGAGGTACTTCGGTGACCTTGACCTTCTGGGTCACGGTCAAGGTCAAAAACCGGAAGTTGACTATTATCTCGAAAACGGTTAGAGATAGAGCGATTTTGAGCTCATTTTCGACCCTTTGGGCCTAAACAACGTTACATAAGAGGTACCTCGGTGACCTTGACCTTCTGGGTCACGGTCAAGGTCAAAAACCGGAAGTTGACAATTATCTCGAAAACGGTTAGAGAAAGAGCGATTTTGAGCTCATTTTCGACCCTTTGGGCCTAAACAACGTTACGTAAGAGGTACCTCGGTGACCTTGACCTTCTGGGTCACGGTCAAGGTCAAAAACCGGAAGTTGACTATTATCTCGAAAACGGTTAGAGATAGAGCGATTTTGAGCTCATTTTCGACCCTTTGGGCTTAAACAACGTTACATAAGAGGACCTCGGTGATCTTGACCTCCTCCATCATGGTCAAGGTCAAAAACTGCAAGTTGACCAGTATCTCAAAAACGGTTAGAAAACTGAATTTGATTTTTTTGTGCCCAAATGAGGTTACATTATATTCACTTCGATGGCCTCGCTCAAGATAATAATCCGGAAGCTGACAATTATGTTGAAACACTGAAAAATGTGTCTTTGACCAAATATGTTGTGTCTCTGCCCTTGCAAGTGGGTACTATTTCGCTACGTGTAGCGAAATTCGGTCTAGTTTAGACAGAAATCTTAACCTGGATCGTAACCAGTGGCGTTCTTTAGCACGGAGACCGGTAGCCCTCTGTTGTTCTAGTAGCCGCTTTCTTCACCTCGAACAGGTATATGAGGAAGTCGCGGAGCAGTGGCACCGTTGCTGCTGAGGTGAGACGAGTGCCAATGTGGCCAATGTGGTTGTCTCATCGTGCGTGTCTCTTCAGTGCCTCCGTCGCCTATCGCTGCAGCAGTGGGATCATGCGTGACACCTGATTTGGCGGTGCCAGTGAAAGTAACTGCTCTTTGGTGATAGAAAGACGCGTCCGAGTGTTACATCGAGCACATCTCCTAGGAGCACAATTATCTCCGACTTCTCCAAGTTTACCAGTAGCCCTGGCTCGACGTCGGATTGGCCACGAATTGCCTGTCCAGCCCCGCATTTACCCAGTCGTCCAGGTATGGAAATAACAGTATTAGCTTCTGTCGTCTCTGTTGTATTGAAACGTCTCCACGCCGTCACTGAACGCATTGCCTTGCTGAAAACTAAAGGCACCTGTGCGAAACCAAAGGGCAGCTCACGGTACCAATACCTGTGCTTATCCCCTTAGAAGCGCAGGAATTTGTAGTGTGAGGGATATATCTTATGTGCAAGTACGTATTTGCAGGCCGATCGGCGTCGCTCACATGCCCCGACTGACCACCTTACGATTATGCTGGCAAGTGCTCATTTTGAATGTTATGGTTTTCAAATTCCCGTTTAATGTTTTAGATCTATTATGAATCACCAGCCCCGTTCTTTTCGGTCTTAAGAACACCTCGTGAAACATACAGGCATTTCCCTTATGGCTCTCTTCTTTAAAAACATGCCGAGATCATTCTTGAGTATTATTGCTTTTCTGTTCCCTGCCCTTACGACGTCACGAGACTCGGATGTGCGTTTTTGGCCAGACTAATGGGCGGCAGTTCGCCGTTCACTCTTTTCACTTTTTGAAATAGGAGTGGGTACCTTAGCTACCTCACCACCCTGGTTGTTGCCCTCATTTCTTCCCTCTTTGCCAAAAGTGTGTGACCCTGCCTACTGGCAAGGAATTTGTCGCTGATATTGGCCAATGTTACCCCAGAACTTTGATGTTCTCCTGCAGCGAGCCAGTTCTCGTGGCAAGGACTTGCCGGCTGTGTGACGGGTCTGGCCGACCTTACGAAAAACACTACCTCGGCTCTCTTAACTTTGTAGACCCTTCATTCCAAGGTGCCATCGACGCAGTGGGTCCCTACTGGCCCCTCCGTTAGCGACCATTGTTGTAACGTGGCCTGTGTGTATCGCTCGTGTAGCAGGCGGTTCTGGACGTCCTGGGTGCACCTGCCATTGAGCTCCGTCAGCAGATCATCAGGAAACAGGTGGACTTGCCCCACGTGCTCTGTGTACAGCAACTGGAAGAGCTTGTCATGCGGAAGTTTTCACCGTTGGAGCACATTTTCCCGCTTTATGCTGGACGATAGCAGGACTTTGTGCAGTTTTATCAGGTATTTCGTACGGCACACTAAACGCACAATCAGCCTGTTCGCTAAGGATGCGTCGGACACCAGGGCTCCACTCACAAACACCTGACTGGCGCACTCCACGAAAGAGAGCACCCGTAGGCCTGTGCTGGTGATACCGTCGATGTAGCTGAGATCTTGGTCCCTCACAGTTACCTTGTCGTCGGGGAGTACTAGAGGTAGCCAAGCTGGGATGTGCTTAGTGTAAGTGCAAGTGACTCAAAGTTGACGGCATTGGACGAGTAATGAATTCTGTAAGGTCCAGATACTTTCCCAAGCTCGAGTCTTTCGTTTGAAATTCTGCTTCTTTAACCTGATGGCGTCTCAAATGACCGCCTCTTGTATCCACTGCCGCGAATCCTGTCCCCTGCTCCCAGTCTGAAGCTAGAGCCACTTGCTGCAGCTTGTCTATTCGAGCATCTGAAAACCCCTGAATCACTTCAAAGACATCACTAAACGAATTCCCAGAGGTTTCATCGTTGTGGTTCGCCCCACTCACTTCCTCACTTCCTCTGCTTTGGGACTCGTTGCTTTTCTGTGTGGACTTTAACCTGTTACCGCACTCCGGGTGCTTGAATCACAAAAGCCTGTGGGCCCCGTTTCTACTCTCGGCCATGCTCTGCGTTTCGTGCCACTGTTGGAGGGGTGGCGGTTGATCATGCAGCTGCGTCGAGGTGACTCGTAGACGCTGGAGGATGAAGACGATATCAGGCGTTTGCGTCTCTCCTTTTATCCCACATGTCCCCGCATGGCGTTGCTGAGCGCTCCAAATTGCTGTGTCGCTCGCCTTTCATCTGGACAATGAACATTGCCAGGGATTATGATTTGTTGCTGGCCGGCTTGCATGCGGTACCCCGGCTGGGGCTTCTCTCTGTGTACCTGTTGCCTATATGGTAGATGGAGGTGTGAGCTACCTCATTTGCTCCGGCCTTGTTATTGTCACGTTTGATTTGTATGGGGCCACAGGCTTTTCTGTTGGTTGCTGGTATACCCCAAAGCTCGGTGTGGCACCTGCGGTCGTGGCCGTGTTGTCCCACGTGCGCAGATTTCATGCTATATTGGCGAAGTTAGTGGTATTATGGTTGCTGGCTCTTACTCCAGTTTCTGTAACGACACAAGTACGCTCCCTTCCGTTGCTGGGCTTAACGAGTGTTGTCTTCCCTGGAACTGTGTTTGCGGCGCCTCTTGGGAGACCTATCGGAGTCCGAGTCCTGCCCAGGCAACACCATCACCTTCTCATCACACACTGGTCTGTCGTCTCATGAATGGGGTATCCACCGAGGACATTGTCCTCGACCACAATTCCTTTATCTATCTGTTACGGATTTGGTGTCGACGCTGCCTGTTGAAGCTTCGGCGGACTTGATCCAGAGGGTGCTCGAAAACTTGTCCCACATATCAAATAGCGCAGTCTCTGCAATAGTCGACCTTGAAACCTGGGTGTCCACATCATGGCTTCTTTACCATGGTTGTTCGCCTGTCACAGCGTGTTACTGTTGGTTGTCGTGTGCAGTCTGCAAATTGACCGTCCCCTCTCTCTGGTAGGGGGTTAATGGTCTGTGTGCGCCCCTCCCCCCACCCCAAGTAACGCGTTTGTAATGCGAGAGTAACTCGAGTGCAGGCACATTCTGCTGTGTGGTAACACAAAACCCGGGAAAGTCAACACTTGCAAAAAGTTGACTGGAACGTATTTCATCCCGCCATAACTTTTCCACTTAGTAGGAAATAGCGCAACTTCCTGTATTCTGTTATTGTTATGGAGTTAGGAAGGTGGTGTGATTATCAAGCCCAAGGTATCTCTGCCAACTTGCCGCATTGTGGGTGCCTTCATACCAAAATATAAACTGCTTATTTTTCCGTGTGACAGGGGCAAAACTAAAAGTTGCAGGTATGAACTGCGGAAATCCTTTTAACATTGCTGAAACTGGGAAACCTCAAGTCAACCGTAAATTCACATACCTAGCTTGAACACGTGTTGAGGGTGCCGCCTCGTTACTCACAAACAAAACCTGCAAAAACAGTCTAAAACAATCTAAAATCGCAGCGATGATGTCAAAAACTTCGCTGTAGTATCCCGAAGTCTCTGGTTCGACTGATGAGCCTGAAAGAGACATACTAGCGACACAAACAACCAGGCTATCCACCACAGCTCTCAAAACAGCAGCCAGGCGGACACACTGTTGCTGCGCCGCTCCTCCTCCATGAAATACTCCCGAACTTCACCTCATTGATCTTCGAGACTTCCCGCAATTCTCTTCAATGTTCATTCCTCCGTCGGACATGGATGGAGTTACCCATAACGTACCTATAGCTTACCATTAACGTGTACTCCATTGAAATTAATTTTCATCGGAAATGGCATTTCAACTGTGTTACGGGCACAGAAAAGATATGATGATATTTATCGGTTCGATCCAACAAAACCTTACATTGAGGAGTGCGTGTGGGTGACAGGTTTGGGTCCCTCTTTTTGTTGGATGAGAGGAGAATGGCACACCGCGAACTACTGCTGGCCCTTGAATTACACCCCAATCTTTGACAAAACAAAACAAATGCTACCAAGTGCCGCCCCCTCACCCTCCCTCCTGGAAATAGCCATTCGAGGATACACAGAAATATACACTAATCGTGTACTTGTTTTACTGTCTGTGTCCATTGCCTGACAATATCTGTGAAAAATATCACGACCTTTCCGTCTTCATTCAAAATGGAACTGGAAAAAGAACCGGTTAATTGTGCATGGTACAAAATACCATGGTACACTCGCTTGTTGTGGAAACTTCTCCAGTAAGGGAGGTTCACCTTGACTCATTTTACCTGTAGCCCTTTTCTCTGGATATGTTATTATGTCAAGCTGTGAATAAAAACAAATCAAAGGCCATTATGTATAATTCAGACTTTTTACCAATAAACTTTTCGTTGTTTCTTGGCTAGGCATTTGTTTTGAAAGCAATAGTCAGCGAAGAGAGTTCGTTATGCATGTAAAATGACCTTTCAGTGTGTTTAGACGCTAAACAAATTATGTACAACAAACATTAAACAAATCAAATGTGACTGTTCCCAACCTTTCTGAAGTAAGTGCGGTTAGGGGTGTGACGGTTTACTCAGTTGGTTGGAGCGTTGTTCTAGTAATCCCAAGGTCCAGAGTTCGATTCCGGCTCGGAGTGGTAAGCAGGGGATTGGCGTTCGGTCAAATTGCCTTATCTAAGCGAATGCAGTGGGTTAAATCACCTATCACGGAATTCAAAATTAACGCCCGATGAGGCTTTCGGCCATCACTTTAAAAAAAAAAACTAAGTACAGTTAACATGTTAACATACTAGTCTCAAACAGTATATTATGTATCTAGTCATAACTTATTTCTGTGTATTGTTTCAGTATCATATGTATTATGTGTAGTTTTAGCTGTTGTTAATTTTGTGGTAATCGTTAATATGTTTGTTAAGCACTTAGAGGTTGTATTAAGAAGAAGTGCTATATAAGTATGTTCACGTCTTTTGGGCTTAAACAGCAAGCTCAATGGAAACAAGCTGAAATTCTTTCCAACAGTCTCAGTTTCAGCTCCCCAAAATCTAAATTGATCAGAAAGTGGAACTGGGTCACTGAAAAGTGACTATAGTAAGATATCAAGACTTCAATTCACCAAAATTACATCAAAACATGTGTTATTGTACTTGGGTCGACTATGACTATGTGCACCCTGAAATGTCCTAGGATCACTGACAGCCCACCCAGGTATTCAGACAGGTGTTTTCACTGCTAAACAAATGATTAGGTACATATTGGTTTTTGTTTTTTCATTTTCCCTCTTTAAACCCTATTGAGGTAAAACTCAGGAAATTGATCTGCGTGAATGGCGCAGATACACGGTGGGATTTCCCACGTAATCACATCCGCTTCCTGCCTGGTGCGTGGTGGGTTATAATAAGCGAGAGAAACGTGAAAACAGGGTCTCAGTGGCCAGAAAAGCAGATACAGCATTTGCTCTCAGTCTTTTTGTTGTGGTGCGTGCCAGGTTTAACAGCTGAAGAGGAAACCCCTCAAATATAAAACACCCTCAGATTTGCTTTCTTGTAACGCCTTGCTTTAAATTAATGATGGATAGGAAAGCAATAATGGTGTGAAAAATCAAAAGAATCAAATGCAAAGTATGAAACGATGTACTGGAAAGGGGACTTTTAAGTGTAGTTATCAGTTTGCCTGTTTATGGCAGTTCATCATCAAACAGTTGAACATTGTAGGGTTGGAGTTGGACGGCGTAATTATTGGATGCCTGTTGAGAATTGTACCATTTTCATTTGAATGACACCACGGAAACTCGTGTTACAGTAGATTTTACAAAGACACGACTCGAAACAAGGCATATTTTTTTCCCTCTAAAAAGCTTTAACGCAATAAGCAAGGGAAAAAAGCCTGCTCTATAGATCACGGAGCATCGGAGCTTTGACGAGATCTCGTATCACACAAGAGACACAAGGCCTTCGCTCATCTTACAACTATTTAACACATATATCGAAAATTTAGAAAATGAGATTACATCAAAGGTGAATGCTGTAGGCAAGGTCCTTGAACCAACCTGTCAACTTTTCCTAAATATTGTATGCAAAAGAGTGATTTCTTAATATTTAATAACGAACTAGAGCGAATTTCATAAAGAGAGCTAATTTCACCTCGATGCCAAGAAACTCTCTCTCTCTCTCTCTCTCTCTCTCTCTCTCTCTCTCTCTCTCTCTCTCTCTCTCTCTCTCTCTCTCTCTCTGTCCCCATGTCAAAATATATATATATATATATATATATATATATATATAATATATTGGTATCTCTAAATGTATTCTTGGTCTCAAAGACAATTCATCATATCAATAAATATTTAGAGAGATAAAAAATGATTTATTTATCTCTAAAATTGGATTTTATAGATCAAAAGTTCAACTCTTAATGGCAAAAATGAAATATTTGTTTTCTTTTTATTGATATCAAGAATTTATTTAGATAAGATTGCTTCAGAATGAGACTTTTCTAATTTATATTTTGAAATCTGCAAAATGAGTTTTGATCTCAAAATTTAATTTTTTGCATCAAAATATCAGTGTATTTTTCTATCTAAAAGTCAGAAGCAATTGAATGAATTAATGAATGTTCCGGTATACAGATTTTTTCCTTTAATTTTTTACTGCTCAAAAAAGCAAGTCTTGAGCTCAAAACTGTGTTGCTATTATCGATATCACTATTTCAATTTTTCATCTCTAAAATTTAATTGACGATTCGTTAAATTTTATGCAAAATGTCTGCTTTCCTTAAGATTTTTAAAGTCTGCCAAATTGATTTTTTGGCCTTAGAAATAAATTTTTGCCATCCAAGATACAGGTATTGACAGCATAATATAAATTAATGAACTCTTCAATGGTTTATTGGTATCTTTAATTATATTTTGATATCAAAAATTAGCATTAAATGTTAAAATGGCATTCCATATCGAACTCATTTTTATCACATTGTACAAAAATCCGAAACACAGCAGCAGCCACCCTATGTTTATTCTTCCCACCCTACCCTTAATCCCCAATCCCCTTACTCCCCCCCCCCTCCCCACAAAGAACATCCGGAACCATCTTTGATTTTTACGCTTTGTCGAAAAGACATTTTGTCGAAAGACAGTTTGTCGAAGGACACTGTGTAGAAACTGAACTTCGAGAAATATCGTCGAATTTATAATTTCTAAACAGCTGCTTCTTTTTAATGCGTATGGACACTCATCGGGTCATAAAGCAGGACCACTGCTCCATCCGTATTCTTATCAATCAAGATCGAGTGGTAAATCCGCAGAAAAAGAGAGTGTGCCTACAGCAACGTCCTCTGACGCTTTGCAGAAACCGTGCAGAAAAACGGAAAACTATTGCGGAATTCGTCGACGGAATTGCGCACAACATTCGTTCGCTAAAAGTCAGCTCACCGTGAGGACCGAGGATGGACTGGGGACTGTCCGACACCTAACTTGCGTAGTTAAACGAGTTATTGGTAATTTAGGTCTTGGTGTGTTGTATAAATTGGGTGTGATAACATACAGCGTGATCTTTTTCATCTTAGTAATTGCAACAAACTTGTAATTGCAATAAGCAGGCAATAAGCGTAGCTCCTTTCATCTGGCTAAATAAAATAAGAGTTCTTAAAAAAAAACAACAACAACAACAACAAACAGCAATACATAACTTTCGACAAAATATCTCACTTTCGACAGAATGTCTGGATACCGTCCAAGGCTATAGCGCATGCTGACAAATATCAGCAGGCCTCGTACAATAATTGCTGACTGGACGTTCAGTCCACTGGGTTATTTCATTTACGTGTGTCACCAATCTAAATACTCGCTGGACTCACCCCATATTTTGTTTGACTGACGTGTGTCAACAATTCAGATACTCGAGTGTCTCATCACACTTGGGTTTGATTGACAGGTGTCACATGCTCGTGTTGCTCGGTGCATGTTTTGATGAGCAGGAACGTTGTTTTGTCATTGTTGTTTTGGGATGTAAATAAACAATAAAATGAGTGAATGCAAACTGCAGTTAAATGGGTAGTATAATGTCGTTTTTTGATATCAAGCATATAAAAAAGGAATATTTTGAGCTTTAAAGTGAATGCTATAAAGCTCAATATCCAGAAGTAATGATATTTTTAGATGGGTAAACGGAACAGACCCCCCCCCCCGGAACGGACCCCCCCCCGGAACAGACCCCCCCTTTTTTGCAGTGGTAGGAACAGACCCCCCCCCCCCCCCCCCATTTTTTATTATTATAATAATGTTTCAGTATCTCTGTGAAATTAAAT
This sequence comes from Protula sp. h YS-2021, assembly GCA_949752745.1. Lineage (NCBI taxonomy): Eukaryota > Metazoa > Annelida > Polychaeta > Sabellida > Serpulidae > Protula > Protula sp. h YS-2021. The sequence continues at coordinate 52,481,912 of OX457026.1, read as the reverse complement.
TTAAAAAAATCAAGTTATTTTGGGGATAACAGAGCAGCGAGCAGATATCCAGAATCACTTTCACTTTCTATTGAATACATCTCCGGCTCTTGGGTCGGGGTGTGGGTGTTTCGCTAATCTGCAGATTGAATCTCCGTTAATTGTTTTGACAGAGAGGTTTTGATTGCATTTGAGTTCTGTAATTGTGTTATTTGTGTGATCTCACAGTCATTAATTGTGCTATTGCTAATAGTTTTATCAAATTACAATTGCGATGAAACATCAATACATCCTTTCATCCCTTTCATTATGATGAAAGGACATTGGCACATGTTTTCATCGTGATGAAAAGGTGTTGCATTACTAATAAATACGCAATTTAAAATAATAAGTGAAAATTGTGAAATACAGAAAAATATATATATGAAATAAAAAAAAACATTTAAAAAAATATATCTCAGGACATAATATACATATATATATATGTAAATGGGGGGGGGGGGGGGTCTGTTCTTGGGGGGGGTCTGTTCCTACCAAAAAAAAGGGGGGGGGGTCTGGCCCGGGGGGGTCTGTTCCTACATTCTTTTAGATGACCGGGCACGAAAGCTATAACCTACCTTATTTCTTTGCTTTATTATTGGTTGCCCCCTGACTCTGTCCTTTCACAGTCTGATCAGTTGCCCAATTTCCAAACTGAAAGCGATGACAACTGCCAGACTGTGAAGCGGGGATCAACGGTTGTCGCACTAACCATTAGTATGTTTAGTTATATTTACAGTCGGGAATCCGGTGGACCTCGAAAGTGAAACACATCGAAAACGATGGTCTGTGATTGGCTAATGGGAGAAGTTAAGTTACGTCGCCAAGACAACGATTTTATCGACCTCTAAGATTTCAAGAATATGGGCCCACTAAACAATGTAGATAAATATCTTTAATTCTATTTAAATCAGTTGTTAAAAAATTTCATATAAAACAAATAATCAGAAAAATGGCTTAATTACGGATTGTTTGCGTGGTTCACGCATAAAAATCAGAAAGCTGTTGGTGTTGTGGTTTAAGTGTTCTCTCAAGTTCTTTTGAAGTGATAGACCAAAAACATCAAAACCTCAGATGCATAATGCAATGACGGCAATATATTTGCAAAAACGTCTGTATTTTTCTCATCCTCACACCCTGTCAGAACTTGATCCAGAAAAAAAGAACAAAAACAAAAAAAAAACAAACAAACAAACAAACAAAACACACACAAGAAAAGTTTTTCATGGATGTAACAGAAAAACATTCTTACTGAATAAAAATTACAGCTCTCTGTTAGAAAGAGAACTCATATGACTTTCTTTAAATGTAATTGATGTTTTATTTTCAATAACATTAAACAAAGGCACGTCTCAGGTTAGTTTCACGGAAGTGCTGTGCGGATATGACCTATAATTAAGGATGAAATCTGTCCACGTGTACACCGCATGCAAACAGCATATAGACCTGGGCTCAGGTGTCCATCATTTTCCTGTCACTCTTAGTCACGTTTTAGTAACGAAATTTAACACCCTGCACATTAAAACGCATAGAGATCAAGTGTCATGTTGCGTTTAAGATCACGAGGTATCACTTACGATCTGTCTCATATTAAGAGTTAGAGTTTGAAATGAGGTAAAAATCTCTCATGGTTTTCTGTAGAAATAGAAAAGATGACCAAGTTATCCTCCTGCCACAGTGTATAGGTGCGGTTAGTTCGCAAGCTACGTGACCTTTGACCTCGATATTTCTGAACTGTAGTGTTGCAGTTCGATTCTTGAAAAAAATTACTGTCTTATTCTTCCCCCCCCCCCCCCCCCCCCACCATGGGTAACCTCCCCATTTGCTCCCCAAATGTCACTTTTCATACTTAAACTCGCAAGATGGGAAGCTTTTTGTTGTCCTTGTTGTTACGAAATCATGGGAATGGGGAGATAATTAATCAGGGATCATATAGCTGTTAGTTTCCGGCCAACCCATAGTTGAGGTTTGAAGCCGACGCCCTGTCTGTTGTTAGTAGCCTCGATGTTTTCTGCAGTGCCGTCTACGCCTTCGCACAGCTGTACGTGAAGGGAAAGGCACACATTATGTGTACAAGCCAGTGCTTATTAACACCAAAGAGCACAATACCAAAATTTTGCTCGACCTTAATGTCTGTTAGAGTGAAGTATCGCGCAAATAAGTGCTCGGTCAAACCCTGTGGCGTTGGAAACACCAGTACAGGGGGGTTTCTGAAGGAATCATTTATTGCACAGCGATCTACAAGTTTTGAGCATAATTTTCTGTCACCCGTACCCAGGGTGAGAGAATTCGAGCTGAAAATAAGTTTTTGGCGGAAGCACGTCGACGACACAATTTGAGTTTGAGGATTTCACCGATTCATGTGCTTTAGCAATGTTTCAGTGCAAGCAGAAGACGATATACTACTGCTCGACGCTATTCCTGGGACCAAGAAACGCCGGGTTGTGCAGAAATCAACAGTTGGGCTGTTAGCGCATTCCCGCGCTTTTGTAAGAGTAGAACGTCTGTGAAGAAAATCGCTGTCGGCAAGTTTAAACAATGGACAGTTATTAGGTAAAGCACTTGTAGGAGTCAATGTCGTCAATCGGCACACGTGTGGAGGACACCATCCGCCAGAGACGGTAGGCCTCTCCTCGACGACCACAGAGACGGTAGGCCTCTTCAGGACGAGCACAGAGACGGTAGGCCTCTCCAGGACGAGCACAGACGGCAGGCCTCTCCAGGACGAGCACATGGACGGTAGGCCTCTTCAGGACGAGCAAAGAGACGGTAGGTCTCTCCAGGACAAGCACAGAGACGGTAAGCCACTCCAGGACGAGCACAGACGGCAGGCCTCTCCACGACGAGCACAGACGGCAGGCCTCTCCACGACGAGCACAGACGGTAGGCCTCTCCAGGACGAGCACATGGACGGTAGGCCTCTCCAGGACAAGCACATGGACGGTAGGCCTCTTCAGGACGAGCAAAGAGACGGTAGGTCTCTCCAGGACAAGCACAGAGACGGTAAGCCTCTCCAGGACGAGCACAGACGGCAGGCCTCTCCACGACGAGCACAGACGGTAGGCCTCTCCAGGACGAGCACATGGACGGTACGCCTCTCCAGTACGAGCACAGAGATGGTAGGGATCTCCAGGACGAGCACAGAGACGGTAGGTCTCTCCAGGACAAGCACAGAGACGGTAGGTCTCTCCAGGACAAGCACAGAGACGGTAAGCCTCTCCAGGACGAGCACAGACGGCAGGCCTCTCCACGACGAGCACAGACGGTAGGCCTCTCCAGGACGAGCACATGGACGGTACGCCTCTCCAGTACGAGCACAGAGATGGTAGGGATCTCCAGGACGAGCACAGAGACGGTAGGTCTCTCCAGGACAAGCACAGAGACGGTAAGCCTCTCCAGGACGAGCACAGACGGCAGGCCTCTCCACGACGAGCACAGACGGTAGGCCTCTCCAGGACGAGCACAGAGACGGTACGCCTCTCCAGGACGAGCACAGAGATGGTAGGGATCTCCAGGACGAGCACAGAGACGGTAGGTCTCTCCAGGACAAGCACAGAGACGGTAAGCCTCTCCAGGACGAGCACAGATGGCAGGCCTCTCCAGGACGAGCACATGGACGGTAGGCCTCTCCAGGACAAGCACAGAGACGGTAGATCTCTCCAGGACGTGCACAGAGACGGTAGGGCTCTCCGGGACGAGCACATGGACGGTAGGCCACTCCAGTACAAGCACAGAGATCTCCAGGCCTCTCCGGGACGAGCATAGAGACGGTAGGCCTCTCCAGGACGAGCACAGAGATGTTAGGCCTCTCCAGGACGATCACAGAAACGAAATTGAAGGCGAAAATAAAAAGTGTCGTGCACACGTTCATATCAAGTTCTACCTAAGTCCCAAGTTTCGTGGCCCTGGGGCCCGTCGTGTCAGCTGAGTAGATGACACAGGAAAGCCGTTCACTGTCAAGCAAAAAAACATACGAACGGCTGCTCATACAACTTCATAAACACCTTGCAAGCCAAAGGCTTGTCAAGTGTTAATGATAAGGCCATAGAAGCACGTGGACTGATCATTAAGAAGCCCTCTGGTACCGGTAGGCCTGTGCCACTAGTGCTACAGGCTTCGGGCGGCTTTTTGGATCAGTCCAAGTGAGAATGCAACTTTAGTTTCATTTCATGTTGTTGGTACCACTACATTCCCATAAACTGAATAGTTTTCGCATTGCATCAAATGCTATCTGTCCACATGTTATTTCATGTTTACATTTTCTTTTCAAGGCTAGCCGAAAGACTCAATGGGCGAGAATTTTGAATCCTGTGAAAGTTGATTAACTCATTTGCCTAGCTGACACAATAGAAATGAAGGTGAATCCCATGTTTACCACCGATGGGCAGGTTGAAACCCTAGACCTTTGGATCTCTGGACCAACTCTCTAGCCAACCAAGCTAAGCGTCACCCTATTGGGAAGGGGTGGGGGTGCAGTACACGATTTTCGATTTGCGGAACTTAGCCCTTTCGATACTGAAATAGTATGAAATACGTATGTGTGTATTACTATTCGTATGCACTGCAAAAATACTATTGTTCCGTATGAAATGCCACTTTATCATTTAATGCTATTTGTTATTTTATTAAAATATAATTAAAGATGTCAATAAATCAATGTAGATCATATTTATTCATGTTTTGCTATCACTAATTCTATTTTATTTGAGATCCAAAAACCAATTTTACAAACTTATAAAACCTTAAACGAGGCACACATTTGTATAAAGTTTAACGAATCATCAGTTAAATTTTGTTGATGAAAAATTGAATTATTGATATCAGTAATAACAACATAAGCTCAAGATTTTTTTGTGCAGTAAAAATTTAAAACAAAGATTCTGAATACAGGACCTGTCATCTTGACCTGTGCTTCTGAATTTCACATTTAAAAATAAACTGATATTTGAGATCAAAAATCATTTTCAGATTTCGAAGTAAAAATTTAAAAAGTTTCATTCTGAAATTCAATTTTATAGATAATTAAATCAATTTTGGTATCAATAAATATTTTTTGATATCTCTAAATATTTATTGATATCAAGAATTATTTTTTGAGATCAAGAATAACTTAGAGATATCCAGAGTAAAATTACAGAGGGTAAAAATTAATTCCTTATATCAAAAAATCATTTTTAGATGAAAAATCAATTCTTTATATTAATAATTGCCTAATAAATGTGAAAATGGATTCCGTAGGTCCCCATGTAGGCGCTTCAGCAATCACGAAATCAATACAAAATAACGAAATTTGCCACAAGTCACTCTCCCCCTTGAACCTTCCCTTTCTGAATAAATCGAGTCCTCGGTAATTCTCCACCCAATCCTTCCTAACGCCTACTGAACAATAACTCTGGTTCTAATTTGACTGTGATGGTTCAAGATCATGGATCAACATCTTACCAACGTCTTTGGCACAAAAGATGTTGAGTAAACAATGTTGTCTGGTTGCAACCAAAATGTAACTTTTTCGGCGTCTAATCAACGCCATTGGTATAACGTTCAAAAGACGTCTGAAAATCGACGTTGTATAACGTAGAACGTATAAACGTTATAGAGACGCCGTACTGTTGACCAAAAACAAACATCTCGTGCAAAGCTCAACGGAAATAGATCAAAACCCAGAACAGGAGTGCACGTTTTTTATCACATACTTCTGAAAAATAGTCATGGAAATCGACTTCAGACATATCGTGGATGACCGGATGACCCAAGAGTTGGAAACTGACGGAGGAGTGACCACACTTTGGTTGTCGAATGCTGTCACAGATTAATATTTTTCCGACGTGTATATACGGCGTCGAGAGAAAGACGTTAATCCGACTTCCATTTGCTACCTCCGTGTAATGTTGATTAGACACTGGATAATTGACGTCTTTCTAATGTCAGAAAGTAGGCGTGGTTTCGACCTCGATGAACAACCAAAAACCTGATGTTGCTCGACTTCAGCTGTGACGTCTACCCAACGTCACAATGTAATGTGTATTCGGTATTTAGTTGTGGGGACAATCTACTTGTATTTGATGCACGTTCTCTGCTGCGTTTTATTGTATTTGATGCACGATTGCTGCACTTGAACGCACAACAATCCTCTTCGCATTCTGTACTTTATCATGGTGACAATGGAGAGATGTGCCAGAAAAGTGACCAGATACCAAAGACTGCAGCGCGTAGTATCCTACACCTCTCCAACTCAACATCTAGATTTTCTAAGGACAACTGCTTTTAAAGGCCATTGTTTATGTTGATCGCCATGGAAACTTCCTTTATTTCTAACCGTATTTTGATATAGATATTGAGATAGAAATAAAACGAAACGTCATGTTGCCCTTCGAATTGTTCCATCGTGCCCTCTTGTAGATAGTAAAGAAGACTTCTTGATGGTCATCTAAAAGTCTTATGAGTTTTCTAGATGACCATCCAGAAGTTTTCTTTACTATCTAGAAATCTCGGACCCCCCAGGTGAAAAATTGTTGTTTTATGCTTTTTGGCAATGTTTTTTATTCTATAACCCACACATCAACAGTCATACATTATCAGTTGTACAAAAACGACAGATTTTGTACTTATTTCGTATGAGCTGGTTGTTCTGAATAGGACCGAAGTTTTTGCCATTTTGCTTTTTCAAGTTCATACCGCCATTATATCATTGTCACATGGTGAGCATGTCTACATTTCTTGTAATGGCCGGTTCCCAGGCGCGTGATCTGGAACTTCTTTCCACAGCTACAGTCCACTTGAATTACCTGCATCCCCACTGCACAGATGTTTAGATGCGTCTTCTTTTATCTTCTGTTGTCAGCTGAATATTGCAAAAGGGACATCGGGTAGGTGAAGAAGCAAGTTGCTCTATGGCTGTCACTGTTACGTCGGGTGTTGGATGACTTTTGAACCAATCTGCCATCCTCTCTGAGACTGCTTTGCCGATGCTTCATCTGCTTGAATCTTAAAATCATCCAGCACTACCTATAGAGGCAGTGGTAGAGGTTTAAAGGTCTTTAAAGGCAGTTGTTCGGTTGCAGCTTGACGAGGTTTTGAGTCTTTGTATGCGGTTGTTCAGTTGCAATTGGTGCGTGTGGGCATTTTACCACGGTAGCAGGGGCTGTTAAGCAACCTGTATTTCGCACACTGCAATCTTGGACGATGTTTTTGCTTCTTCAACAGCCAGCATCGCCTTAAAGAATTCATGCTTCCAAAGGATAAGACTTTATCCGAGGGAGAGAGCCCATGTTTGTCACAAAATATCGTCGCTGAGGAACTTGCTAATTGTCGCCTGCATAACTGTGGAATGTGCAGTGATAATGGGAATGTTGCAGCGATGCGGTAATATAGGGAGATAGGTCTAGGCCCTATCACTCATCCCATGTTCCCACGATTGATCTTGCCGACATTCCCATGATAGAACATAGTAACTTTCCTCACATTCTCACGAGATTGTGAGTGTGTGCACCTGTTAAATAATATGTTTAATTGATCCTCAAGGCGGGAAAATTGAGATTTTTTTTTTATAGTTTTACGCTTCAGACAATAACCATTTTTTCACCAAAGTGTTCAGCAAGACTTTGCCTCTCTAATTAAAATAGAGAGACAACGAATGGAGAATCAATTCAAGATGAGTGCTACCTTAACGGTACAGGCTGAAGATGGGCAGTTTGGTTGATTCATCAGAATCAGACAAAATGACGAATGGATTGGATTATCTTCTTCCCTTTAGAAGAAAGTTAATGACAACTTGAAAAAGCTGCACGACATTGATTTTAAACTATACTTAACCCATTCAAAGTGCTTATAAGTGATTACGTACACAACTTGCGCTATGTCAGCTTTGCCCGCGTCTCTCGCTTTGAATGGAAATACTGTATCTACTACATCAACTTCAATAATGAGGAATGGAATGCTGCTGGAGGCAATGCCACAAATAAACGGTGTGTTGCTTAACGAGTTGGCAGCGTTATCATCAACATCCAGTCTTTTGATTGATGAGACGTGTACGGAATGTCAAGGTTTGGTGACAGCAGTCCTGTTAACTGAGGATGAACAAATGAAAACAATCAATCTGACCAGGAAAAAACTAGCTTAGGTGGAGTTACATCATGCAAATGTACAGATCCAGCTTGGACTTATATGTACATATTGCGGTGCTGAAAGATATATGGAAGATGATGATTGCCACTGCCACAGATTTGATTGCGAATTATTTGAGTCCGAAAACTTTTGCGATAAATATGAAGCTTTAAAGGTTGGTGAGATGCATATAATCAAGGTACATAATCATATATTCTGCAGAGACCGAGCAGAAAAGACATGGCTTTGAAAATAACTGTTTTGTATTGTGAACAGGGATGTTATTTTCAAACAGAGTTGTGTAGACTTAATGATTGATGAATTGACTCGCTTTGGATTTGAAAAAGAACAGCTTTGGCACTTATCGCAGTACAACCTTAACAGAACTGAATTACACAGCAAGTCTATTGCATGGTGTTATGAAACTGGAAGAGAAGATCCAGAGGACTTTGATTTTGATTCTGCATTTCATCTCGTTCGTACTGATGTAGGGGTGTACTTTCGCGTGTTGGATTATTTGACGGATTGTTTTATAGAAGAAGAAAAGTGAAAAATGCCAACATTTCAACTCCTTTTTCACAGACGCATAGAGACACTGGATGTTTTCAAAGTGAACTATATCGACTTTGCGTTTTCAAAGTTTATTTATTTTCTATCCGACCGGATACTGGAAGTGAAGAAAGTGCTTAAACACTGGGAAGTTGTTGGAAGGACAATTCAAAGAAATCACTTTGTCCAATCTTTTCTGAGTGAATGTGAAGAACTGAATTTATTAGGAAATACATATGACATTGATTCAGGATTTATCAACACCAATACGATTTGGGCAGCTGACCTCATGCTAGCTGTGGCTGCTAGAATTATTTTACATTATGACGATAATGTTTCACTGTCAACGAATATATCAAAGCATGCCACGTTCAACAACGGGCGGGCTGATGTGAATATAGACATTTGCAAAATGTTTGAAGAACATTAAAGTTTATATGTACGAATTGTAGTGCACAGCATAATTTTTTAACTGTTCCCTGAATTGTTAAAATATTAGTTAAGTTTTTCGTATTTGCATGTCAATAAAAGTTTGTTATGTGCATTACTGGTTTCATTTCAAGTTAATATGGCAACGTGGGAAAAGTTCTTAACCAATACGTACTTTAAGTCTGGAATCCCTGGAGCATTTGCAGGACCTAATAAGTTACACTGATACAAAATAAACACCTGTTGCATATTCCAAAGTCAAAATTTGGTTACAAGACCAAGCTGCCTTTAGCCGTGGCATTGATGATATATGGGATGTGGACTTGAATGATGTGACCAACATTTCAGAGCATAATAATGAAGGCAATCACTTTCTGCTAATTGTTATTGATATCTTTTCCAAACACTTGTGGGTACAATCTATTCTATTCTAAACTCAGTGTCATTGAAGCATTCCAAAAGATTTTTCAAGAAACAACAAAAAGACATCGAACCTTGAGATCAGATAATGGAACAGAATTTAAGAATAGGTAGGTAAAGCAATTTCTAAACAAAAAATATTCATGCATATACTACTAGTGCGGAAACAAATTATATTGATAAATTGAAATTGAAATCAAAGAAAAAACCAAAATCCTATAAGTTTAACATTGATCAACATGTTCGCATTTTACACATGAAATATGTATTTCTTGTATATCGTGTCAAAGACTTCTTAGACGAAGAAAGCGATGGTTATTTCTGTGAAGAAGTAGTCATAAAATGTAAGCATTATAATATTACTTTAAATACACATCACAATGTTCTCTTTAAAAATTCAAGGGATATTCAACAGATCAGTACATTGGCTCGGCAAATGTATCCAGGGAAATCTCAGTTTCTCATTGAAGCATATCAAGATGCTACAAGCAAACCTCATTTTTATGTAGTTATCTATTTAAAACCAAAGACAGAAGACACATTCGCACAGGAGTTCTAGCAAGTGATATACATTACGTTGACGTGAAAAAAATAGTGTATGAAGAAGAATTACAGTAGTTTGGTATTGAACGTCCAGATGTCTAGACGAATTCGAGAAAATCAACCATTTCTTCATTTATTAGCATGTAGCAGTGCTAAGCGACGTACATTCTTATTGAAGCAAGCCAAAAAGAAGAATCGGCCAGTTTGTTTGAAATATGTTTGAATATATTGCATGGGCATGAACAACAAACATTCGTCAACTGACTGATAAGAAAATTTCCCTTAAGCGTAAAAAGAAGTTGATTAATCAGAAAGGTGAATTTATTGGAACAACTGCAGGAATTGCGCTTAAATTAATAGCTCAATTGTTCTTAAAGAAATGGAGCATGCATTAAAAGGGTTCTTATTCATGAATCAGAATATAGAGAATTATTATCAAGTCAACCTTTTGTAAAAGAGACGAAATCGCGAAACTGCTAGAAAAAATGTTTCAACTTCTTGGTCGTCATTTACGAATAATTCAATCGCAACAACAAAAGTCTGATGTAACAGCCACATCGGTTAACATTTCTATACCATTTTCAACCTATGTATCATGTGAAAGTAACACAACTTCTGGCAGAACATAAGAAGTGTGGTAGAAGATGAGATGAGACAAATAAGAATGAACTGTGTTGAAAAGTGGAGATGTAATTGAAAACTTCAACATTATTGATTTACTGAAAGAAGCATTTGCTGCCACAAGAAGAAAAGAACGACAAGTACCACTACGAGGCTGGAAGCGGTTCATTCAGGAAATTGTAGATGCTAATATTCCAAAAACTGTTTTTGGAAAAATGGCAAGTCATGAAGATATTACAAAAGAAATGAAACAGCGTCAACAAAAACCTTCCAAGAAGGATGGAAAAAATTTTAACATGGCTTAAAGAGCTATGTTGTCGTTGTCAAGAAAATAAACTACAGCTCATATTCCTGGAAAAATAAGGTGTGCAAGTGCCTGTTGTCGAGGAGACGTAATAAACAGCAACATTATATGTGAAAGGAAAATATGAAGTGGCCTCAGATGAAACTCAATACCGACACACATGGAAAAATGAGACAAGGAATGGACTATTACAGTCAATATCGCTTATCATTAAATGATACGTTTCATGGCATTCCATATGGTTGCTATAGATTCATATCTGAAATATGTGATGCGGTAAATGAAGAATTAGCAATATCTATTAATTTTAATTCTTTAATTCTTATTAATTCTTACTTTCAAAAATGGTTGTGAAATTGTTTTTTTTTTCCTTTTGATTACCTGTGATTTGAGGATTTTTACCAAATCAGTGGTATAAACAACCTGGTCCTGCTGAACATAAAGCAGTTGTGAAACAGGGATTTTAAACACTTTATATGCACTACAGTATTTGCGAACCACAAGTAGTTGGAGATTATTATGATCCTTTACTTTGTTCTGTTTCCATTTACGGTCATGATGTTATGAGATCTTATGAAGAACCTCATTACATACCTGTTAGCACATCAAAATTTTACACAATAGAAATCCATATTAAGGATGACACACATTATACTATTACAATTCAAAATGGAAAAGTGATGTGTAAACTTAATTTTCGACAAAAAGTATTATAAGAGCATTATGAAAGCATGTAGACGCAATCCATCCGCCGTTACCATTTCCTTCATCAAGTGGGTCGAGATTTGCCTGGATTAAAAGTCGCATGCATACAATATGAAGACAGTATTGGTTCATTCTTATGAGCATTGGCTCGTAAAACTATCCCACTCATTAAGGCAGGGGCTAAAATTGTTGCACCACATCTTAAGAAGGCTGCAAAAATGTGGTTAAAGACGTGACTGGCCTTTGTAGCTCAAGGAGTTGTGGGTGCTATTGATAAACAAAGTACACCAAAGAAAGTTGCTAAAAGGGGACAGAAAGTGAAAGGAGCAACATCAAAGAAAGATATATTTTGGAAATTGAAAAAATGTCAATGATTCATAGTCATTCTTGTAAATGTAGTCTTTCTCCATTGGAATGGTTTCATATACCACCAACACAAACTGCTACAAAAAAGTTATGTTGTAGACTATCAATCACTCACTGCCATTAGAGATGGTCTCCAATAGAATTCTCGCTAGTACAGAAGAATATTTAGATTTAAAGAACAGTAGACTTCATACGGCATGCACCATTGTCAAGAGAGATGGTGCGGCTTGTGGTTTAGATGATAGCGTAAGACCCATCAATGATCTGTTTAATGGTTTATGGTCCAATAATGGATTATTTCTGAATGATCGATTGATTTCACATGGTACAATGTAACAATTCCCATGCTAATACCAGCATCATTTCTCACCCCATCCATGATTCGGAAGAAAGTCCTAATTCTAAACGCTCCACGCGTTTCATCTATAATGATACTGCTCAATGAATCTCATGCGGTGAAACTAAGCAATCATGGAAAGTATATAAAAGGTTTCATTTAAGTAATGAGGGTAGCGAAATAGTTGAATCAGGAAATAATTGCTTACATAATCGTTATTTTCATACGCGTCTGAGCCCTGAGTGGATTTGTTTCAGTAGGATCATTATCTTCTCAATGAGATGGGCATGAAATTGCGTTTGCATAAGCAAAAATGTATGTTTATCAATGGCTGTAAATGATACCTTTAAGGTAGAGGAGAGAGGGGCGTTTTTAACCATTCAAAAAGTGAGGGCTAGTCCAGGTATTCGACTAGGACATACAGATGCATTGATGAAACTCCTACGAAGTTTCCTGTTACCAGGAAAGAACGTAAAATTTTAGCCATTCCCACTGGAGTTTTTGGGTCAATTACCAAAAGATATTGTAATTGGAATGGTTCATTATGAAGTCTTTTCTGGAGCAATATTGAGAAATTAACACAATTTTGAACACCATTGTTTTTGGGTCAATTAACAAAAGGTATTGTAATTGGAATGGTTCATAATGAAGCTTTTGCTGCAATAGTGTTGAGAAATCCATACAATTTTGAACACTTTGATATTAATTGCATGCAATTTGGCACTGATGGTGAACCAGTCCTGTCCAAACTTCACCAAAGACACCATAAACCACTGTTCCAGTAAACTTATTTATTTTTTTAAGTTTATGATTCCGGTTTTGACGATATATTTATCTAAATGTATATTTTGTAAGTGGTTGCTGCTACACTGACATACTAATATCATACTGGTGTCATATCATTCTAATGTGTCACTGAGGATCACTGGCGGGGTGTTAATTCATCCGCAAATCCCCTTTCTTTTAAATGAAGGGTCCCTGGTAAAGTGTTAACTCACCCTTAAACCCTTTTTCGTTCTTAAGGGGTTGCTAACTCAGCCGTAAATCATATCTCATGTACTTTTATGTACTTTAATCAAATATTGTTTGAAAGAGAAAAAAATAAAAATAAAAAGCATCGTGTGTGTTTTTATTTAACGTAACAAATCACAAATATTTACAATTGATTCAACAACAATCTAACAAATCACAAATATTTACAAATGTTGAGAATAAGAACAAAAATTACAATTAATTATTGAGAACAAAAACACTTCATATACATATTATGCTAATACATGTAGCACATTATTCCGCTCACAACAACTTAAATTGATATAAGTATCATAATGCTATCACCCCGTTTGTACATGCTATGAAAACTGACATAACATTGATCCAACCCAATCACTTTCACAGCTACCTGATCTGATAATATCATTTCAATATTATTGACATTGTTCTTTATCGTAGTCATACTGGCTGCCATACTGAGCGCAGGAGTCCGCATATGAGGTGTAAAGTCAATTTCCTTTGAACCACACATCAATTGCAAATATCCATCTTGCTTAAAGTTCAGACTCAAGTTCTTGCAAAGTAAGATAAGCATAGTCCCATTCTTCTGCACTGAGTTCCATGGACTCATAACCTTCGTTCAGGCTCACCATACTGTAGAAACCGTGTGAAACGTTCAACTGCTCCCTTTAAGATCTTCGGAGAATTTTAGACGGAATCCAGGTACAGAAAAATGTTCTCTATTCTCCTTAACCACAGCTTGCTCATCAGGTAATAGGAAGAGAGTAGTTGCATTATAATACAATTTCGATTCATCCAATGAATTAAAAGTTAGATATATGTTCCTGATTGATGTTTAGTTCTGCTGAATCATCTCTTGAATGTTACAGCATTTATACACATCAGTCTGCTGAAGCACGTGCTCCACTGATGTCATTTTCTTCAACAGTTTCCATTCTTCCAATGACAACAAAATTCCCTTCTTGGTAGGATATAACCTCCCAGAAGCATCATCCGTGATAAATTAACGAATATTAATCATCTCTTGTTGTTGGTATTTTACCAGTTTAATATATTTTCTCCATTGATGGTATCTTAATCGGTAAATCATTTAGACTCATCTTTCTCATAAACTCTGCAGTGATAGCTTTACGTTCAGGTTTTACAGCAGTGGCAGCAGCAATTTTCAGCTTAGCTATAAGCTGTGGCCTTGCAGTGGCGGTGGAGGCAGCAGCAGCTTTGGGCTCTACCCTAAGCTCCGTTTTTTTGCTTTTTGAACGGTGGTTTGGTAGATGTAAGAGGACACTCACCTCTTTTTCTTTCTAAACGGTGGCTGCCTTTGAACTGTTGTTTTGGCTGTTGCAGTGGTAATGGCTTCAACTTTGCTGTAAGCATTGTCTCAGACTTTGATGTAGGTCTTGTCTCAGACTTTACTGCAGGTACTGTCTCAAACTTTGCTGTAAGTATTGTCTCAGACCTTGCTTTAGGCATTACTGTAGGTATTGTCTCAGACTTTGCTGTAGGCATTGCTGTAGGTATTGTCGTAGATGACATTTGCTGTTCACTCACTGCAGACATGTTCGCTCTTCAACAGTTTGATACAGATGATTGTTATGTCTGAGGGCGGATACCTTTTATATCATGCACTCATGCTCTATAAGCTGCACTACGAGCTGTGCAATGCCCATGAGCTAACGTGGTGTAACCATCATCCAGCACATAGCGCTTTTCATTAAATATTGATAGACCAACCTTCACAATCTTCTCTGAAAAATTGAAGTTTGTGACTTCGAATGATGCTTTCCACAGTTTCATCTTTAGTTTTTCTCAACACTTTCTTGTTCACAGTTGAATGCAGGAAATGATCCTTTGGGTAATCACTCGTATACAAAAGATGACTATCCTGTTACATATCTTTGTAAATGTCTCTGGTCGGTATGTCAAAACACAAACTCTCTCTCTCTCTCTCTCTCTCTCTCTCTCTCTCTCTCTCTCTCTCTCTCTCTCTCTCTCTCTCTGTGTCACTGAACAGCAGTTTTGCCCCTGGATACTTTTTCTTTAAGTAATTGTAGTGATTATTATACATGAGGGTTTTGCTGAGATCCAGAACAGTAAACCCAATCTGAATGGGTTTGTTCTGCAACATATCTGCTTTCAAGCAGTATACTGCTGTCAAATCCTCATAGAAAATGTGGAATTAGTGAAATGTAGGGTTGGCTGCCACCTTTTTGAAACGATTCTCATTGTTAACCAATTCAATATTGGTTGGTTTCGTCACATTTTCCATGGTTTTTGCCAAATACGGCATTATTAATCAATTTGTAAAAGTTTTTTTTCAAATTGGGTTTTGTCACTTCTCTCTTCGCTGTGTTGACATCTATGTATTTAGCTTTTAGCTGGCCATTTACTCTGCTGTCTCGATGCACTTTCAATCCAAGAGATACATATTGCAGCCAATTTCGATAATGCATCGCTTACTTTTTCACTGAGATTGGTATTCAAATTTTCCGTAGGTTTAAATTTCAATTCCAACGTTCTCAGATTCTTACTGTATTCGGACAATTCACTAATTCGAAGTTTTCTTCTCAGGAGCCGCTGGATAGTCATGGATTTAATTCGGGTATGTGAGATCTAACTCTAAATGTATCCCGTCTCAGCATCTTTACTCACTTTCATGTAGTCCAGAGTCCGGAGTCCATGCAAATCCACATTCTGGCAAACTCTGTGACATACTCCACCCATTGAGATTGTTGACTCCAAAGTACATGATATAGTTAGTTTGATGACTTAATCACATCATAGTCTAGAATATAGGGGTTGTTCGCTTTTGCCTATTTTTGTGTAATGACTGAAATGCCTCCTTGCAGCCCTTGCTCTACCATTTGATACGTAACAATATCATCTATCAATTTCAATTGAACCGTGGTATGTTTCAGCATAGCGTACCATGCCAAACCTGGTGTTATCCAGTAATGCCCAGGATCCAATTCACAAGTGCTAAGACACATACTTCTAAAATTTTCAAACACATCTGCCAAGAGCAACACTTCTACTTTCAGGTAGAGATCATAATACTCTCCAAAGTTGTTGCAGTGGAATACAAACATAATCCTTATCACTAATTCCTTCTTCAGGCAGTTGACTGTAAAAATTTTCTTCTGGTGGAAGCTTGCTTTCTGCAAACTTGCGGGGTACATCAACATAATCATAGGTATATACTCCTTTTCTCAAAAGTAACTGCTGATTGTCACATACATGAGCAGTCATATTCTGAAACTTATCTTTTCTTAAGCGAAACTGTAGGCTGCATTGAGTATGGGCTGCTCCACGGCATGTTCCACTCACGTGATCGCGATGTCGCACACGATCCACTCTTATCAACTCATGGCAAATGTAGCAAGAGTAGCTGGAGCAAACTGCTTCTTGTCCTAAGCAGTCATTACAATGGGTTTTGGGTTGCTCAATCGATTCACAATATCATCACGTTCATTGCCATATAATGTAGAAATTTGTAGACAGCATTGACTCCACGGTAAAGCACAGTATCACACTTCTAATATTCGCTGAAGATAACACAGGCAAAACTTTTAGGCTTGTGATGTTGGTAACGATCACCCTCCAGTTTCTCTGCACATCATTCAAAGTCAGCATAAATGACAAAGGGTGCCTTCTGTTGGTTTGCAATGAGTCGAATGATTGCATCCTCTGGAAATGACAATCGTTGTTGTCCATGATTTCCACAAACTTCACGATGTTTATCCAAAAGGTCTTGTCGCATAAATCCATGCAGAAAATTCGAGCAGTAAAACTTTTTACTAAATCAGGCAACAAAGTCTCTTTTCATTGTCACTGATGAGCAGTAAGTGGATTTCAGTATCATTTCCATGTTGATTCATGCGTCTTATGTGGATAGCTACCATAACTTGATTTTTTCCAATCAAAAGCATTGATGTTAATGTTGTTCATCTTCTAAAATTTAGAAATTTGATGAATTGGTGTTGGAAATGTCATATCGTCCACACTCAGCTCATGTTCAATCGTTTTGATACTTATTACTGAACGTACATTCTCATTCAACGGATAACGATGAAATAATATAGACCACAGAAGGAAGTGTCTGTTGTCTGTGTTCTTGATATTGATAATACCTTTGGTATTCTTTATCTTCTTTGGCAACTCAGTGTAGCTGGAGGCTTGCAAAGGGTCTAATGTGGCTTTATGAACTTTAATCTGAGGAATCTTATCCAGCACCTATCAAGATCCTTGACGTTCTTGCTCATCAAACCTGTTGAAAAAAGCATTGAATGCATTTGGAAAATCGTTATCAATATCTCTTTCACTGAACGCTGACTGCACACATTCTACCAACACTCCCTCTTCATTTGTTGTTATTTTTTCAATCGAGCTAAAACGGCAATGTACCATTTTATTCAATTGTTTAATCTCACTTTCAAATTTCACGTGATGCAATTTCCTGGCTGTCGCATTTCCAGCAGTAAGTCGGATTCATTTTCAGGTTCAAACACTTCTAGAAGTGTATATCCACCAAGGCTTCTTCTTCTACCTTTACCCACTTGCATTACATCCTTCTTTATTTCTTTCTTCTTTTGTTTCTTTGCAGGAAGTCAATCTGACTGATCAGTATCGCTTAGAGTTTACTCGCGACATCAAAGCCAAATCCTGTGAGGGCACCCGATTCTCTTGGTTAATGCAGTCGATTTCGGCTAGGGGCAAAGACTGCTCAAAAACACTATGGATGTCATTGAGATGAAGAGCTTTCCAGCAAGCTTTCAAGGACTTAAGGGTGTGGTCTTGAAACGACATAACGGCTAAAATGTGCCTGGCCGATGCCCCAATGGCCTTGTAGTCTCTTTCAGCTAAGAGGCTGGCTGAGTCCGCTCGTACCGACGGCATCGGGACGTTCCTCTTAGAAGGTTGTTCGAGTGCCTCCAGCGTCACTAACTCATCAGCAGTCCGATAAGGATCTAGCTGAAAACGGCAATGCTTCAAGGGTGGAACTGTTGGAACTGGGACCACATCCTACCCTCGCTCATGTTCAGTTTATTGAACTCATTTGAGTGCACTTCAAAGGCGTAGCGATGCCTTCACTTGTTTCTAACGCCACTAACTTGATAGGGGAGGGGGGATCGATCTCAGAAGTCACATGTATAGGTGGATCGTCCCTGTCTTGGAAAGGCATGTGATTTGTGCCAGGCGGGCAATCTCTTCCATAACGTCTCCAATTTTCTGGTGCAATGGCCGAGGACGTGTGAGAGAGTGTAGTCTCTTCGGAAGACGTGCCGGGGTCGGCAGGAGACGGAGTGCGGACACAGCATCACTGTGAAGGCATCGAGAACTGACCAACCAGTGATGGATACGTTTTCGGCGGCCGCTTTCGAAACCGATTTAGAAGCGTCTTCATGCATTTCTGCGCATGCCCTGTCAATAGGAGAACATTCACTGTCTATGGACATGTTCACCACTGTCACTGTCTCTGAGACTGCCCTAGCCTTGAGTTTCTTGGCCTTCCTCTTGGACAGCCACGCGTCTGAGTCTGTACCCACATCTAGATGGATAGGGAGGATTTGCCTTCTGCATAGTATCTTCTGCAAAGTCTGAATCAATAAAGGTGGCAGCGGAGATTCGGACTTCCCTTTTCTCCCTACGTTTGTCGTTCTTGGCTCTGCTTTGTTGCATAGCTTTCCACCCCTTACCAGCAAGATGAGCACACTCGCCACAAGTGTTCGATACGTCACACAAGGGAATGCATCTGTCGCAGAACGAGTGGGGATTGACACCGTGTGTGAGTGACTATACTACGGAAGGTCATGCAGAAGAGAGTGCAGCTCGCGTCTGACATCTCTTAAAGGAAAACAGAATAAGGCAGTGGTTAATCTAACTGTAGATGTTACCAGTAAACACACAGTTAAAATTCTGAAAAGATATTTTTGTTGGATTGACGTTTTGATCATGAAAATGAAAACAAAACCAAAAAAAAAAAAACAAAAAACAAACAAACAAACAGACAAAAAGAGAAGTGCATACTTTAGACTTAAGTACTACATATGTGCGAAATTTGGGAGTCCTGGAATCAGTGTGGTCAGAGGAGGAGTAAACACAAAATGACGGAACGGTAAAGAGAAACAAAGGTCCAAAACATATTGTCTGCTCACAGTTTCCAAATAATCTTTGCAAGTCTTCGACTTGTCAAGTGTCAAATGGCATGAAGTCAAGGCAGACACAAGCAAACTGAAATGACTTAAAATAACTGCTAGGCTCGTGTGTTCCGTTCGGTTTTGTCCGCTGTAAATTTGAATGCTTGGTAAAATGTAAAATGTTCAAACTTATTAGCATGGTAAAATGTTCAAACTTATTTTATGCATCATATGTTTTCCAAAAACTACATTTTGCTAAATGTGCTTTAGAACCACCATTTTCCCACTACTATAACATAAAACGTTACATTAGACTAAGCGTGGGGAAAATCCCATTCCTTCTCAAATTTATCGATCGTTCGCACGGTCTAGGCCTTTGATGTTCTCAAATTTATTGATCGTTCTCACGCTCTGAGGTCTTTCGCCCACAAATTTATTGATCGTTCCCACACTCTGAGGGCTTTCCTATACTTATTCCTACGCTTTGTGTGTATGAGTTTTTACTGTAATAGAACCACTGAAATATGACAACAAAATAAAATAAAACAACAAAAAACGAAAAGTTGTGTTTGCCCCTAGGTGGGATCGAACCACCGATCTTCAGCTTACGAGTCCTCTGCTCTACCAAGTGAGCTAACAGAGCTGGTCTATTGAACAGTCTGATAATTACATACATAGTTAGACTAATTATGCTGACATAGCAATTACATAGTCCTCACATAGTCATATAGCCATATGATGTCACATAGTCACATGATGTCACATAATGTCTCATGATGTAACAGAGTCATACAAAGTCACATAATGTCACAGAGTCACATAATCTCACAGAGTCACATAATGTCACATGATGTCACAGAGTCACATAACCTCACAGAGTCACATAATGTCACAGAGTCACATAAAGTCGCATAATGTCACATGATGTCACAGAGTCACATAATGTCACATAATGTCACATGATGTTACATGATGTTACATAGTCACAAAAAAGTCACAAGACAAAGTAGGTTGGGTTAAAAATTGAAGATTTAGCGGACACTACCAGCGGATAAAACGGAACGGGGTTAGCGGACATTATGGAACGAGCGTACACTTTGGAACAGGGTTAGCGGACATTATGGAACGAGGGGATACTTTGGAACAGGGTTAGCGGACACTTTGGAACGAGCGGGTACTTTGGAACAGGGTTAGCGGATATTACGGAACGAGCGGATACTTTGGAACGGGGTTAGCGGACATTTTGGAACAGCTTGTAATTAGCGGACATTTCGGTACAGCGGACAAAACAGAACGGAACACTCGTGTGTCGAGCTGACCAATTGCCACCGAAGACCAGTGGAGACAAAGAGCCACACCTCTCGGGACTGGGGAAATGTCAGCGTTCCGTGTAAACTTTACATCTTACAGGCCGCAAAATTACCAGTGCAAAATTTATCGAAACTTTAGAAAGTGATAAATTATATGTTTATCCAAACATTGTAAGGACAAACGAGCTATTTCGCAACTTTTCAGCTCACTTTAGGCAAAAGTATAGGAGCAGACAGACTGTTTGAAAAAAAAAAAACCACTCTGAAAAGGAATGTTGGAATGACGTAGTACACATATGGTCCCTGAGCTCTGGTTGGTAGGCTGATGATTGGCGGGAAGGGACTATGCGCCCCGCAGCGATAAAAATTGTTCTACGTTCTATTTTGCGTTGTTGTGAAATATTTGAAGGGAAAACCCGTCTAAAAGTCGATATCAGTGTTTCTTGCAGACCAGTGAGGAATAAGGGGCACACTTCTCTGGTCTGTGTTAGTTGTCGCCGTTACGTGCAAACTCAACATCTGCAAGTCACGACATTAACAAGGGCTAAATATCAGCTTCTATCAAATTTATCTCAATTAAAGATACTGGTAAATTAGATCCGTATGTATCAAATAAAGAATAACAGAAACTAATCCGCGTCTTCTCAGCTGTATGGAATGCCGTTTTCACATTTATTAGGGAATTGTTGATATCAAGAATTACTTTTTGAGCTCAAAAGTTGGTATTTTGATATCAAGAATTAATTTTTGATCTCAAAAAGTCCATATTTTGATATCAAGAATTAATTTTTGCTATCTGTGATTGTATTTTTGATGTCTCTAAATGTATTCTTGTCCTCAACAAATAATTTTTGATATCAATAAATATTTAGAGATATCCAGAAATATTTATTGATATCGAAAATGATTTACTGATATTTAAAATTGATATTTTAGATCAAAAATTCAATTCTTCATAGCAAAAATTGAATATTTGAAAGCAAAATATCAATTTTGAGCTCAGTAATTCATTTTCTTTTTATTGATATCAAGAATTTATTTCAGATATCATTATTTCAGACTGATGCTTTTTTAATTTGTATTTTGAAATCTGCAAACGATTTTTTGATCTCAAAGATTGATTTTTGATACCAAAATATCAGTGTATTTTTTAAATAAAAATTCAGAAACACACATCTGTAAATAAATAATGACTGGTCCTTATATACAGAATCTTTCTTTAATTTTTTACTGTACAAAAAAGAGGCAATTCTTGAGATAAAAAATTGTGTTGTTATTATTGATCTCAATAATTTAAGTTTTCATCTCCAAAATTTAATTGACGATTCGTTATATATCATGCGAATGTGTGTCTCCCTTATGATTTTTTAAGTTTGTAAAATTGATTTTTTGATCTCAAAAATAAATTTTTGCTATCTAAAATTCAATTATTGATATCAAAATATATATTATTGAGATCTACATTGATTTATTGATATCGTTAATTATATTTTGATGTCAAAAATAAGCATTAAATGTTAGAACGGTATTCCATACAGCTTTCTCATACAGATTGTTTGGAGAAGAACAGAAAATGGTGCTCATTCGAAAGAAAGAAAGAGAATGTCGTGCACGGAGGGCTCTGATTGGTTGGCTGGTGGGACTTTTCGAACTGCAGCCAGAAACATTTATTCTATTTTTATTTGCTTGAATATTAAATATTTCAAGAGGACTCATCTTAAACTTGGAAAAAAGTAAAAAAAAAAAGAGAAAAAAAAGTGATAGACAATGACAGATCCGCACGGCAATCCATTGAATCAGAAAATCAAAAATCAGTTTCGCTAATCCAAGCATCTGATAAATTTGTGAATAATTTGATTTTTTCCCTACCCAATAAACACTGTGATCTTGAAGCAACGTCGGATAGACGTCGCAAGCGATGTCGGATCAACATCGGGTTATGATTGTATATGGAAGTCGAAACAACGTGTACTTTTCAACATTGGATAGACGGCAGTTAAACAACGACGTCGAATCAACGTTGCGTCAACTTTGCAAATAGAAGTCAAAACAGCGTCTCCCGAGGCGTCGGCAAATTAGTAATCTAGAATCGCCGTAACGTCAGCGACAATCAGTGTGACCATCCTTCCCGTACAATTTCCAATACCCCTCGCCCCACCCCTAGGTTCATCCGATAAACGATGTCAAGTGGAGGCTGTTTTTGATTGTCCAACGTCTATGCAACGTCAACGTCAGAGAAAATTGTGTTTTCGATGCGCACGAAAGCCACCTATAAACAACATTGTTTATCCAACGTCTTTCCAATACTCTGTTAAAGACGTTGATCTATGGTCGCGACTAATTGTATTCAAATATTAACCAGTTAATGTTCCCGTTTCCTGAAACACGAACATGAAGTCGAAGATTTCATATTGGGTTATTATGACTCTAGGCCCCCCCCCGGCCCTTTCCCCCCGTTATCCCCCCCCCCCCCCAAAAAAAAAAAAAAATCAGGAATCATTTGTAAGAAAAGAAATGATGTTACATGAAACAATTTTTTTTAATTATTCGAACTTGAATACAATTTGTAACAGATTTTGGCACCTTTACACTTATCATACACTTTAACCATGAGTGCATGTTCAGAACCTTTCTGAGCGCTTTAACTTCACTAATACAAGTTCACCATCAAATGATGTGCACCTCTTACAGTTTCAGGTTATATGCAACATTCCACGACGGATGGTTCGTACCGGTCCGATGAGAACTGCAGCCTCTGAAAGAATGAAATATTGGCATTAATGTATTAAATTATATAATTATTCAAATAGTATTTATAATTCTATATTTTTACACAATAATTTCTACACAATAAATAATAAAATAGTAGCAAACATTTCTGGGGGGGGGAAGGGCAGGGGGGAAGTAACCGGGGGGGGGGGAGGGCCGAGGGGGGAAAGCACCGGGGAGAAAGGGCCGGGGGAAAGGGCCTGTTCCCGGTTATTATACCTCTTCTTCCCTCTTCCATTTTTTTCTGTTTTCTACCCTACCGTTTGCGAAGGTTATTCCTGGGCAGCTTGGGCTAGATAAATGAAATTTGGGGGGCGGTGGGAACTGAGAAAATCCATGCGAAATAGATGACCTTAACTTTTTGGGTCAAGATGATAAAATTTCCAAAAATCTGTTTACAAAATTTATCTCGAAAACTGTAAGAGATGCAGTTCTGAGCTCATTTTTAGCTTTGACCTTGACCATTGCCGAAGGTCACATGTGAAAATCTAGAGTATTCTTGGAAACGGTCAGAGATATTGAGATATTAAACGATTTTTATTTCATTCTTGGATTACAACCTCCTAAAAGCGAAAAAAATATTTCTGTTCACTGCACCGTGACGACTTCACTTGACCTTGGTGTCTTGAAAACAGTAAGAGACTGAGAAACCGCTGGCGATTTTGACCCAATTTCCAGATTCTTCCACCTTCTTTCGTTACATTAAAAGTAACTTTGTGATCTTAGATTTGAACCAGATGTTTATGGTCACAGGTCACATATCTAGGAAACGGCTAGAGATAGGCCATTTGATCACATTCCTGGACTCCGAGCCCTTAACAGAGCTGCATTGGCAGCAATCGCATCACCTGAGGCTTGATCGTGACGTAGGCTGTCTCGAAAGCCGCTGGAGATTTTGACCTCATTTTCGCAATCCACTGAGTTCTTACGTGATATTAAGGTAACCCTCGAGAACTGAACTTGAACTTAGATATTCAGGATTTAAAGGTCAATTAACCTGTGCTATCTCGTAAAAGGTGAAAATTACCTGTGACTATTTGTTTGACGTTGGAAGTTTGGTGCACAGCAACGACAATGGGTCTGGTTATTCTGTGAACTAGAAATTCGAGAGAAAAAAATCACTGAGGTACGGGCAATTCGAAGATCACTGATTTGGTGGCCGAAATCACATAACATTAACCTGGAATTACATAACATACAGCTTTAGCATGATCAACTTTGAGAACTTGGGTAGGCTAAATTTCGAAAATTAAATCCCATGGGAAAATGTTTGTTATAGGCCGCATCGAAGCGTAGACAATATTTCAAAAATTTCACTTCTGAAAAAAAGAAGAAATCTGACACGGCATTGAATAAAGAATAAATAAGAGAATAGCGTGACACCGCGAGGTGCTAATGGAGCTCTTCAATAAAAGAAAACATGTGTTTGCTGAAGTGCTAGTTGCAACAGGTATGCCCGATTTACTGCACAATTTTATACCAAAGAGAACTCGGTCCTGGGCCATTAAGAAAATAACTGCATCTCTAACAGCCCGAAGGGGGCAAAATTAGTCACCTTTTTTTTCTACATGGCAAGAGTCGTACTGGGATATGTACTGGCATGAACGAATCGGCGTTCCCGAGACTCGCCACATGAGACAGCTTTTAAAATATTTCTGACGTAAAATTGCGACTGGAGTATTTTATGGCTGCCCCTTGAGAGTTCTGTACAGTTAAATGCACAACAAATTAATGATTCGAGTCAAACGATATCACCAATTTTTTGGTGAAATGCCTCATTCATTAAAGGTCTTATGCTCATTACACGCGTTGAAGCACAATCTAAGCCATTCATTTTTCTCCAGTCTTGCAGCGTATCAAAGTTACAGTTAAACCTGCCTCCGAACAATCCTGTATAACGTGCACACCTCCCTAATTCGACAAAATATTTCAGTCGGTTTCAAGTTCCCACGGAATTTTATATAACAAGAACCTGACCAGTCGTATACCTCGATACATCTTCCAGATCAATTTGTAGTTTTACTGCATGAATAACCCGTTTAGTTTGAACAAAGTAATGCCACGCTCTTTGGGCGTAATTTGGTTTCCTGTCCCAGATAATGTTAATAAGAATGTGCCCCCAACATATGGTCGCGTTCAGGGTAACAATCCCCTCCCCCGCGGGTGTTTTCATACACGGTCATGTCTATGCAAATAAACCCCACCCGGCAAACAAATACCCTCCAATTTTACACCTTTCTCGGATTTGTTGTTGCATGTATTCGTGGCTACAAGATACTATTTTGTCAGTGTTGTTTTGTTTTCGTTTTTTTTTTTTTTTGCAATAAAAAATGAACAGTAAACTGCTGTTAAATACTGCATTTATTGACAAAAGTCAACACACGTCTGAAGAGTAAAATCTGGTGGAGTGAATCCTCACTGGAGTTGTTTTACTTACTGTAGCAGCCGGTGAAATTAATCCTTCTCAAGTTTTGACGGCTGAAGCTAGGATGTAGTTGTAATAGTCAGTTAACTAATATCACCAGCCTGGATACGTTCTACTCATTTGAGTCGCCACCAGGATATAATGTGAAATTAGTACAACGACACCATTGTTCTGGGGGTCAAACGTGCTTTGTAAATCTCAGTTTTCGCTCCGCTTGGCAAATAGCTCCCCCTCCAATCCTCTTACAGAGGAGAAAGTTGAGTCACGAGATTTAAACAGCAAAGGGTTGTTCCTTTGCCTGGGGTTTGTCTGTATATAGTATAGCAATTGAAAAATGTTGTAGGCCATGAAAAAAAACCAGGCTGTCTATTGTTAGCCTAAAAAAGTACAAATCAAATTTCTTTGATTTGAGTTGAAAGCTCTTACATGAATGACTTTCAAAACTCTAATTATTCTGTTCGTTAGTTTCCCTATTGAATAGCGAATTGCAATCATGTCGGTTGAATTCAATACTGCACAGTTGGTATTTGGACACTGAATTGCAATGATGCAGCTGTTATTAGCTTTAAAGTATAAATAATATCGCAAACGCGCCGACTTGTGGGATCTGTTCATAAATTACCCTATTAAATCAATTCCGAAAGAGTTTTGAGGGGGGTTTCAAAATAAGCCACTTGTGTTCCAAAGCATTGTCCAGAGTCGCTGTTATTATTTCTAGAGGTTCGCTCGAAGCTGACAGCTATAAATTTTATTGGCAGTCCATTTTATTGGCAGTTTTCGCGGAAAACCGCCAGGCCCTGTTACTTATCGTTGCGCCCATCCAGAGTAGTTGTGATATTGCCAAACCGATCCTCGCCGCTCGTCTCAACACAGTAAGGTTAACCCGATTTGGTATAAAATGCTTAGGGGGAAAAATGAGAAATCCTATTGAAGCTTAAATACGCTCGGATATATACCTATAACTGCATTGCCACGATGGACAACGCCACTGAAAGGCATTACACAACAGAAATAGAGTTTCATAGCGTGATCAGAAAAATTACTTAATTTCAAAACAACAATAGACAAAATAATTCTTGAAGCAGACAATGAAGCCAATTAACGTACAATAACCTTAATATTATCCACTAATATTGTTTGCTTTATTTATGTTACTGCCAGGTGGTTTAAAACTCAACCGTAATAAATAAATAAATAGTTTTAATTGTGTAATGAGTACACGTAATTTGTCCTAAGAATAAATAAGTAAATTATGAATAACAAAATACCACTCAAAGGCAACCATTGTAAACTTAAAAATGTGACGCATAGATTTTTCTATACAACAAATGATACTGAACAGGATGTCTTGATGTAGTCTGATTTGAATGTTTGAAATATTTAGTGATTTATTGTTATAATAATTTTGAACTGAGACAATGAAGCAAAATATGGAGATTTGTATTCAGTAGTATAGTGTACCAGTGTGAGAGAACCTATTTGATCTTATCTCACAAATATCAGTTGGCCAATACACCCAACAAAACAATCTTCTTACGCCAGTCGAATCATAGAGTCCCTTCAGTGTTGAATGCCAGTTTTCTCCATTTCTTCACTCTAGTTTCTTCTCTTGTTTGGGTGTGGGATGTTAAGTAAGTAACTGTAGCCATTACAATTTAACCTGAGTAATGAGGAACCCTTCATTATCCGGACAAATGTCAGTTACAACACTGTCCGGATTAACCGGGTTTTTACTGCATATCCTGTGTTCTTAGGAAACATTACAAAGCATCTAATTCAACGATTGCAAATGCAGCTTCTTATTTAAGTTAAAGAGGAGGCTCCACATCTTTTACTTAGTCCATAATTTTGTCCGCCCGTGTTCACGTGTTGTGATGAAAAGACGAAACGATTCCTTACCATAAGATGTCTTTTAGTTAACTGGCATTTGAATGTGTCTCGAAATAATCAGGTGTGGCCAATTTCCCACTTGAAATAAGAGGTTTCTAATAGATACATTTCACTGATGCAAAGTTTATTTACGAATGGTTGGACTCCGCTGGAAATAAAGTAATTGTAAAATCCTTTTTTTAAGATATCGGTTATGATCTGATTTTCAGAATTAAAAGCGCTATGCAGTAAGCATATCCGGCTATGCAATTTAGATCGTAGTTAGCGTGACGATATCCAGACACATTTGAGCCAGAAGTGGACAGTGTAACATTTGGGCCACTTCAAAACTTGGTCAAAATTGTGATAATTAATGTTATGATATTTATTACTAGAGTCAGAGCGCTTTTGAAGTTATTTTTACGAGCCTTTGGGCCTAAAAGACGATATGTAAGAGGTGTCTCATTGATCTTGACCTCCTCGGCCATGGTCAAAGTCAGAAGCCGAAAGTGGACCATTATCCCGAAAACGGTTAGAGATTTTCGACAATTTTGGCATAAACAACGTTACATAAGACTGGATCTTCTCGGTCACGGTCAAAACTTCAAAACGGTTAGAGATAGAGCGATTTGAAGCTTATTTCCGACCCTTTGGGCCTACACAACGTCAAGGTAAAAAACCGGAAGGTGACTATTATCTTGAAAAATAATAGCTATAGAGCGATTTTGAACCCGTTGGGCCAAAAACGACGACAAAGCAGGGATACTGCGTAACTTTGAGCTTCTTGGTCATAATTTAATACAATACTTTCTTTGGTAGATTCTGCAAGTAGACCCATTCCACTGTTTAGAGAAATGCTGTCTAGTTTTATAAATGTATTGCGAAGATTACCTCTTCAAAGAATGTTGAAAGCAAACAGATCTGTGTGAATATTGTGCATTAAACAGTTTCTGCTTTGGTTCGTATTATATCCTTATCACCCTAAAACCTGATTCTATAATCACCGATATGTAATTTTAAAAGTAAAAATTAATGAAATAATATTCTATACCATTTAACAGCCCCTTTAAGTATCCCTTTACCTTTTACTACTTTCAGATCCTTGGTGAACCACGAGAGGATTAAGACTTAATTGCCTCGTCTAATCGGCAACGACTAACTTCGGTTTTGTTTTCAGTCCACGAAATATTTTGCAGCAAATATTAAAATAAACTGAAAGTTGGAAACCCCTTTTCTAACAACTTACAATTTCCGCAGTTAATACCCATTATTTGCACCCATAGTACTGATGTGATTATCTTCAAAGTAACAAATCTGAACAATTCTAGAGATTCTGTTTTGCAGCTTAATTTGGGACATTCTCCAAATTAGAACTAACTTAAAGCTTTTGAGCTGAACAGTTTGGAATTTCTGGAAAATTGCTCTTCGCTGAGAAATACTTTAAGCAATTTTTAAGACATTCACACCTAATTTCATTCTCGTCAAATGTCAATCGGAGTTGTTATTTTGATATCAGCGGCTAATAGGTATTTTTAGAAAGCATATACAACACAAATACGAACTTTATAAAACCTCAGTTCATAAATTGATTTTGTGTATATTTTGTACATTTTATGTATATTTCATAATGTCCCTGATGAAGTCACTTATTAATCGCGAAGGATATATAATAATTACAAATGCACCACACATCCTTTGTGAGCCCACTAAGTAGATAACCCCTGCTAAGGCTCTGCATCACACAAATAACTAACATTCTATTTTGTAATAATGAGACATTTGAGCAATAAAATTCACTCCGATACAAAGGAACTGTAGATGAATTTGGAGTGCTTAAATTGCCAGGACCAACATTATGGGCAATCATAATGGCAGATATGCCACTTTTAGTTCTGTGTAGCAGAGAGTATATATCAAGAAATTACCAATAGAAAAAGGTATGTGTCACTTTAATTGGTTTTTTATGACATAATATAATAATTATTTTCCATAATGTTGATATGCGACTTTCTACTGTACTTTGTAATGAAAAAGTGCATTTCAGCAATTGATGCGTATATGTATTTTTCGTCCGCAGCTTCCCAAACAGCTGTCGCCGAGCGTGATGTATACAGCTCTATCGTTTACCATAACGAAATATCTGATGATTTATTTGCTAAACAGAATGGATATGTATTTATTTAGCTTTTAAAGTTGCACAGACACTGCATTTGTATTTCAAGGGTTACACTCATCCGAATGCGAGGGAAGTATCTACTGCACATTAAGCTTCAACTGCGTTATTTTCAAGGCATGCCGATTGATAAAGCACAACTTTGAAAACCAGGAGCAGATTGAAACCACTCAATCAAGTATGCAAGATTCAGTTTATTTATCTAGTTAGCCGACATGCATATTCTGTGCACGTTCGACAAAATAAGCTTTCCCGTCTTTCGGACTACAATAATAAAACCAAATGGGCGTGCGGGCTGATACAAAACCCTCTTGCAGCTTGCAATCCAGCAGGAATTAATCTTGTCAATGAGATAAATTTTGCAGCACTGTTTTAAGATGTTTGCAATTGTTTAACTACCTTGATTTTACCGTGCAAATTACACAATTCCCTTACTTTTATATAAATGACTTTATATTCAGTGATTTTATTACGTATAACGAATTATAATGCTTAAGCATTTATGATAAAATATTTCTTCTTTGTCACTTGTTCGTGCATTGTCTGCGGATATTCATGGTACTGTTCATGCTCTTGTCTTTCCTCATGATTCCTGATTGTTTGAATTAATTTGATTCAACTTTTTGCTGTACATTCTGTTACTTTTATAATGAAACAGTAATCTCCTTTGAGTTAAAATAAAACCTTAGCTTCTAATGAGTGCATAATGAAGAGTTCTTGAAGTTTTACAGTGTCAGACGCTGTGAGAATATTTCCAAAAATGCGTGATTCACCCTCGCCGTTTTCCCAATAGCTATTATTTTTCTTATACTTTGGCCTGATTTGGTCTGTTTTGATCAGCAAAAAGTTAAGATTAAGGAAATATTATGCATTATTGAAGCAAAAAAACATAAAATAGTATGAATATTTGTTGCTCATTGCTTATATTACAATTAAAAGAGCAATTAAATAAAGCGGTGGTGAGATAAGTTTTGGAGCAAAGCCAGCAGATACGAAAATATTGAAGTGGCACTATTTCTAGACAACCAAGTCTGCGCTATTATTTTACATTATCTTTAACATTTTCACATCGCGCAAACCGTGCGATCAAACATATGCTGCTGGAGATTGCCATCAAAAGCTATCATTGCTACTTATTTGATAATTTCAAAGCTTTCAAAGTATTTCTTTTGTTTTTAAGTTTTCTACTTTATTCTGAAATAATTAATTGGATAGGAAATAATCACTGAAGTGACGCACAATGTATAATTATCTACCAAAACGATATGAGCTAAAATGCTAGCTTAAAATTGACATATAAATCTGATTAAACTTTGTTGTTTAATGACATGCACTTCTTGTATGAAAATTAAAACTAATACTATGATTTACGAATCAACGAAATGATTCACCCTTGTTTAGAGCTGTTATTTTGCAAACATCACTAAATATATTGCAGAATTTCAAGACACAGAGCTCCATATAACAGATACTGGCCTTTAGATTTTAGCTCTAAATGAGGCGTGGTGCTACTTATTTGATAATTTCAAAGCTTTCAAAGTATTTCTTTTGTTTTTAAGTTTTCTACTTTATTCTGAAATAATTAATTGGATAGGAAATAATCACTGAAGTGACGCACAATGTATAATTATCTACCAAAACGATGTGAGCTAAAATGCTAGCTTAAAATTGACATATAAATCTGATTAAACTTTGTTGTTTAATGACATGCACTTCTTGTATGAAAATTAAAACTAATACTATGATTTACGAATCAACGAAATGATTCACCCTTGTTTAGAGCTGTTATTTTGCAAACATCACTAAATATATTATAGAATTTCAAGACACAGAGCTCCATATAACAGATACTGGCCTTTCGATTTTAGCTCTAAATGAGGCGTGGTGCTTATCAAGAAACCACAGATTTGGGTCTCTTTGTGAGATGAAGACTGCCGCAGCTGCCTGATAAAAACCTTTACCTTTTATGCAAAATCAATCCTGACGTAATGTAGATCTAAAAAGCTTTAGCATTTTCGATGTAACACCTGAAGTAAAGTACAGCGTTTGCTGAAATCCAACCGATTTCATCATTAAAAAAGAAGCATTTTATTAGCATTTAGGATCATTTTGATATGATGTTATTAAGCAGGTCAAATTATATTTACTATAGTTTATCTAAGCCTCAAAACATAATCCTATTTTAGATGTGATGACGATTTTGGTGATAGTCTGCAGGATCAGTTCCACCTCAAATTAGCTATGACCTCATGACTAAATTCTGAAGGCAGTTTTTGAATATTGGATATTGCAAACAAAGACAGAAGCTTCAATATATATCAGCCACTGTATATGGAATGTAAAGCCTTTAAACCTTGGTTCACATTGTCAAACTTTATTCAAAATATTTAATCAGTACGCAATAATGGATAAAGTCCCCTCAGAAATTCCCCTAACCCAGTTGTCAATAGCTCATGACTAAGTACCAAGAAATTTTAAAGCCTATTTATTTCTTTTGCATGGACACAATAATATTGAAACATGTAGAGCAATAGAATACTTAAACATTAGAAACAATGAGCAGTTTTAACATCTTTAACTGAAAACAGAAATAAACGAAAGTTTCTTTCTTTTTTCTGTAAACATATATCAAAGGGTTGCAGTGAAAAGCACGATTAATGTCATTAAAATATTATAAATTATTTTGTATTTTTATTGATGCATATTTGTTGCAATGGACAAACATTTTCGTCTTTGTGAAATCTGTCATTTCCAAGTTATGCTAAAGTTATCATTATGTGCTGAGAAATAAGTTTCATTCCCATATTATTATCTTAATTATCTAATTAGAGGTTATTAACCGGCACAATTTTCTCAAAGCTAACCCTCAACGCTACGGTCAGACGGGTCAAAATTGATCGTACCACAATATTTAAGATGTGCTGACTAGGTAGGAATAGGTGGCATCGTACTTATTGAAAGCAGAATAACGAGCAAACTCTCGAGAGAATTCTTGAGTATTTATCCGCTTTTTGTCAAATGAACACTTAAATACCAAAATCATATTTTGAAAATATGAAATCCTTTGTTTGTAATTTTGACAAAAACATAAAAAAGCAAATAAAAAAATACCGTGGATATGGTCAGTCGTAAAATTCTCAAATGGCTAGAAAAGTACCTTCACATTTAATTGCAAGAGTTAGCGTCACCTTTGAAATGTGAAATAAATCACTATCCCTTTGAGTTTATGGAGTGTTTAGCAAGTATGCGACCCTCTCAGGCTTTTACCGAAAAAGGCATCAAGGACAGCCATTAGCTTTCAGCTGTTTCTTTGGTCAGTGATGCCTCTTTTACTTTTTGTTGTTAGACATATACCAAGGTCTTGTGTGTAAATGTGTCACGCAAGGGACTGTCGCTTCATATTTAGTGCAAAGCGATGTGGTCAGAACGAATCTATACAACCTTATGTTTTATTAATAAGTGGGCTATTAAATAAACAATGGACTTTCTGTGGCGATGTTTACATCATTCAAGTTTACGTTCAGTGATCCAACAGATGTGAACATGTGTCCCTCTGTGATTTGAACTTAATTAAGGCAAAAATACAAAAGTGCACATTTGAAAAAAATGTTTTTTTTTTAAGCCAAAAAAAATTTTAAGCCAAATACAAAAGATCCTATGTATGTTAACATGGTGCTCACTATTCTATATTCACGCAAGATTCGTTGATATTTAGTCCAAAATAACGTATACAAAAGTCATGCAAATTTACTTATGTGGAACTGGCCAATAAACTTTAGGTGAGAATTATCTTTTCTCTTGCCGTATGTATGTTGTTGTTAGGACCCCGGTACATTAGTATGTTTGTTGGAGTAAATTCCTGTTTTTCACAGCGTTATGGTGGAGACTATGATAATTCCTTTACATATTTTATCGTGCATTTATTAATTTAACAGTACAATTAGCGTTCATGCTATGATCCAAGCTTTTCCCTATCTAAGAACAAATATGTAACAGAGATTTCTCATTTATATGAAATATTTCGAGTTTAAGAAACTATCAATTCAAATAAGGCATTGAAATTTTCAGACATTTTTTTTTCAACTTAAAAGATATTTTATTTTTACAAAATCTTAACAATAGTCTGTATGTATGCAATCGATAAATTAGATTGCGAGAATCACATTTCGAAGTTTGTTATGGATCACGTTAATTGGATCTCCTTTCGCTGGATTTAATCAGTTTTCGCCTCATTTAATACATTTCGCCATTGTTCACAACATTTGTTATTTGTTTGCACTGAACTTCCAACAAGTTATATTCTAACACTTCACATTCAGGCTGTGCCTTTATGAAAAAAAATACGTTCAAAGACATTCCTTTTTATAACTGTACCGGCAGTCATCGGAGAAAGCAAAATACTAAAGTGAAATAATGTCAAGCTTATTTTCTTTTAGCAAATTCATTTTTGAAGTTGTATATGCTTTGATTAAATTTTCTACAATAAAAATTGCTCTTTACCTTATCAGTTAGAGAATAAGGTTGATTTTGACAAAGGGAATGTACAAAAACCACCTTGCCAAGAAGGTTATAGTTTTCACTTCTTATTAAAACATTTCGGTTCAAATGGTAGCAGTCCAAATATCCCTGACCCCGATGTTGCTGGTTCAAATATCTGGATAACGACTGAATTTATATAAAGCTATATTTTGAAAAATTGAAAGTTTCCATAGCATGGCTGTAGAACTTGTCGTTTAATTCAGATAGATATGCCAAGTTTGTGAATGAACCGGGAATCGTTTAGTGCTTGAATCTAATCTAAAACACAATTACCACAACATATTAACATAGATAATGTGACATATCACCAAATAAATCGTGAATTATCTTCCCCATTTTTGCAGGGTATTTCAGTGCGTTACACCTACGATGGACTTTGTTATTATATTAAAAATAATACATACTTAGTCATCATATGTTTTATATCGAAGTACCCTTGTTTGATCAGATTGTCATAACGCACACTGTAGTTAATGCAGGGAAAAGAAAAAAGGCGCATGTCTCAAAACAACGATATAAGACTATATAGCTCTTAAAAGAAAGATAAAAAATGAGCACTGCAGTTTCTAAAGAATTTCTGAAAGTTTTATTTGCGTGTTACACAAGTATTCTTGAAGTCAGACTTGAGCCAAATCACATTAAATCATTTCTTGTTTTCTGACTTAATCGGAGTAATAACAGAGCGTTTTGTTTCTAACTATGTGCAGTATCACTTAAACAGCTTGCGAGAAAAGTAAGATCAACCCGTACGACATCTTTTATATATTGTAAAGGGGTGCCATTTGAAATTCCTCTGAGGCGTTCTTTAAAAACAGTTTTACATAATTCTGTTAAACTAAAGTGATAAGGGTGGTATTCCCAAGATCGCATTACTATAATATCCCACTATGCGCTATGTCAGTCAGGGAAACAGTATTGAATTCTTCAGGTCTATCCCAGTAGTTCATGGAAGATGAAACCACGATATGGTTCAACTTGAAAACAAGAGGTACTGGCCAGGCCTGGTATTCCACCTGCATGAATTAGTGAAGTAAATGACTGACAATGGGTTGCCCACAATTCTATTAAATGTGATGATGTCAAAATGTCCATGCCAAAATGTCCATAAGATCTCTCATCATCTTTCGTGAAAGTATTGTAGGTTTCAATGATTTGCTAAAATTGCTCCCATGACTTTTTTAACACTGGTTCAATAAAATAGTTCTTTAGCCTCGAAATGGCGTAACAGACACACCTCGGGTGGAGAACAACACTGCAATCCCTGATTGTGTGATTTGCACGCAACTTGACTAACTCTTCACTTTGTTTAATTGCTTTATGACACCCGAGAAAGCTCTAGACGCTTCATTATTGCACAAATACGGCAACAAACTGTTGTCAAGGCTAGCACTTGGACCTTTTTGTGCTGTCTGGAACGTTTTTCCCTTACAGATTTCTGTACACAATTCTGCAGTTATCATTCAAACGAGGTCTTATTTTTAGCTTATTCTTTGGAATTTTAATATAACTACCTCTTTCGGCCACTGCTCTTACGCTCAGGTATGTTATCATAGCTACCATACCATATGGGTTACAACTCATGTATTTAGCCCTACTGTCAAATATAATATGCAAACATAACATCATGCTTGAACATAAATCCAGCACTGATATTTAGGACTCTTTCAATGCAAAACGTCAATAAGAAACCAAATACATTTTTATCAATACTCTTTATATACAACGTTTATATACTGGCTTACGGGCAATCACAGTATTGAAACCCAAATCATACAAAAACGACAAATGCTTGCAGGAAATAATCCCTTTCAATACTAAGCTTCTGCAACAGAAGCTTCTCAAAAGTAAGAAAAAATGTATTTCTCAAATTTTAACTTGCAGCAGTCAATTCAATCATTTTTTCATAGGGTAGGAATGTTAGACAAAACGTTGTTTAATAAATCATCAAAAGGTAGAATCCATGTTTTTATGAAAAGTGTCTATAGTGTCGATGGAATAATGGCACTTGGGCCAGGAATTCACTCATGGCGCAGTATTGTCTCTTTACTTGAAGTCCCCTAAATACATCATATCAATATTAATTTAGTATACCTACAACTATAAGAACATAAGCAAAGGGCACAAATATAAGTGGGTGAATTATAAACTATGTTATTGAATGATTAACATATTATTTAGTACGTTTTTAGAGGGGCTGGCCGAAAGACTCAGTGTGTTTTTATTCTGACTTCCGTGATATGTGCTCTAACCCACTGCATTCGCTTAACAGAGGCGACTGGAGCGAACGTCAATGCCTCGGCTTACTACCACGAGCCAGAATCGAACCCGGGGCCTTGTGATTTCTAGACCAACTTAGCTAACCGTCACCATCTTGTTGTTACGTTTGTCACGTTTCCAAGTGACAAAACAATGAGTCACCCTGGAACATAATTGATTGGACGTATATTGTTTGATTGTTGTAATTAGAACTGAATTACAAGTGAGATCAAAAAGGCAATGGAAAATCGATCAATCACATTTTTGTCACTGTTCACATGTATGTTATTATATGTTTCATACAAACCTGTGTAATTCCCACTTGGCATTGAAAATGCCAAATGGGGATGGATTGCCTCGAATTCTTCACCTATTTTTTTATTTGTCTCGCTTTTTTTATTTTTTTCTTTTTCCGCCGAATCGGTTTCCAGACATCTCCTCCGAGACCGCTGAAGCTAGACCAAGCAAACTTGGCACATGTATGGAGGGTCATTTGAAGTGGTGCACCTGATAAAAATTTTTGACCTTGACCTTACTGGTCAAGGTAAAATCGCGAAAAAGGCCAAACGGTTTTCAGACAATTACTGCAAGGCCGTTGAAGCTAGAAAAACCAAACATGGCACATATATAAAGAGCGATGTGATCTAAAGCAACCGATATAATTTTTTGACCTTGACCTTGACCATGACCTTGGAATCGCGAAAAACTTTATTTAAGAAAAACAATGAGTTATCTCGATAACGGTAAGAGATAGAGCAATTTTGACCTCATTTTCGACCTCTACCCACTATACGAGGATATGTAAGGTATAACTTTCGGTGTCCTTGACCTCCATGTCACTTTCGAGCCCCAATCCGGAATTTGGCGCGGGATGTGCGTGTGATTTTATTATCGCACTTCTCTATGATTCAGAAACGGGTACATATATATCATATTGCTGTCATCGTAGGTAAGGCCTTTTCTATGATTTACTAACTCGGAAATCTCTCTCTCTCTCTCTCTCTCTCTCTCTCTCTCTCTCTCTCTCTCTCTCTCTCTCTCTCTCTCTCTCTCTCGCTAACGTGATTATGAAGTTTCACAATGTTATCATATCGTTTACGATCCCAAGCATTGAGGGAAATCAAAAACACCTTTCCTCTCTTTATCTCAGTGTGACATTATTTATGGAGGCTTTTGGTACATTTCATCGACATTAAATGCCCAAAATGCAACAAATATTGGATGGTGATGGTAGTTGTTAAGAGGGGGCGGAGGTTGGTGTGTTAGATTTCTTTTCCCTTATCGTCCTTCAGGTTTTACATATCCTGTGTGTGTTTTTTTTTTTCGTGTGTTTCTGCTGCATTGTTTGGAGTAGTCGTGCTTTTCCTATGCGCTATTTGATGTACAGTATCAAAACAACATCGTCCAAGTTTGGTTCTCTCTCTCTCTCTCTCTCTCTCTCTCTATATATATATATATATATATATATATATATATATATATATATATATATATATATATATATATATATATATATATATATATATATATATATATATATATATATATATATATATTAATCACAGGATGCACACACACACACACATATATATATATATATATATATATATATATATATATATATATATATATCTTTGTGTGTTTGTGTGTGTGTGGCTGCATCCTGTGATTAAGTGATTTATTCTACTATCTGATAAACATTTTTGGTGTGCGTATGATTTTATTCCCACTTGGTGTTGAAAATACCAAATGGGAATGGATTGCCTTGAATTCTTCACCTATTTTTTCCTCCCTTTTTTTCTTTTTCCGCCGATTTGGTTTCCAGACATCTCCTCCGAGATCGCTGAAGCTAGACCAACCAAACTTGGCACATGTATGGAAGTCATCTGAAGTGGTGCACCTGATAAAAATTTTTTACCCTGACCTTACTGGTCAAGGTCAAATCGCGAAAAAGGTCAATCAGTTTCGAGACATCTACAGGAAGGCCATTAAAGCTAGAAAAGCCAAACTTGGCACATATATAAAGGACGATGTGATGTGAAGTAACCGATAATAATTTTTGACCTTGACCTTGACCTTGAAATCGCGAAAAACGTTATTTAAGAAAAACAATGATTTATCTCGAAAACGGTAAGAGATTTTCGACCTCCACCCCCTTTACGACGATACGTAAGGTATAACTTCCTGTATTCTTGACCTCCAGGTCATTTTCGAGCCCCAAACCGGAAGTTGGTCTTTATCTCGAAAACGGTAAGAGATAGACCATATTTTTGGCCTTGACCTTACCTGTATAGTTAGTAGTATTTAGGAGGATATTCTACATTCAGACATGCGAAAATTGTTAACAAACTGCAATATTATCTGCCTTCCGTTTTAAGTTATCATTCCAAGTGGGGCTAATTCGCTGTGCGAATTTCGGTCTAGTTCAACTTGACGTACTTGGTAACCAAAACAGCTCATTGTATCAATTCGGGTTTCACGATTGTTTACATGTAACATGGAGTAGTTCTATACAGACTGCGCGCTTCTTTCTGGTGAAAAGAATGCGTATGAACGACTAGATACCGTTATAAAGTACCTTCGCGGGGCATAGCGGTGAAAAGCTTAATGGATGCCCCCTTTTGCTACACGTACAGATTTAAGTAGTTAAATTTATGTGTATTTAGGATTATTTGTGCACGGTTTTTACATTGCGGACAAGACACATATTTAGTACTGTCATACTAACATGTCCTTGTCGATGCGTAGACGAAACTCAAGCTCCTTTATCTTAATAACGCTAGTGGTAAAAGGCCACGGTATGCGTTGCCCCAGCCAGTTCATTTAGATAACCATTTGGGCATTGCTTTTGTTTCTTCCAGGTCCCTGTTTCGAAGGCTAAATGTAAATTAGACAAGTGTACTAACAAGGAATCAGGAAAGAAGGCAGGTGCTCCGTCTCGTGGAAAATCGTATTTTTACTTAAAGACAGCCTGATTGGCAAAGTCAAATTGAAACTTGCGTAATGAGCAATAACACTAGCCTTAAATGTCACTTGTAATTACTTGTGAATAATTCACGCAACATATGTGTACGTAACCTAACTCGTCTGCCATACACTGAGGTTCGTTGTGAATCAACATTTTTTGCCAAAGTTGAGTGTGGTAATTACCCACCATGTGATCCATTCGTTAAGATTCAAATCGGAATTTTTAAGTTTTACAGCAGGTATTTGTAAATCCGTCGGTCTCTAAGTCAGTTGTTCTGCGATCTTAGAAACAAGACAGTCGTAGTGACAAAGTGCGGAACACCTTCTCAATAGTAATCTGTAAACACGGGGAAATTTTCTGTTTGATAAAAAAACTGTATTACAAAATTATTTGCGGAAAGCAATACTATTGATAACTTTAGTCTAAGCCTAGTAACTTAGAAATAATCAAGTTCGAAGCTGCAGGGTTAGCACAAAACGAGAGCAATATTGCATTAAAAGAGATCCTTTATGCAAAAAACGTGATTCCTGCAATAATGATAAATGATATGATATCAGCCAATAATTAATCCTCAATGCCCTGACGTGTTTTCTAGCGAGGCTATTGAAATATAGCAAGTAAATGATATGTGTATTTCGTGAGAGGCAAGAGCCTCCAGACTAACGACTCATGCTTCTTTTTACCCTCAGACTGGAGATTGCCCTCTCGTTGTGATATATTTGTTATTTGTTGATATTTATTTTCTGCACCTATTGGATACGGTCGCGACACGAAACACACATAAAGCTCCCCAGTAGAGCTTTTTCCACAGTTGTTCCACAGATATGTTTCTTGTTTAAACAATTAAAATTAGTTTTATGCTGTACCTATTTTACCTTAAGTCGCATCTGAGATCTTGAAGGGAACTTAGAAAACTTCAAATGCAACTGATTACTGTGTGATGTGTTCTAATTTAATAAAAGGCTTTTTTCCAGCCATCCTTCAAGCAGTATTAATCCAAATTTCTAAACACCCATTCTGCCTTGCGTGAAATCGTGGGTTAAACGTGTAAAGTTCCATTTCCGCTCTATTTTAATTACTTGACAAAGATGTCGGCCAGCAGGTGTTTGAAATCAACTGTGCGTTGAATAACCAGAAGCGATTTCAGTCTGTCCTATTTCAGACTGTTCTTCTTTGTTTTTAAGGGTTTCTCATGCAGAAATAATTCCAGAACAGTAAAATAGGATAGACACGATTGATCTATGAAAAATAGGAACAGCATCATATGAGATGATGTGGTCATATCTGTACTCATATCTGATAACGATAAAACATAGCAACGTACCTTTTCAAAAGGTAACAGGTGAAGCACACCTCTGTGAGTCGCTTTGAACCACAACGGGGTACTTCGATTTATAATTGAAGCAAAAGTTAACTGAAAATAATTAACGTATATTAAACATTAAGCTGTAGTGGAGGCGAAACCTTACTG
Organism: Protula sp. h YS-2021; assembly: GCA_949752745.1. Classification (NCBI taxonomy): domain Eukaryota; kingdom Metazoa; phylum Annelida; class Polychaeta; order Sabellida; family Serpulidae; genus Protula; species Protula sp. h YS-2021. The sequence continues at coordinate 52,440,589 of OX457026.1, read as the reverse complement.
GGATCTGTTACGTGAAGAAACTCACTTGTTAGATTTACAGACTTAAAGCTATTCATGCTACCCAGTACATAGTACATACAAAATAACTTGTATAATTATGATTACTAAACCACACTACAACGAACAATAGATCAAAAATGTTACAGATATCAATGAGTTATAGGAGTCGGTGTCGCGTACACAACTAAACATATTCCAGAAAACTACTCCACACCCATCGTTTTCATATACACGTATACGCATAAATTACAACAACGACACTTGTCACGAGATGGAATAACAAACAGATAATAATTACCACGGAAAGTTAACAAGGGCTTGGCAATTATAACACATTGCTTCCTTGTTAGAAAAGAATGGGATGACCCGTTAGCTTCATTAATGTCTTTTAACACCTGGTCTAAGACATATATTAATAAAGTGAAATAAAGCAAGGAATGATTTTAAAATCTCCCATCGTTGTCTCAAACATGTAATGAAATCAAGAACTGAGCCCACAACACCAGTATCTCCAAGATTTGATGAATCTTTTAGTGAGGTTTTGAATCCAAATTTCAAACAATAGAATAAACATACACGCCTGGACTACGCCTACAGGTATTTATCTTATGAGGCGAGTTCTCTCATTGGTCAATTATTTCAACACGTCTGTATTCAAAAACATATATCTCCAGGTTTCGGGGTTTCTCCAATCACTCACTCTGTTAGCTCCCAGGCAAGAGAATATAACATTATTAATAATTTCTGTAATTTCTGTGTTTTAATTATAACTTATTCAAATTGTCATATGTTTGATTTTACTTGCTGTGCTGCACGCGTAGTTAATGTTTTAGAATGTTTTGGTATCAAAATATAATTAAAGATATCATTTAATCAATGACACATACTCAGATAAAATTTGACTAATTATCAATTAAATTTGGAGAAGAAAACCTGTATTGCTGATATCAATAATAACAATACAATTTTAGAGCTTGAAAATGGCCTCATTTTGTGCAATTTAAAGTCAAGTGAAAGATTTGTATTATTTCAGTCACAGATATTTGTTTCCGAATTTTAGACATAAAAATAGACTGATTGAAAATATTAATTACTCAAATAGATAATTGTATAATAAATGTCAAAATGGCATACCATAATAATCTGCATTTTTTTAATTATACATTTGAAATATGTGATTTAATTAGAGATATCTGTGGTTTATTTAGAGAAATAGTTAATTTTAAAAGAAAGTCAACAGTAAGCTGTTAATATATATTATTTTGATATGCTTTATGCATTTAGAGACATCTTTAATTCAGCTTTATTACTAAAACGTGTTAAAATACCAGCCATATATTGCAATTCCAAGATTCTAAAACTTGGAGCTGACAGTTACCTGTAATAAAAATACCCATAACAATTCCCACCTGGAATCTCATTTTCAAAGGGGAATAAGTCTATTGTTTTTCCCGAAAGTTTCTTCAATTTTTTTCTTTTATTATTTGTGTTCTCCCCCATTTGGATGATTTTCCAGAACACTCCTCCCCCTACGTTATTTGACACAGGAAGTGGAAATTTGGCGCACTTATAGAGTATGTCAAGGTCAAAAATGCTGGATAGAGGTCGCACGCGACGTCGGATCTAGTTTAGATTTCGGTTTTTTTATTTTGTTTTTGGTGCTCGAAATAACGTCATGCTTACGAAGTTGGACAGGCGCTGATTATCCCACGTCTAATCAATGTCGCTGGGTCATGTATGGGCAAATCCATAATCCCTCAGTGACTTCTAACAGTATTCGTGACAGTATTCAAGTATCTTAAGACTTGATTAAAGTGAGGTAAGTGTTCCCGAGTGTGAGATGCATTGGTAGCCTATTCCACATTATAGGAGCAGCATATAAGAATGCTTGCTACCACAGTTTGAAGAACGGTGCAGCCAGATTATTGAGAGGAAGAACGGAGGCAAGGACGAGGACTGTGTCGTTGAATTGTTGCTGCTATGTAACCTGGTAACATGACGTGAAGTGCTTTGCAGGTGTAAGACAGCACCCTATACTGAATCGGTGTTGCATGTTCATATATGACGTAGCCGCGGAATTTTGCACTGGTTACATGCATGTATATGAATCGTGGATTGCATATTTGGGGAGAATATTACAATAGTCTAGTCTCGATACAACAAGTGCTTGGGGTTTTGTCGCCTCAAGTTAGCAAAAAATATGCGCTTGCACATTCACTTAATTGTCGGAAATGACAGCAAGGCTTCGTACGACGCCGCCTGATTTGAATTGGCTGGATTCCAGTTCAATTCTGTTCACACTGAGGTGTATGCCTACTATTACTGCCAACGAGCACAACGAACTCAGTTTTATCCTTGTTCAGTTGCAGGCGATTGTCATACCTCCAGTTCTCTATTTGCCCCAGTGACAGAGACGGTCGGTGCATGATTTTAAACACAGTGCGAAAAAGTTTCAGGTATACCTGTGTGTCAAGTCGTCAAATCGATTAGAGATCAAATGCAGATCCCAACAACGTCTCGATCACAACAACAATCTGTCGTCATTTATACAACGTTTCTTAATCTAGAATCGTCGTCAAGCCAACCATAATCATAGTGTGGTCATCCTCCACCAAGTGCCCCCAAAACGTGCGCCCTCTTCAAATTCTTACATTTCGCGTCCTCGGTTTGGTCTACTTTCAAAGCGACCTGTCATAGCTACCATTTCAACTGAGAGATTACAGAAAGAGGTTGCTTTATTTTTGATTTTGAGTCCGACGTCTATTCAACGTTGATTTTCCGACTTATAATCAATGTCTTTGGCACAACGTTTAATAGACTCGGAGAAAGTCTAAACAACGTTGCTCACGAACATCTATTTAACGCTGTGTCAGGTGCGTTGGTAAGGTGTTGATCTTGGGTCCGGACTAATTACAACCAAAATACAAGCAGAATTAATGTTGGGGTTTGGTCGAGTCAACGTCGAAACTTCACATTGACAATGAATTGACGTTGGAATATTCGCTGGGTCGCTGACATTGACTTACTAGGTTGTAATGTAACAGATACCTTTTTGTTCTTGTGGTTGTTCTAAGAAGCTCGTTTCGATATATAGCTTAATATTAAATTCGTCCAGCAACACAGCCTTCTGTCCAAAAGAATCAGAATGGATTTCTGTCAGACAGAAGAACAACCAGCCAAATTCTAGCATTAAGACTTCTGGTTTAGGATGTCAAAGACAGAACATTCCTGACAGTTACGCATTGATTCGCTTCAAATCGGTCTTTGATACGACAGACCAAGGAAAACGACAAAAACTTCTGCTTGCCTACGGTATCATGCAATGACAAAGTCTAGGAATAGATGTGACAGAAGCAGTACACAGGACACAAAGCATGGGTGTTATCTCATGCTTGAGAAACAAATTTGTTCGATATCCTAACTGGTAATTTCACAGACAGACATTTCGTTTCGATCTCTTCATCATCGCTGTGGACTGTGGATTCCAGACAGGCGTTACTATAGCAAGAGGGCGTCGGTTTCTAACTGGCAGAAATACTGTACTTCCGGCTTTCAGCGGATTCAGGGTATGAATTGAGCGGCGCGCACAGAAAGTCAAACAAAGTCATTTATTGTTATTCAGTGATTTTAGCTTCATTAATTACCAAATCGCAATGCTAATTAAGACGTGCTATGATAAAAATTAAAAATTACCTTAATTCTCGATGCTTCAATTTTAATTCATTAAAAACAGTTGAACCCTTAATCGCTGTATAATATTAATGAAACTGTCGTATTATTTTGTAAAACTTTTTTACGAGTAAAAGCTATCAGTACCTTTCCCTTCATTCACGGTAATTTACTAATAAATTATGAATGAAAGTTTTCTACACGCGTAGACGGGACTGATGCGACTGAGGGGATGGGGGGGGGTGGTGCGAATAATACGCGTTCCCGCCGATGGGTCTCTCCAGAAACACAGTTCTTTCTTAAGAGAGCGACTGTCATCCCTTAGGCGAATGGGGTGCTCAAAGTTAGCCAGCTGCTTGTCTTAGAGTTCTTCTGTCTTCAGAAGACACTGACTTTTTAAATTTTGCCCTCTTTCTACGCTTGCCTGCATTAGCTCGGTCTTTTGGCTGATGGAGACGGAGAAGATTCGTCGAGAGGGATGGGGATGTTAGACTCAGATTCAGACAACGACTTCTGACATCTGCTGTCCTCGCGCCACGCTTTCTCGCGTTGGTTCTAGGTACGATTAGTCGCAATCGCCTTGCACTCCGTGCGGGTGAGGTGCTCACATTTCATGCAGGTGTTCTCTTCTGCAATGAGTTATCCGCTACCCTCACGGCACAGTGATTATGGATTGCCAACGAACGATGGATGCCCATAAGCTGCCTCGTGTACAGAGCTTTCTTGTATTTGTGTCAGAAAAGCCTCTAAGTAACTGGATAATAACATACGGTCACAATTGCCCGTATACATAAATAAAATCTTTCTCTCATATCTAAGATCAAGCTAGACAGGACGGCAATGATATCCAGGGGGGATGGCTTGCTGGGGGATATCCGTGTTGGACTATTCAAGCAGGCTAGTATAGGTGAAAGGAAAGAGCCAATCCTGTCATAAGGGGAGAGACAAGTTGCACTTCCCTTCTTCTCTCTGATTCCCAGACAAACCCGCAGAGGAAGGGAAAAGTGGCCATGACCCCCAGAATCTAGCTGGAAACGCATAAGCCAAACAACTCTCTGCTTAATCACATATAAGCAGACCTAGCAAGCAAACATAACTGCCCAGCAAACAACCGACGTCTTTTTTTGGTTGAAAAAAAAAAGGTTGGATTTTGGTCGCAACGACTTCTCAACCATATTCTGAATAAAATAAGGTTGTAAAATGAGTAGAATTACGTCACGACCTGTTTCCCCAAAACCCGACTTTATACTGACGTTGAGACGACGTTTTCTGACGTCATTCCGACGTTGCAAAAACGATCAAAAAGCGATGAACATTTATTATCGCTCACCGGAAATGGAAGTCGTTTTGAAAAAGAGGAAGAAAAACGTAATTTTTACATGAAAATTTTAGAATTTTGATGGCGTCGGTATTTTTCTTCCTAGATTGTAAAAATTTACATAGAAAATGCTTCCGTATGTATTTCACAACAGCAGTTGGCTGATTAATGATCTGTTAATTATATAACTCTATAGACTGTATCACTGGTCGTTTCAAGGTGGTAAACCCGACGTCAGTTTCAGGTCGGAATCCGGCGTCGGTTCCAATTTCATGTACAACCTAAAACCGACTTAATTCGAATTTAGGATTTAGGTCGGAACCCGACGTCATTCTAACGTTGAAAACCCGACGTCGGTTCTATTTCATATACAAACAAAACCGGCACGTCAGTTCGACGTCGAAAACGTCGGGTCACGACGTCGATCCGACCTCATTCTGACGTCTTAATGTTTGCTGGGTGGGGTTACGTGGGGCGGTGATGTCTCTATGCCTTTGTATCACCCATTTTCATACCAAAAACCCAACAAATAGTCAGAACGAAGAGGCTCTGTTCTTTTTCAGGTGAAGAAGAATTTTGCAGACCACTTAAGAATTAACTGAGAAACACCGTACGGATAAAACACCACTGAACCTTGGTGCTGCATACATTTTGAATTTGAAACACATCAATTATTCCGTATCAACGGTAAAAAAAAACAAACGATCGTGCGCTTAAAAGTATTAAAAAGGTAAATAAGCAACTCTTATTCTGCAAAAGTTGAGAAAAAAGTTTTTTCTTCAAAACATACACACACACACGCGCGCGCGCGCACACACACACACACACACACACGCGCGCGCGCGCGCGCACACACACACACACACACACGCGCGCACACACACACACACACATCATATCTGGTCAGCACATAAAAAAAAGAATGTAGGTCACATCATATCGATATGTTTTTCCACTTATTTACTTTATTATTTGGAAAAAAAAAAGCAAAGTTGACATTGCTGAAAAATGTTGAAAAGGTTTTACGAAATAAAACGACAGTTTTATTAATATTATAGAGCGATTTAGGGTTAACCGTTTTTAACAAATAAAAATTTGAGTCATCCAAAATTAAGGGAGTATTAATTTTAATCATACCACGTCTTAATCAGCATTGTAATTTGGTAATTAATAAAGATAAAATGACTGATTGATAATAAATGATAATAAAGTAATTTCTGAACATGCACCTCTAGCTTAAATGATATAGTCCACTCGATACCAAGGTTAAGCAATACATTTACATTTTACAAACAAAAAAGCCTAATAGATAAAAAGAAGTCATTCTGAGTAGTATGAAAATAAGAGTTCTGGAACAGGAAGTGACGTCATAGGCGGCGTAACCATGGTAACAAAGTGATGACCTCCCCCGAGGACATACTATGTACCGACCCCCCCCCCCTCCCCTAGGCGGCAGCCGGGACAGACCCCATGGTGAGAAAGTGAGGACCTCCCCCCCAGGCGGAAGTCGGGGACAGACCCTATGGTGAGAAAGTGAGGACCCCCCCCCCAGGCGGCAGTCGTGGGCAGACCCTATGGTGAGAAACTGAGGACCCCCCGGCGATAGCCGGGGACAGACCCTATGGTGAGAAAGTGAGGACCCCCCAGGACATACTATGTACCGACCCCCCCCCCCCCCCTCTAGGAGAGCAAAATTCTACCAATTCAGCTGAAAACAAAGTGCTGTTTGGCGAGTTTTTCATGCAGTCTAAGTGGTATATAAGGATGATCTCCCCACTCATATTAACTGCAACAACAGTGACAGCCATTTCAGTAAGTGATTATTTCCATATGTGGTTGTAAGCATCATTGAAACTTTGTAAAAAAAGTGAAAAAGTGTGATAACTTTCGCTATATTTGATCGATTTGAATGAAAATTTCACTGTTTGATTCAGTTTTATGTAAAGTTTTGTTATAAAGTAGTCATGGGCTAGTTGCATCGGTGACTGTATGCATAATTTTGACATGCCGCCATTTTAACTTTGTAAAAAGTGTCATAACTTTCGCTATAGTTGGTCGATTTAAATGAAAATTTCACTGTTTGATTTAGTTTTATGTAAAGTTTCGTTATAAAGTAATCATGGGCTAGTTGCACTGGCGCCTGTATGCATAATTGATTCACCTTAAAATTTTTAATTTAAAAGTGGAATAACTTTCGCTATAGTTGACCGCTTTGCATGAAATTTCACCGTTTGATTCAGTTTTATATCTTGTTTTAACATTTAGTGATTACAGGCTATTTGTACCGGTGGCTGTGTGCATCATGGATTCACTTTAAAATGTTAACTTAAAAGTAAGAAAACCTCCGTCATGGTTAACCGATTTGAATGAAAATTTCACCGTTTCATTCAGTTTGATGTCTAGTTTACAGTGATTATAGATTATTTGCATAAGTGGCTGTAAGCACTTTGGTTGGGGGACACCCCCATTCAAAGATGTGTTCGAATGGCAAGCCCATTCAAACATGTGTTCGAATTATTTTTTGGGGAAAAACATATTACGTCATAGTATTGTTCAACAATTTTTTTCAACAAGTTGCTTAACAATTATAGACTATTTGCATGAATGAAACGGTGGAGTTTTTAAATGTTAAAACAAGATATAAAACTGAATCAAACGGTGAAATTTCATGCAAAGCGGTCAACTATAGCGAAAGTTATTCCACCTTTAAGTTAAAAATTTTAAGGTGAATCAATTATGCATACAGGCGCCAGTGCAACTAGCCCATGATTACTTTATAGCAAAACTTTACATAAAACTAAATCAAACAGTGAAAATTGCATTTAAATCGACTAACTATAGCGAAAGTTATGACACTTTTTACAAAGTTGAAATGGCGGCATGTCAAAATTATGCATACAGTCACCGATGCAACTAGCCCATGACTACTTTATAACAAAACTTTACATAAAACTGAATCAAACAGTGAAATTTTCATTCAAATCGATCAAATATAGCAAGAGTTATCACACTTTTTCACTTTTTTTTTTACAAAGTTTCAATGATGCTTACAACCACATATGGAAATAATCACTTACTGAAATGGCTGTCACTGTTGTTACAGTTAATATGAGTGGGGAGGTCATCCTTATATACCACTTAGACTGCATGAAAAACTCGCCAAATAGCACTTTGTTTTCAGCTGAATTGGTAGAATTTTGCTCTCCTATGGGGGGGGGGGGGGGTTAGTACATAGTATGTCCTAGAGGGGGGAGGTCCTCACTTTCTCACCATAGGGTCTGCCCCCGACTGCCGCCTGGGGGGGAGGTCCTCACTTTCTCACCATAGGGTCTGTCCCCGACTGCCGCCTGGGGGGGGGGGGGGGGAGGTCCTCACTTTCTCACCATGGGGTCTGTCCCGGATGCCGCCTAGGAGGGCGGGGTGTCGGTACATAGTATGTCATAGGGGTGGGGGAGGTAATCCCTTTGTTACCATGGTTACGCCGCCTATGACGTCACTTCCTGTTCCAGAACTCTTATTTTCATACTACTATTCTGCAAAAAGTAAAAAAAACTATAGGGCATAGAGCATACGACAAACTCAAAGAAAGTAAAAGTGATCACTCGTAACTAAAAAAATGAATGACTATATAAATAAAATAAATGGAAAATGAAACAAAAAGGCCGGCAGTGATAAATAAAATCGACGGAATTGAACTTGAAGTGGTAAATCAATTCACTTAATTGGGATCCTTCGTAGCGATGCGCAGGGCGTGAAGACCCGAAAGGCATTCCACTCGGTAGCCTGCAATCATTCTAAAATATTGTGATCAAGCTCAAGCAAAAGATTTTCTGCTCCACGACCAAATTTGTTCTGCTCTATGGAATGGAGGCGTGGGCGCTGACGAAACAATTGATAAGAATTGATGGTTGTTACACGAGATTTCTGAAATCAGTCTCAGGCATACGCTAGAAAGTTCATTGAACACGTGAAGAGCTCTGATGAACCCAAAGTAACAGAAAAGATCAAACTTAGGCAGTTCTAACTACCCGGTAATTTTAATAGCCACAAGAGAAAGCAGCATCTAACTTGATGATGTGAGCTAGCTCCAAGACACCGGAAACGAAGAAGGATGCAAACGACATTCACTTTCGTACAACAACTAAACAGGGACACCGCATGACAGACCCGAAGAGGCTGCAGCCGCGATGCGTGATCGGAATTTATGGCGGGGTATCACAGGTTGTTCAATTGCACCTCCGGCGTGGTTAGTACGTAGGTAGGTAATAAGGTATTATGTAGATATTTGTTTGAACAAGCCACCATCGAGGACACAGCAGCCAGCGGACCGGATCCTGATTACGGAGGGTGGCAACACCCTGTTAACGAAAGCTGAACCATCGCCTGTTTCACAACTGAAAAATTTACAGCTTTGCTCCCAAATTATCATCTTCGAAGTACCTATCTTATATTTTATTTTAAAAAAAACTTGCCGGTGGAACTATAAGATTTGGAATATTCCGTTCTAACCCAGAATCAACTTGACCGGGCCTTTGAATCGATTGAACGATGTTGAGAATTTGGTGATGATCAGTCAAGAAGATTTTGTGTTATTAATATGCATATTTTGTGTGTAATAAGTGTGGATGAAAATTTAAGACCGCGGCTACGGGTCATTTTGAATTTCTCGATCGATTCCAAAATCTGTTCCAAACTAAATGGTTTACGAATGTCAAAAATTAGCAATGCTCTATAAGTCTGAGTTCTGTGCTTCACAAAAAATGTCAGAATTCGTCCGATCACTACTAAAATTTATCACTAGCTGTCTGTGAAATGGACAAGTGGTGACTAAAATTTGGTAATGATCGGTTTATCATGTCGACGATTAAACCAAGATGGCGATTGGCAGCCATTTGAATTCTCCTATCTATAAAAAAAACACGCTGGCGGATATTGTACTGTGGTTGATCCATGGCTAACATTGGTTGGTAATTCGTCAAATCGCTGGGGGGAGGGGGAATTCAAGATGATAGCTGAATTCACTTTACATAATTTTGCCGAACCCTCGAGCTTGTTTTTTATGCTTATACTGTATATAAAATATGTTGATGATCAGTTTTTAAGTTATTGTGCTAGCAAGATATGCGATCTTGAAATCGAGTCAAACTCAACACAAAAACTGGCGTGCACCTGGTTATTGTGTCATGTGAACTATTTATTTATGTTTTGCAGTGCACGTACAAAGGTAACAGTAGTATTTTCGCAGTGCGTATGATGGGTAATACACATATCTGTCTTTTCCGTACTTCCAGTATCGCCAATGTCACGCTTGACAGTGTGTACATGACATCGCCATAGCAATGTAAACACGTGACGAAAAACATTCTAGAGGAGTGTAAAAAAAAATAATCAGATCTGTAAAAGAATTGTAGACCAAAGTACGAAATAAAAAAACACCCTGTGAGCATTGCAACTTTGGACAACGTTGGATCGACACCGCACCCGACGGTTGGGTTTTAATTGTTGATGGAAACAATATCTACCTTCTGATATTGGATAAACATCAATTGCCCAACATCTAATCACCGCTTCATTAGGGTACCAAATAGAACTCGAAGTCAGGCCTATCTCCCAACGTTGTCTGGACGTTGGTAAATTGATTTTGTGTAGAAATCGGGAAACAATTAATCTAGAATCGCTGTTTAGGCAACGAAGATCATAGTGTGGCAACCCCCCCCCCCCCCACTCCCCATACGTTACATTATACCAAACCCTTGGATGATGTGGTCACGCAGGATATGTACGAAGCCGATTTCCACGAATATTTTTCAGAAGTAGGTGGGAAAAACTTGCGCACTCCTGAAATTTCAGATTTTACCTCCTTGTTTTGGTCTTTTTTTTTTCGAAGTGGCCCGTCATGGCAATCGCCTCAGTTAGGCCCAATACTTTGATTAGATGTTGGAGAAAGTTGCGTTGTGACAAAAAGCAACGTCTAAACAACGTTGCTTTCCCAACGTCTATTGAACGTTGTGTCAAAGATGTTGGTAAGATGTTGATTTGTGGTCGTGACTTGTCACAAACAAGTAACCAGAGTTAAGGTTATGGTTTGGTCAGGCTGACGTTGAAAGCTGAAATCGACCATGGAATGTTCACAGACTTACCAGGAAACCCGCCTTACGCACTGTTCCCACTCGCCGTGCACGCTATTAATTGCTACCAGTGTTGCAAGCTGTGGAGGGTTTTTGGGATCAGTCCTTCCACTCGTAGGGTTTTATCATTTTACCAGATGTCATCACGAATTGAGTAACACTGGCGATAGACAAACGGAGAGAACACAAAGCTATGACCCTCTGCCGTTATTCATGTACACGGCCTTCACAGCTGGGTTATCTGTCTATCGCCACTCTTAGGTTAGGGGTAGGGGCACTCCCATTCCAACTGGTTGTCATCAATATCCGTCAGTATGTTTTATCCATGTAACTGTGTTTCCAACAACATTGTACTTGTGAAAATTATGACACCATAACAAAGGCCACCGGTACTAATTAACTCTAATGAACAGTCCTGATGAAATATATATAAACTTATATGAAGAATTATTACACCTCACAAAACAGCTATTAATTAGCAGGAAGTCGCAAACTGAAAATCACCTTTAGTGAACGGAAATCAGGTGTGAGGCATTGTCTTGACGATGATTAAGTAATTCCCAGATCACACAAGTTCTGTTTACCACTGATGATGACAGGGACTGCCTATTATTCCGAATGATTCGAATCTCCGAAGCGTCAGTACTTCTAAATCCAAGTACCCCAAAGTTCCACTAAACCGACAGTTCACAACTCCGAACACTTTTCAGGCCAATTTACCTAAAAGAAATAATTTTAGGTCTTGAAAGCTCGGAAGGTTCAGTATCCCGACAACTCAATAATCCGAAGGCTCACCAGCCAGACAAAAACCCACATTAATCCCTAGAAGTCCGAAGGCTTAACATGTCGGGGCTCAATTGGTCAGAAAATACAATAATCCGAAACCCCTGTATTCCGAAAGCCCATATTGCAGAAGGTTCAGTACTTCGAGGAATTAATTGTCTGAAAAATAAACATACTACAGCGCATATAATGAAGATAATTTTTGAGAACGAAAAATATTTTAAGGGTATTTTGGCGCTAACAAAACATCAGGTGGCAGTAACCAGCTTAGGTGACAATTACCAGCTTTCAACAAAGTATTATTATTACTATTATTATTCTTGTATAATTGTGAGTTTATATTTTTCTTTATTTTTGTTTACATTGAATTGTAATGACTTTGCAATTATGCTTTGATGCCTGTTGGAAAATGTTTTTGTGTAGTTGTCAATATATATTTATGTATATATGTATATCCGATCACAAGAATTTATTTCAATATCAGTGTCTAAAAAAGAACGCATTTCTCTCATTATCAATGCTTCACATACGACTAGTCTCCCTCCGCATGCCCAGGACCATCTTGATTGCTTTAAACTATCTGCACCGTTATTTTGGCAGCCATGTACCACGTGACTGTTTCCAAGTGAAGACATTCCTTATTACAAACTAATTTGCATAAACTGCGGCAGACTCTCAACTCAATCAATATCAAATTTATCGTAAATCATAAGTGCAGAAGCGAATAAAGCGAAAAATGCCCCAAAATATGGCGAACCGCCAAAAAAGAAGAAAAAGACAGAATTTGACTCATGTGCACAGATCACGTTAGTATAAAAACTTTATAGAAAATAAAAAATTTATTAGAAAAAAATGTATTTCTATCGAAATTTTGGCAAACTTCAGAATTTCGCCAAGTGAAAAATCGAAAATAAATAATCCAGATCCTGACTACCTTCATGCTAACTTTCGAGCAAATTTAACATAATTTGTTTTTTTTTATTTATTTTTTTTTATATATATTTTTTTGACAATGAAAAATAAAAAAAAAAATAAAATTAAAAATTAAAAAAAAATTAAAAAATTAAAAAAAATCTAAAAATGTAAAAAAATAAAAAAATTTAAAAAAAAATAAAAAGAAAAAACATAATTTGTTAGAAAGATAGCCACAGTGGCAAAAACTGGCATATTGTGAACATAAATTGATGCACTTTTCCCCTATAAGTGGGCCATATTTCCACAAAATTTTACTGTGATCCGATAAAAACTGAAAGAGCAGAAGCATCAACCTAAGTTTGCAAGAGTGATGGACAGACAGGTGAACAGGCGGACAGGCACACAACAGATTCCACATTATGGATATAGCTCTTGTGGCCACATGCCACTTCTGCTAAAAGGACTGACGGCCTCTTCTAAATTTCTGAAAAAAACACCTCATAGATAGATCCGTAAGGAGGTGGGGTCGGGTGACTCGAGTCCTTTCTCCCCAGCACACACCATCCTTTTAATGAATCATCGAGTGACAAAAATCCTCTGACACCTTTTTTCTAAAATCATGTCTCTTGACCAGTTTCGGAATCTTGAACTTACTCTTCGGTATAATCGTCTCTGGGACTAATGTACCTTCGTACCTTCACGAGCATCTAAGTGTTGAAGCTTCGAACTAACGGAATTCTGAGAAGTGCCCTTTTTGGAATACCAGTAATTCGGACTACTGGGCCTTCTAATTTCTGAACTTTCGGAGAATTGGGGTTCCGGAATAATGCGTCTTCTGTGTTATATTCCTTCGGAAAACTGGCGTGTACCCGATATCGATAGATCGCTGTCATTCCCAGTCCCATTTCAGACTTTAAGGAGTTAGCAGTTTTGGGTCCGTGTAAAGCCGCTCTGTACCAAGCAAGAACATTATAGGGCGATGATTTAAGGGCTCTTCTCTTGGCTGCATAAAAGATCACCAACGTCCAAAATCTGTCATTTTGTGTTGCTGCCACGGGAGGACACTCGTTATATCTTTGTGTGGCAGTTTTGATGCCACGCCTGAAGCTGCTAGGCCGCTGTTTATGTGCAGACCTGAAGGAGCTTACATTAATTGCTCACCGAACGCGCTCGACTGTTCGCTTTTTTCCCCTATAGAGAGCAAAATAATCACTCCCCTGCTATTTGGTCAGTGCCGAGCTGTTTGCGAACTTAATTAGAAGTAATTGCAATAATGATAAAGATTCGAGCAAATGAGCTAATGATATCGGGAGCGTGAGTTTTAAAGAAGAAAGAAATAAATGTTGTATCAGAGAGCTCTATGGATAGTAGAAAATAAGTAAACCGTATTAATTAGTAAATACTATAAGTGCTGGTCATAGAATATTTTACCTGAAAAGCTTATTTCGATAATGCCACACAACAGCCAGCAATAACCTGAATGGCATTAATATCGACAAATCTATTACTGCGGTTATTCTATTGATTCTAGTCGAGTTTTCTTTAAAGGCAGACAGAAGAAGAACTTTGCAGTTTTTCAAGAGGAGATTACACCTCAGCCTTAAATCTGTGAAGATAAATAAATTCAGGGACAAAAGAGAAAGAGGATAATGGTTTGAATTCAAACGGTCATTTTGCTAATTTACAAGATTTTTGTAAATAGCATGGGATGCAGGCTTACGTCATCTGAGCTTAAAGAAGTTCAACAGCACAGTTGCCTACATATACAGACTTCAAGACAGTTCCCATAATTCCACATTGCTTAGTGGCACCGCTGCACTGCAGAAGATCGGCTTCTTAAACGGGAATAATTTTGAATTAAACAAGTAAGTTACATTTTATATCTTGCTTCTTACTATTTGAGCTAAAAAATTAAAAGAAAAAGGTTCTTTTATTTTTTCTTTCATTAGAAGTTTCATTTATAAGTTCACCCAAAGTATTACTTTCTCCGAGTATGCAGTAGAGAAGTAAAAGAGATGATTTTAGCAAAAATAATTCCTTTCTTTCAGATGTCAGGAGAAAGTAAAATAGATGAATAACAACTTGTACATCAGATTTGTATCTTGTAAATGTGATCAAGCAAGGATCTATTGCAGCTTTAGATCTGATTACTCTTAGAATCAGTAATGAATAGGATCGATTATTCGCTTTAAAGTAAAACAAAAATCCATGTTTTTAAAAACGGTTCGTCAGTTTTAAGGCTACCAGGTACGAGACCATCTGTAGATCCCCTCTCTCCTGTACACTAAATTTCTGACGCCATCCATAGACTAAACCATTAGCGGAGACGCAGACTCAGCCCCCCCCCCCCCCCACCCCCCCTCCCCGCCCGGTGCGTACCATGTTATGGGTGGCCCCAGACAAAAAAAAAGAGAGAAGCAGAAAAATCCTAATGACGGGTTTCTGCTTTGTTTAATAGCAAACGTAACAAACAGAGACAAGGCTTAAAGTAAAAACGGTAAATGTGTGTATTTTGTTGCAAAACCTGCAATGTTAATCTTTGCGAGATAAAAAAAGACCTATCAGCATTTTTTATGCTGACAACATTCGACTTTCGGATCCTTTTAATTATATCAGTCCAATTGCTGGAGCAACAAACCTGGCTTAGTTATGTAATTTCTTCCCTTCGACAAGTGCAATATCACAGCGAAACTAACTACATCAAAATCAAACAAAAGAAACAGTAAAATACCTTACGCCTCAGTGACTGTTTTTATGAGATAAGCTGCACCGTTTGAAACACGGGGTTAGGTCAACTGGCTACCTTTCACATGCATCCCCCACAAGCAAAGTAGCCACCGGTCATCGATATTGGCTCGAACTGGCATTTAGTGTGAAAGATGCACCAGTTCAGCATTTACTATCAACGTTGCGCCAGTTTCATATATATTTGTTTCTAAGTTGCGCCAGTCTGTGCATCTATTTGCTAAATACGATTTTTTAATTTTACTCATATCCACCAGTCTTCCATTTTTTATTCAGTTATGCGAGTCTGTGGCACTTTTTTCGCTCAGTTATGCCAGTCATTTTGTTTTTTTTTTTTGTTTTTTTTTTTTTTGGGGGGGGGGGGGGGGGCTCAGTTATGCCAGTCTGTAACATTTTTTCGGGCTCAGTTTTGCCAGTCTGTGGCACTTTTTTGGCTCAGATATGCCAGTCTACGGCATTTTTTTTGGCTCAGTTTTGCCAGTCTGTGCCACTTTTTTGGCTCAGTTTTGCCATTTTGTGGCTCAGATATACAAATCTGTACATAAAATGGCAGATTAAATTTAAAATAGTGTTACGAAAACTACAGAGTAAACATAAAAAATAGGGTCAGGATTTCACAAACATATTAAATAAAAGTGGTACTCGATATTCAAAAAATTTTATTAACTTTTTGTTTTTATTATTGCTATTGCAGTTATTCACTGATCTTTTTAATGCAATTTTTACACCAGTAGAACAAGTATTTGTTGGTTTGTATCCGTAATTTAATTCACGATACTGATCATTTCATCAATAAAACAAAACAATCACTTGACAACTTTTAAATATGTCAGTCATTGAATTTTTGACATGGAGAATTTTTAAATTCATAAACAAAACATGATATCAATATATGTACCTTTATTATATTACTTTATTATTGATTATATTAGTAATTGTTATAGGGTCATAACAAAATATTGTTGAGATCATCTACGAGGTATCCCGACAACTGATCTAGCGACAACTGATCTAGCGACAACTGATCTAAATCTGTAGGATACGACCACTGGTCTAAATTTTATAAGAAAATTTTGTTGCCTTTTTATTGTTTCTTTTGTGTTTTTATTTTATATATGCGCTTCATTTTAAACTTACAATCAATTTATCATTATTAATAGTTTTCTTATGCAATTTTGTTTGGAATACTAGGGAATCATAAAGCAATTGAAAAAACTCCCGAGTTCCATTACTAAACCTAAACACGCAGTGACTCTAAGGTTGTTTTCACTCTAAATCAAAGAAAGTTCACTTTTGTTCCATCAATGCCACGGAGTGTCTAACTGACCGGAGTGACAAAGGTACTTCACAGTATCGATTGGTACTTATCAGTACCTGCCAGTAGTATTTACCAGTATCGTGATTCGTTTTATAGAACTTTGGTTTTAGTACTTACAAGTACTTTATATGTCTGTATTTGTATATTTCTAAATGATCAGGCTATTATCTTGTGGATTTATTGACCTATTAGTACCGTTTGGGAAAAGTAATAAAAGTCTCATAATTTGTTAAGTGTGTTTCTTTCACTTTTACCCACTAAATACAATTAAAAATAAAATATGAAATTTTAGACCAGTTGTCGTACCTTATATATTTAGATCAGTTGTCACTAGATCAGTCGTCGCGGATTCCCTGCAAGCATGATACCCAACGCGACTATTGATAAAAGTGGGACATCTGGGGAAAGATAACGAGAATAACGGTGGACGAATAAAAAAACGTTAACGAAAAAATGGCAAAGTTTTAAACATGGAATTTATGCCTTGTGCAGTTGAATTCTATGTTTTGAAATTTTAACTGTAGGTAAAAGTTCTTCACTCTCACTCAGTTGGCACAAATTAGCTCGTTTTAGGCAGACGCTATTCTGGGTTCCCCTGAATATCGGCATTTGTAAAATGCGGATAAGCTGTGCGGACACGGAAGCCACTATTAGGAACGCCTTTAAGCTGCCTCACGCCATTGATCTAACACGCCACTGGGATCCAAAATCATTGTGTGGATGGGGTTGTAAATGATCGCCTTTAATTCCTGTTTATTCTATCAAGGGGCAGAAATTTCTGTTTCTTATATGCATCAAAACAAACACAACTTTTGGCGCTATTACTCCAAGCTCTTTGAAGTTGAACATCAAAGGATTTATCTTTGGGAATTTTTCTCTAAAAGTCCAGTGTAATGTTCTTTGTAATGCGTTGTCATTTGGCGACTACTCCGGCTAATGTGTCTGCTTTGTCATCTGCTGTCTTCCCTATAAAGGGCTCGACGTAATTCCCCAAAGAAGTGCCAGGTTGTCCTGACGCCTATTTTATGGGACATGTGCCATTCTATGAAAAAATTACAATAGCGGTTATGCGTTACGCTGTTGGGAAACCTTTCGATTGAAGTAAAAGAGCATGTAGAATGGTTCTATTATTGTTTCAATACTACTACTTCTACTGCTACTAATACTGCTACTATTACCAGCGATACAACAATATTTGATAAAAAATATATGAATGATAGTAACATCCACCAATCAAGCAAGGTGGTCAAATGACTGGTGGTCATTTGTCCACTAGATAACTGACCTATGGTCTAATGTCCTACAGCCTTTACTCAGTAACCGAAAAACAAGAAAACCTTTAAAAAATTAAGGGTACTTCTATGTATTTGTGAGCCGAATCGATTTAGAAAAGATCTTCACACAGAAATTTACGTCATATCTTACAGTGGTTAGGTCAACAGCCCGAACATGGCAGAGGATCAATCTGAAGTTAACAGATGCCGATGACTGTAATACATGCTGTTTAAGGTTGTTTTCCTTTAAATGTTTATGTTGTCATAAAAGGCATCTGGATTAAACACGAATGTCGGATAAAACATCGATGGTCAAAACGTTGACTTCCAAAAGGTCGGTGGATAAAGCACCGACGGTCAAATCATAGAAAATATAAAAGCGGATAAAACGTCGGTTGGCCATATGTTTACTGGGCTATCACGCAAAAAAGCGGAACATTGGGGAAAAGGGATCAAAAGATAATCAAAAGAGCGGATTATATAATCGGTTACGATGGGTGATTGGTGATACACTGGGAAAAATGGTTAACACAATTTGTGCACAAAAATGGTCTCTTTTTTTCAGACACTGCCGAGTGCTATATGCCTCGTCCCTTCAAATACAATCAGTGATATAACCCACTGACTTCAACATCGACGTACGCGCAGAACTAGACACGCCCACCCTCCCTAACATACCCCTCCTGTCTCCCCCACCCCCTCCCTACCATACCCCTCCTGTCTCCCCCATCCCCCCTCCTTCCCATACCCCTCTCCTCCTTCCCATACCCCTCCTGTCTCCCCCCACCAACTCCCTCCCATACCCCTCCTGTCTCCCCCATCACATCCCCTTCCTCCCATACCCCCCCGTAGTTGGCTGAGTTGAGACAATAGTTTTTTTTAAATATTTCATTGTTCTACATTTTATTGCAGTTCAAGAACATTGCAAGTTCAGTGAAATGGGCTGCAGACATTGAACTAGTTTGTTTGAAATATTAATTTATTCATTAAAGTTACCACTGTTGTCTTTTTAGCCGTTGTATAAAAACCTATCCTCTCTTTTGATACATAAAACGATCCGCTCATTTACGTCTTTTTTCGCCGCTCTTTTCTGTCGCTCTTTTGCGTCCTAAATCCGCTCTTTTGAGCCTCTCCCCCTTAAAAACATGGTGCATGACTTCTAATGTATGGAAGATCTTTAAAAAAAAACAGGACATCACGTTAGTTTTTTACATTGATCTCCTGAAGACAAATCCTGGTCAAGCCTTCGACTTAATCTTGCCTCGCCGGGTGATTTGTCTGCTCGGGGGTGGGGTGGACGTTTTGACCGTTGGTGTTACATTCTTCTGCATTTTGGCAGTAGGCGTGTTGACCATCGGCGCTTTGTCCATATACTTTAAAACACGTGATTTGCACAAACATGTGGCACAGCCACTAAACAGAGAAGCGACAGGGAAGAGGAGGCAACCCAAACAGATTAATGTAGTTCGTTATCATCTGACGGGATGTTATGATAAACTGAAAAATTCTAATTTGTGTTAATTTAATATTTAATGGGATTTAACCGATTTTGTTTATATATTATCCGTAGTGATTTAGAATAAAATTTCAGAGTAAAACAAGTAAACCATTTCCGGAATTCTAAAGACGCAATCTTTGCAATACAAAAAGGAAGAAAAATTAAATATCACCCAGCACAATTCTAACACTTTTTCTAATACTTTAAAACAGCAATTTTTATTTCGTTCCCTTCACTCTGTCATCTAGAGTCCCTCAAAGCATCGCTTAGCTTCCGTAAGTAATAGTCCATTTGAACGTGAATATCTGTGAGCTACAACTCCTTATTTTACATAGTTCTGTGACCCTGGTCAAAAAAACCTTTTACTTGCGGTACCAGTCTTGTATTATCTGTTCAATAAGGTGGAAAGGCGGGATATTACAGGCGGTAGTCAACTAATGTAACGTTACCAACTCGACTATGAAGGATTTTGCCCGAGCAGCCCAATACTTAACCATTCAATTACTGCCATTTTGCCCTGCTATCCAATACGCCTACACCTAAGTATGGTACGTTTCAGCACACCTAAGACGCCAATTAAACATCTTCGGCGGCATGCAATTAAGAATCGGTACACCTACGATTCAATAGATCTAGATACATATATCTCAAATTAACTGGATATATTCCCGTAACTTCACAGAATATTTCTGAATAAGATATATTGATTACTTGTAAATATCACTAAAAATTCAGTTATATCTTATATATGATATTTTTTCAAAGAGACAGCGCCTTGCGCCGTAGCGCCTTGCACTGTAGCGCCTTGCACCGTAGCGCCTCGCACTGCAACGCCTTGCCACTTCACTTGCCACTTTTTTTTTGGGGGGGGGGGACAATATTTGCTTACAACCTCTTCTGAAATAAAAGGTTTATTGTCATAACAATAGTAAAAGCACTAATAAAACATATATTCCTTAAAATTACAATTACTTACTTGTTTATCTTATTGACTATTTATTAAATATGGTTACTGTAGTTACTCATAAATTTTTTATTTAATAAACATTGCATTTTATAAGCATGTTTTGTGTGTATGTATGTTAATCTGCTTAGTGGTTTTTTACCTTTGAACGCAAATGTTCCCTGGTAGAATTCTGCTCGAGTCATGGAGAACTGTTTACACGCATCTGAAATAATTGATACGTGCATGGACAAATGTACCTCATTTATCCTTCGCGTCTTCAAGGGAGCAACAGTTGCTCTGCCAAATGGCGATCTGCGAATAAAAGGTGAAAACAAGAAACAGAGTAGATGCCATAAGCAGGCAAAGGTTTGGTTCCAATAGACGTCCAGACGCCGGCCAGTTATATAACACTGGGAAAAAAGGGCCTTGACAATATGCCCTTCAGAAGGTCGGGTAGAATTGCGGAATGTTTTTAGTAATAAGGGGCAGGACAACGTTTAAGTTTTATTGCGACATTTTGATATCGAATAATATTTGAACAGCAATTTCCACCTCCAGGCATTCTTTCATAGGGTGTAGTTTTTTTTCAAGGAATCAGTGTTGTTGCGAATCCATTTAGCAAACTTTTATAGCAAGTTAACTTTTAAATCAGATGTAATACGAAGGCTTTTTGGCCACATTTATGTCAGACTTAGGTACAACAAAGTGGTAAGGGTGCAGTAGGCCCTGCAAAGGCTCGACATTTTTGCAAGGCTGAATTCGAACAAGCCTTCAGCCCCCCCCCCCCCACCCCCTCAAAAGTTGCTATTTAATCTGTATCTGAATCTGCAACTAGCGCACTTTGAACAAGAATGCTTAACTTTTGAATGACAACGTTTATTGCAAGAACAATTTAGACAAAAAGACCGTTTAGATTGGCAATTTGTTTGGCTTTAGAGGTTAGGCTCGCTTAAGACGTGTTTATGTTAAAATAATCTGACAAAGAGAAAAAACAGACTCATGATTTTTTTTAACTTAATCTGGGTTAAAGCCAGGAAAACATTTAGCAGATATCGACTAAAGGTCAACATTGTCTTACTGGTCAATAACAGTCGATATATGTTTTGTTACCTGACTTGTAGCATGAGGCATAAAACCAGTGTTCTGATTACAAATAACTGTTATGTCCATCGATATCTGCGTTCCTGCAAACATCGAAAAATTCGTGACTGGGGAATCAGCCCCTCACATTGCCGCATTTACCTAAATCATGTAATAATTAAACTTGTTTCTCATCCACAAGCCGCAAAAGTAACAGCGGAAATAAAAGCTATGTGACCTGACGTTGAGCTTAACAAAAGTATCCAAGAGATGCTTAATTTTATATTTTGTGGTTTGTGATTACTAAATGCCAGTCTGGAGTATGTAAAACTAGTTTGGTTCATACCTCTGCCAGTGGCCAGCAGTTATCCTGTAACGAGAAATAAAATTAGGGATTTTAATCTAACAATATGCAAAGAACCCAAGTATTTTTCTTTCCGCGGAAAATTTAAAGGAAAGATCTACAGAAAATCAGAAAGTGAAAACTTCATTCAAAAGGCTTTCGTCTGAAAATGGATGAGTTAGTCAACTGTGCTCAATTCCAACACTGAGAAATACGGAAGAGGCAAAATCGTAATATTTGGCCAAATGAAGCCGGTTAACCGAATTCCGCTGTTCTCCGGCAGACTTGCCCAAAGGCCTTTTTCGCCGGGAAAATTTGGATAGATTGGATAATCTAGGCTATTTGAACAATTATCCAATTTAGCCACATCCGAGACTCATCAGCCAGTGTGCGAATTTGTGTATTTTGGGTAGGTCTGAAGTGATTTACCCACGGCAAAAACACGGGACGTGCTATACGTCTGAATGAAAACTTTAAGACGAAATAATGTTAGCATTATTTTTATGTGTAAATGTATGTTGCGTTGTATCAATAAGATCTTGTTTTAGTGTTTAAAAGAAGTAGAGTTGGCTGTAGCCCAATGAGGCCCCTCTTGTTTATGTTTTGAGTGATTGATTCCTAGCACGGCTGCGATATGTTTCGGTTGTTTTATTAAAGGGAGTCCCAAAGACCTGTTTTCAAGGCTTTCCAAAACAAATATGCTTCAAGGACTTGTGTCGTTGCTTTGGAAAAGACTGACCTCTGTATCATGCCGAGTCAATGATAATAGTAATTAGCATTTATGAGGATATATGTTTTACCCTTTCCCACCGAAACGTTTGAAACTATTGCAAGAAAGTTTTCACCCGTCAGCCGTTCACTTGACGTTATTTTGCACATAACAAACGTTATAACGTTATTTTGCACATAACAAAATCATTATCCTTTTATAAACCCTCAGTCATCGGGGAAGTCATTGTGCAACATTTCGCAGCAGTTCGAATTAACAATACGAAGTCAACACTTGTGAGGAGGGGTGGGGTGGGGTGGGTGGGGTGGCGATTCTGTGAACCGCAACGTTTTTAGCCAACAGTGGCACTCACACTGATTGAAATTCACATGTCCAAACAAGGAATAATAAAAATTAAAAGGTTCTATTGGGGGTAAAAAAAACGCTATAAATAATAGACTTATTGTCAACGGACTGACGTGCAACTGCAAGAAAAATTGTCTTTCTAGGAAGAGCGAGGAAAAATGGATCTCGTGACAGCGGCTGTTTTATGTAAAGATACATTTCAGAAGGTTGTTAACATCCGCTTGGTAGTTGCTGGTAGTCGCTTTGCCGCTACATGGACACACCTCAGTTTCTTTCCCATTAACAAGCAATGTCGGTTTTAACCAAAATGTAGTTGGCTCAAGTAATTCATTGAAAAATGCCTTCACATGCAGAACATTAAAAAGTCTTTTAGATATAATGTTACCATTGGTATAGATTAATTCAATAAGGCTTTGGTTTGAGGAAGTGCGCAATAAGGTTTTACTTCGGTTACATTGTAATTGGAATAAAATGAATCGGCATGAATGGACTGATTAATACGCCACATGGACAGTGCATTTCCCAGGCTAATCACAAAAACTGCAGAAACATGAGGAAATGTAATGCAAGTACTGGATTCTTAAAATTAAACTAAAGATTAAGATTAAACTACAAAGATAAAGAGGGTATGTACAGTGTATGGGCCTTGTTTGTGGCAAGTCCCCGAGTTGAGATTTATGAAAAAGTAATAAGCAAAATATGTGAACAAATCTCCAAGTTCCCATTGTTTTAACTGACTCTCTGTCTCTGTTATTAACGCTTTTGCAGTGACAGCCAAAGATCAGTCATCTTGTACCATCTAGCAACTACTCGGCGTTGCCTAGCTTGGTTGCAGGGGAAACGTAAGCCATAGCTTAAAACTCGAGCCAGTATCTATGGTTAACGTTGCCCCATTTAAGTGTTGGTGGTGGGGGGGGGGGGGGGGCGGTGGAGGTGGTGGTAACACTGGCGCAAATCTTCATCATCACAAAAGGGAGACGCTTTACCTGCCTCGAAACAATCACATAGCAGAAGCAATTCTAGTTCATTTTACCGTCTTAACTAAAGATTTATGGGCTTAAACAGCAATCTGTAGAATGCAACGAGGGTGAAAGCTTAGAGCCACAGCACAATCAAAGCGTAACAATAATAAATCAAGTGTATTAGCAAAAGGTCATTTGTGATCAGTTCAGTAATCAATGTACATCATGCCATCAGCAGCAATGGTGTGATTGATTTTGCTACGAACCTGGTTATGTATAGATTAAGTGTACTAGATTGATAGTCTTATAATTAACACCACGTGCTTGCCCTGACCGACCCTACATCAGCCGTCTATTATATTACCCCATGTCAATAACAACAATTGCTTATTAAACTCTGTAAATGATATACATTAGGCAGGAACTGGGGTGTGTTGATATTTGTATAAAATATATACCGAAACCCATCTGAGTTATTGACATAAATATGAACTAGAATAAATGAATTTTATAAACGTGTGTTTTTCAGACAAACGACATTTGTGGCTTAAGCTGTAAACTACAAAAATAGATCAGATTAATAAAGTGTCATCTGTTTATATTGGCATTTAGCTTGGAAATCGTTATTGATTTAAGGCCCGAGTTACCGCTCTATACTAAGAAATAAGTGAAGATTTCTGTAAGGATTAGAATGATCTTACTTTCACATAAAGAAAGTCGCACAAGGCTTACTAGTTTATGAATGTAGAAATATATTGATGTAGTTTTGATGAAGTATCCAGAAAATCCATCACCAGTCCTGATCTTTATTTCAAGGGTTCTAATACAGTTCCGAAATAAGGATTGTCAACAAATTTAAAATTAAGAGCTGTCCCTCCATTGGGTCAGCCGAGCTGTCCCTCCAGTACTCGCTGTTCACAAAGTATAAAAATTTCAAAGTGAAAGAAAAGGTGAAGAGAAAAAAACAAGCGAAAACAGAGATGAAATATTATTAGAGCTAATAATCCAATAAATGAAGCCTAATAAAGCTAAATTTTAATTGCAAAAATAATTTTGCCACAAATAAAGATTGTTTCAAATTCATTATTTATTATTTTGATGGCATGATGGGTAAAGTAACCAAATGAGAATGCTCAGTCTTGTGTTCTAAATCATTATGCAAAGTTATTGGAAGTGGAGACTGTAATAGACGTTCATGTCTTTAATAATGTAATTCTACTTTCAGACAACGGAAAATGGAATTATTATACGTGAAGTGATGATTATAAAATACTTCACAGCTTTGTTATAAAGTATAGTATCGGTTCCATTTCCGACAGTTGTGACGTAAAAGATGTGGCTTGATTTGCCACTCGCGTTGTCTTAAGCCAGATCAGATGTTAACGTGTCAGAAAGGCCTTGGTATTTAGATTTCTATCAAACGTCACTGTGGCAGATAGAATTAAAATGAAAAAATCCTCGTTTCACAACTCCATGTAAAACCGTTTCTCATGCGAACGTAAATGGGCGTTTTTGTTACATATATCAAGTTCGCCCTTCAAACCAAGAAACGAGTGGTTCCGAACAGACAAAGAGAACCCGTACTAATTGTAGCAGCAAGCAGCAAAATAAAGCACCATTCTAAAGCGTTTCGGAACTAGGTTGTGATGGATATACAGGGGATAGAATTGAGAAGGCAAATTTGCTGGACTGATGTAAACTTTCATTGAAAGATGGTTTCGTACGATGACGGATCCGAATCCAGAGGCCCCTGAAATACACTTGTCTGTATGACAATGCTTTCTGGCCAAATTAGATGTGATCAGGTTGATATATGCAATGAAAAGGCTACTTAACTATCTTATCACCGACAAACACACCTGTAGCGGTGAGTCAGTATATTACTAGCATTATTGTTATTGTTATTATTACAAACAGATAAGGCACATATCGGTGCGTAAATGTTATCCTTCATGAGAAAAGTAACAGAAAGAAACTTGAATAGTATGAAATTAGTGCTTTTATTAGTATACCCTCTTTGTTGACATGCGAAAGAGCACGAACTCCCTCTGAGGTGGTTCCTTTTCGATTGTGGTTGACCATCTTAAAAATAAGAATATGCAATCAATTATGCTTCTAAACCTAAAAGTAAAAATTTATAGTACCAAAGTTCCAAGTGGCGGTTTCAATTATTTGTAGTAAGGAAATGTACAATACAGTATGCGTTAAATTTGCACACTCAAAGAGCAAGCTTCTCAAAGATTTTTGAGAACTTTTGTTTGCAAGAGGGCTAAAAAACATAAAAATTGCAAAATATAAAAAGCATGAGATAAAGAGTGAGCTTGTTAGATCAAGAATACAACTTATAAGGTATACCGAGTACAGAACTGGTCATGTCTTTAACAAATCTAAAATGGTTTATTTAGCTTATTATATCCAGACTTCAATCGTGGAAGTTGTTGCATAAAGAACATAACATCAAAAGTCACTGATTATTTCTTAAACACATTTTATCATGAAATATCAACTATCTGGTTAATGGACTTTGAGATAATCCTTCTTAACATTAAGCTATAATATTTGCGTTTTTTGTATTTAAGCAAAATCATATATAATAAAGGTATAAATTTAAAACAATAAGGAGTGATAAATGTTTCAGTTTGCCAGTAATACATATGAAGAGACGATCACTGTAGACTAGAAGTAACTAACTATTTGGAATAAGTTTAAGCTTTAGGATTAAACAAAGAGAAAAAGTTACACATCTAGACTATCCCTTTCATATTTAAAAGCTATTTCAAATACAAAGCTTCCAGACCAGGAACTTGCCTATGATATGACAATTTTTTTTGTAAAATTAAAAATTGATAATATTTAATTTATCCTTATTCCTATAATAAATCACACGATCTCTCAAATCACTTACAGTTCTTTACAAATACTATTTGTTGGAAAGTGAAACGACTAGATATTTCCCAAGAAGTAAGTTTATTAAAAGATACTAAGCTAAAATATTAAGAATTTAACCAATGTTAAATATAACATACCTGAAGGTATTTGCCCAGTATATTCTTGTCTCGTTAAATCAAGCTACGTAGGGGACAGCAATTTGCATCATATGAATATTTATATATTGTCTCCAAAACATTATCTATTTACTGTTCAGAACGAAAGTGATGGCTAGAAATCTGCGTTGTTTAAATAGTAAGCAATAATAATAAGAAATGGTCTTATATGCAACTTAATGTGAACATAATTAACATTCGAGTTCTAAGCTTTGCCCTCATAAAAGGAGTTTGTAGGCCTTGAAAGACATGCATATAAAAATTCAATTGCACCTAACTTTCATTAAAATGGAGTGATGCATAGGTAAGGGTCCGGAATCGTTGGCTTTGCTTATGATGAATGGATTCCTGCGATTGGTATTTATAAGTCCCAGCAGTCAGTAAATCGGTTGTAACTTGCTGAAAAGCTTTCTTTTTATTTGTGGAACGACTGCAGATGCATGAAACTGTAAAAATGTTAAGTGTCATCCATTTTTGCTCTTGCACGTTTTTTTGACAAAAATTTTACACGATGTAATTTTATGTGAGTTGATATATGTTGCGTGAATGAACATCCAATTTTCCATGCACTTTCGATTTTCATATTGCAACAACATTTTATGCAAAAATAGATTAATAAAGAAGATGGGTATGAACAGGGTACAAAACTAAAGGACAGTCCACTTGTTCTACTTTTTCTTCAACTATTTCTATAGATACTTTGCTAAAGCGAGCCATCTCTTGTTAGGGATTATGGCCCACACTGATTTTAAAAATAAAAAAAATATTTATAGTGTTGGCTGTGGTGTCCCGTTGTTGAATCACTGCAGTGTCCTGCTCCCGAATCGTCAGAGTTGCTACGCCGTTGCGCTCAGCTGCAAAGCTTCTCACTCCTGATCTTGACTGTCGCTCATATCTGTACAGGGGTAACATTCAGATTTTCTCGTTGCTCTGTACACGCAGATCTCCGGTCCTGTGCTTCTTTGCACTCCTAGGATCTTGCATGCCGAAAAGAGGGTTCTATACACAAACTCCGTTGTACCTTATTTATACTGGTAGGCAACACACTCTGTATCCGCTTTCTCCACAATTTTTCCTGATGGTCTTTCATAACTGACCCTCTTCCTTTGGTTGGCTTTCTCTGCCCGGTTTTTCCACGGGAGCGTCAGTTCGATTAGTGGAGTTGACTTCGTGCTGTGGGACCATATCACTTTAACTTGCCTCAGGTTCATCGCACTCACTCCCTGCCAGTATACTGCTCGGCTCTTCAGATCTAGCCACATTTACCAATCACGTGTTATGGCTAACACATTCTGTCTGGCACTTAATGGCACGCGCCTTTTCTTCTCCTGGTTTTACGAACTTTACCTGTCGAGGATCTTTCTGCATTATATTCTTCTGGGACTTGACAACTCTGTCTAGAACTTGACAGAGGGTAACGCCGTGCCTCCAACGGTATTTGCCTTGAGCTAGGGCGACCTTGCTAATTAAGGAAATTTGCTCCAGGGACGATCTTGATAGTTTCCAGAATTTTAGGTCTGTTGGAGATGGAAGCAAATCTTTTTTCTTAGGATGTCACTCGACGTAAATTTCTTTCATGGTTATCGTCTCCCACCTTGCCCGTGCTCTTTTTGTTGGTAACAACCTTCATTCTTCTTGATTCCTTTTCTCTCACTCAGATTTCTTCTGTCGCCCTAGCTCTTTTGTCTATTGTGCTGCCTTCGGCTCATCTTGGTCTTTTCATTGATCGAGCCCTCGTAACATCCCGGAACCCCACATAGTTCTTACTTTTTTGTACTCTCTTGGACTTCTTACTGTCACGAACCTCTATACCTGCTTTTGCCACCGTTACATCTTTCGACTGCTGGAGTTGTAGCTATCCTCTCACTTTCGCCACTTTGGACTACTGGAATTTGCAGACAGCTTGTTCTAATGTACGGCCGACAAAAAAGAACCTTTCTAGCACACCGAGGTGCTTCGTAGGTGTCTGCTTACCACTCGCTCCATGCCCTCACCTTTGGTCATGGGGTTGTCGCACATCGACATTGGCCAAACGCGAAAATTACTCTGAATAGTAAACACCATGGTTTATATATTCCAGCTGTGTCAGCAGACTTCATGTGGCGTAAGTGGTCTTGGAGCTGCTTTGTACATTTTCACTCTCTCTGAGTACCATTGTTCCATTTCCTAAGACACTTGACGACTGATTCTTCACTGTTTGTTGGCATTCTCTTGTCTTGCAGATGGAATTCAATTTGACCCTTCTTGACATCCGGACTCCGACAATTGTTTGCGTTGAAAGACATACTTCCTTACTTGCCAATTCTTGCCAAATTTTGGCTTCTATGAGTTAAAGACTTTCATAGGCTGTTATCTCCGAACGTTTTAAAATACCAAACTTCTATTGTCCTTTTTGGCTGTCTCGATAAGCAGATTAATAGCTGATATGAACAGGACAAAAGAAATAATGCAAGCAGTGACTATTCGCACTTCTAGATTCTGCCACACTCTTGTGGTTCCGTTGACAGAAACTAGAATTTCAGCCTGTCAAAGTATCTGTTGATAATGTCTCGCAGCTTTTCGGGAATTGAGTATTGCCCAGTTGTTTGTTTCTTTTATCAGTGTATGTGAAGAGAACCGTATGCATCTGCCAGGTCAAGACAAACGAGCGTTAGATGCCCTTTATGTTGCCTTTATTCTTGTAACAGCGGGGTAATTATACTGTTGTATGCCATCATACGTAGAACCCTTCAACATCTCCTTTCTGCACGAATGTATTGATAATTTTGTTGGCTACCATCTAATTTACTTCACGTCTTCTTTCGACGGTTTTGGAGTCCCACTTCTTGGTTTTATCAAACGGTTTGACACGTACTGGAAGGAATTTTCAGTGAATTATTTTTTTCTATTTGCGCCGTTTTAATCTCTTTTACAGACGTCTTTCTGCATTCGCTATACGTTTGCGTTTCTCGAGGAGGTCTTCGCGTGACAGGTATAATGCATCTTCCTCACCTCAGTCTTGCGTGTTCTACCACCTTGTAGACAGTACCTTGTGTTCCCTCCTTAAACTCAATCTTCGTCATGTTTCCCCTATTTTGTTGTGGTCTTTACTTAATCACACCAATCTGAACCACATTGAAACCACTCGCCGCCCGCTTCATGGGTATTGCTGGTAAAACTTTTATCTTGGATTTTGCATTTCATGGCATTCTGTAAAATATCCACTCGATACCCCTTGGCCATTTTATCTTCTTTCTTATCTGTCTTTCTCCTGTGCCTCAACGTGAAGATTCAGAACGCTGTAATTATGTTCATATCGACTCTGTTTCAAAATCTTTTCAACTTTTAGTGCACTGTTTGCGAGAGTTAGTTGTTTACCAGGTCTGTAGCTGTGCACTGTGATGTAGGTATGTGTGAGTGCAGAAAATGCTGCCCATAACTAAAAAAAGATTGAAAATATAAGTACATTTTCAGTACAAAATTGATAAAATGACAGAACAGTAAAACAGTCTGAAAAGCGACATTTGTCAGATTATTATGATAGGTGCGACATGCATAAGTGAGTGACATGAAATTAATCAATAGCATACTAGGAATACACTCAATGGCAAGAGCCAGAAATTAGCCCTTAATGATAAGATAATTTTGATGAATTGTAGATCTCTACATTTAATGAACACCAAAGAGGAAAGTAGCAGTGGGCCATACCCGCCGCCTACGTAACCTCACTTTTGAATGATCGATGCATAGTGTAACACCAAAGAATTGTGCGTAAGAAATGATGTATATCGTTAAAAATGGTGACATATCCTGGAGCAAAACATCAAATTACCCTCATCAATTTTCTTGGTTAAAACAGGCGCTACATATTTCACACATTGTTCAGTTTTTAGTGCATATTTTTAATGTCATCAAGCATCGGATCACTCAGCTTGAGCACAAACCTCAGATACACAAAACGTTAGAGCTAAAGCCTGTTTTCTAGACGTTTTTGTATTAACTAGAAGCCCATTACCCAGGGTGGCACAGTATCTGATGCTATTTTGACCTTGGGCCAACCTCGGCTGGTCGTCAAATTATCTGGCCTCTGACTGACAATGATACTTAGTGAATATTAAAAAAACGACATGGAAACCAATATTAAAAAGTTATGTGATATACTTATTAGCACAGTTTACGTTACACTTAAGCTGGAGTATTCCTATCGGTCTGTGGATGGCGTCCGTTAGTTAGTTAGTTAGTTAGTTAGTTAGTTCGTTAGTTAGTTGTTTATTTAGTAAAAGTTTCAAAATGCATCTCCTCCTACAATTTTCATCCGATGTCATTTATTTTTGATGTGAGGCATCCCTAAGATGTCTTGCATACGCCTTGTGCTTTTCTAGTCGATCGGGTGATTTTGGAATTGTTAAAGAAATTTTTTTAAAAGTATCTCCTCCTACATTTTTGACCCGATGTCATTTAGTTTTGGTCTGAGGTACTCCTAAAGGGTCGTGCATACGGCTTGTGCTTTTTTAGTCGATCGGATAATTTTTGCATTTTGGGGGAATTTTTTAAGCCAAAAATTTCACAAATAATTCAAAATGCATCTACTCCTACAATTTTGATTCGGTGGCATTTATTTTTGGTGTGAAGCATCTTTAAGGGGTCGTGCATACGGCTTGTGCTAGTTAGTCGATCGGACATTTTTTGTATTTTAGGGAGTTTTTGAAAAAAAACATCAAAATTTCCCGCTACATTTTCAAACCGATTTTAGGTGGGTCGGGCATACGGCTTGTGCTTTTTTACTCGACTTTGGAATTTTTGATTTCGGGAGGAATTTTTGATGAAAATACCTCAAAATGCCTCTTCTCCTGCAGTTTTGATCAGAAATCATTTATTTTGGGGCTGAGGCATGCTTAGGGTGTCGTGAATACGGTTTGTGTTTTTCGAGTCAATCAGGGAATTTTTGGGAAATTTTTGAAGAAAAAATTCCTTCTACAGTTTTTATCAGATTTCATTTATTTTTGATATGAGCCGTCTCTAGGGGATCATGCATACGGCTGGTGCTTTTTGAGCAAATTGGAAAACTTGAATTTTTTTTCGGAATTTTTGAAAAAAAATTAAATGAATCTCCTGCTACAGCGCATAAACGCAAGTTAAATGAACATTCGCAATAGTCCAAATTAAGCACTGCGCATCGATGCAAGTTAAATAAACATGCGCATTGGTCGAAATGTGAATCGTGCATCGACGGAAGATAAATAAACATACGCACTGGTCCGAAAAAACAACTACGCATCGACACAAGTTGAATAGACATGCGCAGTGGTCCGAAATGAGAACCGCGCATCAACGCAACCTAAAGAAACAATCGCACTGGTGCGAAATGCTAACCGCACATCGAGGCAAGTTAAATAAACATGCACACTGGTCCGAATTGCGAACCGCACATCAGCGCAAGTTAAATAAACATTTGCACTGGTCCAAAATAAGTACCGAGCATCAACACAAGTTAAATAAACATGCGCACTGGTGGAAAATGCAAACCGCTCATCAACGCAATCTAAATAAACAAACACACTGATCAGAAATGGGAACCGAGCATAAACGCAAGTTAAAAAAGCATGCGCACTGATCCGAAAAGCGAACCGCACATCAATGCAAGTTAAATAAACATGTGCACTGTTCCAAAATGAGAGCTGCGCATCAACGCAAATTAAACAAACATGCGCACTTGTCTGAATAAGAACCGCGCATCGAGGCAAGTTACATAAATATGCGCACTGGCCCGTAATGGGAGCGTTGTTTGAAGGTATCTATGGCAGACTATCCAGTCTACCAGAGATACAAAAAATCTGTTTCCCATTTTTCTGGAAAGAAATCTTTGTATGCATTTATCGGTCTATGTTCTGGTCCATTGCTAAATTAATTATTGAGCTAGCTCTTTGCCGTCTTATCTTTTGAAGCCCAATTTTTCAGGGAAATTCCCTTGCTCATGCACGCTGGAATTGGTCTTATTGCTTTTCGTAAGCTGGGACTTTGTCCTTGGACAAACTTGTATCAAAGTAGCAAAAGTTACTGTCCGGAAGTTTATCCCGTGGGACAGTCATTTTTGTAAATATTTTGAAATCTTTTTTTGTTACAAATATCTATAGAATTCTGCCAGACTAATGTAACTGCAAAGTTCAATTCAATGTTAATATTTTTTTCTTTCCACCAGTTTCATTTTGGTCATTATTTTGAAGTAAAACACAAGATTTATCAATATTTTTCGCGTCAGTGGTCACAGAACACTGCAGTTAAACCGGTTAATCGGTGCAATTGCATTTTACACTAGTCGGTCAGATTGAACTCCACATTCCATTTGTAAGTTAAAGCCCAGTACTTACAGGGGTCTAGTATATCAGGATGTTTAGCAATATAAATAACTGGTTGATTTTAGGAGGGGTTGCGTGGTAAAGCGGGTGTTGTTATTTTTCTAAATGGGAGCGTGGTATAAATACACATATTAAAAATTATTTAAAATGTCAGTACAGATTTTTGGCATACTTTTTGCTCACTAAAACGACAGACGATTGCATTGAGCTCTGAAAAATGTAGTCCCTATTTTTAAAATGTTAACGAAAGGTGCAGAAATCTAAGCTTATGTGTCGGGAGGTCGGTGTCGATGAGGCGTCGACCTCGTTTTCCCTATTTCTTGCCTGTGCAATGAATGATTGGGTCTAGGGGATCTCCCGGTGGGTGATATGCCGCTGGGCGTTTCGCCAGTGGTCTTTTGCCGTTCGAGGTTAGTTGCCTGTGGGTGAATTGCCGGTAGGTGAGTTGCCGGTGAAATTATAAAAAAGTAATATTAAAAAAGGGGGCGAAGGGTACGAAGGGTGGCGTCGTAAAATGCTATCCGCTATCTCTGCCCACCACCATAACCTGTGGAGATTTCTTGCACTGAAGAAAGAACACTCGCTAAGCAACGTAGTTATTGCACAGGCTTTTGGTGGACAGGCAGTCGCCGAATCGCGTCGTCACTACCGCAAAAGTAATCAGCGAATTACCACTGTTGTTGCCGATTATGAAAATTGGTATGTTTTGGATTATTTGCGCGTTATTGCATACAACATCCGCATGTAAAGAAAATACTGTACAATGATAGCTGAGACAAAAGTCCAAAGGGACTAATAGCGCTTTATCGTTAAATAAAATTAGATTTAAATTAGAATTAGATATTTTAAGAGCCTTTTATAATGACTGATCACAGAGCTTCATTCATGTGTGATTGCAATTTAGTTCTTATAGTGTTATAATGTAAGTGGTCAAAGAGTTTCATCTATGATTGCAATTTAGTTAAGTTATATTTATGTAGTGGACAGTTCGAAGAGTTAATTGGGAAATGCATAGATAGTGAAATATTATAGAATTAAAATAGATATTTGGTGAAATTGCTTACCACAATTTTTCATAATTTCACCGGCAAATCACCGGTCGACAAATAACCTAGACCGGCAATTCACCCACCAGCAAAAGACAAATGGCAATTCACCACCGGGAGATCATCCACCGGCAGATCACCTGTTTGTTCACCTGAATGATTGCCGCTCTTACACAGATTGAACACTCGAAGATTTCGTTACAACAGAGAGCAACATCAACTCACTTTCATATGAATGTCGCCTCATGAACTATAATTCTTCTTGTTAACTCAATACATTTCGCCAGGACAGCTAACAGATTTTTTTTGCAAATTGTCAGCAAGAGCGCGTAAGTTGCACAGTTTGCAGCTTGCCCACGAGCAGCTGGAAATGACTATGATGAGCTGACAGCTAACATCTTAGGGAAGGGTGAGGGGGCACCTCACTGAAAGGTCATCAGACTCCGGGAAAAGTAACCAGTTAATCTCATTATTCTTCACTTGTGTGACATAGCATCGGTGTCAGTGTCAGCATCATAATTTTGTACTTGTATTATAACTGTCACAGGAATGCAGGAAGAAATCCCTGACGCCACTCCCTAGGATTGTAGGACAATGTATAATTATGGTCCTGGGTGAGGGGGGGGGGGGGGGGCATTCAGTTACAAACTACCCCTAAACGCGGAGTGCCAAATTTTAAAAATACCCGTTTGCCCTAAATGCCGTGGGTCTGGTTAAAAATCCTTTCCACCAAATTATATGTCTATGAACACAGGCGCAGCTGGAATACACATTGCTGCAACCATAATGAAAACTAAACAGACCTATATTAAGAAGCGTGTTTGTACAAACATTTTTTGTGTTCCCCATTTTGTTGGATGCGGATTTGATTTTCCAAGGATCGAAGATTACTGGACGAACCCCCCCCCCCCCCCCCCCACCTTTCAACGAAATTTAAACTCCACGCCAACTGCATTTGGCCCCAAAATGACCCCCATTCTCCTCGGTTATTTTATACACATGGCAACATATCAAGTTGGTGCTCCAGAAGTAATTATTCCATCCAGCCAGCTTAAGTGTGTCAGTTTATTTCTCCGACATGGTGCTCCCCCCCCCCCCCTAACTGAGAGAGAGAGAGAGAATAACTACATTTTTCGAATGAACGAAATATAGAGCCGTTCCTGTTACGGCAAAAACATAATCGGCATGTCCACACGATTCTTCCTTGCACAACTAGAAAGTAACTAGCAGTAATAAATATCTTGACTTCAGAAGTGTATTGCATTAACCTGAGGTGCTGTGATTTGTACTTCATTCTGTGATACCGCTATTTTAACTGCATAATAAGTTAGACAAAAATCAAAATTAAACAAAAAATGACCCGAAAATCACGCTTTTTGGTTTTGAAAGTGTGTATTTCACAAATCCCTTTCCTTGAAAGTCCACAACAACCAACCTTTGCTACGAAATCAAACAAAGAGTTCATGCTTTGGCAGTGAATCTCTGGTGCAGCAACTTCCACCTGTATCTACCCCATTCTTTCCGGAAGCAGAAAGTTGTAACTTACGTAATGTCTACCCTGGCAGCGTGGGCGACTGGGTAAATTACGGAGTGATATCACATAAGTAATTCAGCCGTCCCAGTTTCATGGCGACCAGCGACAGTCTGCCTTGAGAAATTCACTAAGAAAGAAGTAAGAAACGTGACACTGGGTCCTAAAATTTCAGGGTATATTTCGGGTAACTGTCGTCTCGTGCAGTATCAATTGCTTAACGTAATCTAAGGAAATTTTCAATCAGTTTGCAGGATTTGATACCCCTTGTTTTTTATGTTATTGTAGAGAATAGCAGTCATGAAATAACTATCAAAAGCTGGCTTGCGTATTAGCTAGACAGTGTTGTGATTTATTATCCATCCTCACCTATTTTCTGCGAGGTTCTTAAATGAAATTGACGCTATCATTAATAGGCTAAAATTGATTATTGATGTAATTTATGTAAAATCGAGCACTCTCACCAACATAAAAATTTGGACAAATTTTACATTTAATTTTGCTTTATTATTATCATTATTTTTTTTTTTGGAAGGGGGACAGGCATTTGAAAAATATATCTGTTTGCTGGCTGTAATTGTATTCATGTGGGAAGATTTTTTGGTGGAAAGAATAGTGCCTGCTGCATGCAATAGACTCAACTTCATGATAACATTATTAAAAGTGGTTTAATAGCACGCGATATTCTCAGATGTACATGATGTAATTTCAAGAGAAAGCGAGATGTCCCAGCTACATGAATTAAACTTCCATCATATATCTAAATACACATAAATTTTTTAAAACACATGTATAAAATAAGTTCGAAATAGAAGTGCCATATTAAATACACAGCAGAAATTTGAATAGTCGGATGCGTCGTTCAGACGTTGTTCGAAGGCGCTTGGTCACAGGTCTGAAGGCTGACATTTCGTCTTTCAGATGCCATTTCTGTAAAACATCCAACGTCAATTCGACGCTGCGCTGCCATTCTGCGGTCGTTTTACGTCGTAACTTTAAAGAAAAGAGACTCGGTTAAATAAGGAAACAATGACTGATGAAATTAATTCGTAAATATCAGTCACTGTTGGAAAATATATACGATACGATGTATAACTTTCGTGTGAAATGTTGCCTAATAGGGACAAAAAAAAAACAAAAGACAAAGCGCAACCAAATTTAATTTTCACGTTTACCTGTCTTCTGCACTTTTCAATGACTTCAATTTAAAATGGACAATATTAAAGGTTCACCGATTTTGAAACCCCCAAAACAACGTCAAAACGACGCCGAAGAGCGACCTAAAATGATTTTGGTCACTTCTAGGTAGTATTTTTGACGTCATTGTTCTGAGTTCGCTTTTTTATGAATTTTCAAAATTTCAGTTTTGATATGGACATGAGATAACATTGCATTTTGTGAACCAATTGTGCCTTAACAACCTTTGGCCAGAAACATATATCTGGCTGAGGCAAGAATTACATTGTTTGAAGTCAACCATTGTAACGATACCTCAAAGGCGTCCCAATGACATTGCCTAAGTTCGTCGATTTTGGCTTTTTTGGCAACCTCTAAAGGCCGTATCTTTTAGGTACCTTTCGCTATGTCGTTCTGCGAAGATGCTAACGACATCATAGCAACATTGTTTTTCCGGTAAAAAATAAGTTTCGACCAAGCTACTTCGCAACAACGTCGGAAAGATATATCCGGTCGACTAAAGCACCTGCTTGGAAACTCCTAATATATACAGAAATATCTGTTGTAAAGAAAATGTGTTTTTCCATAATCACTATCAAATACACCATATTGAAAGGAAGACGTCATTTGCGCATACAACATGTACTTTTGGGAATGATCTGTGGGTGGCAAACATGTTAACAACAGTGTGTGGCACCTGCCTTGCCGGATGCGTTAACCAGCAACGAAACAATTGGGTGAGACAGTCATGTACGTGTGTCGTTTTCTTCTCGCTTTGCTTACACAATATGTTTTGAACAGCCCAAATAGAGACAGGTTTGAATGGAAAGTTTGCATCAGATGTATCATAACAAAGAGTATAATCATAAGCACGTATTTTATTATTTGGGTGGAGTATTTCGCTATAAACATTTGCAGCATTTGTGTTGCTTGCTAAGGAAAAAAAACCACGCGGCATTCTAAACGGTGAGTATTTAATTCACATTAAAAACGAAATTTGTGCTATCACGAAGGCACGACAGTTTTCCCATAAGTTTGGTTAAAACACATTACATTCTGTTAATTCTATTAATTTGACATTACATTCCATTAATTCTATTTACGTTACACGAAACATGCGTTAAAAATTAAAACAAGTAGCTTAGGTATAATTTTTCTTACGCTTGTGTCACATTTGACAAGAAGATCAAAAATAGCTGAGCTTGGCACGTTCTATAGCAACCTGAAGTTAAAAAGTATATGTTTTTTCAGCATGTTATTGTTACTGTTTTAATATTTTGTTTGTACCAAAGACTTATAGCTGCGGTTGGATCGACCCGACGCTAAAAAAAGTATCAATCATATTTTTCTCGTTCGTAGCATAATAGAATCGGACGTTCCTAAACGAAGCAAAGATCTCCAAGTCACGAAACTGCTTGGGGCTTCGCTCTGTATGTTCCCTACAGGTGGAGCCACTGACATCACTTTTCCTCCTTATCCCAATATACCTGCAAGCAAGTTTTCGAAATTCCTTGAATTTCGCTTCTTTACCGAGGTTGTCAGAAGATTACCGGAAGATTTTTGGAGAAGGTTTACAAAAATAATCGACAGGTTGTAGCAGAAAACAGAAATCTGCAGAGCGGTGCTTGGACAGAACAGGATGGTGATTGGACAGTTTTGTTGTTCGTGCAATGGCGTCCTTTCTCGTCCTCTTGCATTTCTACACAACCGAAGACTATTTTGTTTCAACGACCGTGTTAAGTGCCCGGTTGTGTTTGGACCTGTTTCGAATGGTATGGCCCACGTTGCTGCTATTTGGTTGCAGGAAGTTACACTCACAACTGTTTCATTTGCTATGAAACAGTTGTGAGTGTTATGAAACAGCCTGTGAGAGAGCACACCTAATTTCTCGTGCCTCATGAACTCTATTCAGTACCGTTGCTTAAATTTTAGCGGGAATGCACCTACAGCTCTGCAATTTTCCTCACGTTTTGGAACGTTGGCAACTAAATTTTGCGTTGTACCTGGTCTCAGAGTGTCCCTTCTACACAATCGGTAGTAAATTCTTCGATATCGGTAGTAAAATCTCCAGACGTTGGCAACTAAATTTTGCGTTGTACCTGGTCTCAGAGTGTCCCTTCTACACAATCGGTAGTAAATTCTTCGATATCGGTAGTAAAATCTCCAGACGTTGGCAATTAAATTTTGCGTTGTACCTGGTCTCAGAGTGTCCCTTCTACACAATCGGTAGTAAATTCTTCGATATCGGTAGTAAAATCTCCAGACCAGTGAGTAATACAGTCTAGCACTTTAGGTGTGGGAGCTTTCAGGTCTTTGGGTCCACATTCAAAGTCGATCCTCAGAATTATTGCCAAGACTGCGCTGCATGAATCGGTCGACCATTGAGGGACGGCGTTGTGAAGTGTAATATCTGTGTTCTGTTGGCTCAAAACAGCCGAAGAACACTAACAGGGATGCAGCAAGCTGCACAGTCGTGAAACGAAAAATGTCCTGGGCAATATTTCAACGTTCATGCCAGCACAAGAGGTCAAATGACCAGAAACTGGCACACCACTGCGTGACGAAATATCTCCTCCTCCGACTATGAACATATTAGGCATTTAGAATAACAGGTTGCCATTCCACAAAAAATCGTGCAAAGGCCCAGAAAAGACAAACCCAAACAAATACAGCTCCCTCGTCTCTACAGAGGACCTGGCGGAAAGTAAGGCTACGATAACTCTCCTCAGTTTTCAAGATCCGGGTAATTTAACATGCACACACTAAACTATTTGTCCTGACTATCTGTGGTATACAAATGCAAGCTAAAGATCTAAAGACACGAGTAAATCGTAGATCTTGCTCTAAACCACTGACACGAGATTCTTTCATTTTCACGAAATTATTTGACAGTTGCGGAAATTACATAACTAGAAGCTTGATAAACAATCTCAGAAGCTGGACTGAACTCAATCCTAGTGATAAAACTCACTAAAATTGTCCTTTTTGGCCCTGGTCTCAATGATGGTACCATGGGCCTTGGTAGCATGGTCACTGACGCAGACTCCTATTGTCTTTTGGGCTTTAGCGATCGGCCCGTAACTGCGGGATCTGCTGGGACGGAGAATGTCTGTCCCCCTTTTTCTTTCTAAGATAAAGACGAAAGGTTTTGATGAGACTGGGGTGTGGTTAGTAGCCACCGCACCCATAAAAATCGTTTCTTGAGTAATATAACATAAGTGTTTTTAAATGGTCCGTCTTTGGACTGCGTGTAAAGCTGACCAGTTCCTAAGGTTGATCTTTTCAGGGTAATGTAATGAAATAGCCTGATACGTTAGCGGATTGGCTATTTCGTGGTCTTGTATTGATTGGCATTATGAGTCTTTGGGTATCCGCCCTTTGGTTTGCCCTTGCTCTGGGGTCTGGGAGTGGGTGACCTGTAACAGAGAATTTTTAGTAATGGTCGTCTCAGCTGCTATGAAGGGTCCCAGAGTGCAGAGATCCGAGAGCTCATCTTTGGAGAAATCCTTGATATAGTGCTTGACAAAGGAGTTGGACGAAAACCAGCAACCCGTCTTTATTACATGTGATAGCGACACATTACATAGGGTCCTAAGAGAGTTTGTAACCTGTCTAACTTGGTGGGTTTTTATTTTTAGCTCTGCCTGAAGGGTTGTGTCTGATTGTGCCTCGTCGTATGCTGCCGTAATGACAGCTTTGATGTAATTGGAAATAGTTTGCTTAGAAAGGTCTTTGTTAAAATTCGGCCTATAGGAGATGATAACTTTTTGACTCTCTGACCTATATGCCTCTCAAAGCGCGAGGCATTGACAAAGCGCTTTTATGGGATAAAATGAGACCAAGTCCTCACATGTTTGTTCTTCGGGTAGGGATGGTAGTTATGATATAGGTTATGATATGGGTCTTGCCCATGAAGCCTGTCCCAGTTCCCGTTCTCTTTGCTTACCGTTCTGTCCAGGGCATGTATCTCGCTTCTTATCTTGACCGAGGCTAGGGATAGTAAAAAGGTAAACCTTTGCCGTGGCACTTTTGGCTGAATAACTTAAGTCCCAAAAATGTCGGGGCGTTGAAGGCATCTTAGAACTAGAGATAGTTCCCACTGTGCTACATTGGCAGTGCAGGGGGGAGTTTACCTTGAAATTTTTGATCAGTTGAGAGATGGACGTGTCTTCTCCAGTGTGGTAGCCCGTTGATACTTTGAGTCTGCAGCCTTTGGCCGCTCTATAGTCTTCAGTGGATCCTACCTTTAATCGTTCGTTTGTAAATAGGGGGTCCAGGAAATCTGCTATCACTGCTGGCGAAACCTTAAGGATTGGCAAAGAAGGACTGGTTAGACACCATAGGTGTAGGTTCGGTAGAACGGGGGCTGAGTGGAAATGTTGCCAATGGGTCTGGAACAGGTTTTCCTTGTGGTATGGGATTGGGATTTTTTTAGTTATCTTGCACAGTAGCAGTAAGCAAATCAAAGGGCTTTCGGAATCCATCGGGTCACTAACAGAAGGGCCCATGGTTTTCAGCTCAATAACCCGTTGTAGGACTTGTACCAGGGTTGCGTGTGATAGGAAGGCATAAGGCACCTCCTGTACCAGCCATGAGCAGTTGAGACCATTAACGTCCCAGGCTGCCTGACCTGGGAATGGGGAGACATACCTGAGGAGCTGTGTTGTGGGAGCTCCCCATGGTGACTGGTCTATGATCCATGGAAAGGATTAGTGGGCTAAGCATCATTCTGTGTGGATGACTTGGCCTATTCTGGATGCGAAATCCGCCAGAACGTTGAGTTTTTCCACCAGGTGACGGGTAGAGAGTGTGATATGAGACTGATGGGCTAGGGATAGGATTTTGAAGGTTAGTTTTGATAATAGGAGGGGCATGGTTCCCCCTAGCCTGTTTAGGTACGCTACGGTGGTTGAGTTGTCTAGGGAGCCTAGAACACTCTTGCCTGAGTTGTTCCGATAATTTGTTTGATGCTGTTCAAACGATTCGTAGTTTCAACTAATTGATTTGGTAAGCTTTCAGGGAG
The DNA here is from genome assembly GCA_949752745.1 of Protula sp. h YS-2021. NCBI lineage: Eukaryota > Metazoa > Annelida > Polychaeta > Sabellida > Serpulidae > Protula > Protula sp. h YS-2021. The sequence continues at coordinate 52,398,380 of OX457026.1, read as the reverse complement.
GGGGCCATTTGCCCCTCCATACAATGTATCTCTCATCCTCCCTGGGATGAATCTGTTTGGAGTTCTATCTCTGGGGTAGAAGAGAATGTCCTCGTTCATAATCCATGGATTGATCCACCATGGCAAGGAGGTCAGGGATATTTGTGATACCTTCAGTTACGCCCTGGGGATCTCCCTTGTCTCAGGGCACCTGTCACCTGTCTTTGAAACGGTTTGTAGTGAAGGTGGCCCAGAGGGACCGTTCGCTCGGTCGTTACTAGGAGGCCTAGTAGGGATTCCATAGATTGCAACCTTACTTTTTTACCCGCTTGAATCTCTTTTATGCTTTGAAAGACCTTTTGTTGCCTTTCCGTGGTGGATAAAGCTCTTGCATTTGCTAGATTTCATCTTTCTCCAAGAAAGACAATGTCTTGCTTTGGCTTTAGTTCTGATTTGGGGAGATTGACTACACTACCTACCTGTATGCCTTTATGTACCAGTGACGAGGTCTGATGATTGACTGTCTCTTTGTTTGGGTGCGCCAGAAACCAATCGTCTAGATACTTGAATACTAGCATGCCTCCCAGACGGGCCCATGATTTGAGTATCTTCATGACCTTCGAAAATACGCATGGAACTGTGGAGAGGCCGAAAGGTAGACACCAGAACCGCTTTGGGCCTTCTTGAAAGCCCAAACAATTTTTTTGGCTGATCGGTGTATTGGGATATGGAGGCACGCTCGTATAGGTCCATAGACGTGCCCCACATCCCCGAATACAAGCTCTGTTTTATGATTTGCACGGTTTCCATCTGAAATGACGTCACATGTAGGAACTCGTTCTGAGAGAAGAGGTCTATTACCAACCTACATCCCTGAACTTTCTTGGGACCAGAAAAACCCTGCTGAAAATACCGTCTGATTTTCTGGCATTTTCTCTATTGTCCTTTTTTCTTCCAGATTTAGTAGCATCCCCTGGGGAGCTAGGTCTCTGTCTGATCCTTGCGGGTAAGAGGTGACTAGATTTCTTGGCGCCTGGTGGGTTAGAGGAATAGGTGGTTGACTGCCCCTCTGGTCCGGTTTGCTGGGTAGAGAATAGCCGAAATTTAGGCAACGAGTTACTCGGCGGGGGTCCGTTTTCCTATTTTCCCAAAATTTTCCTGGTCTTCCTCCTACGGGTAAGGATGCATTTGAAGCTAGCAAATTTTCTAAGTCTTTTAAATTCATTGAAGTATCGCCGAGAGACCAGGGGGCCTCTGGGTGATAATTTGATTGGCTGCTACTTGTTTAGTTGCAGAGACTGTCCCTCCGGTTCGGTGCCGTTGTTTGGCATCAGTTTCTTTGGAGGGGTTGGTTGTGACTGCATGCTGGGCTTTGTTTGCTCTACAGGCTATCAGTAAGTCCGCTTGCGCTTTGGGGAGGGGGTGCCGAAATGACGCACGGGACATCCGGAACATGAGATCGTAGTCATGCGATAGGGAGCGACTTTTTCTGCCGTTCTATTTCTGCCGGGATGATGGGAAGAGCTCTTTTTGTCCCAGGATTGGGGCATGGCGCAATCCCCTCAGCCCTTTTACGCTTGATCAACACTGTTTTAAGAACGCGTCCCGTCGGAGGAATACCAGGGATGTTATGAGGAAGGTGGACAGTTTAACTACATCGCTGGTCGTTAGTGCGAGACACTCCTGTAGTTTGGAGGATACCAGGTCATCGAGGCGTAGATCCTCCCATCATGTATTCAATGTTTTCAGCGTGTGATCGTGATATGACATGATGTTAAGTATGTGCCAGGAGGAGGCCTCGATGGTCTTGGCATCCTTCTCCACCAGTAGGACGTCTGAATCCCATCGGACGGCTGGTATCCAAACTGTCCGCTTTGCTCATTTTTCTAGTGCCTCCAGAGGCATAAGCTCGTCGGAGGACCGATACGGGCCCGGTCTTACAGGATAGCGCTCTGAGACGTGAAAGCGAGAGAGAGTGCGACCCTCGCTATCGTCTGTCTTTTTGAATTCATTTAAGCGAACCGAAATAGCGTTGGCAATACCCTCACTCGTCGAAAGCGCTATGAAAGAGTCTTGTTGCGGCATAATAGCTTGTGAAGTCATCCTTATGGGAGGATCCTCCTTATCGAGGCCTGGTGACCAAAAGGTGACATTGGCTAGAGGTGCTATTTCTTTGACGGCTTCGCTGAATGGTACATCTTTGGAAAGAGGGCTATGGTCGAGGGATCCCCGAGGGGTCGGCATCATCACTGTTGGGAGTGAGTTCGGGTGGGGAGGGGTCCTGATGGGGCGTCTTCCCGCTACTACCGGGTCTTTCTAGATCCTCCGACCACTCCCCGGCGAACTGATGTAGTCGACTTCCCGTAAGGGGAGGCAGAACTGGTACCTCCTCCTCGGGTTCCTGTTCCCCTCGATTCTAGGTCGGGATCATTTGACGGTTGCTCAGTGCCTAGGAGTGCCGGTACTTCCCCCGACGGGGTGTATATCTCCCGTTCTTTGTTGGGAGGAACTGCGGTGAGAGGGGGATACGACTATCTGTATTAAGTCGCCATCGTCTTCCAGGAGTAATTCCGACACTTACCCCGAAGGTGGAATCCCCAACTATCCTTCTCGCTAGCTGATCCCGTCTCAGGTTGCGATTCGTTCGGCACAAGCAGATGGGGAGGTGGTTGCAGGGTGGAGGGACGAGTCTCCGAGGGAGGGCGAGAAACAGTGGCCGACGGTTTGTGTCTTTTCCTCTGTTGTGAGTAGATTCTTGTGTCTGTAACCGTGATTTCAAATCCTGCAATTTTTTTTATTTGTAACTGCGTCGGTAGGGCTAGAAAGGTTGAAAACTCACCAGATAGAGATCTGGGTGGGTGATGACAGTTCGTCAAGGGCTGGAATTCCCAAATGACCTGTTTGGCCTGTAAACGTAGACCCAGAAGCCGTGTGCTTTACTTTAACTTGTTCTGTGTATCGCTGTCCAGAGGTGTGACGGTTTTGAGAGGAGGTGAGCAGGTCTGATGAAGGGACCGAGGAAGGAACTCTACGCTCATCACGCCTACGGCCGTTTCTAGTTCTGTTCTTGGGTATCACCTCCAGTTGTAGGATGTGAGGTCCTCTCACTGTGGACAAGTGTTAAACTCGTCGCAGAGAGGCCACTGTTCCTCCGACAACGTTCGCAAATCGCGTGTGGATTACGTGCCGATAGGGGGTGAGCAAACTGTAAGAGCTTGGTCGCTGAGTACAGACTGACCTCTGTCATATATGAAAAACAAGCAGGGAAGAACCATAAAGTAACTGTCAAAACACAGTTAGGTTTGTCATAAACACTTAAGGTAACATTTCAAGCTTTATCTAGTGAATAAGTGTTTTGACATCATCTCTTGCTGTTTGTAAGCGATTCTGATGTTTTTAGCCGAAAAGAAATGCTTGCAGGCTTATTCTGGCCACTTCCCATGTGCCAAAACGGGCCCAATTTTGGGTGCTATTGTGGCATGATCCCAAGATGTTCCTATGCCCGTGGTTCTTTGACCAACATGCGCTTGGTTGGAGGGACCGTTATGGTCACTTCCCATCATGGCACTCTGTTCCCATGGCCCAAGGACCGTGATGGGATAGAGGTGCCATGCATGGTACAGAGAGGTGCCATAACGGTCCGCCGGCTGTCCCATAATGGGTAATTGGCGCTAAAGTGCTAGAAAACCGCCAGAAATGCCTAAAAAGCATTTCGCTCGGCCAGCAATCAGACTATAAACTCTGCTTAGATACGACTGAGCGGTCCCATGGAGTGACAGCTTAAGCAATGACTGGCCATTTCAGCGATGGAACAGTCAGTTGGATAAAGCTTATAGTTTATGCAGGCAATGCGGACTGTAAAGACACGAAATGACGCCACGGCGATGTGTGCTAGAACCAGTACATGATTCGTCTTGTAGCTTCTGGTGGAGAATAGAGGCACGCTTCCCGGGACTAGGTAAAGGTGTCACCGTAACGTGTAAACCCAACAACTACCAGACCGAAGTTACAAGTGCTTAAACAACTGCTTTGCTATCCAAATTTCAAGTAAAGACAAATTAGCCCTGTAATAGTAATATAAACTACTTTAAAGAAAATTCACACCTTGGACTAGTTCGCTTTTTCCTAAAATTTTGCGGAGCACGCAAAATGGTTTGTGTTGGTAACACCAGGCTTAAAGAGAATGCCCTACATCTCCAATGACGTAGTATCAGAAGATTCCCTCCTTCTCATTGGTCGATGGATGGAGAATGGGATAGGCCCATTCTACCTACAAGAAAAGGTTTCATTTCTATTGCGCGGTAATATGTAACAAAGGGAAACACATCTAAAATGGAGATAAGCGAATTCAAAGCTTTTGCGACGTAAAAGTATATGGCAGCACATAACGTCAGTATGTTACCATGGCCACCACATTCTCCTGATATGATTCCACTGGAACACCACTGGGATCTTCTCGACCGGAAAATACGCGAAATAACCCTCCTTCGAGAAATCATGCAGAACTTCGACAAGCGTTAATCGAAGAGTGGCAGCATTACCCATAGTGATGAATATATAGACTCATTTGCTCAATGCAACGTGGAGTCCAAGCTCTTGGTAATTCACACGGAGATCACACGCAGCATCAACCACATTGTGCAGTTGAAAGATTCATGGAAGGTTAAATTTTCAGCTGTGTTGTCTACAAATGACATTGCCTCGAAATTGAAAGACAATGCGGTTTTCAGTTTTTTCAGGTTTGTGAGATCTTGATACAATTACATTTCGTTGAAAATTTCGATGTAATACAGTTAATGGTAGTGGAGATAGAAAAATTTAAACATTTTATATACTTCCTTTTGTTTGTTTGTATATAAAAATATATATGTGTGAATACGGTTTCTGTGAAAATATAGTTTAGAACTGCATGCGTTGAATTGAAAAAAGCGCTCTCAGTTATATCAAATTAGATCTTTATGTATTTATTGTATTCTGGTCACAATGACAACGGAAAGAGCGGCACCAGTCAAAATGCCTGATCCAAATCAAATACTCTCAGTATACAGAAATGCAAAGTTATGAATTTTTTTTTTTTTTTTTTTTTTGCTATACATTCCAATATCATAACTTTTTGTAAAAGCGGTCCATTTCACGATTTTACATATAAATCAGGACAGCATCACCCTGTTCTGAACTACAGTATCATTATAAAGGCGCTCATTTTCTAGACTTCGTTCACAGCAGCAGACTTCATCCATGCATAATGAAGAGGTTCGGGGTCTGAGGCAGCAGATGAGGGCTTCGATGGCAGCTTATGTGCTTCAGCTTGCATTTACTGACTAAACCTTACACTGTAGGACGATTTCAGTAGAACTTTATGAAAACCCTTTTGTGTTTCTTGTTTCAGTTGGTAATTATACAGTAAGAATGACAAATGAATAGACTTCAAATTAAAGTAACGGGAAAACGTGTGATTTTAACCTCCGATACAACGGTGCCGTTTTGAACGGTGCCATTTTTTACCAATGCCGTTTGCCCGTTGTAGAACAAGTGCACCTTGACCGAATGGCACAAAAGAAATTGAATTGTATGAACATATTTATGCAAAGCTATCACAAAAAAAACATCGGTATACTGTTTACAATATGCATCATTAAACATTGTAAAATGCCAGGCAACTCGAATGGAAAGTAAACCATCATAAGGCGATCAGGAATCCCATCCCGACTTCCAAAAAAGTCACGTAAAGAAATATAAAGCACGCCGACTTTGGTGACCAGCACATTAACAGGCTAATGCAGTTGGTATCACGCTAATTCCACTGTATAATAAGTGCCAAGTCCCCGGCGACTGCAGGGTGCTAACATCTCTAATTTGGTATCTCGCCCGTGTAATATAGTTAGTGATATATGCTCCATGTTTTGTAGCAACATTTGGATGAGCTGTCATCGTAATATATTACCAGACAGGATTTTATTTCTGACTGCACATCACTTATAAGCATCCAGAAAACACGCCAAAAGACAAGTCATTGACTTATAAAACTCGATCTGCTAATACTCGTATTTTACTCGGTATTCTTTCTGTCCCTAGGCGCTTACTTGGCAAAAAGGACAAATAAATTCATGCGCATAATCATCGCGAAACAGTTGATTTTCAAGGACAGGAAAAGGGGGTTTTGGTATGCGTTAAATCTTCGAGGTTCACAGTTGACATCACAGATCACGTGTCTGTAAAGAGCAATCCTTTAAAAGAGAAGAGAAGAACTCGTAGTGCAATGCGTTACAAGAAGCAGAATCGATTTACGTGTTAGCTTTTAATTGTATGGATTACTACATCACTGACATTTTAACCCTGTGAAAACACGTCCAAAAGTCGCCATGTTACAGACCTTTTGCGAAAAATTAACTGTTTTTTAAGTCTGAGAAGACAAAATGAGAAAAAATGAGAACTAAAATCTTTTGGCGAAAAGTGTCTTACAAGAACTAAAATTTATTTTCAATAATAAAAAAAAAAAAATAAATAAATCTTCACCGTCTTTTTGAAAAGAAGTATGAATTAGATTAGATTACGTCATTGTTTCAAACGTGAGATGATTTAAATCAGTTATCGAAGCCCTAAATATAAAGTTTTAAGTAGCCAGAGGGAAGTATATGTATTCAAATTCGTGATAGAGTTTATATCGTAATTTACAAATAAAATTTCTAAATCAAATGTGAATAAAACATTTCAGTGTGTATAAGGGATTCATGAGCGTGATTAATTACACAAATGTACTAAATTTGTTTTTCACTTCTTGACGAGTTTTAATTCGTCAACGTTTCCGACATAAAGGGTGATAAACATCAGCTAATATTTTACTCTTAAAATCCACATATTGCTGCATCAACGATAGAAATGTTGTAGAGATGGTAATATTGCTTTAAGAAACGTGTGTTTAGAAATGTTGTTGTCCGAGCAAAACCATACTAACTTATTAATCATTTTTTGTCAATCTGTGGTTTTTAGATACCATTTTCAAATATGAATGGAACTGTACATAAGCTGGAGTAGAAACAACGTTGGGTAAATTATATTTTGGCAGACTATGTGACTTGGTGTTGATTTATGTCAATTCATTTGAACAGCCTTGAAATAGCAGCCAGGACTTCAGAATTCAACAGGTCCCAAAAGATGTTTGTTCTTTAGTACACGAAAGAAAGATACAGCTTAAAAGTTGGAATCACAAGAAAAGATCAGGCAACGCGTCAGAGTTCTGAAATAACACAAATAAGATTAATGCCATATACAAAAATGACTGTTAAATCTATAATTCTCAAATGGCCGATAAAATGCACCTGTTCGGTCAATGAAAGCTTTATGGCGTCATGGGAGAGAAGATGCGGTAACGAAACCCAAGCTGAGAAAAATACGTCAGAATTTCTGCTTTATTTGGCTATTTACAGCATGGTTTTTTTTCTCCTATTGTGCTTCAGTGCATCAATTTGGTTTGAGGTGTTGATACAGGGTGTTGGTCATTTGTACAAGGAGCAGTTACTCAACATTAATTTACTCAGTTCTTTTAACTTGGTGAGCAAACAAACCTACAACCTGTATTTCTAAGTGTGAGCAAAACATCTTTGAACAGACTCGCAGTGTGTCCCAGTGACCAAATGCTCACTGGAACAATGACCGTTGACCAAACTTCTAGTGACCAAATGACCGTTACGAAAAACCCAAGTGACCAAATGACCATTAAGCAAATGCCCAGTGAGCGGATGATCGCTGAGCAAACTCGCAAAGAACAAATGACCGCTGACCGAAAGCCAAGTGAGCAAACTTGCACTAAACAAACGGTTCTGATTGGTTCTGTTTACGGGATTTGTCGGTCGCGGTTATATGTGGTGTTTAGAAGCCTGTATAGGATAACAGTTCACGGATTAAATTATAATGCATGTAGACCATAATTCAGAGCATATCGTCCACATTAATACACTGTATTTGATTATTTAACTGTTGATATCCTTGACAAATAGCTGGAAAGGGAAGTAAATCAGTAGATGACGACGATTTCAGGAAGAAAGTAATTGATTTGCTCGAAATGCAGGAAACACTAACTGAACTGACTTGTCCTAAACACCCGGACGAGCGGTATACCGCATGTGAAAATGCAGTGAATATCCGGACTAGCAGTACCGCATGTGCTAATACTGTGAATACACTGACCAGCATTACCGCATGTGCTAATACTGTGAATACCCGGACCAGCAGCACCCTATGCGCCAATACTGTGAATACCCTGACCAGCAGTACCGCATGTGAAAATACAGTGCATATCCGGACCAGCAGTACCCCATGTGCTAATACTGTGAATACCCTGACCAGCAGTACCGCATGTGCTAATACTGTGAATCCCCGGACCAGCAGTACTGCATGTGCCAAAAATTGTGAATCCAGTCCTTGTGCCCGATAAAATCCGCTCTTTAAACAAGAAAAGCAGAGGTTCAATATTTAAACCACGTGCAGCATAAATGTCACAGATGGATTGAGATTTATATTGCCACGATGAAAGCAGGAAAGCTAGCGTTTGACGCTGTTCCTGTAGGTGGATTACACGACTACAGCGTCCTGGCTTACCAGCCCATAAGCTACAACCTTGCCACATTTTTTCAATAATTTCTCCATAAATTGCCATATAAATCAGTTTTAGTCTGAAAAGAAAAGATTTGCAAGCAATCACCACGCAAGCTCACGAGATTCTAATTTAAAGCAAGACTAACTTGTAACATGGTTACGACATAAAAAGAAAGATTAAATTCAGCGGGTATAAATTTTGGATCACTGATTTGCACTTTCGCTCAGAAATGATTATATATGTCAAGCATAGAGTATGAGTATGGGAGATTCTATGTGCCAAAGCTGCAAATGTTTAAACAAAGCAAATGGAGAGTGCTGTGTCACTGAACTGTGCAGGTATGCTTAGCTATTTGAAAACGCACTCTGGAGATTTTCCTATTATTCCTATTACTCCCTTTGTGGGAGAACAGTCAGGGCAACGATGAATGCGTAGGGGGACATCATTATGTAGATGATCCCTGTTAGCGGATCGGGGTTACCGGAAAAGGCGGCGTATCATGCCCGGATTTAGTCCACTTCATTACAGCAATATCCACTTTTGCTCAGTAAGAGATATCGCGTATGGGAAACCGTTTCCTCACTGTATACTCTTTGTTGGTGCATTACACCTTCAATATATATGTTATAAAGTACATATGCACTAGAACAAGTGATCTCAACAATAGCGGTATAAATGTCAGTGAAAATCGATTTTGAAAGGAAGAGTCACTTGGTCATTTTGCCCATGTGATGTGACTGTAATTAGATCTGCCTCTGTGACTCGGAAGGCTTGATAAGGCACCATCGATTCTGGCAGTCTTCTAGTGAAGATTCGTGTCTGAGAAACCTAGCTGAATACAATAGGATGGCGTCACTACTTTGATATGTTGAGCAAGATCAAAAGCAAAGGCCTACTTTTTACACTTTTGACAATATTTTCCAGACCATAGAACACGGAGCAATGAAATCTTCTGAAAAGAAGAGAAAAAAAACAGAGCCCAGATTTTACACCTGTTTTATGCTTAGTGTGCGTGCACCTGCTCCACTTCCCTTCCTGCCTTTCAGGGTGTTGGTGGAATGTGTGTTTGTTTGCTTTTTGTTGTTGTTTTTTTTTTCATTTATTCTACATTCACATATTTAACCTAATAGAATAAAAAAGAACAACAAATAAAAACATTTATAGCTCATTTCGAAATATCTATTTTTCAGTTATATATATCTAAATAGGAAGTTGTAAATTCAGTTATATATGACTTTAAATAGCGAATATACTGTACTATTATGCATGACAACAAGTGTATTTTCTTGTCTTTTAAAAGCTAATTCGATTGAAAAGAAAAGTGTTCTCAAAATGATTAAATACTTGTCTTCACTTGAATCGAGCATATTTCTTCCCCGCTGCTGCGCTGGAATTTCTTTTCCAACGTGTGACTTTTGTGACGCAAGTCAATTCGTCTTATTGTGCCACATCCTTTCATTGACGCATAGTTTCTATAAAAGCTGACAAGGTTTGATTATCTGACTGCTTCAAAGGCTCACTTTTCTCTTGCTTGCCGGTTGCTTGCAAGTTCCCCAGAACCAGCTTGAACTCTTTCCAGAATGTCTTGTTTCTGCTCACATTAGAAAATATAAGTAACTGTCTTAAAACAGTTTGAATTCGCTAATGTAAAATAGAACACTTGGCAAGGCCGTGTCATAGAACCACATTTATTTCCAGATGTGGCAGTTCTGGCCTTATGCCGTATTAAACCAGTTAAACCTTTTTAGCTTCCCTGTTTATGAATATCTTTTAAAAAACTGGAAATATGTGTATAATCTGCCAAAAGAAATTTTCAACATGTAAAACAAAAGAGTGATAGGGCTTTGCAGTTGGCGTTGCAAAACAGCTGACCTCCGGGGAGATCTATCTATTATGTGTAAATACAGAGAAGATGCACATTTTAAAAACATAGTTCCTGTTTCTTGTGAGTGTTCTTTTCGCGAAAAATCCATGGATATGTGGAGTGAAAAGGTGTTATACACAAAAAAAACTGAACCGCAGCAGAGGTTGGCTGTTGGACAACAACTTCACATAATCGTCGAGGTGCATGTGCAAAAACAATTAAATTTAAAAAAAAAACAAAAAAAAAATAAACAAACAAAACAACTTAGGCCACTAGAAGTAATTTGTGATACAAAACTGTGTAGAAGCCAGGTGTTGGATAAAATCCTAGTTCTTGAAGTGACCAGTAATTTAATTGCGCTTAATGTTAAAACATATTCCTAGAAACGATTTCAGCTATTCACTGTATTTATTATAACAAACTTCTACTGCATCCCTGTTTTCCCCTAAAATGAATATTCGGCGAGTACCATTAAAACTGGTGTGGTTAAGGAAATCCTAGTTTGCTTTTGAGAACAGTGAGTGAGCGACGAAGCTAATGAAGTTTGAGCGGCTTTCACATTTCCTTTCAATAACAACTTAAGCGAAAAATGGGAAGAGGAATAAAAGGAAACTACGCTTTAAATATAATGATAATAGTGGAAGAAGAAGAAGAAGAAGAAGAAGAAGAAGAAGAAGAAGAAGAAGAAGAAGAATTTTTCTCTTTGTTGTCTTCTTTCGGTATCTGCCTTATATTCATAACGCTTAGTCTCGCGGAGATGCTTTGGAACGTTCCTTTACTTTACAGAGTCATTTGTTTCTATACAGAAGATAATGAAAACAGTCACAACTAACCAGAAAGCCTGATATTGCTTCCTGATTGGTCAAGGAGTGTTACAAAGATGGAGCACTGAGTAAATATGGTGCATAGAACCATCAGTGGGACCGAGTTAAAGCGGTTTGATTTCTGGAATGATCCTGACTGTTTCGTTATCATAGAACACACACAGAACAGAACTGTTGAAAAGTGGTCTTAGTTCGCGGCGGTCTCATTTGGCAGAGGTTCTTTCTCGGGTTCCACTGTACATCGAAGTTCTTGGATCCATCTTCCTGGATTTCTTGCGGCAACAGTGTTAATTTTATTGTATTAAGCTCAGGTGAGTTTTGAGGTGGCCATAAAAAGTTTGAACTGTAGCTTTCCTCCATGCTATGCAAATATCTTGTACATCATAAAAGGGTAAGACATTACGGAACTGTGACACACACCATATATTGTAATCCTGATCAGCGGCTGTAATTTCGGGTGCTCGCATGGGAAAAAGGCTGGAAACCTTGTAGCCAATTGGTTTATCGCGTGCCTTGTGCTATGTGTCATTAAAATAAGGAATCAAGACTTCTGAATCATTTATGGCATCTCGGTAAGTCAAAGAGAGAAATTAACCAAAAACGCTTTCCTCGAGAGTTTTAATGTGTTCATGAAGTGTTTGTGTAGGGGGTGAGGAGGCGGGGCTGAGAGTCGTTCATAACAGGAACCCCGCTAAATGGTCCGAAAATGATCCAAAGCCCGATGGAAACTCAGTTTTAGGCTGAGGTCCATACGAACCCTGAAAGAATGAGGATTTTTCAAAACCATGCTTGTAACTGATGCCGTGTTGACAGAGATACTGCTGTGCAATCTCAGCGAAGCCTGCATCACTGTCTGTCGACCCCACTGTCACTTACTCATGACACGGGCGGGGTTCATGCCAACTGCCTGCTGTTGACTATAAATAAGCAATTAATAGAAATGCATTGGGCGCTATCACAATAAATAACCTTTCAAATGTCTCCTATTAATTATTTAAGTCTGTTAAAATTAATAACTGAAATGCATTAAATGATAGTGTTTTCCTATGGAATGGCATTTTCTCATTTAATGGGGACTTATTGATATCAAGAATTAATTTTTGCTATCTGTAATTATATTTTTGTTATCTCTAAATGTATTCTTGGTCTCAAAAATAATTCTTGATATCAATAAACGTTTATAGATGTCAATAAATATTTATTAATATCAAAAATGATTTAGTTATCTCTAAAATTTATCTTTAGAGATCAAAAGTTCAATTTTCTTGATAGCAAAAAATGAAATATTTGATAGTAAAATCTCAATTTTGAGCTCAATAATTTATTTTCCTTTTATTGATATCAAGAATTTCCTTAGATATCATTACACACATCTGTGAATAAAATAATGACTGGTCCTTGTATACAGAATCTTTCTTTTAATTTTTACTTTACAAAAATCAAGCATTTCTTGAGCTCAGAAAATTGTATTGTTATTATTGATATCGATAATTAAAATTTTCTTCTCCAAAATTTATTTGACGATTGGTTAAATTTTATGTGAATATGTGTTTCCCTTAAGAAAAATAAATTTTTGCCATCTACAATTCAATTATTGATAGAAAAATACAAATTAATGAGATCTACATTGATTTGTTGAAATCTATGGAATGCTGTTTTCACATTTATTAGTGAATTATTGATATCAAGAATTGATTTTAAGATCTCAAAAACTGATTTTTTGATATCAAGAATTAATTTTTGATCTCAATAAATCCATATTTTGATATCAAGAATTCATTTTTGCTATCTGTAATTGTATTCTTGATATCTCTAAATGTATTCTTGATCTCAAAAAATAATTTTTGATATCAATAAGTATTTAGAGATATCAAGAAATATTTATTGATATCAAAAATGATTTAATGATATCTAAATTGATTTGTTGAGATCAAAAATTCAATTCTTGATAGCAAAAATGAAATATTTGAGAGCAAAATATTAATTTTGAGCTCACTAATTGATTTTCTGTATATTGATATCAAGAATTTATTTCAGATATCATTATTTCAGACTGATACATTTTTAATTTGTATTTTGAAATCTGCAAACGATTTTTTTATCTCAAAAACTGATTCTTGATATCAAAATATCAGTTGATTTTTTTAAATAAAAAATTCAGAAACGCACATCTGTAAATAAATAATGACTGTCCTTGTATACAGAATCTTTATTTTAATTTTTTACTGTACAAAAAAGAAGCAATTCTTGAGATCAAAAATTATGTTGTTATTATTGATCTCAATAATTCAAATTTTCATCTTCAAAATGTAATTGACGATTCGTTATATTTTATGTGAATATGTGTTTGGCGTAAGATTTTTTAGGTTTGTAAAATTGATTTTTCGATCTCAAAAATAAATTTTTGCCATCTAATATTCAATTATTGATAGCAAAATGTAAATTAATGAGATCTAAATTGATTTATTGATATCTCTAAATATATTTTGATATCAAAAATAAGCATTAAATGTTAAAATGGCATTCCATAGAAATCTTTAGCTATTAAAAGTAGGATTAAATGTTAAAACGACATACCATATTTTCCTCATAAAACATCACTCTACCTTCATGTTTTATTAAAAAGAGCTACAACCAATTTGATTTACCGATAACCACACTTCAGTCATATCAGTATGCATGAGGTAGTAACTTCAGCTAAATTATCACGGCCTAATGTTATGTACCCATTTTCCTATCTGCAGAATTTATTTTCTCAATTTATTGCCGAATTTAATATAAGTAATTTACTACTTACTGATATCTAAATTAGGCATTAAATGTCAAAGCAAAATTCCACAGATTTCTGTCATCGATTTAATATACAAAAATGCCAAACTTGTATAACAAAATGCATGGTATGGCTTTATGTGTCACTGACTGCGTTGCAAACATGAAAGCTAGACCTCATTACGCCAGGTAGCGGAATGACGCCAGGTAGCGGAATGGCCCACTTGGAAAAACCACAAGAGAAAATGTAAGTGTTAAGCTATGAGCTAGAAGGCCAAGGTCACCGAGGCACCTCTTTGTAACGTCTTTGTAACGACAAAGGGTCGAAAATGATCTCAAAATCGTTCTGTCTCTAAGCCTTTTCGAGATAATAGTCAACATCCTGTTTTCGGCCTTAATCCGGGCCGAGAAGGTCGGGGCCAACGAGCTGCCTCTTATGTAACGACTAAACGTTTTCGAGACCATAGTCAACTTCCGGACTTTTCACCGTGTCCGAGAAGGTCAACGTCACAAGGTACCTCTTATTTACCATATATTATGAGATAATGGTCAACTTTTGGTTTTTGACCTTGACAGCAAAAATCGCCGAGGTGCTTCTCATGCATCGTCTTTTTGGCCCATATGGTTGAAAATGAGCTGAAAATCGCACTATTTCAACCGATTTTCAACCGAGAAATCGCCCTATCGCTAACTTTGTGTAAGTATGAATAATGTTTGAACAAAATGTTAACAAAAATTGCAGATTTCGGAAAGTCTAGTAAAATATACCCATTTGAAAAAAGTTTCCTAGTGGGAATTAATTTCCCATTAAGATGCGTGACTGAAACCCCTTTGAAAAAATAGTGTAATATCTGACTGGAGGGTCTGGAGTCAAACTGGCAAGCTAAGGGTACACTTTATATTCTCCCTGACTCATGTCCATGCACCCGTCCATCGTAAACCTGTGTGGTTGCCCTGCCCTTTGCTCCACCAGGGATCCTGTTTCCAAAAAAAAAAACAAAAAACAAAAAAAACAAAACAATAAATATGCACTAGTCCACAAAAATTAACATATATATATATATATATATATATATATATATATATATATATATATATATATATATATATATATATATATATATATATATATATATATATATATATATATATATATATATTCATATTCATATATATTCATATTCATATTTTCGCAACGCCACACATTTTTCTGACACAAAAAGAAGAAAACCACAATATCGCGTTGAGATGAAAGCAAATGTGATTGTAGCGTAAAACTGAGTTAATTCGAGTTTACAGGCAGCATCTTAAAGAGAGATTTGTTTTCAGTTGATAAAACGTGTGCGTAGTTCTGTCTCGCACGGTTATGTTTCTCTTTCTCAAGCATATAAAGGCAATTTCTCTTCGTACGTGACGCACTGCATTTTGTATGTAATCTTCCACTTAATCCTGAGCTTCTGTTCTTCATTGCTCTTAATTCTATGTCTGCCTTTTATTATGACAAACGTGACTGAGGCGAAACAAACGGTGTCTGCTTGTTAGGTCTACAGTTATTTAGACCAACTGTCCGTTAGGTCTACGGTCCATTGGACATGCAGTCCGTTAAGAATACGGCCCCTTAGACCTGCGGTCCGTTAGGCCTACGGTTCCTTAGACCTGCACTCGGTTAAGAATACGGTCCCTTAGACCTATGGCCCGTTAGGCCTAAGGTCCCTTAGACCTACGCTGGAGGTCTAAGGAGTGCGTTAGATCTGCAGTGCGTTAGCTCTACGTGGGAGTGAAGGACTGATTGATCTTTTGTGGGGTTAGGAAATTTAGATGGTACAAATGAGTGGATTAAAGCGAAAGGTCGCAATTTGTGTCTTATTTTGTTATTCAAACCGGTAAAAATTGATAAGGTCACGACTCAGATAATTTCTTAACTGCATTCCGAATCTACCCATTGGATCATACAGACCAGTCCTAAATTTATTTTAAATGTGCACCGTGGATCATAAAATATCACTCAGTTCGTGTACCCCTATGAAAAAGGGCAACCCCGCTTAGGCCTAACGGGGTGTCGGTCTAATATACTTCCAAGAACTCCCTCGTGGGTACAATGGGGCGAAGTTCCAACGCATCCCGTCTTAGGCCAAACGGATGGTAGGTCTAATGGACCGTAAGCCCAACGGACCGTTGATCTAACGGTTAGCAAATTAAACGGTAAACGGTAAATTATCAGAGCTTTCACATGAAATAAAATACAGAACTTAAGATTTCAAAACTTCTCTTTAAATGTGTAGCATTGCACTCTCGGATAAGACTAGGAACAGCCTAAAAACCCATTGAGAAACATTGTTGTTCTATGTGTTATTTTTTTCTCGGATAGGTCAATCATTGGTTCAGTTTCCGTGTAGGAGTGAAAACCACACACACACAACATCACGAAAAAAAGAGCTAATCTTAAATTAAAATTGACAAGTATATACTTTAGTTCCTGGAAAGGAGAACAAAAATATCACCCTTTTCAACTTAAGTAGGTGGTGAAATTCTATTCCGAATAGAAAAAGAAACAAATGGAAACTGTGCGGCTGCACCACCATAGGGGCGAGATTGCGCAGGTAGATCACATCGGATTGAGGGACTGATCGTCGAATTCCTAACCAGTGTGTTAGGGTTTCCAAAGGGACATTATAACGCCAACACCTTGAGCGATGGGTACGTAGCCCCAACAAGCATATCACGTGACACAAACCTCGGGAGCTAACCCCCATGGAAATACAATGATTCCTCGGTGGGCAGCAAGCCATCCTTTCTCGTCGTTCCGGGCAGTGTACGCTGCTTACGTGTTGTTCTATGTTTAGACACAATGTAGCCGATCGGAATAAACGATTTTCATTTCGTGCTGTCGACGGCTACCGCTGCATGCATGAAATTGAGAGGTTGTATTAGTTATCGATACGAGAAACTGAACATGAATCAATCATTTTTATTTTCTGAAAAATTAACCACCCAAAGCTACAGTTCGAGATGAGTTTGCTTGACACTCACCCACGTGCAGTCCATTATAAGCATCTGAAAGAACCTTCTCCGGGATAAGGATAAGGTAGAAAACGATCGAACACAAAGCAGCTCCCCGACTACAGCACGTGATGCCTTTCCCGGACATTAAGCTCACCGACTACAGCACGTGATGCCTTTCTCGGACATTTAGCTCATCGACTACAGCAAGTGATGCCTTTCCAGTACATTAAGCTCACCGACTACAGCACGTGGTGCAATTCCCGGACATTAAGCTCACCGACTACAGCACGTAATGCCTTTCCCGGGCATTAAGGCACACAGCGCTTACCCGGCTTGTTCGGTACGAGGAGGAGCAGCACCGCTGAAGCCCTCCGTACATCCGCCACCGGTAAGCAGCTTCATTACAGAAACCCCTGTCACTGACTCCCTCTGCCGGCATCCCACCCTCTGATATACTACTTGAAACGAAATTCGCAGCTGATCTTTCTGAATTAAAGTGCCCAGAATGGGGTAGCACCCTTCTTGCACATGAGGCAACAATCCACAAGTGCAGAACAGAATCAAAAACTACGGCCATTTCATGAGCTTAAGGGAAAAATGACAAATTGTGTAAAGTCTGATGAAGTAGGAAATAAGTTAGATCTGACAGACTGGTCTTCCAGCACTAACAGCCTCTGCAGCACACCGTAACCGGTGTCAGGATAATTAGTGCGGAGAGAGCCCTATCAATTGCAATTCGTCTTGTGAACTCGCTTACATTATGGGTTGCTGCACACATCAACAGTCTTCACCGTGTTGTTGAATACGTGCTTAAAAAAGGTGCTAAATCAGGATAATTTAACTCTATAGCAAATGGTTAAACCACAGGTAAAGTCACGGGAACTACATGTTTTACACGTAATACCTTACCAAATTACATTTGATACCTTACCAATTTACAGGATGATACCATACCAAATTACACATGATAGCATAACAAGTTACAGGTGATACCATATCATATGAGACGTGATAATATACACTAATTTACACGTGATACTTATACCAGATTAATTTTAAACAAAAGTATAAGCAGTATATTAAACAGCTGACCATGGATCTGGCAAGGATAACTGATAACTCACTATCATCCTCCATTTTTAACTCGTACTTTTACTGTGGGTTGGGAAATAACAGTTGCTTACTCCCACAAAATCGAAAAATTTACCGCAATGCGGAGTATGTAGAAAGTAATCCTCTTTAAAATTTTGCTTGAACTCTTCGTTTTTATTCTGAAACTGGGTGCGTGTTGTCTCTGCAACGCTGCTTAATAGACGCTATGTGTCCCTTTGAAATCGTACGAGCATTTTGAAATGAGATAACTTATATGATTTTGCAGCCAATCAGCTCACATTTAAAACTGTTTGCTATATGAAATTGAAAACGCCGCTGGGTGTTGTTCATTAACATTTTCCCTACTGTGAAATTGCTTCTTGTACTTCCTCTCCTGTTTCCCAGAAGAGGTTTTTGAAATTTTCAAATCAAAACGGTTTCTGCAGATCACAGGAAGCCCGATTTCAGTAAACAAACGAGAAGCTCATTCCGCCAGCGAAATGTTAAACACTTAACAAAAATTAAAACGCAAAAATACTTCCTTCAGTGGGCTATTTCTTGAATAATATATTGCAAACAACACAGCTTGAATACGTCTTATAAGCCGAGTAGTGTTTGGTTGTTGTTGACTTAAAGTTTTATTGACTGATCAGGCATACGCCGTGTTATCTATTTACGCAGTGAGAGCTCGCACAAAGCTCACTGGGCAAATGTGTATTCTGTGCTGCCGTTAAATGCCACGCATTTACTTGCAAAAAATACACTCTTTTCACATGGCGTTTTAGCAAAGAAAACGAAATCAAAGACGAAAATAAAAAGTGATATGCACATGTTCAGATCAAGCTCTTCATACGTCCCAAGTTTCATGGTCGTAGGACCCATAGTGTTAGAGAAGAAGACACAAAAAATCGGAAAAAGTGTCAAGAAGAAAAAAAGGACGAATTTTGCTTGCACAAATTCATATAACCCTTGCAAGCCAAAGGCTTGTCAAGTGTTAAACTAGAACCTCACTTCGCTTGCGAAATGTTAAACACTTGACAAAAATTAAAACCGAAAATACTTCCTTCAATGGGTTATTTCTTGAATAATATATTGCAAACAACACAGCTTGAATACGTCTTATAAGCCGAGTAGTGTTTGGTTTCTGTTGACCTAAGGTTTTATTGACTGATCTAGCATACGCCGCGTTATCTATTTACGCAGTGAGAGCTCGCACAAAGCTCACTGAGCAACTGTGTGTGATGTAGGTTAAATGCTACGCATTTACTTGCAAAAAATACAATCTTTTCACGTGGCGTTTTAACAAAGAAAACGAAATCAAAGACGAAAATAAAAAGTGACATGCACATGTTCAGATCAAGCTCTTCATAAGTCCCAAGTTTCATGGTCGTAGGGCCTATAGTGTCAGAGAAGAAGAAGACACAAAAAATCAGAAAAAGTGTCAAGAAGAAAAAAAAAGGACGAATTTTGCTCGCACAAATTCATATAACCCTTGCAAGCCAAAGGCTTGTCAAGTGTTAATAAAGCAAGCTTACTTAAAATATAGGATGATTTGGCTGTTCATTGTAGAAGGGCTAATCCTTGGATGAGGAAACATCTATGGGCTTGCATACCGGAAGTGAGCATTGGCAGAACAGACAGCAGTTGAAGTTATTCTTCCTTAAATAGAAACTTAATTAATGTCGTTCCTTTCTTGTGAAAAGAAAGAAAAAAAGAATGTGATATCCTACTTTGCCAACTCGATCGCATTTGGAGCCGCAATGCGTCTTGAAATGCCAATAAGGGCTTCATTCGAGACGTTACTATTGAATGAAAAAGAAGCAACAGGTTTAGTAATAGAAACACACACACACAGAGACACACAACACACACATACATACACACCAGTGATAAATACAAAAGCAGAGTATGCAAATGCAATAGCTGTGCCACATTTATTCTAATTTAAATGTTGCAGTTTTTTTCTAAGCTGCAAAACGTTTCAGCTGAACCTTTTTGCAACTGGTGTTAAGGCCCGCTTTCTGTTTCCGTTGAAATTAGACGAAGACGTACTGAGTGGAATGGAAATTAGTTGAACGCAGTCAGAGGACCCGCATTAAATATGACATACAATAACAACCATTATAACGCCTGAAAGGAAAATTCAACACAAGGCTGTTTAAAACAAGAAATATCACAAACACTAAATAAAACTCCCTATTTAGAGTTTAAATTAAAAAAAAAACAGCATCTTTGATGGGGAGACCTAGAAGGAGGAAAAACTGCCCTCATTACAAACATATTCAGAAGGGAACACACAGGGTAAACTTTAATAGTTTTGAGCTGATCAAGAAGGAAGGATTAGCCGGCTGCTCTGGTTGTGCTTGTACCATCTGATGTGGTGACCTCTTACGTCATAGCTCGTGGACATTTCTATGCTAGGTTTGTAGACGTTGAGCAGATCTTCATAACTCAATCTGTGGTCCTTGATTTCGACTTTTATTAGATAATTTGGGAAAGCTAGAGATAATATCTTAGGATTACACTGGAAAATCATCTTTGGGCTATGGCCATGTTATATGGGGATAGTTGAATTGTACAGCCAGGTAGGTTAACGCACAGCTCTGCTAAAAGATATTTTTAAACTGGGTTAATTGCTTTCAGGTATATTCCTAACTGTTTACATTGTTTTCCCTTGCTGTTCCACTCTGAAGTTGTTTTCAGACGACTTTCAGACGGTTCAGACTAAAACAAACTAGATATTCGGACTTCAGACTTCATGAGACAAGGGTAAACGCCTTAGGTGTGTATTTGATACACGCGTACGGACATCAAGTGTTAACCTTGACATTGCTGCCGAAGGCAAAGTTAAATATAACAGTAATACTTCATCATAAATGTGCAAATTATTATTATTATTATTATTATTATTATTATTATTATTATTATTATTAATATTATTATTGAGTGAAGCATAATGCTCTTTTCACATTTATTAGGCAGTTATTGATATCCAGAATTAGTTTTTCAATTTCAAAAATGCATTTTTGATATCAAGAATCAATTCTTTCTATCCATACTTACATCTTTTATATACTTAAATGTATTTTTAATCCCAAAAATTATTTTTTGATGCCAATAAATACGTAGAGATATCAAAACAATTTTTGTCAGAAAATATCGGCAGTTGCTCTTATTGTATAGCTATTATTTGTTCCCCACAGCTAACCTTTTTGAATTGTTTTTGTGTTGCTTTCCTGTTTTTGTTGCAAATTTATGGAATATATGAAAAAATACGTTGATTCAGTGGGCTCATCACTGTGGTATGAGGATGAGAACCATGCAGTGACAGTAATCACTTTGGAGACCTGACTGAAGCTATTAGTGTTCCCGATTGTAGGTCTGTGGTACGGCTTCCCAGTGCAAATGCGACGCATGGTACACGTTGGATAGATGTCGCAATGCGACGTTTTTGATATGTGTGAATGTGTATGGAAGTAGAACGGTCTTTTGCCCTAGGACGGAGAGAAATTGGAAGCGGAGGAGTTGAGTGGGACGATGTTGGATAGGCGGCCGGGGGATCGAGGTTGCCTATACAAATCAACTAAGACTTTTTAAACATCTTTAAATCATCGTTTTGATTGTATTTCTCTGTGTGTGTATGTGTGTGCGTGTGTGGTCGCGACAAGAGTAAAGACGCAGCTTTTGTAAAGGTTGAAAATTGGCTCCGACTTGAAACGGAGCTTGGAGAGATGTCGTAAAGATTACTGGGTACCTGAAAAGTCTGGGAACACATTAGTGTTAAAAAACCATGAAGGCGGAAACTCAACTTAATATTAATTAAAAGTTCTTTCAATTGGAATGGTCTTTAGTTTATTCTACAGTTTTTATTCCTAGATATTTCTGAATAATTACTATCGTCTCTGATCCATATATGTCAGCTCCGCTTAATTTACTAAAGAACATATTAAATTTGAGACCTAACAGCTTCTTGAAGACTTAGCGCTGTTCGGAATAGGCCAAGTAACATGATTCATATTCTATGCATAAAAGTGCGACTCCCGCGTAATCGGGACGCCATATTGGATAAAGAAGAGCAAAGAAGAGACACCGACTGTCTTTCCGATACAAACTTACATTGCTAGAGAATCTTGAATACCTCTCAATGAATAAGAGATTTTTCAACTTATAGATATATATTCGTATACACATACTTCATGCAGAGATATCAAACATAAATTAGAGACCAATTAAAGGGAAATGCGGGTATCTGCGCCATCTAGCGACCGAAATGCGCATTACCTTGAATATCGCTGAGTTTGAATCCATGTTTACACAGTATAAATAGCTATTAAATCCGTCTAGATCGAAAAATTCTTTTCAAAGACAAAAAGGGTCGTGTCAAGTAATGGTCTGTATTGATATTTGTTCCTAGAAGGGCCTGTGTTGATGTATTGTCCATTTAAATCATATTACACTGTTTTCACCATTTACCCATTGAGTCAATGGGATTTTGTCAAAAAGATTGTATAATTCTCTTATTGATACGGTGACATATATTTTTTATTTGCTTAAAACATTTCGTATGGCAGTTCTTCAAACAGGGAAAAAATGAGGCAATTGTCAATTGTGATTATGTGTGATTTTTGCATTTTGATTGAAATTTTTGGGTTTTCCCAATGGTTTCTATAGTAAAAGTACGCAACCTTTCAGTGTCTTTATTTTTCTTATAACATCTGTGACCCCCCGTTTTCTTTTCAATTTTTGAATGTATACGCTCAAATCATTAAACTGTGAAAGTATGAAGGTAATGTCAATTGTAGGTGAGATACCCGCATTTCCCTTTAAATGCATCTCGACTTATTTAGATCTATCTTGAAATATTTAATAAATGTGAAAACGGAGCTCCAAAGGCTCCATTTTATGTTCTAAACAATTTCCTTAATGGGCAAGAATTTTTCTTTTCCCTGTCTCTATCAAATCCTTATCAGGCCCACTTGATTTCTGGACAGCACCTCGGTGACCACCCGGTTCCACTGACCACGGATCAACATGACAAGCTCTGCTCTGAGGACTCTTATTTCTGCCACAGTCCTTTTTTCGGTATACCGTTGACAAATGACGAGAAAGCAATCCTGCTATTTTTCCACTGTAAAGCATTCAATCGCGTGTCGACAAAATTTCCGGGTGTAAATCTAAAAGCAAATTATTACACACTAAAGTTTATATTTGTCCTTAAAGGTGTTTACAGTTTTATTGTTTGACTGTAGTTGAAAATGAGCGTGGTAAGAAAATGGAAACGAGTCTGAATTGATTAAGTGATAACTCACAGGGGTAAAACCTGAGAAAGTCTACTGCCACAAGAAACCGTTGTCCCTGAAAGCAGCTTGGAGATCTCTTTCTTTGCTACTTCGTCATCAATGTATATAATCGCTTCCTTCAGTCGTTACCTCTTATGCATGGTGTGCCATTTTAAGGTGCAACGCGATATCTTCAAAGTATTTGATTTCAACCTAAAACGTGTATCTTATGATTAAAACTTGCCTTGGTGAGCGAAATAATTTCTTCAGAAAGTTGGTTTTCTACGATATTTAATACCATTGTTTTTTTATGATTTTCTTTCTAGGTAACATTTGTCGTGACTTGACTGGTTTTTGATGCAAGCAAAAAAACTGTGGAAGCGAGGAATGCCTGAATAGCGGGAATCAGAGAGCCAGTTCTTACCATGGAGTTGAATTCCACCAAACCACCTCTACTAAAGAGTGGTGAAAATCTGGAACACATTTCTACAACATGTGGAACCCCTGCCCCAGTGGAAGAAAGCGTCTCAACTGTGGAACTTTACATTGTCATTATTTTGCTGATTCTGATGTCTTTTATTGGCACGGCAGGAAATGCCTTGGTCATGTATGTATTTTCAAAGAAACGCGATAAACTTGTGTCCACTCTCTTTATCGTGGTCATGGCATTTGTTGATTTCACTACGTGTCTCATAGTAATTCCTTATACAATTTTCATGGAATATATCAAGTTCAATATCAAATACGACGCGCTTTGCAAGCTCTATCAATTTCTAATCACGTCAAATATTCCGTTTTCTGCGTTGGTCATGGCTGCTATTGCGATCGACCGTTACCTGTGCATATGCCACCCGTTTCTACGAGCCCTGAATGTACCACGCGCGAAGGTCGTGACCGCGGGGCTGGCCGCCTTTGCAGTGGGCATTGGCGTAATCGTTGCCCTCATGTATGGCGTGTACCACCCGCCAGCGCCACCTTGTGATAGCGCCGCGAATCACTCCACCGTGCTCGTTAACGGGAGCGATTTTTACACCATCCATGCTTCTAGTAGCCCAGATGTTGCTTCTGCTACGCATGCGTACACGGAAATGCACCAACCGACCGCAGACGACACATATCAGATAACAGCGAACTCAAGCCACATTGCTTCTACAACACTCTCCTCTGCTGGTGAGGAGTTCATTTACACTGGACATTGCGGTCCCAATGAACGTTTACTCACGGATACCTTTCAGTGGTACTATCAGAAGTTCTACACTGCTTTGTTCGTGCTGTGTTTGGTGATAGTGATGGTCTTATATACTCTCATATACCGCTCAGTCTTAAAAAGACGTCGGAAGCGCGAAAAACAAAAGAGCAAAGCACTGCCACTGATTGAAAATGCCGAAACCGAAATACGATCAAGCCCCGCGACTCTGCTCACTGTTGAGAATGGCGAAACAAATAGTGGTGACTCACAAATACCGAGCGCGGTGACCGACGAGTCACCATTGAATTCTGAGGGCGAAAAGAATGGCCAGCGTAGCAAGAGAAAGCAGAAAAACTCGATCAAGAAGGGTCAAAAGCAAAAAACAACCAAGAAAGACAAATCGCGAATGGCGAATCTCAAGACGGCGGCCATGTTGTTTGTTGTAACCGTTGTTTTCATTGTGACGTTTGCTCCGGCATTCTTGATGGCGCTTGAGTTGCTACCTTATAACATTGTTATATTCTATATGTACTTTGCAAATAATGTGGCTAACCCAGTTATTTATAGCTTTATGAATAAGAATTTTAGAGATGATTTGGCTAAATTGTTCTGTAGGAAACGATAGCCAAATGTAGTCAGGCTTTGTCATATCACCGTGGTGTGTTTCAAGCGAAAACACTGACCTGTTGTCGATTTCTAAAGTTGGGCTATTTAACGAGGCTAGGCTGTGCACACATTTTTTGCACCCCATGCAGGCAAGTTCACATCATGAATATTTAATATTACCGTTTGTGTATCAGGCCGCACTGACATAGATAAGAATAAGCATTTCGCAAAAAGTGCTTTGTTTTATAATGCAGCGGAATGTAGATATGTCATAACTGTAGCTTGAATGTTTCGCAATGGGAAACTGCCTTAATGGAAGTCTTGATTATATGAATTTTGAATTGCTGTCTTCTGAAAAAAAAAACACTTGTAATTTTTCCTCTGATGCATGGCTTCCTACGCTAAATGCGCCCCCCCCCCCCCCCAATAAAAACACAAACCTCTGCCTCGATATCTCTGTTTTTTTTTTCGTTCATCCAGCGTAAATATTTCTTCTTCTCCTTCTTCCTCTTCTTCTTCTTCTTCTTGTTTTGTTTTTATAATCATAAATTTGTGCCTCGGTATCTAAATTCTGTTTCCGAAGTGGGAAACTGGGAAACTTGTCCTGTTTGGTCTTGCTGTATAGTTTTTTTCTCTCCGCATGCGTGTAACAAATTTTGTTTGCTGAATTTAAGCTTTCTGATGCTAACATATCCACGCTGGGCTTTTTTGCTTGTATTTGTGAGCATGCTTGTTCCTGCTATTGTGAAAAAGTCGCTCCACATTTTTTTGAAATATAAACGTGAAAAGTCATCAACGCAATAGGCTATATATGATCTTATAAGAAAGTAATTTCTTCCTTAGTACTTTTCACTTTTGGGTTAAGCAATGTAAATAGATTTCAAGTTGGGGTGGTCTGGGATGGGAGGGTTGGGTTGAGGTGGACGTTTGATATTTGTTTTCCTTTTCTCCCTTATTTACAGATGTTACAAGAAACTTTGCACATATTTATAACCACATAAAAGCAGATTCATTCGGCATGTAGAGTTTTCAGAGGAAACAGGGCAGGAATAAAACCATGTAATAAAAGCTTTCTCACAATACGTGTGTCTCGATTGTTTACGCACATTTTGATTTTGTTTTCCCAATGGATTTTTTTTATTTCAAATTGTACATGCCCATGTTTATGTAGAAAGAGGCATCATCTTAAGTGTACTTTATTGGACTGCCATTTTAGTCAATTAGAATATGACGGTCTGGAGACTTTATTGCTGCAGGTCAGGGTCAATCAAAGATGTCTCTGTCACTGGGGCTACGATTGCCAAAGACAGCTGTCACTACTGTGGCACGACATCTATGGAGAACTCTAATTAATCAGGACTTCCAATGCCCACAAAGAAACCAGGTTGCGCAAAAGAAAAATAATGCTCCTGGCTTGTGCTTTGGAGGTTTAATAATCTGTTAGTCTGTTATAAAATCGACACCCTGATAATATGTAGCTATTGAAACGCACGCAAATTGGTTTTGTTGCTATTTTTACATTGAATTTTTTTTTGGCACGAACAATCTCTCTTTTTTTATCAAAGACCTGATTTTGCAGCATTTTAGTTAGGGATATTCCTGTTCTATTTTTAGTTACGTTTTACCTGTCACATAGGCCTACGTAAGTCAATTGACAACTCTGAAATCATTCACTTGCTCAGTGGTCCTTTCCAGCTTCTAAGCTGCTAATAGTCAAATGCCTGCAAGCAGTATTTAGAACACAATTTAAATTTCTTTCAATTTCAAAAATAAAGATGTACCTTCAATATGATTCCTGACTATATCATTAATGACATTTTCCAGAGGCCCCATGACAAACAGCAGAAGAGGTAAATTTTAAGCAAAACATACGTTTTTACAGAGCACTTTTTCTGGCCAGAAAAGTCAGGCTATGCTATCTTCATACCATATAAACCATCCCGCAAAAAGTTCTCTTTTTCTTTGCCTTGATTCATGTTTTGTTTCTACTATTTTCTTGTTTGTATATTCATTTATTTATTTAAGGCTTTCAAAGGAAAGCAGGCAAAGCAAGTCATGTATTTGTTTACAAGCAATGTTTCAATCAATAGCATATGTAATTACAGTGAGGGAACTGAAGTAGGTCACCCCGTCCACTGTTTTCTTCTTCATTTTTTAGAATCTACCCAGATTAGTGAGAATTTCAGATTAAATTAAATATCATGACAAAGGCTCATTTGGTGCCATTTAACAGGGAGGAAACTGGAAAAAGGAAGGAAATAATAATAGTGTAAATAACTTTCTCAGTTCACGATGTGTGGAGTACATGTGTTTCTTCTTTGTTGTGATTTACAGGTAATTGCGGATACCTAGAAACTTTGCCTTAAAAAGAATTTTATTGCAGTAAAAGTATACAGCAAAATTATTTGAATTTCCCTTTTAGTGCCAAGCATATAAGTTATCAGCCGTACAACTACATAAATTTTAAACTAGGAAAAAGAATTAAAAGAAATAATCCGTGGGTATTTTATAAATTTTTAGCCACTTTTGCGGAGCAAAGGGTTCTGCAAGGGCTGTAAAAACAATTGAAACTTATTTATCTTTTTTATGGGGTGGGGGCTGCATTCTTCGCGGGTAGATTCTGCAACCGTCCCTGTCTGAAGTAAAGTTATTACTCTTTGAAACTGTGTAGTAATTACACTGCCTACCTAAAT
Source organism: Protula sp. h YS-2021 (assembly GCA_949752745.1). Lineage (NCBI taxonomy): Eukaryota > Metazoa > Annelida > Polychaeta > Sabellida > Serpulidae > Protula > Protula sp. h YS-2021. Next base: position 52,370,486 of record OX457026.1, on the reverse strand, counting down.
CGGTCGCTGGCCCAGGTTATTCACAAAGGTTAACCGCAGTTAACTTTTGTGAATACGGCCACGGATTACTCGCAGGTATCTGCATTTACCTTCCAAATGTGTTTGGTGACCATGAACATATAAGCACTGTTATTACTTGAATAAAGTTCATGTAGCTTTTAGTTTTGTTCATACGAATGAATTGTTCGAGTTTTATCATTTTTTTTTCCTTTGGTAGTAACTGAAGTATGTTGTAGCGATGTGATGTTGTAGAGATGTGATTATCTTGGCATTCGGCCTTGGAGTTTTACTATAGCAGCGTATCTCCCTAGCCATGTGCCTCCCTCCGTGGAAGTTACCCCTGGGTGTATTCCTCTCATGGGGAGGATCGAGTCAACTTTCCAATGTATATCCCCTCCCTCTGTGCATCTCCTCTGTGTAATCTGATTGGTCGATTCCTAAGGCAATAATTTTTCAATGTTGGCCGAAATGCAATAGTCAATAGATATTGCAGTTATTTGTAATCAAAACAACAATAAAGTCTGTTAAAGCATATGCTGACTAATTTGGGTCAATACATAGGTCAAGATTTCCTAACTGGTCAATTATACTTCATGTTAACTCATAATCAGTGAATATCTGCGAAGTCTTGAATGAGTGAAAAATGTTCTGTTAGCCATGTCCCAGGAAAATTACAGTGTCACTTTCGTTTGTGAGAGTTTTCGTTGAACAAGACGAAAACGACTGTAATTGGAACAGGTAACAAAAAGGCGAAATGGTATCATAATTTTGTACAGCCCATTATATGTTTATTGGTAAAAGAACGGACGCGGTTTATGCGTTGAACCGATTGCTGAGTCATTCAATGGTTGTTTCTGGTTGTTTAGACAAAGCACGCAGCATTTCTGGTCCTTTGTTCGCCTGTAACTTTATACAGAAGTATATCAGAAGTATATCAAAAGTATATCAAAATTAAAAGGTGTAAAGGGGTGGCAATTGTCGACGGACGGCGACTTTGTATATTTGAGTTGAGGGTATAAATCATCTAAACTAAGAGTGTACCATTCAAACGTCCGGCCCATAGTGCATTCTATGTATATATATGTGTGAAAAATGTACCTCACTCGAGAAAATTTATATAGAAATTATTTGTGGTAAGGAACTTTATGTACAATTAAAATAGGTGAAAAACCTTTAAACTTTCACAGTTCTGCCGAGAAATATTTCAGTGTCCCGTTTTGTGACATAAAATGTCCCTTTTAATGTGTAATAAAGTGCATTTGTTGATATGAAACTTTTATTCCTTTACATGAGACTGCTCAGTGCCCTAAGTATTTCAGCGTTCTTCTTGAGGTTGCACAGAAGGGATGAAGATTATTTAGACACTGCAATGAAATGTTAGGAATAGAGGGGGCAGATTATCTTCCAAAGTATAAAAAAGCAAAACTGTATTTGACAATGAAAATCGTAACACAGCTACTCACCATTCTACAAATACAATGAATATAGAAAAAAAAAACATTTAAAAAAGCGAGAATTTCAGTGATGCTGCTGATGATTAAGTAACCAGAATGGAGGGTCCAACTGACAGCGAGCAAACAAAGGTAATATGCCAATGAATAGCAAACCTACCCCAGACAGCGACAATTTTAGCCAAATTGATGAGAATGAAATTTTTCCTGCAAGTCAAAAGCCTAAAATTGCGCAATGTATCTGCGCTATCGATGCGGATAATTTGATTTATGTCGCGGTACGGGTAGTATTAGTATACAATTCTGATCTTGATCAATTTTGGCAATTGGCGAATTATGACAATATATGAGACAAAAACAAATGTCGTTTTACATTTCGTCGATCGAAATTTAAAAGAAGAATCGTGTGTGTCGCGTTTATGGACTTGGAACGGTTATATGGATTTGTGTTCGTTAGACCTACGCCCCACCAGACGTATTGTGTGGCTTTAATTGCAATTGTTTAAATGTACTTTACAATCACTTAATTTCTTGGCGATGATGAGTTTTTCTGTGATGTATTGTGTGGTTTTAATTGCGATTGTTGAATGGTAATTTAATTGCAGTTACTGAATTTCTCAAAGATAATGAGTTTTAGCATAGCGGGCCTTTGGCCACATGTGCTATACCCATCGTATATGGCCTCTGTCGTCTGTCCGTCCATCTGCAAACTTTTGTTTTTGATACTCCTCTTTCAGTTTTCATTCGGTTCGCAGTAAAAATTGGTAAAAATATGTCCCACTCAGGGGATTATTCCTGTTTCGCAGTTCGCCAATTTTTGCCAGTTTGGCGAACCGATCACTAACTTTGCGAAAAAAAAGCCTACTCCTCCTATAAATTTTGTTCAATTTACTCATATTTTTGCATGAAGGTAGTTTGGGTCATTGCTCAGAAAAGTTTTAGGGCCGATTTTGAGTTTCGCTAAATTGCCAAAATTTCAAAGTTCGCCAAATTTTCTGCATAAGTTTTGTGTTCCCTGTGAAATTTTTAACACTGGTGCCTCCAGTGAACCGCAGTCAAATTCGGTCATTTTTTAGCAGTTTGGCTAGTTTTGTCGCGTTTTGTTTTCTTTTGCTATGTTTTTTATTATCATTTCATTCCAGTATATACTTTTAACTCATACCTAACAAGTTATAGCAACGCAAACATAGTGACAATTTTTTTAGTGCTGTTAAGGAGAACGAGTGCATTTTTGTACCCTGGTCAAATACTTTCTAATCAACTGAACTCAAGTTTCAGTTAAGCAGTTGAGAATAATAATGAACGTTATACAAAAAAGTATATTAGCAGGGATTGAAAACAGAGAAAAGGAGCAGAAAATAAAGTCAACTATATCAACTGGTCAATTTTTCCTAAAGCTCTGCATATAGATAGATTTGTTTTGTTAAAAATTCGTTCAAAATATATTTTATGTTTCAGAAATTTAATGTATTCAATAAAGTACACTTCTCTACTTTTAAGTTTGCAACGATGAATAAATAATCTTGCTTGTAGAAGAATGAAATCAACCACATAACTCCTCTCCCCTAAGTTATCGCTTTGAATAATACCAAATAGTTTCATTCTGTTCGACAGAGCGCTATTGGCTTTTATCATAATGTTATTATTTATAAAATTTTCTAATAATTTCCAGAATAAAGTTAAATTTGAACAGAGGATATACATAAGGATGATATCATTCTTCACTTTACAATTCTGACAATTCGATGCGACCGTCGGGTCAAATTTTGTGGCTATATAATTCCATGCATAGTTTTTATGCATAATTTTATAGTTTGATATACTGTCCGGAACAGTTCCTGTCAAATAATTCGTCTTACCAACGATTTCTTTAAATTCACAATCAGTCATATATATATATATATATTCATTTTTCTACCTTTCTATAGAGCTTGGTGTAGCTTCCTGAAGTCAAACTAGGTTCCAATATATTAATTTTGAGCTTATTTTGGATAACACTGAGTTATAAAATTTAGATGTAAACATAATATCAACATCTTTTTTACTACTTTTAATATTTTTTTAACCTAGTGCCAATACACTTTTCCGTTTTTGCGGAATTGCTGCCACCAAGCTGAATAGATTTAAGGCATTTATTTTACAATCAAACCTCTATTTTATTTCTAGCTGTAACATAATGGATCCATCTTTGTTCGTTATATCTGAAATATGCAATATTTTCTTGATATATAATTCTTTAAAAAATACCGATGAACTTTCTATTTGGATATACTTGTTGTACCGTGAGCATTGATTAAGTATATCCACAGCTGTGACCGGCTGAGTCAGATTTTGCAGTAAACCAATAATGAAAAATTTCTTTATAAAAATCGGGCATTTCGAGGTGTAGTTTTTTTTGGGGTTTAGAGAAAGAGAGAGAATGTTAAAAAAAACTGTAGAGAGTCTGGCAAGTACTCTCGAATAAACATAAAACTGAAAGATTTCGGGAGGTTAAATGGTCTTTTTATCCATATAATTTGCCTTCAAGAAGGAAAAATAATCTAAATGCCTTAAGCCACCGTCTTTATACTCTTGAATAAGGACTAGTCTTTGTATTCCGGGAGGTTTGCCAGTCCATGTAAAGTTTTCCATGAGATGTTGAATTTCTTCGGTAAACCAAGGTAGTGTATAAAGAGAGTTAGTTGCATATGAAATTTTTGGTAAGGTTAGTTTTTTCATTATGGTGATTTTTTTCGCTATGTTACCTTTTGCATTGTTGATGGATTTCATAGATGTGGATGGAATTGGGAGTTGGTGGCAGTTTTGACAAGGGATTGACTTTACACAGTTACATGGTGCATAGCTGCCCGAAAAACACAGTGAATATAGTTTAAACCAATCAAGATGGATCCGTCCAAAACACTGCGCATGTAAGGCATTGCAAGAAAGAAATATCAATGTGAATTCATTTCTTTTTCGTTTCCTCTGTAAAATACATAAATAACAAAATAATAATAATAGCAATAATAGTGCTTATTAAATCGTTATTGTAATGAAAAAATACACAAGAACAATGATAACAACAATATAATAATGCCAATAATAATTAAATATAGACCAAGTCTATTAAAATTGCGCACGCTGACAGTGCATGTCAAATGTGCCATGTGGTGTTACTATTTTAGATTGACATGGAACAGGCGGTCTCCACTTTAACTTCACAAATGAAAATAAAAGTGAGACTCTTCGCATCGATACGATTTTGTCAGAAAAGTTCTAAAAACCCATAAGCCGTAGCCTTCTGACATTTACACAGCGAAAATAAATATGCTGTTGAAAATTAACTCCTCAGCACCAAAAAATTACACATTTTATATCGCGGTTCGGTGCGGAGTATCTTTGCATCCTATTTAGTTATGATGACATCAGAATGAACACCCGCTAGATTTTGTAATCTAAAATGAAATTGATGTTGAAAATTCATAAAATAGTTAATAATAATCAGTAAAACGTTTCGCACTCTGTCCGCCCTTTGTTTGAAAAAAAAGCTCAGTCTCTGACGGCACTTGTGCACCGTCACTTGACGGTCTTCTTTTCTCTCATCTTTTGTTTTTCTTTTCTTTTGAAATGATTGCTGTTAAGAAGTTTCAATTATTGGGAATTTTTAAGATTACAGTTTCTTCGATAGCACTCATTTTTAAATCTATTAAACATTGCTTTATTTTCATCTCTGATCAGAAAACTACAATTCACTACACTTAGTATCCGCGATCTAAAAGAGCACAAGTTCTACACAAAACGTCGTCAGAACAAGAGCTGTGCTTCATATATGTGGTCGCTAAAACTAGAAAGGCGAAAACGAGAAAAACTGAACATCTCATTGAGATTAAGTAATTGCAATTAAGCAATGGCAATTAAAACCAAAGAACACATCAAAGAAAAACAGAATATCCCTAATAAATTTACCATGGCACTTAAGTTATTGCAATTAAATTCCTCGCACACATAAGAGACTACATTAACCGCCTCGAATGATTTCACTGACTGCGAAAAAATGAAGAAAGCCGAAAAAGAAGTCTTGACCCCTGTAGGTCTAGTGAGCATAGGTCCAGTGGGGCGTAGGTCTAATGCACTTGAAAAATTTCTCCGCGCAGGTCTAATGAGGCGTAGCTCAAGTGGAGTGCAGGTCTAGTGGTGCTTAGATCTAATCGGCGGACAGTGTTTCATGAATTAATTTCCTTTTAGCCTTAATATTAACCACAAAGCCTTGGCATAAATCTAAACTATCTGATGTTAAAATGAATTCAGTCAGAGATAAATAATAAAAAACTTTTAAATCTTTTCTCAGAAACCTCGCACATTACTGACAACAGTCTATACAGTCTTAAATCAATTACAGGCTTTTAACACTTGACGAGTCTTTTACTTGGTCAAGGCTTATATGAATTTGTGCGGGCAGCCGTTGAGCTATTTTTTTTCTTGACCGTAAAAATTCCTTTTTTTTTGTTTCAGCTTCTTCTCTGACGCTACAGGCTCTAGGACTACAAAACTTTGTACTTACGTAGAACTTGATCTGAGGGTGTGCATCCCGCCTTTTTTCATCTACGAATTCGGTTTCATGTTTAAAACACCATGCGAACACAGCTGATTTTATAATAAATAAATAAAGTGCACTTAATAGCAAAGTGACGGTTGAACAAAACAGCACAAAAATAAAAAGCAATTGCAACAAGCAGCCAATAAAACAAATTGCGGCATGCTTAGGATTGCTATGGAGAATGGTACTGATTGTTCCCACTTCGTTTTGTCTGGAAGTTTATGCTTTTCCCCCTTTTTTCTTCACTGTTTTCCGTTGGAATATTTCCAGAAAACTCCTGCTGCATATTTAACGAAGGAAGACGAAATATAGCACGTCTTGTCAATGACAATGTCTCGGTGACTCCGTCATTTGTTTTACCTCAACGGTCAAGGACAAGGTCAAATTGAGGACAAAATTATTTTTTCTACAAAATGGTTTCCAAAAAACTCCTGAGTTTAAATCAGCACAGCGTCATATTTGGTGTATTTATAGACAATAATAAGATCTCGGTGAGACCTCAAATATTGTTGACCTTGATTTTAAAGTTTAAGGTCAAGGTGAAATCAAAATATTTTTCAAAACGATATTTATCACGAAAATGGCTAGAAAAAGCGCGCAGTAGGGGTAACCCTGCATTATGAATATTGACCTTAAAGGTCAAGGTCAAAGACCGCCTGACGTCGTGTACCGTTAACGATAGGCCTACTTATCGCAAAAACGGTTCGACCCATTGGACCTAGACTTTTTCTATTACAGTTAAATAAAAAACCGGAAGCTGACCGTTATCTCAAAAACGATTTTCAGCTCATTTTCGACCCGTTGGACGCGAACAACGTTACGCAAGAGGTGCCTCGGTGTACTTGACGTTCACGGTCACGGTCAAAGTTAAAGACTAAAAATTGACGAATGTCTCAAAAACGGCTAGAGATAGAGCGATATTAAGCTCATTTTTCGACCCTTTTGGGCCAAAACAACGTCAGAGAACTGGTACTGGGTGACTTTGATCTTCTGGGCCATAATGTAATGCAAACATATTTTTTGTGGTTTCTTCGAGTGGGTCGTTACGCTATCTTGCGGAATTCGGTCTAATTTGAGAGTGTTCTGAACTTAAACTTCGGGATGCAAAACATACTCAATATGTAAGGTGTTCAGTGAAGTAAGTCCACTAAATGCCACAAGATGTCAGACTTCGCGCATCTTTCAGGAGAGTTTGTAATACCTGTGTGTACATTATTTCAAGCTTAGAAGCCTCCTTGTACACATTACCGTTAATTTTTCTATTACTCAAGTGCCACTACAAAACTACGTAAGCAGAGGCAAATTAAGCATGTTCATATTCAACACGAAAATAAATACAAAGAACAAAGGAAGACAAAGTTTTTGCAGAAGCTTATAAAAGCTTATACGTTGAATAAAGATTAAATATGCTGATGAATTTTTCACTGTGATTTTTCCATTTTTTTATTTTAACACTTTTTCGGTTTGCTACTTTTCCGCTTAACAGTTATTTCCGTTAGCGTTTGTCCTACATGCAGTTTGCAAGAGTTAAACACCTCAAAACGTGTTTGGGATTAGTCAGCGCTCAAGGCTCCTTCTAAGTAGCATTCACATCTAATTTCATCTGTGTCTTCCACTAACACACTACCAGGTCTCGAAGCACACACACACTGGGTTTGTTTTGTAAATAATAAAGAACGTGCCGTTTTAAAAATCAAACAATTATTGTCTGTTCACACTTGTTTGGCTTTCAAAAATACCATCTGACAGCAATTTCTGACAAAACTGTACGTTATAATATATTTCCCCTCAAAGGAGCTATCCCAGTCATTGTTCAACAAAGAACTGCAAGCAATTTCAAATATCAATCATTCTCCAACAGTCAAACAAAATTAACTAATGATTTTACTTATGCAGTCAGTTTCCTTTCACATAACATATCTTTGAAGACAGAAGCGGTGTGTTTTGAAATGAGGCTTTATGAATATGATCCTAAAGCACGTATCAGATTTTGCATCTGAACAGGATGTTTAGAAGGAATATTAAAATGTGTGTGGCGGTTTTAAAAATAGATTTTGAAATATATTTTTGGGATATTCAACAACATTGCACAGGAACTATGACTTTTAGTTCTTTACAGGTGAAATATTAAAAAGCAACGATCTTTTAAATGATATCTAGATCTTGGGTACTTTCAGAAGCTTAGAGACCTTAGTTAGTAAAATATAACACCATAAAATGCACGCCTGCGTCAATTAATCATACTGTTTAAGGAGGACGACCAAAAAGACTTGGCAATAAACCTACTTCTTTGATATATCTTTGATATAACTATTCAATGCGTGTAAAGTGAGGTTTCAGAATGGAGAGCATGCAGTCAATTTTATAAGCCGAATGAAGCTGGCGACGAGAAAAGAAAGTAAAAGGTTTATCGAGGTGTGGATTTAACTATCCCTAAGACATCGATATCTCACAGGTGCACTTCACTCTTCAAAGCTTGACACAAGTTATATAAAAATGGCTCGCATCAGGGTAGGAAGCGCGACTTAAGCCTGCTTGTATTCCGTCATTTGACGTATGCATTGGCTTTCTATTCACGTTTGTAATTCAGAGTAAAGCGACTAATACCTTAGTTTTGAATAACCAGGCATTTTATCTTATTACAAAAATACTTTTTGCTCAGTTGACCCACTGATTGCAACCATATTCGGCTTATCGTGCTGTCAAATAAGTGTTGGGCTTATAATTTTTCTTCTTTTATGATTTTGGGGTGTTATCAAAATATTAAAATACTAATCATATAATAATACTGTCAATGTACATCACAAGCATAAATATCAGCTTATATATACAAACGTCAAATAAAAATAACTTTAAATCTTACAAATAAATGTATAAAAACAGAAAAATAAATTCGTTCAGCTGAGACCTTTGGCCTCAGTCCGATCTATCCGGCATTGCATGCATCGCATGCAACAGCTTGTTAAATAAAAATACACCGTAAAAATAATGAACAAGACCGCAAGTGGCTGTGCACAGGTGCCGCGAGATTAACAAGACATGAACTGGCATTGTGCTGTTTTCCAAAACTTGGCAGACAGTTGGCGAAAAGTTAACTTCTATTATTAGTTACTTTGTGTATATCCTGAACTCTAGCTTGTGTTCATTCTGACAAAGATGCCTCCGAGTGTGACTGCAAAATGTGTAATATTTTATCATTAAAACAACCGATCTGTCAATTATTGACAAATTTCAAATATAACAGTTTACAACTGCAATATATGTATTTGTTTGGTGTTAAACATTCTCTTCACCGACTATGAATGCAATATTGAGTCGCACTTTCTAAAGGGACAATTGGGAAATAAGAAGAATAAGAAAGGTGTAAGAGAAGAGTAAAATGAAGAAAAATATATGTATCCACCTCATATTTTACGTACTCTGACTTGCGAGTTCTTTATTTGACCGATTTAAAAATGGCGTTGCACTCCTGCATTGCACATATGTTTACTGTGTTAAGTTTCGAAAAGAAAGCCGGGCCTAATGGTTTTTGAGAACTTGAATGGGTCGAGAGGTCAATACAAAATAGTAGCATCCACTTTAACTTGTTTGAAAAATAATACGACATTGCATATTTGTAACAGTTATACATATATATACATGATTTCAAGCCGTCCTGTGAACACAAAATTAAACATGCAGGTGGGATTTTTATAAATTTCTTGTACCAATGTTTAATTAATATGATTACAATTACGTAGCATCAAAACAATTACGTAACATCAATACAATTACCTAACATCGATAATTGATATATGTACAACATTAAAGAAAAAAATACATCATACATAGGTATGAGAAAGAAAACATATAATTCACTCATGTAAAATTTGTGTGGGGGTCAAACAAATTGAAATCCCCACAGAAAGAACACCACAGACAAACGGGTAATTACACTGTAAGAGCCGGTACACGAAAATTTTATCAATAGCATTAGAACGCCACCTACCAATATGAGAAATGTTTCATTCAAACTTTTTTGGAGGCCATATGTCGCGGCACCAATTCGAAAGGAATGTGAAATATAACCCTTACATGCACCAAGGGAGAGCACTAACGTCGATTTGAAAACTGTGTTAAAAAAGTATGGAGAAATAGACTTTCCGCTTTTTAAAACAAAGAGAGAATCAACTTTCTGTGTACGAAGTTTTAAATAATTTGACATCGATTCAACGTGCAAAAGGGACCAAATTCTCTATTCTACTATGCTTAAATTTTTCGAAGAGGATCCTTAAACCAACTGGTTTTCCTTGCTTCCACTTATTTTTAATGTTATTAGCTAATAACAAATTTGGATGCTAATAAAAATAAGGATTTAAATAAAGCAAGATTATAATATTCAGTAAATATTTGAGGGAGAACGTGATATATTCTATGTAATAAACTCAGACATAGTTGGTAAAAGCAATACGCAATATATATAAGCAAAACATTGATTGATGCAGGACAAGATAGCTGAGCGAACATTTTACATGTTGTTTTCAAATGTTCCCAAGATCTCTTATATATTGAGCGTGTTGATACTGACAGACCATTGATTGTCATAGTGATTGCAATAAACAGCATCAATAAGAGCTTGGGAACAATAAGAGGATCAACGTCTAAATGAGGCGCCGTTTCCTTTGCGGCATTTACCTTCAAACGAGATAGTAAGTCTGATAATCTATGTTATCTGCGATGGATGTAACCACTTATTTACTAACTAAATGCATGCTTAATTTAAATTTTGTTGTTTGATTATTTATGATGTACACAAGAGCCAAGTTATCTGTGTGCACAATCACACTTTTGTTTTTTAGTTTCTGTGAAAACAGGTGTACAGCGATTACTATCGGAATAAGCTCCAGGATAACAATATTACATTGTTTGAAACATATATATTCACTGTGTCAGTTTATGAGAGGCGGGCCTTACAGTTTCTGAGAACTTGTCTAGACAAACCCAACACAAATTTTTGGTCAATTTCAAAAATAATACGAGGTGTACGTTTTCATTGTGTCAAGTCTAAAACTGCTGAACCCCATGGTTTCTCAGAATATGGTAAAACAAAAACTCACAGGCCTCGATACAAAATTTGTACATGTTATCAATTTTTGACAAATTTGCAAAAATAAAAATCGTCTCCACTACTTTTTTACTTGTGACCCAGACTATGTTCAAGCAAACTTTGCAACAAATTTTTTAAAAATGTGGGAGTAGGATTTTTGCAAATGTGGCGATTGCTTCACCACATTGGTGAAAATTTTCGAATTACAAAAATAAAACGAACGGGACCCAAAAAGGTGTAATTTGTTATCAGTTGTACTGATGAATCAATTTTGCCAAAAAAATAATAGTACGGCATTACACATGTGCAGCATATTTATGTTCGCTGTGCCAAGTTTCAAAAGGCTGCGGCTTATGGATTTTTAGAGCTTGTCTGACAAAATCCAGCTCTCGATTCAAAGTGTGTTCTTTTTTTCATTTTTTGAATTTTTGATAAAGTATTCTCAAACATCGATGTAAAAGTGTAATATCTTACCATATTTCTTAAAATTTAAATTCGTCCCAATTTTGTTCGTATCAAAATAATATGGCGTTACACATCTGCAATTTTTATTTCTACTGTGTAATGTTTCAAAAGTCTTATCTTGAATTTTAAAAATTTGCCGGAACACATCGATGTAAAATGGTTGAATTTTTATCTTTTTCATGAAAGCATCAATTTTGAATGCTAAAAAATAATGCGTGTTTCTATCTGCAATATATGTATAATTTCTCCGTCTTCCAGAAGACTTGACCTTATTATGTCTCAGAATTTTTATGGAAAAAGTAACAATACAAAATGTGTACATGTTTATTCATTTGGAGTACCCATCTGTTAATATTTGGCCAATCAAATATACGACATTGCACACTCTAAATAGATACTTTTACTTCTAAATTTTAAAGAATTTGCCACATAGTTTCTGAAAATGCCTCTCGACAAAACTCTAAGTCTCGATGCAAAATTATTATTCACTTAAACCACATGCCGCTCTATCAATGTTTGGTCAATTTCAAAAAATAATACGAAGTTAACGTTTTATTGTGTAAAGTCTAAAACTGCTGAACCCTATGGCTTCTCCGAATATGGTAAAACCTAAACTCACAGGCCTCGACACAAAATTTTTACATGTTATCAATTTTTGACAAATTTGCAAAAATAGAAATCGTCTCCACTACTTTTTTACTTGTGACCCAGACTATATTCAAGCAAAATTTGCAACAAATTTTTTAAAAATGTTGGAGTATGATTTTTTGCAAATGTGGCGATTGTTGTTTTCCGTTGAAGTTTTCCGAATTGCAACAATAAAAAGATGGGTTTTTGTTCCAATATGCGGGACATATTGTCGCAAAATTTATCAACAATCCGATAAAAAGTGAAAGAGGAGTAACAAAAAATAAGTTAAACTGACGGACGGACGGAAGGGCAGACGACAGAGATGCAAACTTTAGTAATTGTATGTTGAATTTGTTAGGCTTGATACTTGCCATTATGCACGTCATCAGAGTAACCACTCAAACGGTATAGCTTTCGGGTTCCTTTATTAGGGCTTTAGGAAAGTAGTTGACTTGTTTAACGCTTCTGTTTCGCACTTCAAATTTTCAAACCGTCATTTTGAAGCCAGAAAACGCTTTTAAAATAAAAATATTGTTCAGATGAATGGTTTTAGTTAATTCCTCTACTTACATATGCATAATATTTTTGCTGTCTTTTGAACTTTGATATTAATTTATTTTGTTTTATCTTTGCTTTTTGTAAAAATATTGTGAACAGAATTGTATTAAATTGCGACACTCAACCAAATATTTAGCCTACGCTATAACTATTAATCACTAGAGCCCCCTTAGCACTCCTTTTGAATAATTAACTATTGATAAGGGTGTAATAACGGCAGCCACACTGAATCTTGCTCGATTATTTTTAGTGATGCAGCAGAAATAAGAACCATGATTAAGAAACAAAGAAGGACGGCAATGTCGTGGGCCAAATAAAACTGAGCCCGTATCGAACAAAATGTTTTCTTTGTTTTCCAAGCACATACGCCACTCAAAAAATTACAATTCACATGTATGTCATACCAAATCGATTCGGGCTGGGTAAATGCAACTGTTTTGGCTACACTTGAAAGAATCATTTCGATATTGACTTTTAAAATGTCATTACAAAACATGTGTTATGTACTCAATTTGCATTGTCCTGCTAATTTTAACTTAAACAGGACTAGTATTGAAAATCTCGCACAAGACGCCCACCGACATTGGTTATTAACTCACATACGCAACACTCGTGGTGACTTTAATATGGGGATACCACAAGGCTGGATGCTGTGTATTGGATTCGGACATGCCTTTCACAAGTGAACTTTTCCTGCGAATCTTTCTTTCAACTGACACACAGACACGAGGAAGACCTTTTCGTAACTGTCTTTTTGGGCTCTCATGTGTTTAAGTTGAGAGATATAAATAATAAATGCATCCATGCGATTTAGTTTGCAGCTGCCTTTCTCAAGACATGAAAAAGCCAGTTTTTCACATAATTGACCCCGTGTGTCCCGGCCAGAATTAGATGTTATGTTTACTCGTTTTACTACCGGTCAATTCAAAACATAAACATATTACTCATAATTCCGAAAATGAAGTAACTGTCTCAATTTAATGTTTTCTTTAATGAAATAAAGCAACTAGCTTCTGTTTTTTTCTTTTTGTTCTATTTCAACGATTTCATAACGAGCCTAAAGAATAAATCACACAAAAGAAAGCCAAAAACCCAATCAAAGAATGCAAAGTAAGCCATCAAAAATCAAGGTGTGTATTAAGTGGCCACCGATCACCTGTATGGCACAAAAAAACCAAAAATAACCCTACAACTACGTGAACAGATAGTTAATTGTAAACTATCACTCAAGAGAAAATCTGTCACAAACAATAGAAGCTCGGCGTCAAAGAAAAGTTAAATGCTGCAACCTTCTAAATTTTACACTTCTTTTGTTGCGTGGAACCGAAAATTTTATACGCAATGACCTATTCTGTCTTGTATTTGTATGTAGTGTTTGATTACTCCCAGAAGCAGATCATCTGTTCAATGTGTGCAACTCTTGTGTTTTGTTTATAGTGAAATAGTGATTGTACAGTTTGTCATTATCGTCCATATCTTAGCATTGTCTAAAACAGTAACTTTATGTTTGTTGTGGCTTCTCGATCCGCAGTTTACATTTTTCCAACGATTACTTCACCACTATAGTTAAGTTCAGTTCACGATAGTCTTTTCCGAATTTTTTCTTCTTGTAAGTATGGAAGTAGGGTGGGTATCATCTTTTGTTTCTCAGTCTGTGAGATAGCTTCAGTTTTCGCTCATAAATGTAAGTAATTTGTTTATACTTTGAAAAATGCTGTTCAACCTGTATTCGTAATATTTTTTTATTCTGGATTATTCTACAAAGTATGCGTTTCGCTCTGTATGTCTTTCCAGCCACCATATTTTCGAACGTTAACTCTTTGCTTTAACTGATTGGGTAAACCCACTAGATTAAACCAAGTAATATGGATGAGCTAAACCAATGGTTACACCCATATTCACCAGTGAACCTTTGCTTAACTAAACCAATGGTTTGACCTAGATACGTCATCATTATTGGGAAGAATACAGGGAATTCCCAGAGATTTTCCAATTGTGTTTTGTTTATTTTCACTTCCAAAAAACTTTTAAGATTGGGTTGCCTAGTCTTGGACCGGGAGTGGTGGATCCGGACGACATTATGACTTTCCAGAAAAACGTGTTTGCAAAAATATGCAGATGACCCGCAATGAGTGTTTAATAAAGGGAATAAATTGAAGTTGTTTCAAAGTAAACTGTCATCATAATCGCAAAAAAAAGACTTTTTCAAAGCTAAATGAATGTGAGTGATGTAACTGATGTGAAACAATTGAGATGATTTCGTAGCGAACTATTGTCGCTACCGTTGCTTGAAAGTTTCTAACAGACATGCTTCAGCAGCCTATCCTCCATGTCATGTTCAAAATTAAAGTGCCATTTCTGCAAAAAAGTAAGTTATATTTTTAGAATTTAAGCATATGTTAATTCTCCTCATTCATATTGATCTTATTAAGCAGCTATGAAACGGTTATCATTTCTCGAAGTGTTTGCGGTTTTTTTCAGTTGTATGGCTGGTTTACGCTAAACTAAAGCTTTTATGTTGATTTAAATGAAAGTGGTGTTGATATATACATTTACAGTAAAACCTGTGCTAAGGACACCTGTCTGTTAAGGACACCTGTACATTAAGGACACTTTTTGTTAGTCCCTTTTAAAATCTCAACGACTTGTACGTTAAGCGACCCTGTCAATTAGGGACACCTGTGAATTAGGGACAAAGGATACTTTTTTGTCCGTAACTCCGTAAATGCATCACAAACAAACAAACCCCAATGTGACACTCGTTGCTGCATGCTCCCCTAATCCAGGCTTATTGATCTTAAGCAAAACCTGAGCACGTATTGTTTGGATAGGAGTTATCGTTTTGCTTTGAATTACTGGGGGTGCTTAAGGATAATTCATACTGAATTGCAATTGAAATACAGAGAAATACAGTGAAATATTTGTGAAAAAAATGAGTAAAGCTTGAGTGTATTTTTCAAAGACACCTGATGAAAAAGTACTATTCTGTAAAAAGTATGTGAAGAAAAATTAGTAAAACGGGGGTAATAAGAGCAGTTTTAACTAATTAAACAGCTCTCGTTTATCTTTGTTATGGCGAATAAATTTAAAAACTGTTTCATGCCATTTTTATTGTTAAAATGTCCAACCTGTCTCTTAAAAGCACCAGTCTATTAAGGTCAGAAACGCTCAGTCAGACAGGTTTTAATGTATATATGTATTCGTTGAAAAATTTGCGGCAATCGCAGTATTAAACCATTAAGCTTTGCCAACAATATGTTTATTTTGTTTTTAATTCCATTAATCTTTAAGGATAAAAGTGCCAGGACTGCTACTGAGGAGCTTTGAGAGCTCAAACCGCCCCTCCCCCATTTTCACTTCAAAACATCAAAGGTAGGTTTGGCCGTAAAGAAAACTCACCATGTACCTAGGTATTGAAATTTCGTGACCTGGCTCTAAGCGTAAATTGGGAAATGTTAGAAGGATGTTAAAGAATGTGCATCTATGTTCGATATCTTATTTCTGTTCACAGAAAATAAATACGACATTTATTTTTTCAGTTGAAGATTTTGCTATTCTCTGAAGCACAAAATCCAACAACATACCTTAAAACCTGTTTAAACTGGACACCGTTGGGACCGAGCTAATTTGTCCGGAGGTGTCCGGTATATCGAAGGGCCAAGATGAGGTGATGCTTGAAATTTGATGCTAAACCTTTTACGAAAATTTTTAAGGGTTAAAAACTACAACTTCAGGGAAAAAAAAAGAAAAGAAAAATTTAATATAATTTTACTGCAAATCAATATGCATGTTTTTCCCACAAAAATGCAATTCCATGCTTACACCTGTGCCGTGTGTTGCATTGTTTGCGATGTACTTGTGATGTATTATTTCCATTTGCTATAAAGGCTCAATCAAAATCACAATTGCAATTACATAAGATAATGATGTTTTGTTGTATGGAATACATGCGATTAATGCAGTTACGCTATGGCATGTGTGATGTATTGTGGCCAAGAGTTGGCCAGGCTATACCAAATTGCATTTTTTTCAAGCGAATGATGTGTTGTTGGCTTGAACATCTGCGAATATGGCAAGTAATAGCAGAGCGTAGATTTTAAAAACTCAACATGGGATTCAGCATGGAACTTCTCAGTAAATAATTACAAATCCTGTTGATATGTTTCTAAGTGCAATACCACTCAGAAGTACAAAAAAACTGTCCCCTTCCCCACACATGAGCTTTTTATTCCAGGAAATTTTCACATATCTCGGTCTCTTTCAAATAACAATCCATCTTCTTTAAAATATCCCCCACCTTGTTTCTTTTC
Organism: Protula sp. h YS-2021; assembly: GCA_949752745.1. Classification (NCBI taxonomy): domain Eukaryota; kingdom Metazoa; phylum Annelida; class Polychaeta; order Sabellida; family Serpulidae; genus Protula; species Protula sp. h YS-2021. Next base: position 52,353,410 of record OX457026.1, on the reverse strand, counting down.
TAAGACAAATTCTTCTGCTAACAGCTAACTCCCTGCTGTCCTCCGCTCTTTTCGGGCCCCAAGGCCAGAGAAAGGGGGGGGGGGGGCACACACGGCACCACCTGTTCCCGAAATCCCGTACCAACATCAGCAGCAAGGGGACCGATCCATGGTGACCGTACCCGTGTTCATAATTGTCTCAAGACGGGGAAAAACACACTGGAGTGAAACTTTCTAATTTTAAGTTAAAAGTCAATCATTATTAGAATTTTAAAGTTTCTGGTCGTATTTGGTAGATTTGGCGGGTAAAATCTACAAGTTTACTTTGTGTTCTTATCTTAACTGTGCAATTGAGTTATATCAATTATCTCAATTTTAGCCTGAGAAGAGCATGTAATTTGATATTGTAAACACTGCAGGTTCGATTCCCAGCAGTGTCAAGTTGTTTTCACGCAAATCTCAGGGATTTACGATCATATTGTCAAAATATCAATTTAATAATATAATTTCCAAGTTCGTGTGCTCGAGATCGGGATCTTTCCAGTGGGCGGGGGGAGGGGGATGACGAACGTCACTTATAGATTATCGAACTATCAATTGCATGTTTCAAACCCCATCATTCTGATCCTATAACACTCATGTTCGCTTTACTTTCATCACAGGCAAAGGAGCTGGCGGTGGGGAAGGGGGCGAGAGGCTCCTCCAATAAATATAACCACCCAAGCTCATTGCATAAACGTTCTGCTTGTTTTTTGTTTGTTTGTTTGTTTGTTTTTGCGTGTTTGTTTTTTTTTCCGTTGTTTTTTGTTTTTTTTTTGCTTGTTTGATTGTTTGTTTGTTACTAGCTTATTTTTTAATGACAGGATATCTTACCCTAATGATGAGAATGCAGACGTTGTCAGCATACTTTTCTGCACTTGATCTATGCTAATTCTTTTGTCCGGCTACCCCAGTGTGATAGATTCAGTCTGTTCTCTGTTGCCCACTGCTCTTTAAGATTTAGTTTACTTCCTTGGTTATCATCCACATTTTCTGCAGAACTAGCCATTATTTTTTGCAGTTTAGGGATCCAAGAAATCAATAATGTTTACATTTTCTGTCGACTGAATAATCTGATAGCTAAATTTAAAATATGCAGTTGAAATATGTCGTCCAAATACTATGCCTGGCTGCACAAGGAAATTTATATCTTTAAAATAAAATCTGCATAAATAAAAGGTTAATAGTAAAAATGTTGCAGTAATTATTTGAACTCTTGCCTTAGATATATATATCTAGTTCATTCGCTGAATGAAAAATTTGGTTAATGTGTTCTCTCTCCTATGCCGGAGTAGACAACAAGTGTGCCAGGGTGTGAGCAAGCCCTTCTCATTATTTTTTCCTTGCTATTCATATGGCTGTTTCGTTGCAGCAGCATTTCCGTAACAAGGCTTTCTTTCCATTCAGGAACTAGAACCAATATCGCAAAAACAAAAACACTTGGCAAAAAATGAGTACAGCCAGATTTTTCAAAATATGGGCAAATCCTGCAATTTTATAAAATTTTAAAAGATGTGGCATTAATGTGATATTAAGTAAAATTTATCAAAGTGGATTTTTGCCAATTAACTTTCAGAATATGTGTGCAGGAAATGGTTGTTAAAATGCCACATTCAATACATGCTTGCGGGTCTGTTTTGAACCCACGGCAATTGATCTAACGACAATTGATATAATTGGGTAGGGAATTACAACTGATTTGAATTCTCAAAACCCTATTTTTTTTAGCCCGCAACAGGTAAGAAAACCCATGGCATTAAAAGAAATTAAGAGGATTTACATTTGCAAAAAGCTATAAAGTCTGGGAACTTGCTCTCTGTGTACAGAAATTGTGAATGAACGCCAAAGTAATAGATAAGTCCAGGGTTTACCACCCCTGTAACCCCGACAGTTGAGACAGGTCTTGGCATTAACAGGGAGTATCTTTTGTGCAAAGTAAAATATTTTCTGAACTGGATGTGTGTGGACTGGTCTGGAATCAATTTCAGAGTATTTGACCTTAAACTTCTTTTAAGAAAGTTGCTGTGAAATCCCAACTGTTTGGTTTTGAAAATCTTTAAGACAAAACTCTAAAAATATTCTGTGATACTAGGACTAATCTGGTTTAAAAGAAAAGTAAAGAAAAAAATTACATCAATTCATGCTTTATCAAGACGACAAATAATTATACATAAAAAAGTTTTGATAAAATAGACCAGTTGCCGTACCCTGTCCTGTCACTAAATCAATTGCATAAAAGCGCATAAAAAAGACCGACGAGTTGTATCAGTTCAAATCATTGCCTTGCTGTATAATAGAAAGGCTATTTCAGGGTTCTATATATTCTTACAAGTGCACGGCGTAAAAAAGTAACATTCCAGTGCTCATTTGCTGTCAAAATGTCATGCTGCAATGGACGATAACCCCCTTCAAAACGGTGAGAAGCAAAGAAAATAATAACTCTCAATCTGAAGACGCTTCCATGTCAGCAAATGTGTATAAAAATAGGCGTCTTCACCCAAAAAGTTATAAAAAAAAAAGATTAAATTCAGAACTTTCTTTCAACAAAACAAAAATGATCTGCCCCATCCATTTGCATGATTCTGATATCCAGGCGAATCATTGCCAAGTGAATTGTGTCCAATCGTATTGTCGCCGGGTGTATTGTCACCAGACGTATTTTCGACAAGAAAAAACTGATTGAGAGATAAAAACGATAATTGTGTCTCATTTATCGACTATCAATCGGGAACATCATCCTAGATAATTATGCACCGGTGGGTGTAGGAGAAAATGGCAACGGAAAAAACCGGCAACGGAAATTTGCATAAGACAAAAGAACTGTTGCAGTCCGCGATTCCACATCCTTAATCTCTTAAACTTTGATGCACAGTTTGCACCGAGTTCAACGGGGAATGAAGGGGAAGGGTATGACCGAGTTTTGTGTCCGAAAGTGGTGCTGAGTGTACGGTAGGGAAAGCGAGCTGGAGTGTTTGAAGGATAAGTTATAAATAAAGTTATAAATAAGTTATGAATAAACGGCTTTATATTATTTTCTTAGTTCCCCAACCAACCAAGCCAACGCCGCCCACGTCAGTGCTGTGTTGCTGAATGCCGAACGTGGGGAACCTCCAAGAAAGCGCGTAAAACGTGTTTAGGCACAATTACAGGCGCGACTTCTTCAATTGTGTTTGGACCGACAGCAGGGCACAAAGACCGTACAACAGTTCCTTCGAGGTGCAGGTCACAACATTCGATGGAAGCCGTGCAGAAATCAGCCGGAGTTGGAACAGTGTTGTACATCAACAAAAACAGTTTTCATAGTGACTCCAGTGTCTGGTTTTATTTCGGAAAACGTAGATCTTGAGTATTTCAGACTTTGGCTAGTTTTCATTAAATGCACTCTTTTTTTAATGTGAATTCATTTTTGTGAATTTTTTAATGAAATCGATTTGCAAGTAAACACGGTCAAAACTTATTTTAATATTCCGTTTTCTATTTTTTAATATAAAAAAAAATAAAATTTTGATGTTGCCATTTTGGTGTATTTTACACTGTGCCATTATTTCCTTGTGCCAATTTTTCAATGCGCCATTTTTTCCATTGCCATTCTTTCCGTTTCCAGTTTTCCCGTTTGCTATTTTTTCCGTACCCCAGCACCGTCAGAATTGCTATAACCCCGGAAATGAGACCACGCTGAAAATTGGACTCATTCTCATGGGAAATCCGATTTCCGCGATTCTGGTGCACATGAATTTCACTCTTCGAATAGATTTTTTTTTAAACTTTTCAGTGGGTGTTTCGGTTTTCCTTCACAGACACACCAATTTTGAAAGAAATAATTTTTGTGAATTATAAAGTTTGGTGAAAAAAGAACATGATTTTGCTACTAATTTCGTCCAAAGTATCTATCACTTTCTATCTCCAAACATATCAAGCTTTTTAACTAAGACCATAACATTTGTATGGACTGAGAAAATTGGGCGTGAATTGTGCGTAAAACGAACTGAAGTGTCTTGGTATAGTCTGTATATCTGGCGCATGTAAAGTAATTCGAAACCTTTCCAGAAAAAAAACATGACTTTGATATTAGCTTTATGAAACAGCATTCCACCACCCCCCCCCCCCCCCCAAACGCCCACCCCTACTCTTAGTCTCAAACCATGTGTTTCAGCAAGTATTTCACTGTGTCCTGCATATGTACAAATAAAACATATAGCGTATGCATCAGTGTAGCTGATGACATGTCCGGTGTTCCGTGCGGAGAAACATCCGTGCTGACAAACATCCGTGCTGAGAAACATCCGTGCTGAGAAACATCCGTGCGGAGAAACATCCGTGCGGAGAAACATCCGTGCGGAGAAACATCCCTTTGCTATGGGAGTCTATGGGAAAGGAGCTTTGCAAGCTAACGGGGGCAGGGATGTTTGCAGGCGCGGCGCTTTTCTCAAAAGTTCGAGCATTTTTTCCGGAAAGGAGTTATGTTTGAAAAACACATAAGGGGGTTTCAAGTATTTATTTGATTTTAGCGTGTAGTGTTTAAGAAGTCAATAAATGAGTTGCGCTGCATGTTAATGGAATAAGTGATACAAGATGCATGAAATAACTTGATTATTTCACCTCAATAGGGCAATAGGAATAACGTATATTTTTTCTTAATCCCAGATCTCAGTAATATATTCATGAAACTGTGTGCAGGCCAGCACCGGATTAAATCCAATACAATTATCCATAATCCATTTGAAAGCTGATATATTTAAATATTAAACAGAAAATTTCCCGTATTTATCCCCAAGGGGTGTAGGACATTTGACCAACCGAAATTTGGCCAACCGAAATTTGACCAACCGCAATTTGACCAACCGCAATTTGACCAACCTCTTGATGAAAAAACGGACATCTGACCAACTTCATAATTTATTGTTTTTCGTACCACTTATCAGTAAAACATTAGCAATCACAAATGTTCCGACAAAAGCAACATTTAAACAGTTATAACACTACAAGTAAAAGTACTGTCCAAATGTACCGGGATGGTAGTAATCTCATATCCTCGCAAAACTTCACATAAAACACGTACCTGAGATGACACTAAAGCTTCCACCAGGTCTGGGTTTGTTTAACGCCATGTATAACGCCGGGTTACGGAGATTAACGGGGCACGTGGAACTCAACCTTATGACACTCAATGACAGCGAGAGGATTAGCACAACATCTCTTTGATGCGAATGAGCACTTCTTTGAAATTACTTTTTCTTACGAAACCTCGAACTCCTAGATTTACAAGGTTATGTATATCTAAAACTGAAAGTTGGTCAAATGTCAGTTTTCCATTAAGCGGTTGGTCAAATTGCAGTTGGTCAAATTTCTGTTGGTCAAATTGTGGTTGGTCAAATTGCGGTTGGTCAAATTGTATGTACCCCATCCCCAAGAATTCGTTCGCACATGCAAAATTTTCTAAACCGGAAAATACATGGATAGAACCTATATAAGAGCTTTTGTCCGTAGCCGACCCTTTTGTCTATCTTCGAACTTTTTTCAGGAGATATTTTGTCGTGTATCAGAAATCCGTTTAACTACGCAATATATTCATTCTTAAATGGCTAAATTGCAGCTTTCCACTGTATGAGAAAAGGAAAACCCTGTTGCATTATATTACATAGTTATCAACACTTGACAAGCCTTTGGCTTGCAAGGGTTATATGAATTTGTGCGAGCAAAATTCGTCCTTTTTTTTCTTCTTGACAGTTTTTCCGATTTTTTGTGTCTTCTTTTCCTCTGACACTATGGGCCCTACGACCATGAAACTTGGGACTTATGAAGAGCTTGATCTGAACATGTGCATGTCACTTTTTATTTTCGTCTTTGATTTCGTTTTCTTTGTTAAAACGCCATGTGAAAAGAGTGTATTTTTTGCAAATAAATGCGTAGCATCTAACGACAGCACAGAATACACATTTACTCAGTGAGCTTTGTGCGAGCTCTCACTGCGTAAATAGATAACAAGGCGTATGCCTGATCAGTCAATAAAACTTTAAGTCAACAACAACCAAACACTACTCGGCTTATAAGACGTATTCAAGCTGTGTTGTTTGCAATATATTATTCAAGAAATAACCCATTGAAGAAAGTATTTGCGTTTTAATTTTTGTCAAGTGTTTAACATTTCGCTAGCGGAATGAGCTTCTAGTTGTTAAATAAAATACAGTGGGAAATGACTGTTATTTCCCTTTAAAATAACCCCGTGTCATTTATTTTCAACCTCAATTTCTTACCTTCTAAGCAAACATGATTGTTTGCTTACTTGGTCGGCCACATGTTTGGTTGGGGGATTATAAATGGGATTATTACGGTGATTTCTCAGAACGCCCCGGTGTAAGGAAACGTTTTGACCCCCAAAATATATCGACCTCCCGGTCGATTTGTTTTAAAACAAACAGACCCCCGGTCGATTTGTTTTAAAACAAACAGACCCCCCCGGTCGATTTGTTTTAAAACAAACAGACCCCCTCTGAAATGTTTTAATCCTCTTATTATTTGTTGATTTCTTTATTTCTTTCCACATACGGCCACCTTATTAGTGTCGTTAATTGAAATAAAAACTATATAAATGAATAACAACTGATTTAGCAAATAACATCTACATTTTCAAACACGAAAACACTTCCAACACCACTAACATACAGTCACTAAAAAAACTGTCCAAGCTCAATAATGGTATTTCAAAGGCTCAGAATAATAATTTTCTACATCAAGAGGTAGAAAATGCTTAAAATAGTATTTAAAAACCATATACACCTTTTTTACTTGGATTTTATATTTAAACATGATTATTTGGAGGGGGTCATTTTATTATAGGGGAGGTGTAAGGAAACGTTTTGACCCCCAAAATATATCGACCCCCCGGTCGATTTGTTTTAAAACAAACAGACCCCCGGTCGATTTGTTTTAAAACAAACAGACCCCCTCTGAAATGTTTTTAATCCTCTTATTATTTGTTGATTTCTTTATTTCTTTCCACATACGGCCACCTTATTAGTGTCGTTAATTGAAATAAAAACTATATAAATGAATAACAAATGATTTAGCAACTAACATCTACATTTTCAAACACGAAAACACTTCCAACACCACTAACATACAGTCACTAAAAAAAACTGTCCAAGCTCAATAATGGCATTTCAAAGGCTCAGAATAATAATTTTCTACATCAAGAGGTAGAAAATGCTTTAAATAGTATTTAAAAACCATATACACCTTTTTTACTTGGATTTTATATTTAAACATGATTATTTGGAGGGGGTCATTTTATTATAGGGGAGGTCTGTTTGTTATGGCGGGCTTTCCCAAAACAAATCGACCGGGGGGTCTGTTTGTTTTAAAACAAATCGACCGGGGGGTCGATTTGTTTGGGGGTCAAAACGTTTCCTTACACCGGTTCGTTCCCGAAAACGCGCGGGATGTTTCTCAGCACCGAACACCGGCTATCTTCGCGAATTATCAGTGCCTCCAGCCATGCTTCTTAAAAAATTACGGGATAACGTCTTGTTTTGACCATGAAAACGAAAACAAATCGAAAACAAAAGGATAGACGTACAACTTCACATCAAATACTACATATATGTGCAAAATGCGATGGTCCTAAGGCCATTGCGGTCACAGAAGAAGCAGAAACAAAATCACAGACTAGTTCAAGAAACAGAGGCCCGAAAGCATTTCCGTGCAGTTTCAATATACCAGGAATGCCAAGTTTCAGTCACGGTTAAAAGATTTCAAAAAAATGTGTTCTGTTGTCAGAAAATCCCGAAATGCGTAGTTTCCTGCGCAAAAATCCAGCAAAACAGAACAATAGACTGCTAATAATTATGTTATTAAACTGACAGGCCTCCCATTATGTGTCAAAACAAACTGCTCATGTGCTGCCTTTATTCCAGAAATAAGTAGTTTTAGTGATCTCCTGTAACACTTCTCAGAATACGCCATTTTAATGAGCATTAGCTGTTGGGCATTTGTGTCTTGAAACCAAATACAAATCATTTGCAAATCAAGGGCAAGATCGTCAGGCCTGACCCGACATTATGGTGATTATTGGTAGAAAAGATATTTATAAAATGTTCTATTCTGTCAGTTCACCCCCGTTGTGTGCTGATTATTATTAAGACATTCTCTTGGAAAGCGAAAGGTCTCCAGTTCAAATCCGTCTGGCCATATTTTATACGAGCTCATAAATTAATTCTTCACAAACACTTTAATCCAAAGGACCCCCTACCTTTGATTAAAATATGATGACGCCGGAGCGACGAGATTCAGTGAGACACGTTCATATAGGAGATTGAAAATTAGCGTAGATTCGCAACTCAGAAAATTACAATTGTAATTTGTATTTGGAATCAAACAATTTGATTTTTTTGTGTGTTTACATTAAAGGTTTTTGAAATTTCAGTTCAAACACCGATTGATTTTCCTGTAATCAATCGGTATTTGAACTGAAATTTCAAAAGCCCTTAATGTCAACACATAATACAACAAATTGCTTGAATCCAACTGCAAATTACAATTCACTATTAATAAATAGTCAAATTACAAGAAAAATCGTAGTCGATCTGGAACCATTCAAATCGTAGTCCAACTGCCACAACTCCGATCGTAGTCCAACTGAACCGTAGTCCAACTGCAACAACGAAATCCTAGTCCAAGTGGACCTTAGTCCAACTGCACACCCACAATTGGAAATCGTGGTCCAACTGAACAGTAGTCGAACTGAACCGTAGTCAAACTGTAACGTAATCCAATGCAAGTAACTGAGGGTTAAATGCAGGATCGGTATGCTTAAAAGTGCTGAGGGTTACACATTGTCTCGATAAGCTTCTTTAATGTAGGCAGCTTGTCTTGGCAGCATGAGAACATGGTTACAAAACTAGTCCTTTTCAATAACTTAGTTTATTCCTCGGTAAATATAAAGAGATAGTGCAAAAACTCAGCTACCAGAGTCAGAGAAGCGAGAAACGGACCTAACATGGGCTTACTACCCTAAGTAGCGAACTTATTTCACCGAAGCGGTATATTTTTGCAGTGGACTGCTTCTGATGCTATAGTATTTTACCCACTGCCCTCATAGAGACCTGTTTTAAGGAAGATTGACAGGTCAAACAGCAGAGACGTAGGTTTAGCAGCAGCGGGCAAGGGATAGAAGTGTGACCGACGTGACTGGAATAGAATCCTATCGAGACATGAGATTCAGATTACCTTCATTGCCTTGCACGCCTTAGGAGAGGAAACCAAACGGCGTCGGGTGCCCAAGGGGCACTCGAGAGCTGCTGCGACGGTCTGGGTTTCGTTTTGCGACCTTTGGCAAATTGCTTGCTGAACAAATGCATACTAGGACTTCACATACCGGCCTTGGGCAAGCTAGGACATCTACTGCCCAGGCTCTGTGATCTTGAAATGGGGATATGTACTTAGGTAACTTGGTTGTCACTGCGTTGATGAACAAGTCTATTTTAGGAGGGCCAAATTACCTGCTAACCTTACCTGCTTCCCGGACTAAGTACCACTCCATCCGTATGACTTGGTCAGTCTTCGGAAAGCAGCTCAACTATTCTGAGCTCAAACCAGTTTAAATGGTGATTTTGGAACTCGGGTGACGATACATCCTGCAACATCTCGTCTTGGTAGTGGATCATCAACCCCTGTAGTGACGTACCCGTTTGGATTTTTGCGTAGTGAGATGGGTGATGGAATATTGTGACTTCGCTGAGAAAATAAGCGGAGTGCGCCAGCAGCGAGTTGTTTCAATGACGCTTGAGTGACGCGTTTTGCCTTGGGACAATCGACTCTTACCAGTCTTTGGAAAAGTAAGTAATGTAACGTGCCCAGAGGCATTGTGTTCTATGTTGCTATTAGGCAGGCTAACAGTGATTCCATGGCAACCGAGCCCACTTGAGGACTCCCATTGCGTTTGAGAATACGTAAGGAGGAGAAATTAAAAAGAACTTTTAGCCCTATCTGGAAGCACAGAAACTTTGTGGCCTCGAGGTGCAATGGAATTTGTATGTAGGCATCGAAGATCTACGGACATAGCACACATTTCCTGTTGTAGAGTTTCTGTGATCAATTGCAATGTATTCATCTGAAACGTTCTGCGCCGATACTTGTTGAGAACTGATGGTCTCTGACCAGTCTCCAACCTCCTTTTTGGGTATCGCGAAAACTGCTGAAGAACCAGTTTTTGTTTTCTGGCATCTTCCGGATCGTTCCTTTCTTTCCTAATTTTGGTTCATTCCGTCTAATGCAGCAGCTTTGTCAGAGCCCGAGGTCAATAAGAGGCTTTTAGGCCATCTGGAGCTTTTGGTAGGAGAGTGATGGACGGTTTCAAACCCCTTGGTCCTTGAAAGGAAGGGAGTGATCGACCTTAGGATTACTTGCTGCAGTGCTCTCAAATCTTCCAAACATCCCCAGAATTGCCTATTGTATACTGCCTAGTTAGAAGGCACTGCAACTTGATAAATTTTCTTTTTGGAGTAAAACTATCGACTAGAGACGGTCAGTATTGTGCATGTTATCTGTTATGTTGCTGAATAGAGAGCGTCTATGTTAGCACATTGGAGGGGGGCTGGTTTGGAATGCTTTGGCGATGCTGGTGACCTTCCACTTGATTTGCGCAGAACCTATGCGCCTTCTGTTGATTTTTTTCTGATTTTGGCGTTTTTACGGGAGATGATGCCCTAGATGTCAGGGTTAGGTCTTGCCACTGAGCCATAGTATCTCTTTTAATCCAACTATGGAGGCGTGACGCAGATATCTAAGACCAGCATTGTTGGAAGAATGCGTCACGACGCTGGTGCACCTAGGAGGTCATCACACACATAGAGATCTCCGCCTAGTCTCGGATGGCCAAGGCAAGACATTCCAGCCGTTTGATCGATACCAGGTCTGTGATGCATAGGTCACCCATCGCGATTTTCTAGGCTTTCAAAGTGTGTTCTTGAAATGGCATAATGTTCAAGGTGTGGTATGCAGACAATTCTAACAACCTGGCGCCTTTTTCAGCTAAAATAGTGCCTGAATTGGCCAGTATAGAGGGCATCCAAGACATTCGTTTCTCTGGTTAGTCGAAAGCTTTTGCAGTTTTTGGACGGGTTTAAACGAAAAAGATTCCATCCTTTGCTTTCATCCATTTTCTTGAACTCATTTCTGCTCATGCGTATCGCATTGATAGCGCCCTACGATGGACTATCTTTGCAAACGGTGTGACGCAATCTACCTGAGCCAACCAAGCGATTTCTTGAATTTCGTCTATGAATAATACATCCTCCGGGGCCAAACTGCTTGAGGTGAAGGTGACTGAACTGTCTTCTGGTTAAGACGCTAAGTATGTAGATGGCCTAACTTGACAAAGAGAGATACCCTGCATGAGTATGCCGTCCTTTTTCAGTACGTATCGGTTGGTAATCAGAGGAAAAACGACCCAGGAAAGAGGTATAGATGTGACTAAGAAATTACCAAGGAACGTACCGAACGACCCAAAGTAACCACGACAGATACCACGGCATGGGAATTTGAATTTGTTGTTCCAAATTTTTTCACACACTACATAAGGTGTATGGCCTCGTCCACAAGACAGCGGTGACTCAGAAGAGTCTCTGGAAGGACTACGTTGCCAGAAATGATAGCCAAACGCAGCAAAAATAGACCAACAGCTTGGTAACTGATTGCTGGAGATAACTTACAGTAAAGACTGGCACAGTATATTCAAACGACTCAAAAACTCAAAAGACTCGAAAACAATTCATCTGAATGTGGAGGGTACGACAACTCGTCTAATTTATGTTAATAGAAAAAATTCTCAAACTCCCAATAATTTACTGCTTCATAGATTCACATTTGTTATAATGTACAACATTATAAAAGATGCTAATTGCTGCTGGTTAAAAATAAATTTACAATCTAAAAGCAAAGCGGTTACTTTTTCATGCTTGTTTTAAAGATGAGTAGTCTGGAGTTCGAGTGCTGGCCGTTGTCAAAAATGAGCAACTGTTGTGGGCCTTCGCCAGCGGTTTCAGCCCTTTCACCCTCACACCTACTAGATTTTCAATATCATCTGGCACACGAGGCATAACCTACACCGGGGGATTAAGCACTTGAAGATTTAAAGGCGCACATATGGACATTTAAACTCCGGCAATGCAGACAACCCTTGATAGTGATGGATTTTCTTTTGATTCTGCAAAGGCTTTAGTCAGTAGTCTTTGATAATGAGTAAGACGGTGTGGTGTGATGGGGGAGGGAATTAGTGTGCAAGCGCTGGCTGTTCCGGGTATAGACTACCGCATTCACTTATTTAACTGTGCATATTCAGGTGAAAAATTGTTCTTACAGCGTACTTTGAATAAAAATATTGCAGTTGTATAAAATTTAGCTGAATTGTCGTACCCCCTCCCCTCATTAAGATGACCTTTCGCTAGACGAATTGTTGCTTGATGAATTTTCGCTAGATGAACTGTCGTGGATATGGATGAGCATCAGTTTCATGTTGCTGTCGTAAATCCAGCGGAAAATGCGAGGCACATTTCTGGGGACTAACCAAAGGGTATTGTTTCTACCCTGATGTAAACTCAGCAAAATACAACTAAAACTGTTCAAAATACTAAATCTAGGCTTCTACTGAACCAAATTTATCCTAACATAAAGCGGTGATAAAATAAGCTAATTAGTTGAACAGACTGAAAAAGAAGCCATATCACACCTTTACAACTGGTTCCCACGCAACTATTTGTTGCGTTTGTTTGCCATAACACGCGAAAGGGAATGTCATATTGGCCAAGCTTAGGCTCACTGCAGATTGGCTAATCAGATTGATTCGAACTGCAATAACAAAACTTGTTTCTGTTGTGCAAGAATTCATTTCATATGAAGGGGACCCATCTAAAAGTGGAGATAAGCGAATTTAAAGCTTCTGCGAAGCAAAACACCTTTTTCTAGAGTATAAAACTTTGCCTCATATGTTAAACGCATAAAACCTATAAATATTTTGGCTTTTTTAATTTCGTAAAATCATATGTGTAAAGTCAACTTTTAAAAAGATGATTTATTCTCACTATTAAAATCTTATATAGCTATTACAAAAACCTTTCAAACCGACAATGCAGAAGCAATTACTCGGCGAAGAAGTTGGCATGGAAAACGAAGTTTATTTAGAGTTCTTTAATTGTATAGTTGTCGTCTTTGCACTTGTTTTGTCACTTTTGTTTAATGTGGCAACTTGGGCAATATTTAGCCATGATGGCTTGTTATATTTACCTGAAATGGCTCGTTTCCTTTGGATGCTTTCTAGTCCATTTCCATTTTCCATTTCAGCACTTTGATAACTTTCGATTATCATGCCTGCAGCCCTTAAATTTTCCATTCCCTGCTTTATTGGATTGGAGAAGCAGTTTCATGAACAGAAACCTTTTACTTGCCGTGTGGTATGATATTTAAAGCTTTATGAAACCTTTGATGATAATCACATTTTTATTTTGTTATAAACAGTTTGGCTCTGTTTCTGGAACTGCCCTGTAGATAGATTCACCACATTGCGTTGTAGATTTTTCGAGGAAGAGATTCATGCTGTAAATTTAGGATTGGGGATTTTTTTATTCTAGTAACAACAAAGAAATGAAAACATTTTTAAACGACCACTTAAATGAGGCCGTCAAACAGCATTGATACAGGACTTGGTTAAATACACCAATCGGATTGATTGATTTTCAAGTCAATGCTTTTTTTGTTGCCCAGAACAAAAAAGTCGATGCGCATTACAATTAGTTGTATTAAAAAAGGCCAGTTAAATCATGTAACAAAGCATATATTGACTTATTTCGAGTCAACATGAAGATCCTATTGATAAGTTACGAAAATGTTGACGTGCAGGTAAATATTTCCTACTGGTCAATAATACTTCATGCTGACTCAAAATAAGTAAATATCTGATGATTATCCAAAACTAATACGCAATGAAGTTGAACATGGTTTGCTTTCAAACTCTCCCTGTTTCATTTTCAGGCGACTTTTTAACAAAGAGTTCTCGTCACGGTTAACAGAAATAAACTAAGATGCATTTAGTTTAATAGTTGTGAAGTTTGGCTTGTTTGTTCAAGGTGCAGGCATAACTGGTCATGCTGGTCAACACACAAATGGCCATCAATCAAACTGGCTACCAAACAAGTAGCCACCAGTGAAAGTGCCAGCAAACACATGATCAGCCCGGCCGTCAAGTGGTCACCAATCAAGCTGGACATCAAACACGTGGCCATCAGACAAGCTGGACACCAAACAAGTGGCCACCAGACAAGCTGGACAGCAAAAACGCGGCCACTAGACAAGCTGGACACCAAACAAGTGGTCACAAGACAAGCTGGACACCAAACAAGTGTCCACCAGACATGCTGTACAGCAAAAATGCGGCCACCAGACAAGCTGGACATCAAACACGTGGCCATCAGACAAGCTGTGCAGCAAAAATGCGGCCACCAGACAAGCTGGACAGCAAACAAGTGGTCACCAGACAAGCTGGACACCAAACAAGTGTCCACCAGACATGCTGTACAGCAAAAATGCGGCCACCAGACAAGCTGGACATCAAACACGTGGCCATCAGACAAGCTGTACAGCAAAAATGCGGCCACCAGACAAGCTGGACAGCAAACAAGTGGTCACCAGACAAGCTGGACACCAAACAAGTGTCCACCAGACATGCTGTACAGCAAAAATGCGGCCACCAGACAAGCTGGACATCAAACACGTGGACATCAGACAAGCTGTACAGCAAAAATGCGGCCACCAGACAAGCTGGACAGCAAACAAGTGGTCACCAGACAAGCTGGACACCAAACAAGTGGCCATCAGACAAGCTGTACAGCAAAAATGCGGCCACCAGACAAGCTGGACAGCAAACAAGTGGTCACCAGAGAAGCTGGACACCAAACAAGTGGCCGTCAGACAAGCTGTACAGCATAAATGCGGCCACCAGACAAGCTGGACAGCAAACAAGTGGTCACCAGACAAGCTTGAACCAAACAAGTAGCCACCAGTCCAGCTGGACACCAGGTGGATGGAACTTTCCCCACTACCTTTTTCTGTCCAGCCCTATTCCTCCCTTTTGTTCACACTAAGCCCTTTTCCCGCCCGGGCTTTTTTCCTCCCGGTGTCCCAGTGTTTGTGGGCCCCCGTGATTATGGTCCGGTCGGACCCTCATTCCTAGGAATCACGCCCCCCCCTGGACCACAGCCACTAGTGAATATGCCCCCCCCCCTCTAGTCGAACACGGTCCCCCGGGAGACAACAATCCCTTAGGAAAAATGGTCCCCCCAAACTTAAGAATAGGTAGGAGTATGTAACTGAATTCAGGGATCTTGCGATTAAAATTATGCTTGTCTTTGCATGAATTCTTCATCTGGCAAAATTTGCTAACTAAAATTTTTTTCAAACGCTTTCATCATACAAATTTAAAAAATCGCCAAAAATACATTTTCAACGGAAATGAAAAAAATACACTATATGTGGGTTTTTCTTGTCACGTTTCAGCCTAATCCAACCAACTGTTTCGAAGATATCGCAACAATATGGCCCAAAAAAGTTAAAAATAAAAAATTTAAAAAGTCGTCAAAAATACATTTTAAACGGAAATGAAGAACAGCTTTGCAGTATACATTTGCGCAATATGTGTGTTCTTCTTGCAACGTCTGAACCTTATCCAACGAACTGTTTTGGAGATATAGCCTGCCAAAGTGAAAAAATGCACGAACCCCTCCTCCTATGTTCAAAAATTTGCCAAAAATAGAATTTTTAAAGGAACGAAAAAAATAATATGGGCATCATCTAGATATGTACCCCAATATGTATGTATGTTTTGAGAAGAATCGACTCATTAATTTCATAAGAACTCACTGCGGACAGACGGACGGACACACCAAATACTATATATGTCTCCCTTAGCGGGAGACATATAGTTACACCAAATGTATATGCTTTCATCTGAACAGATCAATGCAACACGATGGCCAGAATTTTTAATTGGTAAAGCCCTGATTTAATCTTTTTGTTAACCCATGAATCCACATCTAAGACTCTGTAACAGAACTTATATGTGATGTTTGAGATCAATAATATAGGGGATTATCGCGCGTGAGAAAATCTTGAGTAAATCTATTTAAAACCTAATGAATCCACGCCCAAATTTGCCCGGTATAAGGTGCCCATTTTTTTTTCAAACTATTATTCAACTGAACTTGAACATGGATAGCGAAACGAAGGAAATCGGTGAAAACATAAGCGGTGGAGATACAGCAGGAAATCAAGAATACAAGTGGCTCAAATACACAGATACTTCATTGAAACTTAAAGCACTTGGCAAGTTAAGAAAATCTACTCAGAACATTTATATCAGTAACCTAGCAGATCATAACACTCCAGTCTATGCAATATAATATATACAATGTAAGCATCTGTACAGTGTTTGTTAAAACTAGTTGCATTTGTTGTATGTAAATAAATATGATTGGAAATTGCAATATAATTTATGAAAGTAACTCTTATTTACTCCTACTTTATTTAAAATCTATAATTTGACAGAGTTCAGGCACCATAAATAACGCACATCTATGATATCAAGGGGGGACCGTAATCACTAGAGGGGGACCCTAATCCCTAGTGATCATGGTCCGGGGGAACCGTAATCACTAGGGGACCGTGTTCACTGTCACACCGACACTTTTTCCCCAGTTTTTTTTCATACTTTTCTAAAAAAAATCAAAATATTTTAAAATAATTAAAAAAAATTAAACATACTTTTTTTATCTTAATGGATCAAAACCTGTTTCAAGCAATTATGAGAGCATTTAAGTGCCAGAGATCATCTATCTTAACTCCTGTTTTCCTGGTATTCCCGCTATGGATATGCAGGAGGTAAGTTGCAATTAAGTTTACATCTATAATTTCACTTCTGAATAGATCACTTGATAATTCGAATTGCAATTAATTTCTCATCTGCAATTGCAGCTCTCAACAGATCAATTAACTAGTGATCATTGTGATAATTGTACTTCTGAATAGATCAATTAATCGAGTGATCACTGTGATAAATTTAATAAAACAAATAAAAGGTCTATGTGATATTTCTTATGCGATTGGGTATATAAACCGGTCGTTTTTTAAAGGCTGTTCTCTTCTCTGCTACGACGGATATACATACACCAAGAAAAATCTTCGAAAACAACAGTTCGTTGGGAATATTCCAACCGAAAATCATTTGAAATCACGTGCAAAGGATTGGTGATTATAGATATTTCTGTAAATTTAAAGTCTATTCAATTGTTAATTAATTAATAAGTAGTAATTAGCAATTAAGCAGTAATTAAATTAAAATTAAATTTATTTGCTTAATTATAATAGTTGGATTTTATAAATGTGTTACAGGTCACCACGAACAAGGTCATCCCGCATGAACATGACATGCGAATGGCCGGGTGTCGAAAGTGCGACTGGATCTCAAATTCCTCCATACTCTCTCCTGACTGTCCCCTTCCCCCAGTACAATTGATCTATTGAGAATTAAAATTAATTGCAATTCGCAGTACAATCTCCTATCTTGCAAGTATGAGTTGACCTACTGAGAAGTGCCGGCATAATACCCACAATTACTTGAAAGAGGCTTTGATCCATTAAGACCACAAAAATGTCACATTTTATACGAGAAATATGTTTAAATAATTTTTTAGTTATTTAAAATAATTTCCCTTTTTTTTGGGGGGGGGGGGGAGTTCCGGACGGCACAAAACCCTGGCGGGAAAAAGGCCTAGCGTGTACAAAATGAGGGAACAGGGCCGGGGGGGGGAGGGACGGGAGGGAAATGTTCCTGGCTTCTGGACACCAAACAAGCTGGCATTCCATAGAGTTCAAAAGTTCTTGATAGCATAAATAAAATATTTGAAAGCAAAATCTCAATTTTGTGTTCATTGAATTATTTTCTTTTTATTGATGTTAAGAATTTATTTTAGATAACATTATTTCAGAATGAAACTTTTTAAATTTATTTATTTTTTAATCTGCAAATGATTTCTTGCTCTCATAGATTGACTTTTGATATTAATTTTTGATATCAGTCGGCTTTTTATGTCTTAAATTCAGAAGTAAACATTGATTTATTGATATCTTAATCATATTTTGGTATCAAAAATTGGCACTTAATGTTAAAATGAGATTTCATACGTATTTAATCTTTATTGAACGCATAAATTTTTATAAGGTTATGCAAACTTATGTTCTTCTTTGCTGTTTGTAATTATTTTCATATTGAATACGAAGACGCTCAATTTGTCCCTGCCTATGTATTGTTATAGCGACACCTGAGTAATACTAGAATTAACTTAATGTGTGCAAGTGCGGGCTTTCGATCCGCCCCTAATATATACACAGGAATTACAAAGCCTTCTGACAGACGTACCAAGTCTGGCATTTTGTGGCATTTTTGGCAGCGAGTATGCTTTCTTTGATGTTGAGTAAGCATGCAAGATAGTGTCTTTGAAAAAAGAACCCAACTAACACAAGAGAAAGTTTACCATTTTTTGGCTTTAAAGCTTCACCATTCTTTCCGTTTACCATTTTTTCAGTACCAATTTTTTTGCACCATCCCACACGTACAGCCCGAAAAGACAAAAATGTCGTATAAGCATGCACAGAAATAGTAAATTAACGTTTTAGAGCAAGTCTAGATGGATATCAGCTGGGATAATGTGTGCAAGTCTGCTCTTTAATAATGCGGTCACGACGCCCACAGAACCGCCAGTATCGCATCTCTGAATGGTACTGCTGTCACAATAAATCTCTATCTGGGATCTCCCCGTTGCTTCACTTTAGGGCTAATCCAGAATCTATAGGAACTTAGGCTATCTCCATAATCAGACAAAATCTCAGGCCAACAAAACAGCGTGTTTCTGAAGGTTGCATTGTAACCAGTAATACTAAATTTGCACCAACAAATTACTACTTTTATCGTAGGTTCTTCTATTATTCTATTTTTGCACATCTCTTAAAAGTATCTACGTTATTATCCAGACTTCATTCCAGCCACAATTTAATGCCCTTTGTTTTATTTTTCCTTCGTTCTTTTTGGCTGTCCACCAATAAGGGCCGCCCCCTCCTAGCGGGAACAGGACAATTCCCCCAGACAATTCCCCCCCGAACAATCCCCCCCGTAGGACAATTCCCCCCGAGGACTATCCCCCCCCCCCACCCCCATATTCATTTTTGCTTTTCTTTGAATTTCTCTCTCTCTCTCTCTCTCTCTCTCTCTCTTTTTTTTTTTTTTTTTTTTTAAGTAATTGCCCTTTTATCTAATTGGAGACAGTGTAATTGTTCTTTCAACATTGTCTCAATTGTCCTAGACCCCTCCCAATGTGGGTGAAGTCTTACCTCTTTACATGATAAATTTCGCACAAGTAGCAATACCTATTACTTAATAAGTGTGTTTAATTTGATAAACAAATCGCTACATCACACGGATAATATCCAACATTATGGGCGTCGTTACGACAAGTTCTTATTTTATTATAGCCACGGAAAACGCCACTAATTTCTGACTCTACAAGAAAAAATGGGGTTTTGTTGACGAGCGCTAGGAAACGTGAAGTTATTCAGGAAGACGGATGAACTTGCTTGATATTCATTAGTCTGAATTAATGGCAATTTGAACGAAGGTTATGGTTCGCAAAGTTTTCACCCCTTTGCAACCCAGTTAACAACATACCATGTTAGGAAGGCGTGTTATCGCTTACAGCTATTGTTTTATGAGCAGATTAAGAAACGATGGCAGTAACGTCTGATGGAGGCATAGTGCCACATTACACTGAAAAATTATTGATGCCAAATGGTGTATTTTTTATCCATTTTTAATACATCCTCTTAGTGTTTGCGCGTCACATCACTCATACAGCTATTTATTGTCAATATAATCTAATGTGGCAATTGTGTCCCAAATGTGCGTCAACAAGTCTTCAAGTACAATTTGGATCGGAATGGCTTTGTTTTTGTCTGACGGTTTACTCTGGCTAGACCGCTGCGTAATTCCTTGATTTTATTAGCAAACCCGTTAACCGGGCGCTGCGAAACCACACGTACCTTTAATTTTGTAAACAAAAACAATAGGGCACACGTAAACTAAACTAAAGCATCTTCCTAGTTTTTTTAGGCCTTCCAAGGATTGTTTTCGATTAACGTATATATGTTAACGTATATATATAAGATACGAAATTCTGCAATGCGTTGATGTGATATTCATATTGTTCATCCTGTGGTGCTGATTGACTGTATTACCCATTTTTTATCAATAAACAATTCAAACTAATGTTTTTTTCTGATTCCTGTGATATTCTCTTGTTATAGATAACAGTTTGCCATTTCACGCAATGGCAAACCGAAAATTTAGGTAATTTCGTGAAATAACGTAACTTTTAGGTTATTTCGTGAAACGGCAAAAGATTTTAGGCATTACGCGAATTTATCCAATACGGTTTGCCATTTCGTGAAATGGCGGGTTTCCAACATTGACTGTAACATATATAAATATTCGGAAATGACGATTTTGTGCCTTAGTAGGTAAAGACCTCGGTTGAAGAGTGGCATGATTGAAATTGATCATGTTAGTAGGTGTCGAAAAGTAAGTAACTAGGTGTTGTTTTTGACGATCACTTTTGTTTCAAACGGTATTTCATGGGGCTCTTTCGACCCGTTTTTAGATACCGCCAGTTAACAAGAAACAAGAAAAAAGGCCACATATTAAAGAGGTATTACCGAATTACACAGAGACCATCAGTTAGTATAGACTCAGATCTAGGAACAATTTCAGTCCATAAATCCTGACAGTTTGTTGGATTCTTCACGGATACCTGAAGAGCGGTGCTGCTGGTAACGCCCGGGGTAGTGGTAAAGGAAGGGAAGGCCAATTCGAACCATAGGTGTTGCCATGAGCTTAAAAACAAAAAAAAAGAAAAAAACAAAAAAAAAAAAAAAAAAAAAAAAAACGTAGAGGAAGGGGGGATTGCTCTTGTACTCATAAATATATAATTTAGAGAAAAGGGTTGGATTTTTTAAAATAAATTTCATACACCGCATTTAGACGGTAAAATTTATAAGAGTGTCTGCGTTTCTTACGCATGGCGACCAATTTCAAAGTGAGTGAGAGGTAATAACAGAAACACAGATAAGGTACCCCAGTCATCGTAAGTAAAAACTTTGACTCATGTGCAAACGGTAACTGCTTACGCGAAATAATCCCTTTCAATAATGTTTGGAGCTGCTGTATGGGTTTCTCAAAAGTAAGAAAAAATGTATCTGAATATTGTACGTGGTAACAATCAATTCTGTTCGGTCTTCCAATTACTTTTGGTCATTTTGGGCGTATAGGTGTGCTAAGATAAAGAATTGTTAAATAATTCAACAAATGGTAGAACGCATATTTTTTAAAACAAGAGTCTATGGTGTTGTTGGAGTAATGACGGTCAGGCCCGGTAACTTGTAAAGCATAGCGACCCTGAATCATAAAGAAGCCTGCATTCTCCCTTGACCTAAAGTCTTTCAAATTAGTCCTAGCAATATTAATTTAATATGCCGACATCAACAATATTGTCCATGGACAATAACGCAGCTCACGAAATACTGATGTCAAGATTTATGACATTTAAGTATGCCCTTTAACCAAAATTTCAAGGCAGTGAGGCTATGTAGCGGGTCTCACTCAAAATTTTAATACAAAGATGGATTATCGCCAATGCTTGCGCAAATTTTGGGAGAATTGCCAAAAAAAAGAAAGAACAGCAACAGCCACGCAGGTACTAATATCCGCTGCCTTTATTAAAAAATGTCAAGACAATAAGACCATATCCTTGCGTCAGTTAAGATCTTACTAAAAAAAGTGTCTTTTTTTTACAAATTTTCCATTATTTGGAAAACTCCAAAAATAATAATAATAATAACAATAATGAACAAATAAATATTTAAATAAATAAAATAATAATTCTAACAGCCAGGTTGACACTTGTGCCCCTGCAGTCAATCAACTTTTTACGATATTTTCCCTGAAATACCAAGAGGACGTCTTTATGTTTCCAAGAAATTGGTTTTCGGTCAACATTTTCACTGATATTTGACGAATCGACAAAAATAAATAGCCAGTTACACATTTATGCTTTCTGACTTCAACTAAAAAGTTAAAACCTTTTAATAAGTTCCTAGACATTATTTCCTAGACATGCGCGTACATACGCACATACCGCTACAACGATCGCTACAAACCCTGCTCCTGTAAGAAGCTCCTGTAATGAGAGCACAAATTTCTGGTTCAAACCATTTTTCGTTTAATGCATTAGTTATTACGTTTACAATTAAGAAAACACAACAGTATAACTGTGGAATAAAACACAAATTGTTTAGTTGTTGAAATTAAAGCTTAAGTACAAGTTGGATTTAAAAGTCAATTGAAAATCGAATAGACAGATTTTCGTCATTTTCGGGAACACGACCATGTATACATTCCGTCAAAATGTCGATCATACGTTGTCCCGTGATATCGGACATAAGGCCGATCGAAAGTGATTCAAAGTGCTGGTTTTTGCTCTTGCTTTTGCATCAAAATCGACAGATTTCATTTAAATAATGTAGATTTTAACATTGCATGAGCTCAAGTAAGGTCATATATTCAAGGTATGGCGCTATTTTGCACAAAATAATAAATTTAGCAGGGTAAGGGTGTTGCATGAGAAACACTAAGCCCTTTACTTACACTTAAGGCGCAAGCCTAAGGGCAATCAAATGACATCCTACGTAGTTCGGGATGAACAACCATCTTAGTGTGATTAAAATATTTCATATTACTGTTATGAAATATTTCAGATCAAAGTACTCTAGTTAGTTAGCTGGTTAATTAGTTAGTTAATTGGTTAGTTAGTTAGTTAGTTAGTTGATTGGTTAGTTAGCTAGTTAGTTAATTGGTTGGTTAGTTAGTTAGTTGGTTGGTTAGTTAGTTAATTAGTTAGTTAGTTAGTTAATTAGTTAGTTAGTTAGTTAGTTAGTTAGTTAGTTAGTTAGTTAGTTAGTTAGTTAGTTGGTTGGTTAGTTAGTTAGTTAGTTAGTTAGTTAGTATATACTCGTGTTTTACCAAATATGCTCAGACCTCGTAAAAAGACTTGATCATTAATTTACAGCATATTTGGTAAATGGGCCGATAATACTCTAGCTATAAATATAGTTCAGAAACTAGCTTTTGACAATGGAGAATAATGATAGATTTACCTTTTGTGTTTCATTACATTTGCGAACGCATTGTATATTTTTACGTCGTATGCAACATTACGAATGCATACATAAACTGTATACTCATAATTTGCCTTCTTTTTGGCTGGTTCCTCAAAGTTCTTCTATGCAGCTTAAAAACAACTCGCCTTTGTTTGGCAACTTATCCAGTATCAATAAGGATTCTGAAAAGCACTAATATGCATGTAGATTTGTATTACTTTAACTCCGAGGTCAAAACTGACTCCGGATTTTCATATCAAAGAATTTCATATAAGGTTTGATATATCAGATTTGCATATCAAAAATAAATCTAGTCCAAAAGAAGTACTTCTTGTTCTGTTTTCTTCGAAAACATCAGCAAAAGGTTCATAAGGTAAGTGTGTGCGAAAACAGCCGGGAGATACCCGTTCGAAAACAACTAATGGACCGCTTTCTGTCAAATTTTCTTGTTAGAAACGCTAGTCAACGAAAACGCAACAGTTGCATAATCATTTAGGAAAGCGTAAGCCCCGTCCTTCTAGATTCAGTTAACCTACAGTTTCTATGAAATCATGCTTTAACAATGGCCCCCAGCCATAAAAACTGGGGGCAATTTATGGAATCTGGGGGCCATCGCGGCCCCAGTGAAAACTTTAGGGACCATTTTTTGAAAATGGGGGCCATGGCCCCCGCCAAAAGTATCCGTGTCATTATTATTATTATTATTATTATTATTATTATTATTATTATTATTATTATTATTATTATTATTATTATTATTATTATTATTGTTATTGTTATTATTATTATTATTATTCACAAGTTCTACAGACGTCCAAAGTTTCGTTGTCCTAGGGTCCATAGTGCCAGAGAAGAAGACGACGTAAAAAATCGGACCACTTTCAAGAAAAAACTCCATAGATTGATAACTTAATACCAGCTAAATGTATTAGCTAACAACACAGCTTGAATACGTGTTATAAGCCGAGTAGTATTTAGTTTTTGTTGACTTGTTATTGACGTTTTATTGACTGATCAAGCATACGCCGTGTTATCTATTTATGCAGTGAGAGCTCGTACAAAGCTGAGCAACTGTGTGGTGTTCTGTGCTGTGCGTTAAATGCACCGCATTTACTTGCAAAAAATACACTCTTTTCACATGCCGTTTTAAGCAAGAAAACGAAATCGAAGGCCAAAATAAAAAGTGTCATGCACACGTTCATATCAAGTTCTACCTAGTTCCCAAGTTTCGTGGCCCTAGGGCCGATCACTGACAAGAAAAAAAGATACCAACGGCTGCTCGCACAAATTCAAAAACCCCTTGCAAGCCAAAGTGTTAATGAAGCTCGACCTTTTCCTCAACACATGAATGTGGATTGCACACACCCTGTTAATCTTTGCACTGATCACGCTCATTTCTGCACGAAACACAATCACACTCGCTTGTCTCATTTTGATAAAAATGCTCGGCCTGACTAATATAGTTGTGGGCTGTGACAAAAAAACTTTACTTCTTACTTTTGGTTATGCCAATGAAATTGACTACACTTGGTGATATTTATTTAACATCACAGGCCGAACTTTTTTACTTTGCCACTTCCGGTTTTTTTAGTAACGATTACTACTGACTATATTTTGACTTCTACCAAGTGCAGTTGTCCATCTCGCATTAATATCTTTTCGAAACAAACGGCAAAAGCACAAATAGCAACAGAGAAGGTGTAATATTCTTTACGATACTTAGAGAAAGATCTTCCGTGCATTCCCCAAACCCCTACCGCTTCCCCGATAGATATTATGAGAAAAAGGGGGCGATTTGTAAGTATTGTAACAATATCAAAACCACAGGAACATAATAAATTGGCAAAGCATACAAGCTGCATAGCATAGCTTCCCAGTAAACATTGTGACGTTGATATAACACTGGATAGTCATGTCTCCCGAAACAGCGTCTATCTTCCAACGTTAAATAGACAACAATAATCTAACGTCTAATCAACGTTGCGTGAACGTTTTAAATGAAAGTTGAAACAACGTCTATCTCCCAACGTTGTATAGACGTAGGAAAACCAACGTAGTATCAACGCCGGGAAAGCACCGACGCATAGACCTCAGGACAAGGAAAATCGAGAATCTTGACAGCAACAGTCACAGTGTGGCCATCGTCTTTCACAGTACCCCACCACTGGACCCTTCGGTATCGTAGGATATTTTTGTAGTCCATATCCATGAATATTTTTCAAAACGTACGGAGGAAAACACTTGCGGAAAATCGACTTCATACATACCCTGCCTGACCGGATGACCCCTTTGCACTGTGACCAGGGTTCACCACTCTATAATTGTGGTTGTCAAGATGGCGATGCAAGATTAATATATCCCCGTCTATACAATGTCGCTTTCAAAAACTGATCTAAATGACAAATTGCAGTCGTCATTGTTCTGTCCATTTTTCATCAACCGAAAATAAATTGTGTACGTCTTTTATATCAAGTAGAAATTAAAAGTCATAACTGAAAGTAACAACTCGAACAAGTGGCTCTTACTGCTACCATTTTGTTATCCCTATGCCATCGTGCTTACATATATATATATATATATATATATATATATATATATATATATATATATATATATATATATATATATATATATATATATATATATATATATATATATATATATATTATCAGCATCACGTTTCCAATTACATTGTATCTGTTAAAACAAAACTCGGATATGTTTGGAATCTCCCTGCCCCAATCTCCTTGCTTCCAAATCAGATTGCCCAGTGTGTCTGTTAAAACAAAACTCAGATAGGTATCAACCCTCCCTGTCCCGTCTCCTTGCTTCCATAACTGTGCTGTTTTACAAAGTGACAAGCCTAGCTTTGGGTTGAAATGGACGGGATAGTTCCTGAGAAATCGTTGTAGATCGTAAAATACATCATTCTGCAAAAAGTGGAGGTTTGTGCAAAGAATACACCCTATTTGGCCATCTGCCCTTTGTAATATATATATACTCCAAGTTCGATCGAAACCTCCCCGGGTCTTGTAGAACGTGTAATAGATACTGAGCGTCAATGAAAAGTTCCGGGAAGAAAATTTGGTATATTTTACAATTCTCTTTATGTCATGTACGGTAAACAATGCTTAAGTATTGGGTACTAGGTTCTACACCGCTGTGTAATATTGCCAATCAGTGTCACGCATGAGTGACTCTTCTAGGGAAGGAAAGAGTGACCACTGGAGTCGATTACGGCGTCTTATTTGCGTCAGCATTGTACCGCGAACCGGTCTTCGGCTTCGTAGCCGGCGCCTAACTTTGGATGCACTAATGCGTGAGTTGTTCCTTCCTGGAGTCTCGTTTGCAGTCCGAGTGGCAGACCTAAAGCGGTTTCCGAGATGCAGAAGTGTAATGTGGCGATCATGCACAAGTGTGGTCACTCTTTCCTTCCCAGGGAGTGGTCTATCATCGGCGGAACCCGTTTGATTGTAGCGCTCGACTAGTTTCCGAATGGTTGTTCGACTGCAGCCAAAATGACGCCCTACCTCGCTGTAATTCGCGTTCGCTTGCGTCATGCCGAGCGCAATCAAGCGTTCTTCACGCGATAAACGCGGCATAGCTAACCGTTTTGGGTATCTCAATCTTGATTCGTGTTATCCCTTCAAACCGCTTTGCATTGAAACCAAAATACTGCAGTATTGCCCAAGCTTTCGAGTAGCAGATGACCAAAATCTGTTTTTGGTCGAAAGTCGGCCGATAGAGTAACTCACACGTGACACTGATTGGCAATATTATACAGCGATGTAGAACCTAGCACCCAATACTCAACATTGTTTACCATACATGACATAAAGAAAATTGTAAAATATACCAAATTTTTTACCCGGAACTTTCATTGACGCTCAGTATATGTGGCAATAGCACCGCCTTGTATATTGTTCTCTTCATTTCACTTATCTATGCTGTTTGGCAACTTTGGCTCCAAGCCGTATAATAGAAACTGGAAAACTGCTCATTAAAGAAAGGCCTCTAACGCATATTGTGTGGATAATGTACAAAATGTGTGTATGTTAGAGAGCTGATTCACTTGGCGACTTTGTAAAACCACTGAAATTTTCAGCATCTTTATAAAGTCGCTGGTTTCAGGCCCTGAAAATTTGACAGATGCGCTGAAATTTGCATGGATGAATATCAGAAAGGAAATAAGTAAGGAAGGTATTCGCAAAACAAAACATATATACATTTGTACGTATCTGGGCATCAAAGTTCTCTCCAAGTTCTTAATTCGAAATATTACAATGCATGGCAAATTCTCTGATTGTTCACAAACCCATTGAGCGACGTTAGTCAACACCTAAAACTCCCACGCCCCCCCCGCTCCCCCCCCCCCCCCCACACACACCGTTCAGTGCGTCACTTTCAACCAATAAAAACAGATGACGGAAACAAACGATTTTAGCTATGAAAAATAAAACATGCTATCAATGTAGAATATGTTTCAGCTAAGTCTGGTAAATTTAATGGTAAATGTAAAATCTTGAAAATACCGAGAAAGCTTTTCGCATAGATTTTGTCTTTTATAGGAAAAGGTGGAGCTACTGCACTATTATGTGTTGAAAGTGCCGTTGAATCAGCATGTAACGCAGAGGAGTTTGTGAGTTCCTTGAAGCTGTGACAAACGTGTGTAAGTCCCAGGCAAGGAAAGAATTAGTCTTGTTGGGGTGAAGGCTAGGGCCAGGTAAAGCGCGATTCTGCACACAAAAAATAGGGCAAAGAGAAAACTGCAGTGCCCTTAATTTCCCATCCGGAGTATTTGGCCCCCAGCTGGCGTGTACTTCTGCTTCTTTATTATACTCAAATCCAATTTCATACCAAAATCAAGGGCGATGAATATTGACAAATCTTAATTTTACAATAGTTTTTCCCAAGAAGAACAAACAATTGTTTGGAAAAAAACTGTGGTAAAATGCCAAAACCGGTGCATGCCAGTTTTTCAAGAGATAATAACTCAGAAGATTCAGTAGTCCGAACGACTGATATTCAGAAAGAAGACTTTTTAGAAAGTTCATTAGTCCGAAGCTTCAATACTTAGAAGCTTGAGAAGAACGAAGATATATTAGTCCGAAAGACAATAAATATCTTCCTTGTTCGTTTGAAGAAGCACGACCAAACTTAACATGCATCTCTCGACCTTAACAGCAAGTTTTCATCCAGTAATATTTTTCTCACTATACATTTTTCATTTACAGAATTTTTTTTAATTAGTACCCATGTGAGCATGTGTCAAGCTTTGGCATTTTTCACAGGATACCCAATTTCGGTGCATGTTAATTAAGGTGCTAAATTTTGGTGTATTTTTTTTTTATTTTGGTCACTGAGGTTCTACTGAAGCTTAGAGATGGGCCAATATGTAAGTATATGTATATATGTAGGATGGTAAGGCACGATTCACCATGTAACGCGGATTGTTTATGAAATCGGTTCAGAGGTCGGTTTGCAAAAACACCTTTTATAAATCCCACCGCCAAGTCCGTCAAAAATCCTACCGAAAATTATCCACCGCCATAAATCCTAGACCCGGAATTTAGCCGCAGAGCATCCGCGCTGAAATATAACGCGGATGTGTGCGCTGGATTGGTGCATGCAAGTGATGCAGCAAATACCGGAAAACTTAAGCGCATAAATCTACTCATAAAAAAATTCGCCAAAAATTCAAAAATCACCCGATCGACTAAAAAACCACAAGCCGTATGCATGACCACTTAGGGATGCCTCACACAAAAAATAAACGACATCGACTAAAAATTGTAGGAGTAGATGCATCTTGAATTATTTTCGAGATTTTTGCTTCAAAAATTCAACAAAAATACAAAATTGTTCGATCGACTAAAAAAGCACAAGCAGTATGCACGACCCTTTAGGGGTGCCTCATACCAAAAATAAATGACATTGGGTAAAAAATGCAGGAACAGACACATTTTAAATTTTTTTCTTCAAAAATTCGCCAAAAATTCAAAAATCACCCGATCGACTAGAAAAGCACATGCCGTATGCACGACCCCTTAGAGATGCCTCACTCCAAAAATAAATGACATCGGATCAAAATTGTAGGAGGAGATGCATTTTAAAACAAAGTTTACTAAAGAAACAACTAACAAACTGACTAACTAACTAACGGACGCCACCGCAAACCGATAGGAATACCCCAGCTTACGTGTAACGTAAGCTGGGCTAAAAAGCACAAGCCGTATGCACGACCTTTTAGTGGTACCTCATACCAAAAATAAATGACATCGGATCAAAAATGTAGAAGATACAGTTCAAAATTTTTTCTTCAAAAATTTCCCAAAAATCCAAAAATCATCCGATCGACTAAAAAAAGCACAAGCCGTATGCAAGACCGCTTAGGAATGCATCACACCAAAAATAAATGACATCGCATCAAAATTGTAGGAGTAGATGAATTTTGAATTATTTTCGAAATTTTTGCTTAAAAATTCCCCAAAAATACTAAAAATTATTCGATTGACTAAAAAAGCACAAGCCGTATGAGTGACCGTTTAGTGGTGCCTCATCCCAAAAATAAATGACATCGGATAAAAAATGTAGGAGGAGATATGTTTTAAATTTTTTCTTCAAAAATTTGCCAAAAATTCAAAAATTATCCGATCGACTAAAAAAGCACAAGCCGTATGCGTGACCCCTTAGGCATGCCTCATACCTAAAATAAATGACATCGGATCAAAATTGTAGGAGGAGATGCATTTTGAACCAAAGGTTACTAAATAAGCAACTAACTAACTAACTAACGGACGCCACCCGCAAACCGATAGGAATAGCCCAGCTTATGTGTACCGTAAGCTGGGCTAAAAAACAGACGCAAAAAGCCTGATTGGCATTGTTTTAAACTAACCATCAGAATGCGGTGGCGGGCCACATGTTCTAATCTTACTGTCACATCAATTTTACTCCCTCCCCCCCTCATCCTGACACCTCCTCCCCTAAACATCACGCTCTTCAAACAAGTAAACAACTATGGAATAAACCGGAAAAAGTGTTGGAACTAACTGGCACCTTTTACGCTGTTTTTTTTTGCAAATCAGACCAACAGGTATGAGGCTGTTGAAAGAGGCCCACTAATCGTATGAAGCTGCACATAGCAACGGACAGCAGCCTCATTGCCTCCATATGAAAAGCTGCAATTCTCTGTACTCCAAAGGCACTCGCCAAGAAGAAATTACATTTGTTCAATGATACTCGAAAGATAATTAAGGAAAAATGCCCTTTTAAAGGTAGCGCGGTGTCAATGCTCATGTGTAAAGAGAATTCTTCCGCAGTATTTCTTATACAAATGCACAACACGGGACATAAATATGCACATCACGGGACACACACATGTCTAACACGGGACACATACATGCACAACACGGGACACACACATGTATAACACGGGACACATACATGTATAACACATAGATGCACATCACGGGACACATACATGTGTAACACGGGACACATACATGCACAACACGGGACACACACATGTATAACACGGGATACATACATGTATAACACATAGATGCACATCACGGGACACATACATGTGTAACACTGGACACACACATGTATAACACGGGACACATACATGCACAACACGGGCCACACACATGTATAACACGGAGCACATACATGCACATCACGGGACACACTCATGTGTAACACGGGACACATACATGCACATCACGGGACACACACGTGTACAACACGGGACACATACATGTGTAACACGGGACACATACATGTGTAACACGGGACACATACATGCACATCACGGGACAAACATGTATAACACGGGACACATACATGCACATCACGGGACAAACATGTATAACACATACATGCACACCACGGGACGCACATGTAAAACACGGGACACATACATGCACAACACGGGACACATACGTGTACAACACGGTCCACATACATGTATAACACGGGACACATACATGCACATCACGGGACAAACATGTATAACACGGGACACATACATGCACATCACGGGACAAACATGTATAACACATACATGCACATCACGGGACAAACATGTAAAACACGGGACACATACATGCACAACACGGGGCACATACGTGTACAACACGAGGGCTATATATGT
The DNA here is from genome assembly GCA_949752745.1 of Protula sp. h YS-2021. NCBI lineage: Eukaryota > Metazoa > Annelida > Polychaeta > Sabellida > Serpulidae > Protula > Protula sp. h YS-2021. Next base: position 52,321,930 of record OX457026.1, on the reverse strand, counting down.
TCAACACATGTTCAAATTATAATAACACATTTTCGTTGCTGCCATGCGTCTTCACAGGCCATTTGCTTTCACAGGTAAAAGCTGAAACTACATAAAAACAGAGTAAAATTTCTAAACGCATTAGTGTCAGTCCATCACGTGCTCAGATTTCTTAGGTATCATACACTGGCATGTAATACTGATTTATGTTTGAAATAAAAATGCTTTGGTTTGCCTTTCTCAGCTTTCTAATTAGCTTCAGGTTGTACACTTGGGCTTTATAACACAACCACTTGTACGCTGTGTTCCCAGCCGAATCTCCCCTGTAGGGCAAATAGATTTGATATCTGTGGCCGGCTTCGAAGCGGTGGCAAAGATCTCGTTTTCAGTGGCTCATACGCCAGTTTTACTCATGCCACTTTTGGAAGGGAAGTTTCACAAGCAGTCATGCGCGATATCACCGCGTCATTCTCGCTAATATATCTGGAAACTTTTAAACACAGATTCGTATGGCTGCCTTGCGATCTCGCCAGAATGTGACTAACGGCGCGGAAAAAATTTCCGTCGCCGCGAATGCTCTCAGTTTTAGAAGGGGGCTCTAAAACCGACTCTTTATGGGCAGCTGTCTTTGGAAGTGCTTGAGCGATGACATCGTTGTTCCATCCTAAGGCGCGAACGCGTGATCTTTGCCATTCTGTCGAAACTGGATTGAACAGGAAAATCATCAGAGACTCTGTCCTAGCCATTCAAAGTCGCGGTTTTCGATCACATGTTCCCGAACATCTTGGGCTTCCTTCATGGGTTTAGCTGTGTCGCACTTGTCAGTTTCGGGTTCGTCGGGTTCATTGTCCGTGCCACCGTCCACGGTACCAATTTTAGGCTGTTTGTATCGCTTTAGGCTGGAACCAGTGACAGCGCGCGACAGAACGCCTCCTTTCATGTTGCGCAATCGGTAAATCGGCAAATTCATCAAATTTGCCGCCCATGCGATGAACATTTCTCATGTTCTTGAGGAAAACCGAATCGCCGACCTGCAACGGATCCACGTAGCAGCGTTTATCACAGTTCCGTTTTTGCCCCGCTTGAGCCTTTTCTATGTTGCTATGTGCTTTTCCTGAAGTGGCCTGCCGAAGTTCTTTCATTTTCTACACCATGGATTCCAGATCAGTACTCGACTTCGCGTCGATCTATTGTATACTAGGGTCACCTTCCATCACAACGTCGATTGGTAGACGCGCTTGTCTCCCGCTTGACATGTACCCAGATTTTGATCCGAAAAGGAGAAATTAACAAATTTGGTGGGAGGAGGGAGGACAGGGGTCAAGATATCCTAGGTTATCTTGACCTCTGGGTGGCAAGATATCCTAAAGTGGGTCAAGATATCCCAGGACCGGGGGTTAAGCTATACGGGGGTCAAGATATCCCGGGACACCGGTGTTCCGTGCTGAGAAACATCCGTGCGGAGAACCTTCCTTTGCTATGAGAGTCTATGGGAAAGGGGTTTTGCAAGCAAAAGGGGGCAGGGATGTTTGCGAGCACGGCGCTTTTCTCAAAAGTTACCGCATTTTTTCGGAAAGGGGCTGTGTTTGAACAACAGATAAGGGGGTTTCAAGTATTTATTTGATTTTAACGTGTTGTGTGTAAGAAGTCAATAAATGAGTTGCGCTGCATGTTAATGCAATAAATGATAAAGGATGGACGAAATACCTTGATTATTTCACTTTAATAGGCAAATAGGAATAACCTATACTCTGAATTCTCGAAAATAAAAGAACAATTGCAATTGTCCTTAATCCCAGATCTTAGCAATGAATTCATGAGACTGTGTGCAGACTGGCACCGGATTAAATCCAAAATAATTATCCTTAATCCATTTGAAAGTTGAGATATTTGAATATTAAACAGCAAAATTCACGAAGATTCCTAATACCTAAATCGCTTCTAGTCCAGCTTTAAGCAGTTTTAATCCAGTTTCCCGCGTTTATCCCCAAGAATTCGTTCGCACATGCAAATTTTTCTAAACCGGAGAATACATGGATAGAACCTAATATAGTATGTAACAGCAGGTAAGTTATTTTTATCAATTTATCTTGAAAAATGAAAAGAAAGAAAGAAAGAAAGAAAGAAAGAAAATGGTTAAGAGGCAGGCTAATGCATTGAAGGCTGGAAGGCCAAATAAACAACAGTACTATTCAAAAATCCGACCTTTTTTCTGTCTTCGAACTTTTTCTCGAGATATTTCGTTGTGTATCAGATATCAGTTTAACTAAACAATGTATTCATTCTGAAACGACTGGATTGCATCTTTCCAGTGTATGAGAAAAGAAAAACCCTGTTGCATTATATTACATAGTTATTAAATAAAAAAACAGTGAGAAATGACTGTTATTTTCCTTTTATAGTTTCCTTTAAAATAACCCTGTGTCCTTAATTTTCAACCTCAATTACTCCCCCAGACAACTCCCCCCCCCCGACAATTCCCCCCGAACAATTCCCCCCGTAGGACAATTCCCCCGAGGACTATCCCCCCCCCCCCCCCCCCCCCACTTAATTTTTATATTATATTTTACTTTGAATGCCAAAGTCTTTACTTTAAAATACCTTAAAATCAAAAATGCCAATTTTTTTATCTGGAACGAAAGTTTTTTTCTGCCATTTAAAAATTTATGTTGTGGGCAATTTCACGCAAATAGTCAACAGTATGTCGGTTTTCGAAGTCGCGGA